>CM052368.1:9729649-10329649 GCA_028551485.1 Casuarina cunninghamiana
TCCTTTACCATAATTGACTATTCTTATTCCTTAATACTCCTATTTACCATCTATAAATTGGTAGCCATCAAATGATCAACCTTGCTTCCTCACATTGCCAAACTCACCAACCAACTTTTCCACCCAATCGTCCTTTTTTTTTGCCATCTACACAACCCACCTCTAACCACCTAATGGTCACTAGACTAAAAGGAAAAACAATTCGCCAATGTACTCTAACTCAACAACATACATATTATGATAGCCCAACTATTTTCAAGGACTACTTGGTACCTAGCCTTTGGTCATTGCTAGGTTAGCTTGAATCTATCCTCTCCTCACTTTCTCTTTCTCTTTTGCTTAGTTTCTTCCCTTTCGCTTATGTTTATTAGGTTGGTAGATTAGAAAACAAAGATAAGGGAAAGAAAGAGTCTATCCCCATGATGCGATTTACAATTGAGCAACGAAATGAAACTTATAAAACAAATTCAAAACAATAAGTGAGAGTGTTGCTAGTGATTAGTCGGTGTTCCAATTGCATTAAAGTTGCATGGTCGGCATCTCATGCATCTTGTTTCATCAAGGCAATGGCTTGCAATGTTGAAGGCCAAAAGGTGATGACCAGCTTACATGAAGAAAAATGTGGTACTGTTGACTCTCTAATGTGGCAACTAGGTGGCTACCACTTCATTTAATCTCCTAACAAAGAGGAAGGACAGATTCATAAGACTTGTAGCCTAAATCTAGAAGAATGTTAAAAGAATGTGTTAATGTACAACTACCACTCCAATCACATTACCATAGTGATGCCTATAATTAGGCTCAATATCATTATATTTATTGTAAATAATTTCCTTCCTTACCTAGACTAGGTCTCGTTTCCTATAAATGTATGTAAATAAATTGTAAGAACATACATTAATATAGGAATTATTCACTCACTTAAAAGGCTTTTACTCCATTTTCACCTTTTCTTACATGGTACCCAAGCCAATCCTTCCTTGAAACCTTAATTTTGCTTATGCATCATTGTTTCTAAGCCCTCAATTTCGAGTTTTTGAAAAGCTTTTTTGTTTTTTCTTTCCTTGATTTCTAATTTTATCCTTCTTACCTTGTTATGAGAGCCTTCACCATTCTTTCCTTGATTTCCCTTCACAATTGTCCTCTCTTTTTTCTTCCCATTCCAAACTTACCCTCCCACCTCCATCCTTTTTCTATTTCCAAATCCTTTTCTCCTAATTTTTTAATCCCTAAATCCCCCAATTCACCCAATCCTTAAATCCCAATTTCTCTAATTTCTTATTTTCAAATCCCTAAATTCCTTGTTTCCCAATTTCCCCAATCTCTAATTTTCAAATCCCTAAATTCCTCAATTCCCAATTCCCCAATTTCCAATTTTCAAATCCCTAAATTTCTAAATTTCGCAAACCCTAAATTTCATAATTCCAAATTTACATATCCACGAATCCTTCATTTCCCAAATTCATGAATCCTTACTTTCTTAATTCCTAAATCATTGAATCCCTGATTTCCCAATTCTCAAACCTTAATTCCCAAATCATCAAATCCCTAATTTCCCAATTCTCAAACCATAATTCCTAAATCCTTAATTCCTTCAGCCTTAATTTTGAAATTCCCAACCTTAGTCGCCATCTCTCTCGTCCCCTATGGCTACCATCAACAACAATTTCGTTGCTGAAAACACTAATTCTACCCTTAGAACCCCCTGAATGTCCTTCCTACCATTCTCCTAGTCCTTTTTTGTGACCTTTACCACTTAACAGCCACTAATCTCTAACTCACATGTATCATATCCCAAAAACTTACCAACAAATCTAACTTGCATGTCTAGAGTGAGTAAATTTGGATTGTTTTTCTTGCCTATAACAAAATGGGCTTCCTAATGGGAAAATTGGCACACCCCTCTAGCAACAAAGAAGGCATTAACCATTGGGATCAATGCCATGTAGTTGTGAAGACATGGTTAACTCACTTCGTCCACCATTTGTTGGAGCCTATGTTGTCAACCGCTTGCATTGTTGCTGAGATATGGCAATTGCTTTGACAAGATCATTGGCATGCAAAAATACTCTATTAAAAAAGTGATAGGGAACCTTTATCTTACTCCTGGTGCCTCTGTCGAGGAGCTCACAATGTTTTACCTCCACCCTAAAGGAGCTTTGGAGTGATCTCGATGCCTAATAGCCCTTCTTCGGTGCTCCTACGATGGTTGTTCTTGTCAGCTCCACTAAGAATATTGTATTGCGAGGAGGAGGATTAAGGTTTAAAGTTCCTCTTTACCTTCCTAGAAGAGTTCATAACCCTTTGGTTGATGTTCCTCTCACCAGATAGCCTTCCCAATTCAGAGAAGATCTACTCCCTTCCCAAGCAAGAGCTTCTCCAAAATGCTTCCTTCACTATCCACAACTTTCCTATTAATGATAGTCATGCCTTCGAGGTGTAATGCCTGACCCATGATTTGGGTGGGTTAGGCGACTCACTCACCTACACAGGTTAGAGACCCACCCCATAGGTCCCTCCCCTCAGTTGGGTTAGGCAGGCCCAATTAGCCTCGAGCTTAACATGCCTTTCACATTGCCAAGCCCACATGTAGTCATTGTAAATGGCCTAGGCACCTCCGCAAGGCCTATTACCTCCCGGTTTAGCTACCCAACCGAGTTTAGGCCCAAATAGCATGACACTTCCAAGAGAAAACCTACTACCAATAAGAATTTAGCCACCATGTCTTTGCTTGTGATTATCAGGCCTCCATTGTTTTTAAGCTCTTGGACTTCTTCAGAGGCCATTCTCCCCATCCCAAACCCAACATTTTGGGCCATCATCCTCCCAACCCTGAGAGTATCTATGGCAGTTCCATTGGATTTTATCTCTTCACTGATCAACAAAAATTGCTAACCCTTATCAATCAAATGGGTTCTTCTAACCCATTCTTAGGTATGACTTTTTCTTATGTACTTATTTCATTATCATGGATCATTGACTTAAGGCTAGAGACCACATTACTTGTAATTTATCGCTTCTTCACTCATTTTCTCCCATGCACTACACCTATTAATCTTACTTTACCTAATCATTCCATTAGTCTTGTCACCTACATTGGTCAATACACACCATTTCCTAAACTACACCTCAACCATATTTTATATGCACCCTACTTAAACATAATTTCTTATCTATTCAAAAATTAACTCGTGATAACAACTGCATAGCTATCTTTTAAGATGCTTTCTATGTATTTTAGGACCATACGACTAAGGATCTAATCAAGCCTAACAAAGGTGATTGAGGGCTTTACTTTGTTCTAGTTTTTCGGAAAATTTCAATTCCCTAAAATCCGGTGTTTGTACTCCTAAACAACAAACTACTTGTAACTCAATTTCTATCAATAATATTAGTTATAATCTTTTGCATTAACATTTAGGTCACTTATCTTTAAAAAAATTTACTTCCTTCGGTCGTGACATTTCTTACCCCTATTTTTTTTTCTTGCCCCATTTGCCCTTCAGTTAAGCAAACTCGCTAACCTTTTTCCATTAGTCACACTACCACTTCTTTTTTTTTTTCTACTTATTCATGTGGATGTTTGGGAACCCCATCAAATCCCCACCCATGATGGTGCCTACTATTTTCTCATCATAGTGGACAATTTCTCTCTTGCCACATAGAATTTTCTCCTTTAGTTTAAAAGCCAAGTTTTCTAAAAAACCTAGTACTTTATCCCCTCTATCCAAACCTAATTCAATGTGGTTGTATGGTGCATTCACTTTGACAATGGCTTAGAATTTTTCTCTTGTGAATGTCGTTTCTTCCTTTCCATGAAGGGAAATTCACATGAGTTGTCTTGTGTCCATACTCCTTAACAAAATGGAGTTATTGAACATAAACACCGACATCTCTTATATGTGGCTCGAGCTCTCATGTTTCAAGTACATATCCCCACCTCTTTTAGGGGAATGTCTTCTCACCGCCACCTACCTCATTAATAGACTTCCTTTTTCTTCCCTTCATAGCCTCAGTCCCTCTAAAAAAATTATTTGGTAAACCCCTTGTTCTTGATCACCTTTGTGTCTTTGGCTATCATTGTTACGTTACCACTTTAAGGACTCGTGATGAATTTAGTTCTTATGCAATTCCCTACATTTTCATGGGTTACCTTATTTCTCAAAAAGTTATTGTTTATAACCCTCAATCACAAAAAAAATTGTCAGCCATGACATTATTTTCCAAGAAACTATTTTTCTTTTTTCCTCTTACTTTCTTTCATGCCTAGATAGCTTATAACTATTTTTTTATATAGTTATTTTAACTATTTTAGGATATAAATAATATAATTTTATGAGATAATATTTTATTTAAATTTGTGTTATTTATGTAGGAAACCCCAAAAGAGCATGATAAGCAAAGGAAAAGAATAAAAGCAAGGCAATGTGTAAAGTAGCATAAAGAAGAAAAGGACAAAAAAGTCAAAGGAGAAAGGAAAGGAACGTGAGTTGTGAAAGGGGAATCTAGGGCACGCTGCCCAAAGGGAGATATAAAAAGGTGAAAAAGTGAATTACGTGAGAGGGGGCACTGCACAAGAGAAAAGAAAGAGAGGAGAAGAGAGAAAAGAAAAGAGAAAATGAGGTGCTGTCGGAACCAAGACCAAAAATGGAGAGAAAAATAAAAGAAAAAGAAGAGAAAGGAAAGGTGTGAAAGCTTACCTTTACTTCATACCATTCTTGATTTTGGTTTGATTGGTAGGAATTTTACAAAGAATTCTTGAAGAGAAGACATGTGGTGACAACTTTTCTATTTTTTATTTAAGATATTTTGCTTAATTTCTACTATTGTTTTGGTTTAATATTTCATTATGTTCTAAACTCTTTTTATTAGAGTGAAGATGTAGTCTAACTATGATAATGTGAATTTTATAAGTTTTTATGCTTTACAAGATATTTTATTTATGTGAGATATACATTATTATGATTCTTTTAAGTGATTGGCCACCATTTGAATGATTTGATGTTCATGTTTAAGACTGAGAGGTAATAATATGTAGTTGCTTCTTATAATATATAACCATGAATTAAATATGGATAGACATATACCATATTGTTTATGTGGCTTTTGGTGATAAGATAATCAAAAGATTTATTGTAAACCAAGAATGTTCATAGATCTTAATGCATTTGATTTGTTTCAATTCACATATAGAGATATAGTGGATTAATAAACTAAATAGGTTTACTATATCTAGACATAGGATAGTAAATAAATTAAGAAGTTCTGCCATTACATAGGTATTATCATTCTTGTAAGCATAAATTATGAAAATTCATATTTAATAGTTATGGTGAAATTTGATGCTATAACATGTTTCTTATATTGATTTTTCTTGGATTCAATTTCAGTTAGTCTTGAATTTTCATTTTTGAAATTTTGAATTTTAATTCATTGTTGGTACTTAATTAGTCTAGTATTCATCAATCTCTCCGGGATGATACTTTTCTTATCATTATAGTACTTGTTCAAATTGTTCACTTGCATCTAAATTTCATCGAACAAGTTTTTTGTGTCGTGTTGAGGATTGGTTGTTTTACTACTAATAAATATTAATACCAAATAATTCTAAGTTTAATCTAGCTTTTATTTTCTTTAAGAAAAAAAAAGTCAATTTTTTGGTTAGATTGTATTTTTCTTTTGCTTTATGATTTTTTTTCCTTGAAAAAAATCATTTTTTTAGTTGCTACTATTCAAGGGTGTTCCAAATGTTTGTAACTCGTAGTCAAAGAGGACAACTTGTTGACCTTGATCCAGAAATTGAACTCACATTCATAAGGTGATGAAAGCAACTAAGAAAACAAAGAAGTGAAGCTAAAAGAATGGCGGACAATGATGATCCACGCAAACTTCTAAAAGATTATGTTGCACCAACATTTTAGGGTTCCACATCAAGCATCAAGAGGCTTGGAATTCAAGCAAACAACTTTGAAATCAAGCCAACACTCATCCAGATGCTTTAAAATTCTATGCAATTTAGTGGGTTACCAAACGATGATCCGAATGCTTACATTGAGGCTTTCCTTGAAATCTCAAACATGATCAAATACAATGGAGTCACAGATTATGCTATTAGGTTAAGGCTAATTCCATTTTCTTTTAAAGACAAATTAAAAATTGGCTTTCTTTTCTTCTTGCAAGTTTAATTATGACATGGGATGATTTGGCTCATAAATTTCTTGGTAAGTTCTTTCCTCCAGCAAAGTCTGCCAAAATGCGTAATGATATTACCACTTTTGTGTAGATGGACAATGAATC
This sequence comes from Casuarina cunninghamiana, assembly GCA_028551485.1. Classification (NCBI taxonomy): domain Eukaryota; kingdom Viridiplantae; phylum Streptophyta; class Magnoliopsida; order Fagales; family Casuarinaceae; genus Casuarina; species Casuarina cunninghamiana. Next base: position 9,735,947 of record CM052368.1, read on the forward strand.
GTTATATGAAGCTTGGGAAAGATTCAAAGAGCTTTTGAGAAGATGTCCATATCATGGACTACCTATATGGTTACAAGTACAAACTTTCTATAATGGGTCTAGTGCAAATTTTCGTTTTATGCTTGATGTAGCTGCAGGAGGGGCCTTGAACAATAAGACACTAGAAGAAGCATATGACCTCTTGGAGGAAATGACATCCAATAGTTATCAATGGCCTACTAAGAGGCTACTAGTGCGAAAAACAAGTGGAGTTCATGAAATGGATGCTTTCACTGTAATGTATGCACAAATTGAAAAACTCAATAAGAAGATAGATAACTTAAGTGGTCCAGTCATGAGGATTTAAAACATAGTATGTGATCATTGTGGTGAAAGACATGTGAACATAGAATGTCAAGTAGGTAACACCTTTGCTCATGGTGGTGAAGATGCTAATTTTGTTGGAAATTCAAGTAGGTCACATAATAATCCATACTCCAACACTTACAATTCGGAATGGTGTAACCATTTAAATTTTTCATGGAGTAATTCTAATGCAATAAGGCATCCACTAGGATTCAAGCATCCAAAAGAAAAGAAGCCTAATTTAGAGGAAATGGTCACCAAGATGTTGCAGAACAATGAAACAACCAAGATGCTTCAATTAGAAATTTAGAGGTACAAATAGGTTAGTTGGCTCAGGAAGACAACACAGTTCTTTGCCTAGTAGCACAAAGAAGAATCCTATAGAAGATGCAAATGCAATAACCTTTAAAAATGACAAACAAGTGGGAAAAGATGACGTTGAGAAGGAAAGTGTCAAGGATAAGGAAGAGGATGTCAGTAGGCAGCCTGAGGAGGCAACCAAGAGAACATTATTCCCTGATAATCCCAACCCTTATGTACCTCAAATTCCATTTTCTCAGAGACTTTAGTAACACAAGATAAATAAGTAGTTTTCTAAATTTCTTAATGTATTCAAAAAATTGCATATTAACATTCATTTTGTAGATGCATTGGCTCAAATGCCCAGTTATGCAAAATTTCTTAAGGAGATATTGAAAAACAAAAGGAAGCTGGAAGAATATGAAATTGTGAAGCTAATTGAAGAATGCTTAGCCATCTTAAAAAACAAATTGCCTCCAAAATTAAAAGATCTAAGGAGTTTTATAATTCCTTATACTATCGGAGATTTTCACTTTGATAAAGTATTATGTGATTTAGGAGCCAATATTAATCTAATGCATTTTTCTGTTTTCAAGAAATTAAGATTTAGTGAAGTGAAGCCAACCATAATGTCCCTACAATTGGCTAATCAATCAATCAAATATTTGAAAGGCATTATAAAAGATGTATTGGTGAAAGTTGACAAATTCATCTTTCTTATAGATTTTATAATACTGGACATGGAAGAAGACTTTGAGATACCACTTATCTTAGGTAGACCTTTTCTCGAAACAAGAAGAGCTCTAATTAATGTACAACAAGGGAAGTTAATCTTAAAAGTTCAAAATGATTCTATCACTTTTAATGTTTTTACTACAATGAAACTTCCTTTTAATGATAATTCTTGCTTTAGGGTTGAGACAATCGATAAGTTTGTGAATAAGATCTTTCAAGAAAAAGTTTTCAAGGATCCACTTGAAGCATGCTTGGTTCACCCAAAGAATGAGGAAATTGAAAGCAATGAGATACAAGAGTATGTCAATCTCATGGAGGCAAATCCACCATATTCACAACAAAAAGCACCAAAGTTTAAGGAGTTGGGACAACACATGACAAAGCCTAAGCCATTAATTGAAGAGCCTCCAACTCTTGAACTCAAGCCCTTACCTCCCCATTTGAAATATGTTCATTTGGATGAAGTTTCTACTTTGCCATTCATTATATCTTTTTCTTTGACAAAATCAATGGAAGAGAAATTACTTTGGGTGTTGAGAGAGCATAAGGGAGCAAAGAGCTTGTTCCATGAATATGAGCTCAGACAAAAATCTATGGACAAATGTGTTCTCTATGTTAAGTTACTTTAGTTGCTAACCCTGAATGTTTGCCAAAGTAAGGATGACCCAATGGTGGTAGGAAAAAGGACTAAACATTTCCAAGTAATTGATCTAGGCTCTTGTAGGAATCCCTCTGCAACAAGTTTGTCTTTAAGTCGATCAAACATCCCGTTGGATGCCATCTTGGGTTTAAACACCCATTCATAACTGATAACATGCATCTTGTATACATGTGGGACATATGATCAAGTAATAGTACATATCAATGCATTCATTTCAACCTCCATAGCCATTTTCCATCTTGGGAGTTTCAACGCCCTTTGAACTGTCGTTGAAATAAGAGTAACAACATGGATGGTTGTCATAACCTACCTTGGGTTTGGCTTATGGACTCCAAGTTTTCCTTTGGTCATCATACTATGAGTTTGGATTGGTGTGGTTGAAAGTTGAAGTGGCAGTTAGGATGTGGTGGTGACTTGTTCGAGCCATTTTAAGGTGTTATGGTCAAGTTGTGATGGAGTTAGTTGGGTTTTTGAGCTTGGTGAAATAAGTGAGTCTAGAGAGATTTGAGAGAGATTTTTGTTTAAAGTTGGAAAGAATGGTGACATGGTAAATGCATTAATTGCATGTCGGTCCTTTGGAGATGGAGATGAATTTATTGACTTTGTGTCAAAATGTCTCTTGGTTTCTCTACTGAAACAGAGTGAGTATGCACCTTTGTGTCTTCCATGTAAGGCCTTGTATCAGCACATTGTGTAGCCTCATTAAAGAATGGTAGGGGTACTTAGATCATCCATGCAATTTTCCTTGATTTGGGATTTTTCCCGTGCAATTTCCTCATTGTTTGAAGAATGAATGAAAGCATTTTATGCTGACATAAAGTGTTATTAAAGCTATGCTAAGCAATGATTTTCTAGATAATTGATGTGAGTGTTGATGGTTGAGCTAGAAGTGCTTGCCTCACTGATAAAAGAGAGATTATGATCTTCACTTGTTGGGAAAAAGGAAATCGAGTGTCCCTGAGAAGTTGACTTACTAAGTAAAGATTCACTTTCTTCAAATATGACATGGTGAAGGATAAATATTTTTTCAATTGGAAGGTGAAGACAAATGTATCCTTTGTGTTGTCAACTATATCCTGCAAAAACATAGGAAAGAGACTTGACAATTAGTTTTTCAATTAAATTCATCCAAAGACATGGGTGAAATTGTGTCCAAAGATTCTCAAGGAACCATAATTAGGTAGGTGATTATATAGTTTCTCCAAAAGAAAGGTGTTTGACAACGCTAGAATGGTTGATAGCATATACTGTTGTCAAAAAGGCTTTTATTTAGTACTTGAGGGGTGTATCTACTTGGATTAACATAGAGTGTCCTAGTTTAATAATGTGCCAATGTTTTTTTTTTCACCAATCCATTTTACTGAGGAGTATAGGGACAGGAGAACTAGTGTAATATTCCATTTTCTTATAAAAAAAATTGTTAGTTTGTTATTGGTGTATTCTCTTTCATTATTTGAGTGAAAGATTTTAACTTTTGTATTAAATTGCCTTTCAACCATAATTTTGAAATTAATAAAAATCTACTAGAGTTTGAATTTCTTTTTCATAGGGTAAATCCAAGTAAAACGAGTGCATTTATCTACCAAAACAACATAGTAAAAAAATTCTAACAAGATTGTACAATGAAGGATCCCTACAAATCATTGTGTACCTTGATTTGTGGGTAAAATTTGAAAATGGAAGGAAGTGAAGGTGAAGGTTCCATGGATGGTGAGCTAGTAGATTCATTTATGTGAAGACATAGGCTTGATGGTAAGGATCTACAAACAAAAAGGTAAAAAGCTCATATTTAAAATTTGAGGAAATTTAGTGGCTCTTTGTTATTCCTTGATGGCATGATATTGTTGCAAAGTGTGCTTGGGCCCTTCCAATTGTTCTTTGGCCATCTCAAGCTCACTCCTTATAGCCATGAGCTAGATGAAACATACAGCAATTGCAAAGTTGCCTTGTTTCAACTCGACAAGGGCTTGGTTGAGCGTGAAATGCTTTACTCCATCAAATTTCCCATACTTTGCCCTTATATTTCCCCATATTTCATTTGTGTCCTCTATTAGCATAAGCTCGATAGCAACATCTTTTATCAAACAATTCCCTATTCATATATGTACGAGTACGCTGCACTTTCGCCAATGTCAAGCAATCCCTTATTTGATGGGAAGGAGTTGGTTTTGTCAAGAAACCCATCATTGTCTTTCATGACAAGGGGGAATTGGAACAAGACCACACCTTGTAGTTTTTTGGCATGAAGAGGCCTTTGCAATGATGTATAACTTTGGCTTGTTGAGGGTGTGGTGAGCAAGGAATTGACTAGCTTTGGGCAACAACTAGCAGTAGGGTAAGAAAAGAAACTGGAGCCAAAACATGTAGAGATTCATCCCCAAACCTAATGGACCCAGATTGGGTAGTAGGCCCAAAATAATCAACCAAGGCCAAACCCAAGCTTGAAAAGCAAACTTGCATTGTTTGGGTGGGCTCATTTGGGTTTGATCCTTTGAGCCTAAAAAAAATTAGGCCTAATTGGATGGGGCTTGGTTGATTAGTCCTTGAGATTACTCCAAACCCAAATTGAAAAATAAGTCTCGATTTTACTAAACTTTTTTATTTTATTTTTTATTTTAGGGGCCTTCATCTTATGGGAGAAATCCCTTAAAAAATAAGGTATTCTTTAGTAAAAGGTGAAAGAATAATTTGCTCTGTGCTCACGGCACAACTCCATTTATGCCAGACTTCATTTTTAGGTTTTTTGACATGGTAAAGTAAGATTTATTTTCTGTTTCTATTTCTAGACGGGTTATTGATTCCTACAATGGGGTGCTAATTTTATTTTGCAGATTTAGAGCAAACTTACAACAACAAGGCCAGGAAAAAAATATAGAGAGGCAATCAAATAGGTGTTTGTGGAAGTTAGGGTAGGAAAGAAAGAGAAGGCTCCAATACTATGTTATGAAATAGCAAGGAAAAGTTATATATGTATAATGCTTTCTTACGAGAACTTAGTATGTATATATGTCCTATTTATAATACAAAGAACATGAAAGATTGAGAGAATTGGAAAAATTATATATGTATAATTCTTTCTTATAAGAACTTATTATGTTTATAGGTCCTATTTATAATACAATGATTGTACAATAAAAGAAAAAAATATACAAAACAAAAGAAGGAAATATTTTCCTATTATACAATCATGTAATTCCTAAAATAATATGATTGTAACAATTAATTACTATGCCGTAAAGGAAGAATCCTGCACCTAACAACGGAAATATTCAGGAGGTGAATGGGAAAATAATCATTTGATACGAACCAAACAAACATATCTTCAACACATCTCACTCTCAGAAAGCCAAACCCTCACATGAAATGGAGCACGCTTATACGTCCTCCGACCACGTCCCTGCCGAATTCACGACTTACTGTCATTCTTAAGGGAAAAAACCTGCCTTTGTCTCCTAAGAAAGACAACATATGAACGTGTTGCAAGCCTTTCAACCTCACTCAACATGATCCTTGGTGTTATAAGAAAACCATGCTTTGTAAGAGCAGAGATGGCTGACTCTCCAAACTCTCGTGAGCTCAAACCATACCTCGATGAAGGATGTAGACACGGAAGTCTTATAGAACAATAGTTTCATTTAATGTTTCCTTCATGCTTGTTCTATAGTTTGCTCTTTCTTGCTTATATATTCGGCAACGTGTCTGTCTATGTAACTAAGTTATTTACCTTTGAATCTTCGATGAAAGCTCTTCCTATGATTTCTACCACCTTTTTGTAAGGTTCTAGCAAGACCATTCAAGCCTTGCGATTATGTAAGAAAAGCTCTGCGATTATGTAAGTTTCCTTAAATCATTTCAAGTTTCCAACCTTTATACAATTTTCTTCACTTTGGATTGAATTTTACACAGAAAAATAAGATTCCTAAGTTAAAATTTGAATGTGAAAGACATTCTTTTAACTCAAAGTTAGTTTTTTTGGGCTTTTTAAAATAGAATTAGAATACAAGTTGACTATGTTGTACCTTATACAATCTTGAACCAAGATACTTAATGTGTGAGGAGTTATATACAATATGAGAGTTCCACATATAAGATAAGATTTTTAAGATAAAGTTTAAATATGAAAAATACTCCTATCGATGAGATAATTTTTTAGTTAAATTGTAAAAAGAAAATTTAACACCCAAAGTGTGTTTCAGATTTAGAAAGTATTTTTGTCCACTTTTAGACTCTATTACTCCCTTAGTCAAAGGTCTTAATAATATCACACAGAGTTGAAATGTGAGACATCGACTTCACACCTAGTTAAAAGTCTATAAGTGTGGGCGCCGATGTCCCAGACTTCTGCTGTCATAAAAGTGAGAAGCTACTTCTATGACAACTAAGCTTCTCCAAATATGGTAGGTGTCCATTAAAAGCTACCTTTGTCTATTTAATCCCGTGCACTATGGTCATCATAGGTGCTTTATAGGCCATCCTGATCAATTTTGGCTGCTCGATTTGAACTTTTGTGAAGATACTTGCACTAAGGTTAGATGGATTCGTTGCAGTAGACACATAATGTGAAGTTTATGTGCGGTCGGGAATGCATTATATTACTTAAATTTGCCTGAAATTATTTTTTAAATAAAATTTCTTTCATTTTCAATTATCTATTTTAAACATAAATAAACTTTTTTAATAAGGTATTATATTTAGGTTCATAGACTCACCCTTGCATAAGAAAATTGAGGTATTACTCTCGTAACAAAATTAGCAGCCTATGTTGGTTACAACAAAGTATGTTAAGAATGATGTGAAAAGTATACTTAAATCTTATTTAGAGAATTATCTTTAAAGTAAAATATGTCTATTTCCTATAGATATGTTTAAAGGAGCATTGAGTTTATTTAACAATGCCAAAATGTTGAAATAATCCAATGAAATAAGCATGAGGGATCATATGTGAAGATCTTTAGAAATGCAAAGATCTTAAAAACATGAAACGAGTTTATAAGAAAATAGGATATTACGAGAAAGCCTACAAGTGAGTGAATATTTTTTTATATTTTGTAATGCAATTTTGTACAACATTAAGCTAGTACTTATAGGCTAGAAAACCTAATCTAAGTACAATAATTGGTTTATTCCAAATGAATGGCAAATTCTCACCTAATGCATACATAATTACAAAAATAAAGTGCACAAACTAATTAAGGTAAGTTTTCATACATTTAACATTCCCCTTCAAGTTAGAGATTTGAACAAGTCAAATACTCTAAGATTAGAGAGAAGATGTTAATATTGTCTACTGCATAATGCTTTTGTTAACAAATTAGTTGGCTATTTTTCTAGGGAAATGTGGTACATCTTAATGATCCTTTGTTGAAGCTTCTCTATTATATAATGACAATCAACCTTAATGTACTTCGTGCGGTCATAAAATATTGGGTTATAATATTTTCTGCTACTTCATTGTCACAAAAAGCAATGTTGGATGTTTCATATGAAAACCAAAATCCTTAATTAGTCCAATGGTCCATACTATTTTGCTTGTAGTGACTTGTATGACTTGATATTTGGCTTTAGTTGATGATAGTGATACAATGGATTGTTTCTTGGATCTAAAATATCAATGAATCTCCCAACATGATACAAAACTCAATCATAATCTTTTTGTCATAGGACATGCTAAAATTCAAATCATAGTAGGCTCATAATTCAAATTTTAAAGAAGAAGGAAACATGAGACCAATGCCTAAGCTACTCTTCAAGTATTTGATTATCTTCATAGTTGCTTTCAAATGAGATTGCTTTGGATCATAATAAACTAAGTAGCTAAACTAGAAAAATGATGTATTGTTTGATAAGGGTCAAGTAGAATAACCTCCTAACAAGTTTCTAATAACTGGAGGGGTCCTTCAAAGGTGGATCATCCACCCTTTTCTTCAAGCTAGTGTCATACTTTATACTTGTGAATTTCTTATTTTGCTCCATAGGAATGATTGATGGTTTGGAACCAACCAGTTCCGCCTTAAAAAATCAATTCTAGTGTATATTTTTACTGGCTTAAAGAGATTCCCAATGGAGAGTGAGCAATCTCGATATTGAGCAAGCACTTTGATTGGCCAAGATTTCTCATAAAAAATGTGGCATTGAGATATTGCTTGAGGTCAAAGATGGTAGCCTAATGGTTTCTTGTGATCAAAATGTCATCAATATAGATAAGCAAAGCTACACAAGAATTGCCCTAAGTTTTGGTAAATAATGAGTAGTCATGGCAAGATTGATGAAAACTATGTCTAATTAGAGCTTCAATGAATTTCTCATTCGACTAGTGTGATACTTGTTTCAAACTGAAAAGGGATTTAAGTAATCGACATTGTAGGTTACCCCCTAGATTGTGAAATCCTAGAGACTCCCATTGAGGGTAAAGATTGGGCAAAAGCTCCATATAGACCTCTTTGATAAGTCATTATGAAGAAAAGCATTTTGGATATCCATATGGTAGAGAAGCCAATCATGTACTACATCAATGGTGATAGTGAGGCAAACAATGACATATGTCATTATAAGAGAGAAAATGTCCCAGTAATCAATCCTTTTATGTTGACTATAACCATTGGCCACAAAATGGACCTTATAGCAATTTAAAGTGCAATTAGCATGATACATTATCTTGTAAACCCACTTATACTTAATGGGATGATGATCAGAGAGCAAGGGTACCACATCTTAAGTGTGATTAGCCTTGAGAGCATTGATCTCATTATCCATGGTAGTCATCCAATTCATATTGGTAGCTTCTTGAAACGTAACAGGTATGGTTATAATGAAAATGAGAAATGAAGTGGTAATAGTGAGGATGACATCAGTAAAGGGAAACATAGTTGGATATGAGATAAAGGAAAGAACATAGGATGGATGGTAAGGTAGGGCACAAGTAGTTAGAGCTTTATATGGGAGGTCGTGTTGTATGACTAGATTGTTGAAAAGAAGGGTTATGGTTGAAAGTAAATGATAAGGTATATAATGCTAGAGGTATTTGGGAGGGAAGGGAAAGGTAGGTGTAATGGAAGGTGGAACCTCTAATGGTTCTTGATTTGGAAAATTTGGAACATCAACGGGTAAAGAGGATGAAGTATATGTATCATTGAACTGTAGATCCAAGGTTAGGGCAACATGACTGTCTAAGGGAGATGAAAGAGACTGGAGAAAATTGGAAAACAATTTCTAGGAAAATGATATCTTGACTGAAATTTTTTCTTTTAGAAATGGGTTCATATAGTTAATATCCTTTTTGAGGAGGGGGGTAACTAATAAAAAATACATGAAATGGCTTGCATACTGAATTTGTTATACACACCTAAGGTGATAATGTAATAATGACATCCAAAGATACGCAAATTAGAAATAAGAGGTTTTTCAAATAATTTTTCAAAAAGGTTGACTTCATGAAGAAAAGATAAGGGCAATTGGTTAATGAGGTAAGTGGTAGAAAAAAAATATTTTCCCTTAAAAGATAAGATGGAATATGTGCTTGAAATATCAAGGCATTTTTCATATCAAACAAATGTTGATACTTGCATTCAACAATGCCATTTGGTTAATGTGTGTGAATAGAAGATGTCTCATGAGCTATCCATCTCAATAATACGTAAAAATGATATTTTATTGAGAAAAATTCTATTCCATTGTTAGAGCGAATGTGCTTCACAATGGAATCAAACTAGGTGGCAACCATTGCAATAAATTTTGAAAAAAAAACTTTACTTTTAAAATGAAATAGAAATGTCAAAGTTGCTTTGGAGAAATCATCAGCAATGGTTAAAAAAATAGTAAGTGTTGTTATATATGGGTCTCCAATGAGGATCCTAGATATCCATGTGAACTAGGTTAAAAAATGAGGTAGTGATCATTTGACGCATGAGAAAAATAGCATGAGTTTGTTTTGCTAAGGGGTAGATATGACCAAAAAAAAAATGGATAAGAATTTGATCATCCTTGTGGAGAATATGATTTTAAAGATGAATACCCTAGGCATTGAAGCCAAATTTCATAATTGATATTATTAATAAAAATTTAATTACAAATTGTAGTTATTTTTTCAATACAAAAAATATGACGCAAAGAAAATAAATAACTAGAAAAAATTGAATGAAAACTTTCTGGAATAGAAGAACATTGAAAATTAAGACCTTGGTTAGGCTTGTCTAGCCTAATCAATGCTCTAGTTATACAGTTTTGAAGTACACAAAATTTATTAAAAATAGCCACAAATTATTGTCGTGAGTTAGTTTTTGAATAGACAATAAATTCTATTTATAATGAGGAGTATATAAAATATTTGTGAGGCTTAAGGTGAGGGTAAGGTCAACAATAGCCTATATGGATAACAAGACGATGAGATTTATTAGGTAAAGTAATATAAATTGGAGATGCACATGGATAATAAGGATCTAGCATAGCAATTCACATGTAATATGGTTGCTTGCCTAAGAATCTATTATATATAAAAATGAAGTGGGCTTAATGTGTAAAGATGCATTTGTGAAATTAGCAGTAGGTTTGAAGGACCCATTTGATTGATGAGGTTGACAAGCTTGACAAGCTTTTGTTGCTAGTCCATGGTCATATTGAGCCTAGTAGAGCCTTTATAAACATTGCTAAGAGTGGGTAGATAACCCAAGATACCTATACTAGTAAAAGGTGGAAAAGAAGGATTACCATATGACTGAGGTCAACCATAAAGGTCCATGGTAGGGGTATGATGAGGCCCAAAACCAAGAAGGTTGCGAGGCCCAAAACGAGAAGGGGCCTGCTGCCCATCAACACTAGCATTATGGATTAGAGACCTAGATTGCTTTTTAGAGCCTTTTTTCTACTTGGGCTTTTGGGCTTTTAGCCTAATGAGTATCCAACTAAAAGAAAGCAAGCCTCACACACATGGCCTGGCTTTTTGCAATGACTGCAAAAAGGCCGTGAGCCAGAGGACCCATTTGTATAGTGGGTCGGACTGCAAATGGGTTGGACTAGGCCCACCAAGCCTAGTGGAGCAATTGGGCCCAGCACTAATGACGCCTTTATCGTGCTGCCAACCTAGTGTAGGATAGCCAAGCTGTGAGTTGCTGTCGGAGTACAACATGGGCCTGAAATGCTTGGGTGTCGCCGAAGGATGGATATCGGTCATCAACAAAGGACCTTTGTTGATCGTGAGAAGGAACAGAGGTGTGCAAGTGATGAAATTCTTCCGTCAAACTGGTTAGAAATTTCATCGCTTGGTACTCGATGTCACGTTCTCCACGTGATACCAACCCTGCACTAGTGCTAGAATAACTGCCGATAATGGAGGACCTCTCTAGGCATCACCACAGAATACGAAAAACCGCAAGAGAGGCCTACAAAGAAGGAAGATAAGTTTCACAACAGTTTCACAACAGTTCTTCCAACAAATCCGTAGCAGTTTATTTTAGTTATTTATGTGTATCTAATACGTGTGTAATCTGTGTGCTAAGCCTAGAAACTGTCGATAACTGAAGATGTTCAGTTAATTGATTTAAATAAGGGCCAAAGGGGAAGGGAGAGGGCAGAGAGTGTTTTTACAAAGTTCCCCAAGGAGGTTGCGTTTCCCTCGAAGAAGCATTGTATTGTTATCTTATTCTATAATATGTGTTCTACTACGTTGCCTATAATGCTCTCCTTTCATCTTTTCCTTCCACTCATTCTCTCCGTCTTGTAAAGCCTGGCGTTGAGTTGATCATGACTTCCACCCTTCCCAATGACCCAAGTTCCTACATCCCACTAGCCTTATTAATGTTGATAGTAGCCTTTTTCCTCTATATTGTCTACAAGCTTATTGCCGAGTTTCCACGTGCCAACCTAGTTATCCAGTATACCACCCGAGCCTTGTGTTATGATTTCCAAGTTGCACCCAACCCATATGCCAATCCTCGCCATCAGTAAATAGCTTTTCAGAATCCTTAAACACTCTATTTTCCTAGTGACCTACAAGATAGGTAAGAAAAGACAGATTCCCTCGCTCCTTCTCAAGGATCAGCCTCTTGTTCCGCCAGTCACTAGGGCAGCATCCCGGGCACGTTGCAATCTGGTATCAAAGTGGAACGATCCTCCTAAACCTAGCCTCCCTTCGATAACCATGGAACAATGCTTAGAGCGTTTGGAGGCCGAGAACAATTGGCGTTTTGGCGAACTTGCTGAAGCTCTACAACTCTTAACAAATGAGTTTTGCTCCAAGCTAGACCATGTGGGAACCTCCCGCTTTCAACAAGACAATATGAGCGAACAAGGTGAAAATTGAGGTCAAGGGGGAGCCAACTCAACTGGAAGGCGCAATCGAATGATCAAAATGGACTTCCCACTCTACGATGGAACTGAAGACCCCCTAGGATGGATTTGCAGGGCGAATCAATACTTTGCTTACCATAGCATCCCAGAAGAAGAAAAAACTATGTTAACAGCTTGGAACTTAGAAGGTGAAACTCAGATATGGTACCAGTTACTTTTCGGGGAACAAGTTGAAATGCCAGCAACGTGGGAAAATCTCACCATTTATTTGTGTGAGCGATTTGGACCTCCAAAGTTCCAAGATTTCTTTGGTGAACTTACCAAACTACACCAAACCGGCAGTGTTTCTGATTATTTTAATCAGTTTTCACGCTTGCTTTTGAAGTCCGGAAGGCTCACCGCTGAACAACAAGTTGGTTGTTTCACTAGCGGACTGAGAGAAAACCTCTGAGTGGACGTGATGGCCAGCAAACCAAATAATCTTTCTGCTGCTGTTGGGCTTGCCAGACTCTATGAATCTTGAAACAACACTGGGCGGACTTTATCCGGGGGTAACTCATGAAAACCAAATCCCATTCAACTGCAACCATCTCGAAATACTCTTCCTGTTAAGAAACTTACCCCAGAAGAGATGGCAGAACGATGCGCTAAAGGGCTTTGTTATAATTGTAACGATCGTTATAGTCCTGGCCATAAGTGCAGGAAATTATTTTTGCTTGAAAAGGTCCCAACAATGGGGTCGGAAGGTGAATATGAGAAGCCAGAAGATAACGAAGATGTTGTAGAATAACCAGATGAGACTATAGAAGTATCATTACATGTCATGCAGGGTTCACCCAATCCAAGTACCATGAGGTTTGAAGGGCAAATAACAAGCAGGCGGCGAATCGTATGGGTATTGGTCGATACAGGTAGCTCTCACAATTTCCTTAGTGAAGAGATGGCGCAAAAGTTAGGCATGCAACCTAATAACAAGAAGAAATTGAACGTGATGATTGCCGATGGGAATCGGGTGCTGAGCCACGGACAATGCATAAATGTGGAGTTAGAAGTGCAAGGTACCCATTTAAAGTTGGATTTATATATTCTGCCTTTGCGTGGAACAGATATTGTGTTGGGAGCACAGTGGCTGGTCATTCTTGGACTGATTATGTGGGATTTTTCTCGACTTATCATGGAATTCAAACAAGAAGGAAAGATCATACGTCTTCACGGTAAGGCTATGGATTTGCCTAAAATCGTAAACGAGAGTCAAGTTTGCAAGACAATTCTAAAAGAGAAGCATGGTGTGCTACTTCAACTAATTACCTTCCCAGTCGACCAGTCCCCAGAGTTGAATGAGGAAACACAACACACATCTCCACCCATATCAGACTTGATTCAGAGCTTTCAAGATTTATTTGTCAAGCCAAAGGGACTACCACCTGATAGGAATCATAATCACCGTATTTTATTAAAAGACCCACAAAAGTCAGTGGCTGTCCGCCCTTACCGATATCCTCATTTCTAGAAGGCCGAACTCGAAAAAATGGTAGAAGAATTGTTACAGACCGGAGTGATACGACCAAGTACAAGTTCCTTTTCTTCTCCTGTATTGTTGGTGAAAAAAAAAAGATGGCTCTTGGCGCCTGTGTGTCGACTACAGGGCCTTGAACCGCCAAACCATTAAGGATTGTTTTCCAATGCCTACTATCGATGAATTATTGGATGAGTTACATGGAGCCAAGGTTTTTTCAAAATTAGATCTTCATTCTGGATATTATCAAGTCAAGATGCACCCTGAAGATGTCCATAAAACGGCTTTCAGAACTCACCAGGGGCATTATGAATTTCTTGTAATGCCATTTAGGCTTACCAATGCCCCATCTACTTTCCAAGCACTAATGAATACGATATTCTATCCTTACCTCCGAAAATTTATCTTGGTTTTTTTCGATGATATTTTGGTGTATAGCCGAAACATGGATGAACATTTGAGACATCTCAAGGTAGTTCTTGAAATCATCTGGTCTCATCAATTGGTACTCAAGGAATCCAAATGTGAATTTGCCAAGTTCAAAATAAAATTCCTTGGGCACACCATCACCGAAGAAGGAGTAAAAGTGGACAATGACAAAATTGCAACAATTCTTCAATGGCCAAAGCCAAAGACCGTTAAGCAACTCCGAGGCTTTCTCGGACTTGCTGGATACTACCGACGGTTCTTTAGTAATTTTGGGAGAGTAGCAGCACCCCTAACAGATATGCTCAAAAAAGATCATTTTCGGTGGACGGAGCAATCAGAATTAGCATTCTCACAACTCAAGGAACAAATGAGTAAGCCCCCTATTCTTGCGTTGCCAAACTTCTCACTACCTTTTACTGTGCAATGTGATGCCTCTGGTGAAGGGATCAGTGCGGTGCTCACACAAGAAAAAAAAACCAGTGGTTTTTATGAGTCAGAAGTTACATGGAAAGCATCTCCAACATTCGACTTATGAAAGGGAATTAATGGCCCTCGTGTTAGCAGTGCAAAAATGGAGGCATTACCTCCTAGGAAGTCATTTTATTGTGCAGACCGATCAAAGAAGTTTACAATATCTTTGGGACCAAAGGATCTCAACACCTGCTCAACAAAAATGGATGGAAAAATTAGTAGGCTATGATTTCGAAATACAATATATTTCGGGCAAAAGCAACAATGTGGCAGATGCTTTATCTCGTATTAATTTTGATGAAGACGTGGGAGATCTTCCGGAACCAACACCACCAAGTGGAGAAGTTGTTGAACAAAGGGGACTCAACCAAGGTGGTTACTTATCGATAAAATCTCAGGAAACAACCACACCTGACAACTTAGACGTGAGCCAAAAAAATAGCCGATACAAAAGTGACACAAAGATAGGCCACATGAAGAAGGGTAAAAAAATTTCCCCACAAGAAGCATCATGCATAGCTATATTCAGCCCCATACCCAATTGGTTGCAACCCATTTGAGAAGAAAATCAACAAGATTCATATATGTTGGCCATCAGAGAGCGAATACAGAAAGGTGAAGCCGTGGGCCCATGGGAGTGGAGGGATGGCATAATATTCTTCAAAAATTGAATATTCCTCCCTAAACATTCACCACTTATACCCACAATATTAGAAGAAATTCATGGATCTACACATGAAGGATTTCACAACTTAATCCAATGAGCTCGGGCTGTATTCTACTGGGAAGGTATGAAGAATGGAATGATGGAGGTTATTCGCAAATGTGAAGTGTGTCAGAAAAATAAAAGTGAAAATATGGTCCCGCCTGGTTTGCTCCAACCTTTATCCATTCCACAAAATATTTGGGAGGACATTTCCATGGATTTTATAGACGGACTCCCTCCTTCTAAAGGTAACACTTCCATATTAGTAGTGGTAGACCGCCTATCTAAATTCAGTCATTTTGTTCCCTTGAAACACCCGTATTCAACCACCACCATTGCTAGGATTTTCTTTGATAATATATTGAAAATATATGGCATGCCAAAGACAATCACTTGTGATAGGGATCCAATCTTCATCGAGACGTTCTGGAAAGAAATATTTTACCTTCAAGGGACCAATATCCACTACTCTTCAGCCTACCATCCGCAGACGGATAGGTAAACCGAAGTGGTAAATAAAACACTGGAGATGTATCTTCGATGTTTCACAAGTGAAGAACCGAAAATTTGGGTTAGTTGGTTAGCTTGGGCAGAGTTTTCTTATAACACCAGCCTTCATTCTACAACCAATAAAATCCTATATGAAGTGGTTTTCGGTTGTCCTCCACCAACCCTTCTCTCATATTTACCCGGCACTTCAAAAGTGGAAGCTGTAGACAAAACTCTCCAAGATAGAGACAAGGTGTTGGCTGAATTAAAAGAACACATGCAGAGAGCTTAAGTGAAAATGAAAAGATACTATGACCTCAAAAGAAGGGACGTGCAGTTTAACGTGGGAGATTAGGTATTCCTGAAGCTAAGACCGTATAGGCAGACTACAGTAGCCATCCGAAAATCTCTCAAACTCTCACCGCGGTTCTTTAGACCTTATCAAATATTAGAAAGGATCGGGCAGGTTGCGTATCGTCTCGCCTTACCAGAGAATGCAAAGGTACATCCCATCTTCCATGTGTCTAATTTAAAGAAATTTATTGGGACTTCTCACAAGGTGGAAGCTACTTTACCTAACTTCATGGAAAAGGGCCAAGGCAAATTCCCTACCCCACAAGCCATTCTGGAAGAACGAAGACGCAAGAACAAGCAAGAACTCTTAATTCATTGGCATGGTATGTCACCAACGGATGCTACATGGGAATCAAAAAAGCAAATCCTGCAACAATTTCCTAAGTTACTTTTTGTGGACAAGGCTGCAGCCAACGGGGAAGGGATGTCACGTTCTCCACGTGATACCAACCCTGCACTAGTGCTAGAATAACTACCGATAATGGAGGACCTCTCTAGGCATCACCACATAATACGGAAAACTGCAAGAGAGGCCTACAAAGAAGGAAGATAAGTTTCACAACAGTTTCACAGCAGTTCTTCCAACAAATCCGTAGCAGTTTATTTTAGTTATTTATGTGTATCTAATACGTGTGTAATCTGTGTGCTAAGCCTAGAAACTGTCGATAACTGAAGATGTTCAGTTAATTGATTTAAATAAGGGCCAAAGGGGAAGGGAGAGGGCAGAGAGTGTTTTTTACAAAGTTCCCCAAGGAGGTTGCGTTTCCCTCGAAGAAGCGTTGTATTGTTATCTTATTCTATAATATGTGTTCTACTACGTTGCCTATAATGCTCTCCTTTCATCTTTTCCTTCCACTCATTCTCTCCGTCTTGTAAAGCCTGGCATTGAGTTGACCATGACTTCCACCCTTCCCAATGACCCAAGTTCCTACATCCCACTAGCCTTATTAATGTTGATAGTAGCCTTTTTCTTCTATATTGTCTACAAGCTTATTGCCGAGTTTCCATGTGCCAACCTAGTTATCCAGTATACCACCCGAGCCTTGTGTTATGATTTCCAAGTTGCACCCAACCCATATGCCAATCCTCGCCATTAGTAAATAGCTTGTCAGAATCCTTAAACACTCTATTTTCCTAGTGACCTACAAGATAGGTAAGAAAAGACAGATTCCCTCGCTCCTTCTCAAGGATCAGCCTTTTGTTCCGCCAGTCACCAGGGCAGCATCCTGGGCACGTTGCAATCCTGTTTGTGCAATCGGATCTATAGTTGATTTTGCAGTCACATTTACCATAAGTGAAACGGATTGGTGGCTGCTGGGAGTCCAGTTCTTCGTAGAGGTCTTTCAGGCACATGAAAAATGCTATTAGATCATTGTGGGTGGCTCTTCCATGGAGCTTGAGGCCCTCAATGGCCTGTTTGAGGCCAAACTTCTGGGTGCCTATTACGTTATTGAAGCTTTCCTTTAGAAGGGTCTAGACTTCGACGATCATGGGCAGGCGAGACACCATGTTCTTGAGTGCAGGATTGACGGAATGCACGATTCTATTTTTTATGGCCCTCTGACATCGGTCCCACTTTTAGGACTCTTCTCCTTCTCCGATGGGTCGAGAGAGGCTTCCGTCGAGGCAGCCCATCTTCTTTCAGGCTAGAAAGATAGTTCGTACCTACTTGCTCCACACCGCCTAGTTAGCTTTCGATCACGGGTTGCGGTTGGAACAATGCCTGAGGAAGCAGTGGGAGTGGCCATTGTGAGAAAGGTAATTTGGGATTAACGAAAAGATGCGACAATTGGGGTAATTGTGGGTAAAAAAGGGAGGGCAAAAGTGTAATTTGGAAAATTAGGAAAATTGTCGGAAACAAATCAAAGAAAAAAAAATGCAACAATATTTACACTGCAACTTCACAACTGACGACTTTAAAACGTGGAAGCAAAAGTCTTTAGTAAAAAAAAGGCTTGGATACCACGTAAGAAAATAGGATATATTGAGAGGAAGCTTGCAAGTGAGCAAATATTTTCTATATTTTGTAATGCAATTTTGTACAACATTGAGCCTGTACTTATAGGCTAGAAAACCTAATCTAAGTATGGTAACGGCTCTATTATAATAGTTACAACAAATAACAAATCTTCACTTAATGCCTACATAATTTCAAGAATAAAGCGCACAAACTAATTAAGGTAACTTCTCATACATTCAACAGAGTTATTAGTTAATAAAAGAAGTTCTCCGATAGTTATAAGGAAAATATCAATCCCACTCCATTCTTTAACGCGAAACCTGATTTTCCAGTTGTTCACAACCAATTGAAGGATGTAAGGAAACCAGTACCATTTAATTGCAAAGATTTCGTTTACTCAGCCATTAATTGCAAATCAGAACGTAGAGAAGCCTCCTTACCTGAAGAACATACAGAGAACTTGAAAAGGACACAAAAATACAAGAGCTTACTGTTGCCCCAACCACTATGAGACCTCCTTTATTCACTTATTCAGAAAGACTTTTTAAGCATGATCAAACACATTCAAATAAATAGGAAATCAGACGGCCACAATGGCAGCTAAAATTTCTTGATAAACTCATATATAAGTGAGTTGATTTCCTCTGGCTTTTCTTGGTTGATGAAGTGATTCACTCCTTCCATCACAACTACGTCTTGCAAATTTGGGACATCTTTCTTGAAGGCACCGTCGTGTATATATTCCTTCGTACCTGGAATCAGGTAGACGACGTCCAGGTTGCCGATAATGTACTTTGCCGGCACTTTAATCGGTAATCCAGTCCATGGTGCGGTGAGCTCCCACGTTCTGCAAGATGAGAATCAGTTCAGATTAAAACTTACAATATGCGTTAGTGGAATAGGCATGTTCGAATAGTACGCATCCTAAAATCAGCTAAAAGAAGCACGATGAACCTACAGGTTGCAAGCTCGATAGTAGTTCAATCCTCCGGTAAAGCCTGTCTGGTTAAATTTACTGGCATAGTAATTAATATCTTCCTTTGACAACCAAGAAGGCAAGGTATCCGGAGTTGGCAATCCTCTAAATCCGACTTCTTTAGGTAGGCATAGAGGTTTTGGAGAATATATTGTAAAGATTTTCTTCATTAGTGTTGCTGTATCGACAGAAGAAAAATCTTTTTCAGCCTCTCCAGGTTCCTGCAGCAAATGCAGCGAAGTTAGGAAGCCGACCGTGGCGAGGCAAAGAGGAAAAGTTTTCAACAAGCAGAAATATGATCAGCAGAAAAAATCTACCTGAAACCTGCAAAAATAATAATCGTCACCACATAAAGCCCTGAAGCTATCGACCATATTTATCTTCGGATTCCTTGGTAAAAATGGCACGCTTAAGTTGACAAGAGCTTTGATGCGATCGGGCCTGAACCAGCAGAAGTACCAGGCGATTATAGCTCCCCAGTCATGGCCGACCAAGAAGACCTGGTCGATACCCAGATGATCAAGAAGGCCGACCAGGTCGCCGATGATGTGGAAGGCGGTGTATGATGCTGCGGATGGCGGGGCATCAGTGTCACCATATCCGCGGAGGTCGGGGGCGATGCAGCGGTAGCCGCGGGAAGAGAGGTAGAGAAGCTGGTGGCGCCAGGAGTACCAGAGCTCCGGGAATCCATGGACGAAAAGGATCACTGGGCCTGTTCCTATTGACGCGACGTGCATGTTAATGCCATTTGTGCTTACGGTGATGTGCTCTATCTTCTCCATCTTCGATCTCTCTGTTACTTGCTCTACTTCCTAAATGTCGTGCTTCAATACGAGTCCCGGATGGGTTTATAAGAACGGATTGAGAATGATATCACTTAATAAAATATTAAAAGAAAATCCAGAAAATGGCAAGAGAACTTGTACAAGTAGTTGACTCTGAGGACTCTTCAGATCTTGTCCCAGTCCAGCTCATCACATCTTTCTTTTATGGATGCTGAAACTGTTTTGATTACCTTTCTCGTGTTTCAACATTACGTTTTTGGTTCTCCATGCCTAACTTATTACATGTATGTTGTTTATCAAGTGAATTTTTTCTGTTTTCGAAGTATTACGTTTTACACGTGCTGGGAGGCCTATGAATATATAAAAGATTGACTCATTGCAGCATATGATGACGTTTGAATCCCGTGTTATTCTCGAATCATGCACATATGTCGGCAGGTCTCGTTTTCCCAAGGGACCCCTACATTTTCAAACGAAGTTTTCACATTCTTCAACTCACTCTAATTATGATTTCTGAATTCAACATTTTCGCACCCTAACTTTTACAATTTCCTGCACAAACAAGCAAGTGTGACGCAGGAAGGAGTGTGGAAATTGTGGAATGAGTTACATGCGTAAATATTTAAAATAAAACCAATTTATCTTTCTTACGAATTAAAGAAAGAATTTTTTGAACATTATAACAGAGCTCATGGAATCCGTGGAGGAAGAGGACCACTACGCCTGCCCTTCCTTGACGTGCATGTTTATGCCACTTGTGGATATTTACGTGGCACTCGTATGAATTTGCTAATTTCTTTGCTTTGTTCAAAAGGATGATTTGAACATTGTGGGAGACGACAAAACGAACAAATAACTATATATGAAAGAGTAAGTTATTGTCCCTGTAACAAAGCTTACAACAATGTCGAGAATATTTCATATTACTAAATGAAAAGATTTAAACCTCCTAACATGTTAAGAAGATAATTTGTACTTTTTGAACTTAAGTCATTTCTAACCTTATCAATGGATCTCATAATCTTCATCTTATCACTTTATTTTACAACTTATAAGTTTACTCACTTTCAGAATAAAGAAATTGTATTAAATAATATTTTGTTTTCCATATTATTACTACTTAGTTTGATAGTTTTATATGTCTATGTTTTCACGATGAATTTTTAAAAGAAAAAATTGGACTTTTTTCAATTGATAAGAAACAAAACAACCAACCAAATGAGATGTGGGGTTGATATTCCTGACCAGATACCAAGGCATTGCGTTGTATAGTCCAAGATCTAGAAAGCATTTTGGCTGACTTTTAGACTGTGATTACCTTTATCAAAGGTAGAGTAATAACACGAGAGTTGAAATGTCACACATCAGCTTTACACCGAACTTTTGCTTGCACTTTTTTTAAGGTATTGGGAATGAGATGCAGAACGCAGGACTTTAGAATTAAGGTCGTTCACCAACAGCCTTGACACTGTATTGTTGTTTTTGGGACATAATAGATGAACTTGTTGAAGTAAACACATCACGTGATGCTTGAATGGTGTGAGCGTAGAAGAAGATCAAATGAAACAAACCTAAACTTGGCAAAACATTGAACCGTTTTGCATTATGAAAAATGACTTTTCAACTACAAGTGACTATAAACCAGAACTAATTTAATTTGATTCCACTTTAGGCTCACGGCTAAGCTGAAATGCATTACAATTTGTGTCGTGCTGTTTGTGATTGAACTGTTAGATATAAGTGATTATTTCTCCTTCTCATGTTTTGGGCTGTTTTGAGAGGCTAAGAGTGCAAACTGATTTAGTGAAATATTCTTGGTCTGAAACTTGTTTATGCACATCATATAGTTACGGTTTGAGCATTCACAAACATCATTAAAGAACCATGATGTTGGTTGAGTGAGTCATTGATTGAAGATCTTTATTCTAGCTTATTATAGATCACGGTCAAGAGTTCTTACTGAAATATCATATCCTTGCTGAGTTGGTTGTGAGCTAAGGTTTTGATCATTAAATTGTTTGACATTCAGGAGCTAGAGTGATTTGGACTCCATTGCTATATCTTATTTGACACATGGATTAAATACATAGAGTAAATCATTATATGACTGATTTGTGAGTAGTACCTTGTTTGTAGCCTGTTGTTATATTATTATATATTTGTAGTTTGCCGGTGTAAGAATATACTTGTGTTGATTGAACAAACTTATATTTTTATAACCATTGTTGTTTATGTAACTTACAATTACCTTATATTAAACATACTTGGTTAATTGTTGGTGCAACTATATGATCTTTGTAATATCACTCTTTTTTGTCCAAGAATCAAAAGAGAAATGCTTGGAAGAATTTGTATATCTTTTGTATGTTAGATAGCTAGACAAATATTGTATTTGATATATCATTAATGTCTAGCTTGAGAAGTAGGGATTACATTGAACTCATAATTTTACTGTAAAATCTCTATAATGAGACTTGTTTTCTTCTTGTTGAAGAGAAAGATACATTTGTGATTGAGTGTGATTGAGTGTGATTGACACCCATTTACTAGGTTGTGTGAACCTGTTGCCACAAGATGTGTGGTCTTATGATAGTAAATTCCTTGGGTTATAAGGAATATTCCTTGGGTTGTAAGGAATATGTGGTTATGTGGCGTACTTTCCTAGAGCAATCATGTAAGTGTAGGGTTGAGGTGGATGAGTGTTTTTGTGAGGTAGTTGTTGTATAAAGAATGTGGCGTACTTTCCTAGAGCAATCATGTAAGTGTAGGGTTGAGATGGATGAGTGTTTTTGTGGGGTAGTTGTTGTATAAAGAAAGAACATGATTGCATGTATCAATTATGAGCAAGAATTTTAGCATCTAGTTTATTTATTTATTTATTTTTATGCATATACCTAAACTCACACATATAGACATGTAAACAAGAGATTCCAAGAAACACTTACTCCTAATTGAACCAAATGCTTGTCGGCATCTCTATTAAAGAATTGAAAATAATATGAGAGTTAAATTCATGAGACAAATCCTTTATATTAATGAAGATGTATTATAAATATGTAATGAAGTCTACAACTCTCATTGGTTATGAGGGGCATGTTAGGAATAATGTGGAGTGTAACCTACATTATTTAAATCTTATTTTTTAAAAAAATTATCTTTAAAATAAAATATAAATTACTTCATTATGAACTTGTTTTATGGAGAAATGCATTTTTTTTTTTTTTGCAATACCAAAATGTTAGAAATAATCCGCTGAAATAAGCACAAGGAGTAGGTTCATCTCAGAGAATCTTCATATATGAGTAGAAGTTAAATGCCAAGATCTTGAAAACGGACACAAAGTTGACAATAACTTGTTATTGGTTTATATAGAAAGCTCACTGATGATAAGGGAAAAAATTAATCTCATTACATTCCCTAATGTGAAACTTGATTTTTCAAATTGTTTTTGATTTTGCTAAGAAAAGGATTTTGTATATAAGATATATCAATATAAGATGGTTAGAGGCATCCCCTATGATGAGACCTTACATAACATTATACTATACAAAAAATTCACTTTTCAAGTTTCCAAGTACATTAAATAAATAGGTTTTTGACAGAAACTAAGGAAAAACAGAGAATTGGGAAAATGAATTGTATTTCTATACTTAGAGCTAGCAACATTAGGTCTATTTATAATACAAAGATGTACATTCATAAAAAGAAAGAATTTCCTATAAACCTATTTCCCAAAGGATAAGAATTTCCTATAAACCTATTTCCCAAAGGATAAAGATTTCCTATAAATGTATTTCTCAATATAAGGATTCCTACTATACATGGAAATAATCATAAAGATAAAAATCATAATTTCACCATATCTCTAACAGTTTTCAACAATTTTGAAGATTTTTTAACATAATAAAATCTATCTCTTATAAGCCTTTTGATAGTTTCAAGGATTATGTATTTAAAATTCACATTATTCCTTTAATTTTAAATTGCATAAACAAAAGATGCAAACATAAAGTTAACAATACTTGGTTTAAAGTTTTTTTTTTCTTTTTGCATAGTAAAAGAGCCATCCAATCCTTGGTATGATGGTATCACATTTAGTATAATTTCAAATTGTGCCTAGATTGCAATTGAGTATATATTTTGAGAAGATGTAATCTCGAGATTTAGTTAAAAATATTGTACAAATAACAACTTTTATTTCTATAATTTGCAAGAAAATATAGTTTATCACCCACTATACCATCGTTTAAGTGTTGGGAGACTACATACTTAAACTATTGGTTTTCCAAATTGTTGTTTAATAGCAATCGAAGGACGTAGGAATTCAGAAACATTTAATTGCAGAAGATCACTTTAACTAAGAGCAATTAATTGCAAACAGAAATTACGGAAACAATAGCTTAGAGTTTTCCCATCACCATGAGACCTCTTTTATTCTGACAGCCACAATGACAAAAACTATTGGTTTTCCAAATTGTTGTTTAATAGCAATCGAAGGATGTAGGAATTCAGAGCCAATTAATTGCAGAAGATCACTTTAACAAACAGCCAGTAATTGCAAACAGAAATTACAGAAACAAGAGCTTAGAATTGCCCCATCACCACGAGACCTCTTTTATTCTGACAGCTACAATGGCAGCTAAAACTTATTGATAAACTCATATATATGTGAGTTGATTTCCTCTGGCTTTTCTTGGTTAATGAAGTGTTTCACTCCTTCCATCACAACTATGTCCTGCAAATTTGGCACGTCTTTCTTGAAGGGGCCGTCGTGTATATATTCCTTCATACCTGGCATCCCGTAGACGAGGTCCAGGTCGCCAATAATGTACTTCGCCGGCACTTGAATTTGTAATCCAGTCCATGGTGCGGTGAGTTCCCACGTTCTGCAAGATAAGAATCAGTTCAGATTAAAACTTACAATATGCGTTAGTGGAATAGGCATGTTCGAATATCCTAAAATCAGCTAAAAGAAGTACGATGAACCTACAGGTTGCAAGCTCGATAGTAGTTCAATCCTCCGGTAAAGCCTGTCTGGTCAAATTTACTGGCATAATAATTAATATCTTCCTCTGACAACCAAGATGGTAAGGAATCCGGAGTTGGCAGTCCTCTAAATCCGACTTCTTTAGGTAGGCATAGAGGTTTTGGAGTATATATTGTAAAGATCTTCTTCATTAGTGTTGCAGTATCGACAGAAGCAAAATCTTTTTCCGACTCTCCCGGTTCCTGCGGCGAATGCAGCGAATTGAGGAAGAAAACCGTGGCAGGGGCAAAGAGAAAAAGTTTCCAACAGGGAGAATATATGATTAGCGAAATAAAATCTACCTGAAACCTGCAAAAATAAAAATCGTCACCACATAAAGCCCTGAAGCTATCGACCATATTTATCTTCGGATTCCTGGGTAAAAACGGCAAGCCCAAGTTGACAAGGGCTTTGATTCTGTCCGGCCTGAACCAGCAGAAGTACCAGGCCATCATAGCTCCCCAGGCATGGCCGACCAAGAAGACCTGGTCAATACCCAGATGATCAAGAAGGCCGACCAGGTCGCCGATGATGTGGAAGGCGGTGTATGAGGCTGCGGAGGGCGGGGCATCAGTGTCACCATATCCGCGGAGGTCGGGGGCGATGCAGCGGTAGCCGCGGGAAGAGAGGTAGAGAAGCTGGTGGCGCCAGGAGTACCAGAGCTCCGGGAATCCATGGAGGAACAGGACCACCGGGCCTGCCCCTATCGACGCAACGTGCATGTTTATGCCATTTGTGCTCACAGTGGCGTGCTCTATCTTCTCCATCTTCGATCTCTCTGTCGCTTGCTCTTCTTCCTAAACGTCGGGCTTCAATACAAGTAGGCGACGTTCAGGAATCGTCAGGAATGACGGTAGGCGTTTATGCAGTCCAGCTCATCACAACTTTCTTCAGTCAAGCTGGAAATGATGACTTTGAAGTTCTCCATGTCCAACTTGTTGCATCTTTATCATTTATCAAGTGAATTTTTTCTTTATCAATGATTACATTCACATGGGCTAAGATACCTAAAAATGTATAAGAGGTTCGCTTATTGCAGCAGATGATAATATTTTAAATCGCGTGGTCTCGAGTCCTCCACATAAGTCAGCACGTCGCAGTATCACTTGAATTATACATTTTCAAACAAAGTTTTTATTTTCTTCAACCCGACTAGATTTTTTTGATTACTAACTTCCATGTTTTCAAACGCTGTTCTACAATTTCCAACATAAGCAAGCTATTGTGACGTCGGAAGGCAAATATTTAAGATGAATTATGTATTTTTTTAGGAGATGAAATCCTGTGTATAGAAAGAGACATATGACTTCTGTAATAGTATAATAGTCCGTGAACAAGCTAAAGGAGAATTAAAACTCCTTCAAAAAGTCATATACTCCTCTACTGATCTCCACGTGCCTTTCTTGTAATAAATTGAGCTGCTCCTTCAACGACCACTAATTCTTGCAAATATGACAGTATTTGTTGAAAACCTCTTTGTATTTATACTCCTGGACGCCTGGGATATTGTAAGCCTTCTCTAGATCTCCCTCGATAAACTTCATTGGCACTTCGATTTGTGCTCCATTCCCCAGTGCTGTGAGCTCCCAGGTTCTGCTGTAGGACAAAGAAGGACATCTTGTTTATACTTTCCAGCCTCGTTCACTAGTGTTAAAAATAAGCCCGCGATTTTCAAGCTTACGAAATCCTTTAAGATCTCACTAAACACACAAAGAAAACATCAATAAAGAAAAACACTCAAAAATTATGAGATTTGGGATAATATATATGTCCCTAGCCTAAAAGTAATTTTTTACTATGATAATGAGGATTAATGTGTGTATTAGATAGCCTCTTATTTCTTTCTTCTCACACTTTGTATTTTGTTTCACTCTCATAACTAGGTTTTCTCATAGTGTTCCACTTTATATTAGCACCAAGAAAATCATAATTGAATATAACTAAGAAAACCTACTAACCATGTACAACATGAATATGGTAGTTAGTTTACATAACTAATTTATTCTAAATCTAACAATTTTTCCTTTTTGGAGTAACATTAGTGCAACATCTTTGCACCATAAGGGAAAAAAAATTACTTCCTAAGCTTGACTTGGAGTTCATTTTAGCAACCCTTTGACATATCTCTAGCTTTGTCTCTTATTAGTAGTTTCACCA
This sequence comes from Casuarina cunninghamiana, assembly GCA_028551485.1. NCBI lineage: Eukaryota > Viridiplantae > Streptophyta > Magnoliopsida > Fagales > Casuarinaceae > Casuarina > Casuarina cunninghamiana. The sequence continues at coordinate 9,763,138 of CM052368.1, forward strand.
ACATATCTACTCCTTGTTATTAGTGTGAATTTTCACAAAATCTAACTACTTGGATTCTAATACATCTCTAATCCAAAGATATCTAACATCAATATGCCTAAACTTTGAATGAGATAAAGCATTCTTATTAAGGTAGATGGACTTATAATTGTTGCTATAGAGGATAACCTTTCATTGATTTTCACCAAGTTCTTGAAGAAACATCTTCATCTACATAACTTTTGTACCACTCACAATGATTGCAATATGTTATGCTTCTATTGTGGACAAGACATACTATCCTATAACCTCAACTTTTATAAAATTGTTTCCCTTATACAAGTGAGCATGTACCATGTTGTAAATCTCCTCCCGTTATAATCACTAGCTATATTTGTGTATGTGTATTAAACTAATATAAGTTCATCATTTTCAAACCAAAAACACAATATAAGAGTTCCTTTAAGGTACTTGAGTATCTACTTCACAACTTCCCACTGTTCTTTGTCATAATCTAAAAGAAAATGATTGATTACCACAATTGCATTAGTAATATTTAGTCTAGTGTTTATAAACAGAACTAAATGCTGTTTTTTTATAATTATTTTTGGTGTTGTAACTTAAAGGAAAAAAAAATATTTTCTTTTCTTTTTTATATGAACATAATTGCATTCCATGTTTTCATAAATTAATATATCCAAATCCTAATGTTGAATATAATCAGTTGTATAATGATACATATCCTGGTACTTAAGATAATCTCTTTGTTACTAGGGGAAAATATGTCTTTTTGTTATTTAAAGCCTTTAGGAATCGGGATTAGGCTTGAACTCCTTTCTTTGCTTTTGCAACGAATCAACCAGATAAGGCATCATCCCACAATAACACTTGCTAAAACTTAAAATATATGTATATGTGTCTCATGCGGAGAGTGATTGGGTTATCTATGTCATTCTTGATCAGTAATGTTAATGATGCTAAAGATATTACTGCTTTACAAACACTCCTATTACCATTCTTTTAAACTATACACGATATGGTAATGTGGAGGAAAGTAAAATTGTGGTATATTGGTTGGCTCTTCCAAATATGATTCTAGGCTACCTCTTCAATTCCGCTGTGTCTAGATGATTTGAGATTGCCGAGGAGTGTTTAGTAGTTCAAAAAAAAAAAAAAGCATGGCTTTTGATATCAAACATTGAGTATATTGTCATGACGGATACTCAGATGGCGTAATCAAAGGAAATGTTAATAAACATATTTTTGTACAATATTTTGAAAAAACTTCGGAGAAAAAAAAAAAGTGAAAATAAAAGGGGCAAAAAGAGATGGCAAAGGAGGATTCTAGGGCTTTCTAGACGGACGCTTGTAAGTTAGTAAAAGGAGCCGTGCATTGCATTTTAACGTTTAAGCGACAGGGAAGGCACAAGCTTTTGTACTCCTTTCTTACTCCTCTCTTTTCTCTCACTCGTGTTAGGGTTAGAGTTCTGTACGTACTCGTACGGGGAAGGAACAAGAATGTGAGGTTAGGATATGTTTAGGGTATGCTAAATAAGAGATTTAATCTTAATTAACTTTGTTATATTTTTAGATTGTTTTAATTAAAAAGATTAAATAATTTAAAAAAATATTTAAAGCTTAGTCGCTTTAAGATTCTGAAACTTAATTGTTTTGAAAATTTAAAACTTAATTATATTAAGTTAAAAATTATGCTATAAATAAAGAATCAAGATAAAAATAAATAAAGAGCTTATTGAAAAGATTGATATTTAGGCTTGACTTTCATAATTAAAGCTTAAGTTGCATATCACCTTTTCTTCTTTTTTCGTAGGTTGTTATTCTGTTTGAGTCTTCAAATTGATATTTTGTTTTTTGGGTTTTAAGAGCACAGTCCTAGAGCTAGGATCGTGAGACAGAAGAAAATCATGCACGCACCGGTGCTTGTTCTAAGCAAGTATTTTCGTCGTTTTCGTTCTTAGGTTTATCTTTCCGTAGTTAAATGAATGGAAAATTGAGTGAATCGATTCGATCTCTGACCAAATGAAATGAAACTGAGCAGAGGACTCTTTGAAGCGCGAGTCCGGAAGCAAGGTGCAGCATGCGAATATCCAGGCCTCGAAGGTGCTTCCTTTCTTTCTTTTTGTGCGTTGCATTGGCGTTGTGCATTTGTTATGTTTATTCTCTTCTTTGAATAGTCTTCTTTCTGCGACGCGGAAGCATTTAGTGATTTTCTGTCTTTTGAACAGGCTGTCGCGGACATTATTCGTACAACACTGGGTCCAAGATCCATGTTGAAAATGCTTCTCGATGCCGCTGGAGGTAAAGATTTTTTCCTCAACATTGATCATTACTCCTGAGATATGCCCTATTTTTTCTATCGAAATAAAGGGGGGAAAGTTTCAGGTTGTATTCGATTTTTTGTTACTGCAAATCAAAGATATTCGGCAGTATTTTCTGTTCTGGCTTCTTATTTCCTTTCCTTTCGCGTTTGATGCTAACAGGAATTGTGGTGACGAATGATGGGAATGCTATTTTACGAGAATTAGATCTTGCACATCCCGCGGCAAAGGCACGCTTTATCTCTATTTTTTTTAAACTGATTTACGATATTGTGTGGCGCATATATGAACACTAAGACCTGTACAGATTCATTTCGCTCTATATTGCCTGCAGTTATTTTATTTTATTTTATTTTGTCGTTTTTCCTACAGTTTACTCTTATTTCAGCCATAAAAATGTTAACTTTTTTGTTCTCTTGGAATTCTGGCGTTCCGTTACTGTCTTGTTCCTGTTCTTCTGATGTATGTTGCCTTTTGTGTTGGTATCAGTCAATGATCGAACCAAGCCGCACGCAAGATGAAGAAGTGGGAATACTCATCTTTGCAAATCATGCTTCCTCTCTGGAGTGTGACGGTTTTCTTGTCTTTGGAGTGGGCAGTAGCTTTAGAGAAGTCTATTACTGATTGTTCATCAATTTGACTTCACAGTTTGTGATATTTAGCCTGGTTAATTTGCTGTGTTTACACTCGTGTGAGGAATGCAATTACTTGTGAAGAATGAAATCCATTTTTTTCATACTATTAATACTTATTATGTCACCACTCTTTCTGACATTTGGGCTAAAAATTTGTTGAAGCTGGTGAAATGCTCCACGATGCAGAAGCCTTTATTGACAAAAATTATCATCCTACTGTTATCTGCCGCGGTATGTTCCTAGTACTTATAATAGTTCATTCTGATTTTGGCTAGTCACTTTCTGATAGTGATATTTGCAAGCTTTATTTGATCTACATCCTATAACAAAGCTCTGGAGGATGCTACTGCTGTGCTTGAAAAAATTGCAATGCCCATTGATGTTAACGATCGTAAGTTTCTTATTATGCTTGAATGGGGAGGTTTAGTTGAAAGCACAGTTTGTCCAATCCTAAACAAGGAGTGAATTGCTTGATTGCCAGAATCCTCTATCAAATGGATTCTCCTTTTCTTCTTTATTGGGGGAACTTGTGTAGCATATAAGTGACAATTTATCAGCTTCCTTCACTTTTTGAATCAGTTAAAATATTTAATTGCCAGCAAGTGATAGCATATTCCCTATTGTTGTTATCTTCATAAAATCATGAATTACTATGAATTATGGAAATAAGATGAGCTTTCTGTCAAAGTAGTCTGCCTTTTTTGATTTGCATTCATCTTCTTTTGGAGAATACAAGCATAGCTTAGGTTTAATGATCTTGTGCATCTGCATAGGCCGTAGCTTCTCATATGTACAAGGACAGTTAATTTGTTATCTTGTAAGAGTTATTGACTATCTTCAAAGAAGGAAATCAAAGACTTGAATACCAAGCTTGATGTGAATACCTTGTCTTCCGATTTAAACAGGACATCTCCTTAGTGTAGCTTTGAAAAGTGGCAGGTATAAATTTGGTCCTCTCATGCACGAACTGTTGTGCTTCAGGATGAAAATTTCTGTTTCATGGACCCTTAGATCAGTCAATTGCTCTCGTATATTCATCAAGTACAGCTCTTTCATTTTCCACTCCAGAAATCTCAGTGTGTGCTATAACTTTGCTGGGAACAAATGCTCCTCGCTAGGCAAAGTATTTGGAAAGCTAGGAAAAGAATATGGCATAAATGTGAACGAGAGTACTATAACTTTAGTTTCACTCAAGCTAATGCTCTGTATATTAAACGAAGGTTAGGGAAACTATTCTCTCTCTGCGGCATCCTGAAAAGTTAAACTTGGTTGACTTTTTTGTGTTCTTTAATATAAAAGACTGGTGAGCTAGGACAGTCCAAGTTTTTTTCTGATTGCAATTAGATTGAAGATATTTAATTGAAGCTAGAGATATTGATATTTTCTCTCATTCACATACTCCACTCACCACGTACAGCCATGCATACATGTGTAGACATGTACACATCTTTAATTTTTGACTTCTTCTTTATGTTATTTTGAGCACAGAAATTGTAACATTTGTTTGTGATGAAAAGGGCTTGTGATTTCTTATGTAGAACTACGTTTGCTTTTGTATTATGACATATTATATTGAATTATGTGACAGGTGGAACAATGTTAGGTCTTGTTAAGAGCTGTATTGGCACAAAATTCACTAGTCAGTTTGGGGATCTGATTGCTTTAAGCATCTTATGTTGATAAGGGCTATGCATTTTGGCGATTTGGTGGCCATTCTTTTCTGTTTTTCTTTGTTCACTGTAAGGTCTCTACAAATGTTTAGATCCTTAAAATGTAGCCACACAATGTGGCTACACTTTTGTCTTTGAGGTGTACCTAATGGACACAAGTGCCTTATGATCAACAAGGAGGAACGATGATCAGCGGAACCTTTATTCTTTTCCTAACTAATTAACTAATCCTTTATTCATTTAGTAATACATCATGTGTGCTGTTTACATAGAAAGATTCAAAAACTGTCTTTGAGACATCAGATTTGGGATTGTCCTGGTCAAGAGAAGTGATTCAATTTTTTTTTTTTTTCATTATTATTATTTTAATCGCTTGATGAAGTACTGGGGTCTGGTTCTGAATCCCATTCTCTTTAAGAACTAGCATTAAATTTGTTTTACTGTCTCCACGCTATGTAATGTCAATAGAATATCCTTATGGATTCAGCAAGTTTCATACTTGGTCATTTTTGAGTCACTAGTTTGCTTTTATTATTTTTTATCCTTTGCCCAAAGCATAACCTTAGAACCACAAGGGAGATTGAATTTTAACGCTAATGTTAATTGTTTGATTTATTTGTTCATTTCTGTGGTTAACTTCCAGGACCTAGCTACAGATGCAACTACAACAGTTGGTATTGATGTTGGCAAAGGCTTGCGTGAAGTGGATATTAAGAAGTACAAGTACGAGTTTCCCCTGCGGAAATACTTTGTTACCGGAAGATTCCATCTGTACTTAATGCGATATTCAGCAGTAAAATGACTTCATTCGTTAGGAGGGGAAGTGTTCGCCCATTCAGGTTAAATTTACCTCTGCTAGATGGCAAAATAATCTATTAATGATCTCAGTGAGCACCAAAATTGCCAACTCGGTTTCAGGCCTGATGATTCAAGCAATATACAGTGGCCTTCTGTCTAGTCAAAAGATACAATTCCCATCTACATACAATTGACTGAATTTCAAATTTCAAAACCAACAAAAAACCCTATTTGCAGATTCAACAACTCAAACATAGCTGTCAATTAAAGATTTCCTCATCTCGTCCACAATGGCGCTGGGCTGGGCTTCCCTCAACTTGAAGACGCTCTCAACAACAGAGAGTTCTGTTGCAGTGGTGTCCGAACCGCAGAATGCTGTCCAATCATTAACTGTCATGCCAGCAGCAATTACTTCACTCCCACGATTTACCGTCCCAGCCACGAGAGGGACCTGAAGAAGTGTTGAAAGTTCATCCAAGTCCTCAATGGAGGTATGCGGGTGGACCTGCGAAAAAAGACGGCAGAAAAACACATATGAGCCAGTGCGATACCACATAAACACCATTTTAGCAGAGCCATGTTTTCTTACCAAACCACCTCTGTTGGAAAAGGCACAGTAGCTGCCCACGAGAATATTACCAGCAATTGTCTGCCTAAAAACTTCTACTCCGAGAACATCAGCAATCATCTCCTCAGTCTCCTGTTCAAAAATGAAACATATTCATCATGAATTGTCTGAATAATTACAAACGTCCAAATCGATCCAAGGCAATAGTGCCTGCTAAAAGGGAGGAAGGTTCCAAGTGTTCTGATTTCTCTGCTAAAGAGTATCAATCACTTGACTAGTAGGAGGTATAGAAGATCCGCTGCGGTTCTCAGAAGAGAGAATCATCCCACTACACAGAAAACTGTAATCCTAAGAATTGCTTGCTACCAAAAAACACACTACATAAAGAAAACTACAGTGCCCAAAGATTACTTGCTTCATAACAAAATACACTAGCCAAATATGTTAAAACCTTGGTAAATCACCCAACCAAAGTATATATGATAAGCGACTCAGATATGACAACAAATCCAACCAACCACTAACGAGTGCTAAAAGATTCTACTTCAAACTATTGCTACGAGGTTCTGAACTTTCACAACAAACATAGGCCCATTTAAATTATTCAGACAATTTTACAATATCTTCAATGAAAAATAAACAAGAATCTAAATCCAAGGACTATAATATTCTTTCAAATTATCTGACTAAGTTTAGTACCTCTGCAAATAAACCTTATGCATTGCCTCCTCATATTTCCACAAATTTTAAACAATCAAGAAAAAAATAAAACTAAACACAATTTACGGTACACTTTTGATGCTATCCACTATGTATACTTCTCTGAGAAATTTCCACAGTTACAATCCAAGAAAAATGTGTCTAAACAGATAATTAGGTTAGGAACAAAACAAAGAACATGGAATCCCATTGTTTACAAGCCCCATCAGATTTTCTCTTTCTTTGTCTACGCCAAGTTAATTTCGAGTTGCTTACTCAGAGTTTCTAAGAGCACTTTTACAAGGAAGAGGATTGAATTGATGCGGTCACCAAGTGTCTTATCCATATTAGTCCGTGGGAGATTGAAAGATTATAGTTCCAGATAGCAGGCAACAATACCTTGTCAAGATCTGTGTGAGCAAGAGCAACATGATCATTGCATGCTATACAATTTCCCAGAGCAGAAAGTCTCTCCTCTATGCGCTGAACAACAACTTGATCTGGAAGACTATTTCTCAAGTGCTGAAGCTCTGCAACAACAGTCACAAAACAATAAGACCTCAAGTAAGCTTGTCGATTCATAAATTCAAATTAACAACCTTAAATAACATGCATATGAAAAGATAAAATAAGATCTATGGTAGTCAAACCTCCATTCATATTTATAAGAAGCATACAAGCAAATATGAAATGACATTTTCTTTTTTCACACTTCCTTAATCAACAGAAAAAAAAAAGATTAATCAAGCTGGCCCAATTAAACTTGAGATACTGTTGAACTTGAACAGATACTGAGAATACTGCAAGATTGAAGAACCAAGCCTGCAGATTTTTAGAAATAGTTAAACAGATAACATGCAGCTTTAAGAGACACATGAACCATTGGAGACCATCAAGTACCTCCCAGGTACAACTGGTGAATTGAACAGCATCATAATTCTACCTGCTCAATCAGTTTGAAGTTCATAGACCACAGTAAATGAATTTAAAGAAAATATGCTTCTATGTAATCAAACCCGAAATCCATATATTTATGACACGCAAACTTCTTGTTTATGTTAAACCAAAGAAACAAAGAAAAACCATACAAATGTCATCATTCAATATTCACACTATTTATACATTGCCAAAACCACTTCGCTCTCTTATTAGCATCACCAGCATACATGTAAAAAGTGAAGTGATAGGATTATGTACACTAAGAAACTTTAGCTCAATCTTGAAAGTATTATTGGAGATAACCAAAGGTTGGTGATGACCAGCTTACAAGAGTAATAAAGATGCATCAAAGCAAAAATGATTAGCATGACAAACTTTTTCCCAATGAATTCACAGGGCAGGAGGTTGGGGATGATACGAAGGAAGTTGCTGTTTACAAGAAGAAAAGAGAGGCAAGAGCAACAGATAGAAAAGAGATCAACTCGAAGCTCTTAGAGCAACAGATATTTTGCAAACATTACCAATAATCTGGTATAACTTAGTAATGATTTGAAACACAAGACAATGATTAAGCCACAGTTCAAGAAACAAGAATGATAGAAACCTTGGTCAGTGGTGTTGTGAGGCAATAGAAGACCATTTTTGTTTCCTGCAAATTCCAAATGAAAGCAAAGCAATATGAGATTTTCTGAGAGAAGGTGAATGTGATATGTGAAGGCATGTATCTCTATGCCTATCAAGAATGTTGTTAGAAAAAAAAAAAAAAAAAGGGATTGAAAGGTAAAATGGTTATTAGTACCAGCACAAAGGCGTCCAATAATGCGAGTACCACTAATGGAGGTCTTAACCACAGGTATAGCATCGGCTAACTCAGACTCAAAGGCACTGCAAAGGCACACACAAGGGCAAATAACGTGTATTCTTGATTAAAACCACATTATTTTTATCCAACTCATTTCAGATAAATAAATAGATTAACAAGTGGATAATAGTAATAATACTGGCAAAAACAAGAAGGTAGAAACTGGAAAAAGAGAGAAATAATAGAGAAAGAAAGGAAAGTAAAGGAAACCTATAGAAATTTTCAGAACCACCGATAGCAACCAAGCAGTAAGCATTGGTGAGCTTGGAAAATACGCCCACCTCGCACGAGTTCTCAAACTGAAGTCCTGTATGTAAGTATTTACTAATTCAATTCAATTTATTCCCAGTCTGTTAACCGTAAACAACTAAATTAATCAACTAAAGGCAGCTTTTTCAAAAAGGAAAAAAAAAAAAAAAAAGAACAAGAAAGGTTTACTAGTCGCCATGATTAAGCCTCGAAGCTAGAATCCAGTAAACTAATCTGAAATAAATAAGAAATTAAAAGAAAAGAAAGATCCGTGAGATGGAGGAACATCAACACCCTAATAATCGATCGTCGAGAAAGAAAGATGAAAACGGAGCCTAGGGTACCTATAGAGCCGAAAGAGAACTCTCTGTCTCTCTGTCTCTCTGTCTCTGTCTCTTTCTGGGAGCTGGATTGAGTTCTGGGTTTCGGGGTTTATGTCGAGAGAATTGGCGTTTTAGGGTTTGGGGAATTTGGAAGGAATGAGTTGTAAGGAATGGGTATTATGTATTAGGGTTTATGCAGTTCGAGTTGGTTTAGGGTTACCAGACTGAAAGATAATAATAGGCTCCAAGTTCCCGGGCGTTGCGTTTATTCTATATTACTTTACCTCTATTGGGCCTTATTTCTCCAACTGAAAGATAAGGGATTGCTCACCATATAATGTCGTCCCACATAGTGCTGGAATTAGTGGTCACCATATACAAGGGTTTTTTTTATTTTATTTTATTTTACACACGACCATTGAGTTAGGGCCCGCCCCAATTATATACAAGAATTTGATCACCCTTTTATTTAGATTAGGATTGATCGTTTTTTTCTTTAGATTAGCCTTTTTGAGTTAAAATTTAAGCTTTATATGTAACAAGTGATACTAGAGCAACTTGAATATGCATAGACAGGCTCGTGAAGAAGATGATAACAATTTGATGCGGAAGAGACCGCATTATCAGGTGGCATGCAGCCCAATCAGACGGGTTGGTTGGTCACATCTCAAGCCGCCGAATCTTGGAAATTTCAATACTTCAGATGGAACTAACTCACTTCCCGTGGTTTGCTCCCGTGAACCACGAATTGTTATCCGAAAAGTTTGTGGTTTGGTTTGTTCAGAAGGCGAACCAAGAAAGAAATAACCCCAGTAAACTTTGGGATTTTGAGTTTTGTTGTTCTCGTAATTGTTTTGGTCCCTTTAATACCAAAGACTAACACGGGAGAAGACAAGATCACCAACCATTTGTTTTTTCATCTTCCCGAGCTTTCCCCGTGCCAGTCAATGGTTCTACGTCTCTTCTTTCTCTTCCTCACGCAACGCTAGCTCGATAATATGTTTCTTCTTATTCCTCATGTACAGCGCTAGTAGTATTGGATTAGAACCAAATCGCTCTCTTCATCACATCCGGTCAACAACAACACTTTGGTGATCCAAAAATACTCGTTGTTGTATCTTGTCGCAAGATCTACTGAATGGTCCTAGAATTGATCTTTCCTCGAAATCTATGGCACGGTGATTTGAAGATCTCATATTGCACCTCGATTCTTATGATCAGCTTACTCGGTCTTTCCTGGTTCTTTATTTCGAGAATTTCGTTTCTCTGATTAATTTTCTGGCAGCTGTTGGGATCATTATCTGCTTTGAATCTTCTGAGTTATGTCAGAATATATTGGTATATATATATATATGCGGCCGCGACGAAGTTGTTGATTTACCCTGATTTTCACGCACACGCAGGTGCGTTAGTAGGTATTAATTTACTGGTTTGAGATTTTACAACAACATCAACAACAATAGCTGGAACGATTAATGTGATGATAACAGGTGAATTTTCTTCTCTGACGCCAGATATCGACCCAGTGCGGCACTCATTTGATCGAAGATTATTTTTCTTCTGGTAATTTGTCGAAGATCTTACTTTTGAGACTTCTTGACTTGTCAGACCTGCTAATAATTTTCTAGCATGATTAGGATTTCTGTGGATTGTGCTTGCAGATAGATGTAATAATTAAGTCTAATAACAAGTTGCGGAAAAAGCTCAACCAAGTGACTAAAGTGAGGAAATGGATCAAGAAAATAATGTAAACCACGGTGATGATATGCGAGACGTTGAAAATGAGCGCCTGTTGGATGGGAAGGAGATCAAGAGGTACGGCTCAGAGGTATCTGACAAAAAGGTGACATTCACACAGCCACTTTTGGTGAAAAGGATCAACACCACCTCTCAGATTGCCATCGTTGGTGCCAATGTTTTCCCCAGTCTTGATTACGAGTAAGCAACCCTGATTCTCCTCCTTTTTCTTTTGGATGCTTTTCTCACAAGAAGAGATTTACCTTGCAAAATTAAGTTGAGTGAAGACCAAATATTGGATAGATTACTGCCAATATGGACATATATAACATGACCATGTCAAATCCATTGTCTCAACAGTTTTATCATAAGGTGATTATAAGTCGTCATTACCTATCGAAGTTTGAGTTGATCGTAGCATAGTTTAGTGGAGGTAGCTTTGGTTGTTTTTGGTACTTTGTTGCTGTATTATTTAGCATATACAATCTTATTTTAACAAATACATGCTAGTTATTTCTATATTTCAAGTTGTTCAACATATGCCTATCTCTTAACAGTCATGTCTTCTTTCTAATTTTCAGTTTAGTGTCTTTTATATAGCTGGTTGGTATGCCATTTATATCTCTACTTTTTCTTCGTGGAGAAAATCTAAACTTTTCCCATCTTTTCTGTGACATAATTGCTTTTACAAATTTATTGATTGTGTCACAATTCCGTCTTATGCAAATGAGAGCAACTGATTGAAAATTTAGGAATTATCTCTGTTTTCTTTAAGATTCTGTTTACTATGTTGACTAGTCTAAAGGTGATTAGAGAATTTACTTTTCCTTTCTATTTCAGGATTATTGAAAATAAATTATTTAAGCAGGACTGGAGGTTAAGGAAGAAGGTTAAGATTTTTCAGTATGTTTTGCTCAAGTGGCCATTTCCACTTCTTATAGGGCTTGGTACTGGACTAGTTGGCATCTTCAATAACATTGCAGTCGAGAACATAGAGGGTTTCAAGTTGCTGCTGACTAGCGATCTCATGTCTCAAGACAAGTGAGACTACTCCTACATCAAAAGCTGCTAGAAATTATTTATGTTCAACTTTATCTGAATTATGTGACATATTACACTAATGTACATGCTACAAGTATCTCTTCTACTCGGACTAGGGTTTTTGAATGAAAAAAAATAACAAAAACTAAAAAGAAATACTTTGAGCATAGACAATCTTCTTAATATCTTGACCAACAATCAACTTATCATCAATATATAAGTATAGGGTAATGAAGTCACCTCATGCAAGGTGTTTTACAAACATGCAATGATCCAAAATAGTCTTATTATATTCGTGTTGTGACATGAATGGCTCAAACTTCTTATACCATTGATGAGGTACTTGTTTTAAATCATACAAGCTTTCTTCAATTGACATACAAGATTCTCATCGGCCTTAAATATTTCATTGCAAAAGAGTTGTTCATATGCTTTTTTATCTAAAAAATCTTTTCAATATCTTGACCAACAGTCAACTTATCATCAATATATAAGTATAAGGTGATGAAGTCACCTCATGCAAAGTGTTTTATAAACATGCAATGATCCAAACTAGTCTTATTATATTCATGTTGTGACATGGATGACTCAAACTTCTTATATCATCGATAAGGTACTTGTTTTAAACTATACAAGCTTTCTTCAATCGACATACAAGATTCTCATTGTCTTTCTTTATGAAGTCTTTAGCTTGCTCCATATAATCTCTTCCTCCAAATTTCTATGAAGGAATGCAATCTTCATGTCAAGCTATTTGACCCCTAAGTTTAGTCTAGCAACCAAACCAAGCATAACTATGATATAAGACATTTTCACCACAGGCCAAAGAAAATCTCCAAAGTTAATAAGTTTCTTCTAATCATAACCTTTTACAATTAACCACACCTTGTACCTTGGTAGTGATTTATTTTCTTCTGACTTCAACTTGTACACATGCTTGTTCTTAAATACTCACTTGCTCATAGGTAGTGCCATAAGGTCATAAGTGAGCCTATTCTACAAGGAATTCATTTCCACTTGCATGGCTTCTCCCACTCTCTTTTGTGCTTATCTTCATTTGTTCTTAATAACATTGTGATTCTCTCTTATTAGTCAACATCAGATACTTATGTGGTGGATATTTTATTGTAAGATGCTACTATTCGTTAGATCTTCTTATTAGGGGCTAGGTTGATGACTTAGCTAGATGATGATTAATATGTCCTTTTGATTCTTCATTAATTGTTATTGCCATAATTTTCTTCACTAACTAACTATATCTTCAATTGATTCTCCCAACATAGTTCCTCCTTCATGTGTGTTTACTAGAGAAGAAGAATGTGGAGGTATATCTTTAAGACCTTCATAAACAACTCTTAGCTTTTTAGTCTTTTTAAGATTTTCAATAGTATGATCTTTTAAAAAAATGACATCTCTACTTCTGAACAATTTCTTTGTAACTAGGTCCCATTATCTGTTTCTAAAGTCATCATGTCCATAGCCTAAGAAGATGTAATTTCTAGTTTTATCATTAAGCTTATTCCTCTCATCATTAGGAATATGAATAAATACCTTACAACCAAACACTCTTAAGTGCTTAAAAGAAACCTTTTTGCTAATCCAAACTCTTTCAAGTAGACCACCCTCTAATGGAATTGAAGGAAATAAGTTAATAAGATCTATTATGGTATGCATTACCTCATCCTAAAATGGTTGAGGCAATTTAGCATGTAAAAGCATACACACTTGATCATTTCAACAATAGTCTTATTAATCCATTCTACCACTCCATTGTGTTTTAAAGTTTTAAAAACCTTTTTCCTTAAGCTTGACGCTTTAAGTTCTATAATATTCTTTGTATTTATCTCTATATTTGCATGGAGACATTTTAGTTTCCTTCTTGTTGCTCCCTTAACTATACTATGAAATTGTTTGATGACCTCCAATATCTAATCCTTAATCTTCAATATATAAGATCATACATTTTTGGAATGATCATCAATGAAGGTAACAAAGTACAAAGCATTATCATAAGTTTTCACCTTTTACATATATACATTTGAATGAATCAAATCAAAAATATGTTTCTCTCTAGACGAGAGGCTTCTCTACAATGAAGCTCTACATTGCTCCCTAGCTAAATGGTGATAATAAGGCTTCAACTATGTATTAGTACCATTAACTCTTAATATGATTTGTTTATTTATTTATTTTATTTTATCAAATATTGAAGTTTCTTCTCACTTGAATGTCCAAGTCACTTGTGCCATAACTCTATGTGGTTGTGTTCCACCATGTTTACCTTGTTTTTTTAAGTGCTAGCTTCAGTCTTGTAAAAGGTATTGATCTTTTGCCCTTTTGCAATTATGAGAAAACCTCTATTGAGTTTCAGTCTACTTTTACCGAAGTAATTGTCAAATTTCTCATCATCAAGAATGTTAGTAAAAATCAAGTTGAAACAAATTTCAGGAATATGCCAATATTCTTTTGTACTAACTTACATCTACATTAGTCTCCAAGACTACATCTTTCATATCTACTATCTTTGTTTGTGCATTATTTTTTAAGCTAATGCACCCAAAATCACTAATTATATAGGATATGAAAAACTCTTCATGTAGGGTAACATGAAAAGAGGCACCTATCTCAACAATTCAAGATAAAATATGATATGAAATATTAACTTAAGGATCACAAAAGATTATAATGTCCCTATTATCATATGTAGTTACTATTGTATCATTTTCAACTTCCTTTTCTTCATTCATTGAGTTTAAGCTTTTGGTAGTCTCTATTATAATAACTAAACTTTCCACAATGGTAGCACTTAAATTTATCCTCAAATGCAATACACCATATGACTTATTAGAATTTGGTACTATACTCTTGCTTTTACTTTTGCTTTTACTTCTGTCTTTATTTATGTTTCTATATCTACTTCTCTCATGCATTTTTGTAACCAATACTTCTATTATCTAAATTCACATTGCTCATTTACTTTGATTTTTTTATTAAGTAAACTTTCATGGACCATCTTTATACTTAGAACGACATCTAAAACTAAGTTAGTAAGGGTAACAACTCATCATCTAAAGCAATATTTACCCTTGTCAACTAATTTATCAATGATTGAAACTTACTTAAAAACTCTATCATTAACATTCATGTTCTATACTTTAGATTGATTAACCTCGTAGTAGAAAAACCTTATGCTAAGTAATCTTGCATTCACAAAGAGCCTTAAGCTTTTTCCATAGTTCATATGCTTTTGTCTCTTTGGTAAGCCCTCTATCATGTTGTATTTATATTTCTTTGAATCATTTTATTTTCTTGTTGTCTTTGCCAAAAAAAAAAAAAAGACAAGGTAAGTGATAATGGTTAATGCTCTTTTGATCACATTTATGATACCAATCATTCAAATAACTATTAAGTGAGAAAAATAGATCTATGGATTTTGATTCTAGTAAATCAAAACTTGGATCTCATTTTTTCAATCCATGGTACTTGAAGTCAAATAGGAGTTTTCCCCTTTATCAAGTTGCAAGCCTTCTAGGTTCTTATTCTAAGTACTTGAAGTCAAATACTCCTATTTGAGAATAAGAACTTAGTAGGTGAAGTTTATCAAGTTTTCCCCTTTATCAAGTTGCAAGCCTTCTAAGTACTTGAAGTCAAATAGGAGTTCTAATTTAACCTAGTAGGTGTTATTGGCAAGTCTAGTTTGGTTGTTATCAGCAAGTGTTGTTATTCTAGGGAAATCATTCCATAGGGTATTCCCTTGTTTTAGGAAAATAACTAAAGGACGGACAAGTAGGCACACCTTGTTTGTTTTAGTTTGATAATGTACTGCATTGTCCTTCACATTTGATAAAAATCTAGTCGTGCATATGTGAGACACATGTGGGGTATAGTGCATGTAGAGCACACTTTAATCGATAAACAAGGTTTGGATCTAGGGTCTAGACCAAGTCTTTAGATTTGGTATATAGGCTTTGGTCACTAGGTTAAATTAGAACTAGTTTTATTAAGTCAAATTATGGTTAACTTGGGTAAACAAACTTGCTTTCTATTGATGTTATTCTTCATTGTTTGCCACCATTCCATTATGCTTTTTGACAAATCAAATGCCACCAAACAATAGATAAGCTCCTCATGATTTTGTGGAGTATTGATTTGCCCCACAAATCTAACAAACAAGAGAGAAATCAAGGATTCTCTTTTCGGCTACTTAGGTTTGATGTAGCTTAGAACTCTCTAGCTGACTTTTCAATGAAATCCAATAGTTTCCAACTATCAAGAGTTAGAAACCACATATATGAAGTTAGGAGAAGAAAATTCGTAACTCAATCACTGAGTTTTGACCTCTTACCATGTTTTGTATGCCAAATGTTTGGTAAAAGGTTTCTTTGAGTGAAACCTTTGCTACCTCTCTAGTTGAAACAACCACAACCTATTTTTCTTACATGTAATATGTTAGATTCATACAAAATAACCATTCTCCTACTAACTGCCTAACAAAGAACGAACCTTGGCCCTAATTTAGAAACTAAGGCTTTGATACTAGTTTGTTAAAAAGAAACTCATGATTCTCAAGTTCATGGAATCCTTCAAGGTTTCACCACGTATACGAAGAAAATATTAATTAAGAAAAACACTTAAAAATTATGAGGTTTGGGATAATCCTTTCATCCTTGACTTAAAAAGCAATTCTTCACTATGATAAGGAGGATTATAGTATACAACAAAAGATCTTTTATTTTTCTCTCCTCACACTCTTTACTTTGTTTTACTCTTATAACTAAGTTTTCTCATAGTGTTCTCTTTTATACTAGCACAAGGGGAATCCTATTTGAATACAACTAATAAAATCAACTAACTACTCATAACCTGAATATGGTAGTTAGTTTACATAATTGTCTTTATTAATTTACTCCAAACCTAACAACTAATAACATAGCTAGGTCTTAATGCATTTGTTTCAAAACTAATGTGGCTGCCGATTCAAACTTGCAATTGGCAATTTAATGTGGAAAAAACTGTTGGGGTGAGGTTCAATTGGTTTGTTCAAGTTTGTCAAAAAGGAATCAAGAAAGAAGAGACGATATTCAAAATTGCTTTTGAATCTTGAGTGAGTGAAACCATACAATATTATTTGTACTTGACCTTGTTCAACAAAGAAATATATTTGTTGCACTATTAATGTGTTGTTGACATATTAGCTATAGATGATAAAGTATAAACCATTTCTAAGTTGGAGCAACATATGCACTTTACTTTTCTCATGTCAAATTTGAGTTAATCTAACTTTCTTTTTAGGCATTAAGATAGACAGATTTCAAGACAAAATTTGCCTTAGTTTTTAGAAGTATGCTTTGAAGCTTATTCTAAGTTAGGTTTATCTAGCTCCAAGGCCATTATAGTTAGCATAGGCAAAATGACCAATTAAGCTTTATAGAGTTTGATTATGTTGTTAATTGTAGATAACATAATCCTTGCTTAAAAATCATTTTACACATTGGAATTTAGTTGACAAAGTAGTCTATTGCACCATGACAAGACTCGATAATTATTATTTTATGCAATTTCTTTGTTAATTTATGCATGCATTGAAACCTGTAACCATGGAAGACACTATGAAAATGTTGAGTTAAGAGTTACCAAGTGTTTATATTGTTATCCTCCTCTAACTTCATATTGGAGCTCCTTGTATTTTATGATTTCAATTGGATCTCATATGTTATGACAAGTAGACCACTTATTCGCTAATATGTAAAGCTTGAAGAGTCCCTAATTTATACTAGAAGACTAAGAAGTAGTTTACTATCTCCAAATCTTCAGTTGCAGCTAACGTACAATGCTTTGATATCCATAACATATGGGGTTGTCTAGATGGTAGGGACTATTTAAAGATTTTATGCACACTTCAAGCATCCTACACTATTTTTGTAATGATAAAGCAATAGCCCATAATCTAATATTTTGTGAACTAACTAAATATCTAAAAATTGATTATCACTTAACAAAAGAGAAGATATAAGGACTTATTCGGGCCTGTTCTATTCATATGGAAAAAACAGCCAACGGGTTTGTTAACGAAAGCTACATAAAATAAACAGTATCGATATTTATTCTATGAGATTCTAGTATTTTGGTTTAACAAGGAGAGCCAGAAGAAAGCATAACTTATATGACCCATCTGTACATTCTTGGCCCATGAATTGGCCCGTATACGTGACATTATTCAGGTGTGCGTCCAATCTCACCCCCCCCCCCCCCCCCCACGAAGGGTTTGCACTCACTCTTATTCAACCCACAATGATGCTAAACTGACCCAATCCCTCTGACGAAATGCCAGTTACGGATCAAAACGTACAGGTACAGGAACCAGAGTGTAGCCAGTGGCCGTCAGAACTTCTTGATAAATTCATATACATGTGCAGTGACCTCCTCTGCCTTTTCCTGGTTGATGAAGTGAGCTACTCCTTCCATCACGACCATGTCTTGCAAATATGGTACGTCTTTCTGGAAGCCACCATTGTGTATGTATTCCTTGATACCTGGAATGTTGTAGACGAGGTCTCGGTCACCTACAATGAACTTCGCCGGCACTTTGATTTGTGATCCAGTCCATGGTGCTGTGAGCTCCCATGTTCTGCAGGGTTCAGAATCAGCAAAGGTTCAAAACTAGTGCTTAAGAATGTGTGGAGAAAAATGTTGCTTTTACGCCATTTGCTGCGTAGCCGATAATACTCGGCCAGAAATCGACAGAAAGAAGCATGAAACTTACAGATTACGAGCTCGATAATAGTTCAACCCTCCGGTAAAGCCTTTCTGGTTAAATTTGGTGGCGTAGTAATCAATATCCTATTCTGACAACCAGGAAGGCAAGGTCTGTGGAGTTGGCAATCCTCTAAATCCTACTTCTTTTGAGACACACAGAGGATCCGGACCAAAGAGTGAAAAGAACTTCTTCATCAGTATTGCAGTATCCACACGAGCAAAATCATCTTCAACCTCTCCCTGCGCCTGGTTTTAGCAATTTTATATGAATCCCATAGTTGAACAAAAAAATTGTGGCTGACAAAATCAACACAAACACAGATGGATAATATGCAAAAATTATGGCCATTTTTCGAGAAGTCTCCAAGGAACTCAATATGGTATAGTGCGAGATGGTCTTAACCCATCTCCAACCATATATTGCACATTTCGAGTACAATTCAAAGAGAAAGCACAACCGATTGTTCTAGATCAGAATCTAATGAACTGGAATAATTAATAGAGAGGACAACATTTGCATTAATCTACCTGAAACCTGCAAATGTAATAATCATCACCAAACAAAGCCCTGAAGCGATCCACGGTATTTAGCGCCGGATTCCTGGGAAAAAATGGCACGCTCAAGTTTACAACGGCTTTGACTCGATCCGGCCTGAACCAGCAGAAGTGCCAGGCTATGATAGCTCCCCAGTCATGGCCAACCAAGAAGATCTGGTCGATATGAAGATGGTCAAGAAGGCCGATGAGGTCGCCGACGATGTGAAAGGTCGTGTATGAGGCTGCGGAGGGTGGGGCATCGGTGTCACCATATCCACGGAGGTCTGGGGCGATGCAGCGGTAGCCAAGGGAGGAGAGATAGAGAAGCTGGTGGCGCCAAGAGTACCAGAGCTCAGGAAATCCATGGAGGAAGAGGACCACTGGGCCAGCCCCGATTGACGCAACGTGCATATTTATGCCGTTTGTGCTTACAGTGGTGTGCTCTATCTTCTCCATCTTCAATCACTCTGAGTTTCTCTACTTGTTTCTTCTTGTTCTTCTTCTATTTTGGCAACCCAAGTTTGCTCGATCTGCTTCCTAACTGTGGCGCTTTAAGACGGCTGCTGGCCGGTTTGTCGGAACGGATCGATAATGACATCCATTATCCAAGAACTTGAAACTATACATAAATAAAATAAAATAAAAATGCCAACCGAAAAGTTCCAAGACGTAATTTACTTTAAAAAAAAAATCGAAAAAACAAAGGCTGTCAAGAATCTTGAACAATGTCAGAAGATGTTGAGCTGTTCTGCTTGTTACATCTGTATTTGTTGAGGTAGAAAACTGGACAACCAAATAGTTGTAATGTGGGAAGGAATCCTCAAAAACATACGAGATAAGGCATCTCGAGCACATAGGCATTGAGTAATGGAGGATACTGACTTTGGAGAGATGGCGAAGAAGCTCTAGAATGTAATCCCGAAGTCAGCCGAGTCGACCACCAACAAATTGAAAACAAAACAAAAAAAAACAAAAAAAGCTTTGTGGTTAAATTACCAAGAAACGGGGAATCTACAGAATCAGCATGATTTTCTACAAATCCTGGCCGGTCCATTCTCAAAATTATAAAACTTGCAGCAAAGTCCAGAACAACGTTAAAAGAAAGTAATGTAACCACAATGTAATATCTTCATTTATTTGGGTAGAAATCAGAACTAAAAGATAAAAGCGAAGGCAAATGGAGTACAAAAGGTACAAAGGAATTCATCATTGGAGCTCGTAACTTTTTTTTTTTCCCTAAAATTAGCTTGTAAGTAGGGATATACGTTTCATTTTAAAGATAAATTTTAACTAAAATTAAGGCAACCTAAGACACTTCTCTCACTGTTCTTAATAAGCCAGGTATTTCAATGACAATAAAGCTTCCTCCAAATATGGTATGTCTCTTCCGAAGCCACCACGGTTATCATTGGCGATTTCCGGGTTACCCCAATAAAATTTGGCACTTCTATTTGTACTTTTTTAGCCAATTTCACAAGTAACTCATTTGAGATTTTAACATCTTCTGCCGTTCGGAGCCTCCTATGCATGCTGACTCCAAGCCTACTGTTAGAAAACAAACCCGTGAATCTAAACTTACGGAATCTCTTAGGATCTCACTGCACACACAAAGAGAATATTAGTCAAGTAAAGAACACACAGAAATTACGAGATTTAGGATAATCTCTACGTCCCCGGCTTAAGGTGCAATTCTTCACTATGATGAGAAGGGCTTACAATGCTTACAGAAAACCTTTGTTTTCTCTCAATCTCTCTCAACCTCATAACCTCATACCTAGGTTTTCCCATAGTGTTTCCTTTTAAACAAGTACCAAGGAAACCCAAATAGAATAGAACTAGGAGATCTAAATAGAATAAGACTGAAAAACCCTATAAACTACCCATAACATAAACATGTTAGTTACATAATTATCTTTACTAATTTACTCCAAACCTAACAATTGAATGTTTCAACATGCTTGAGAAACTATTGCTAAGGTTCGATGGATTTGTTGAAGTACGTGATATGTGATGGCAAGTTGTTAAGATAGTCCGGTTAAATAATTGCAGAAGTTTAGTTTTCTCAGCGCCATTTATTGCATATCAGAATTAGAGAAAACTCCTTACGAGGAGAACAAAGATCTTGGAATGGTAAATACAGGAGCAGGAACTTAGAGGTAGGAAGCTAAAGGGCAATGGCAGGGCTAACATACACACATCATTACAGATAGGAAGCTAAAGGGCAATGGCAGCTAAAACTTCTTGATAAAGTCATATATGTGTGAGTTGACTTCCTCTGGCTTTTCCTGGTGGATGAAGTGATTCACTCCTTCCATCACAACTATGTCCTGCAAATTTGGCACATCTTGCTTGAAGGCACCGTCGTGTATATATTCCTTGATGCCTGGAAGATGAAAGACGAGGTCCAGGTCGCCCCCAATACTTCGCAGGCACATTAACTTTTGATCCAGTCCATGGCGCTGTGAGCTCCCAGGTTCTGCAAGATGAGAATCAGTCCGAATTAAAGCATAAAAAATATTTTGCTGGAGTAGCCGCGTGTTGGATAATACGCATGTTAAAATCAATTAGAAGAAGCATGATGAACTGACAGGTTGCATGCTCGATAGTAGTTCAGTCCTCCTGTAAATCCTGTCTGGGTAAATTTAGTGGCGTAGTAATTGATATCCTCCTCTGACAGCCAGGAAGGCAAGGTCTCCAGAGTCGGCAATCCTCTAAATCCCACTTCTCTGGATATACATAGAGGCCGTGGACTAACAATTGAAAATATTTTCTTCATTAATGTTGGAGTATCGACAGAAGCAAAATCTTTTTCGGCCTCTCCAGGTTCCTGCAGCGAATTAGCAAGTTTTATGTAAGCTTTGTCCCTGAATTGAGGAAGAAGACCATGGGTAGCATAACCACAAGGAGTAGGATAATTTGAAAAATCGGGGGAATGGACAGGGAACTGCATAGTCGTAATCTGACTCAAAGGCAGTATAATCAACCGTGCAACATCCAAATCACAACAATAGAACAGGCAGTAAACTGAAGCAAATAAATAAATTGGGTGTTTTAGTTTCATTACAACAATAAAACTTGAACTACAGACCTCATTCCTAAATTGCTTTGGACCTTCAAACCAAAGGTTAGGAAAAAACATGCTTTGAGTTTTTTCAGTCAAACTACTAAATGTTGTCAAAAGAAATTCCACCAATACTTTTTAAAGTTACTGATACCTCTAATATAATGGAAATATCAAATTAAAATATTAATAATGTGAACATATATTTGTAGATATTGTCGAAAGAAATTCTATCAATATTTTTTAAAATTAGTCATTAAGAAGGAGAGATACATTCATATATAATAAGGGTACTGGATTAAAATATTATTAATATGAGATAAATAACTTTTTTTAATATGTCTTCTTGTTCTTAGCATAGAAAACAAATGAAGAGGATGCCTAATGTTTTTCTCATAACATAAGCATTGCCGAAGTGAAGCAAAGAGAAGAAATTCCAATGATGGAGTTTATACGGTCTGCCGAATTAATCTACCTGAAACCTGCAAAAATAATAATCGTCACCACACAAAACCCTGATGCCATCCACCATGTTTATCGCCGGATTCCTGGGAAAAAATGGCACGCTCAAGCTGACAAGGGCTTTGACTCCGCCCGGCCTGAAAGAACAGAAGTACCAGGCCATCATAGCTCCCCAGTCATGACCGACCAAGAAGACCTGCACGATATCTAGATGGTCAAGAAGGCCCACAAGGTCACCCACGATATGGAAGGTCGTGTACGACGCTGCGGATGGTGGGGCATCAGTGTCACCATATCCTCGGAGGTCGGGGGCGATGCAGCGGTAGCCAAGGGAAGAGAGGTAGAGAAGCTGGTGGCGCCAGGAATACCAGAGATCAGGGAATCCGTGGAGGAAGAGGACAACAGGGCCTGCCCCTATGGACGCAACGTGCATATTTATGCCATTTGTGCTCACAGTGGTGTGCTCTATCTTCTCCATCTTCAATCACTCTGAGTTTCTCTACTTGTTTATTCTTGTTCGTCAGTTTTCACAACCCAAGTTTGCTTGCTCTGCTTCCTTACTCCGGCGCTTTAAGACGGAGAACGGTCGGGTTTGTTAGAACAGGTTGATAATGACATCCATCATCCAAGAGTTTGAAAACAAATAAAACGGGAAAATGCCAACAGAACAGTTTCAAGAAGTAGTTTATTAAAATAAATGAATGAATAAAAACGAAGACTTTCGGGAATCTTGAACAATGTCAGAACATGTTAAGCAGATCAGCTCGTTACATCCTTATTCAGGCACAAAAGAGGACAATCAAACAGATGCGATGTGGGAAGGCAATCCTCGAAGACAAACAAGATAAGGCATCTCGAGCAGATAGACATAAAGTAATGGAGGATGCTAAGTATCAAAGGGAGAGTTAGAACTTCTTGACAAAGCCATTTACTTGTGCGCTGATCTCCTGGGGCCTTTCTTGATTAAAAAAGTGAGCTGCTCCTTTTAGTGACAAGTCCTTGCAAACATGGCACATCTCCCTTCCACTGTCATTGTATATTTTGTGTAGGATAAAAGTCACACATCAAGTATGCAATCCCTTGTACTAAAGTTTAAATAAAAAAGTGTCTCTTTAACTTTTAAGCTAGTTTTTAAATTGGCCAATTGGCCTTTAATTTGGTATTAGAATCCAAGTTAAATTTGTTCCATCTTATGTGACTTTAAGTTCAATGTCACTTAATATGTGGAGGCGTGTATATAGGAGGAAAATTTAACATTGAATATGTGATCTCTTATGATAAAGCTTAAATAAAGGAAATGTTCTTTTAATTCTTAATCTAGCTTTTGAATTAGATCTTTAGGCCTTTTAACTTATATATACTACTAGATGCTAGGGATTTTATAGGTCATTTACAAGTCTCCCACAATAAACTTCATTATAATCATGGTGCTTAAGGTCCTAGGTTTTGTGAGAGCCTGACAAAAGAGAATCTTGTTCATATTTGCTAGCCCCATTCACCCCAGTCTAGTTCTTAAAATTCAAATGTATTTCACATTGTCAAGATATTGATATGTGTTAATGATAATGTCTTAATTATGATGCATTGCCAAAGTTGGCATTTGGTTTCTTGACTATATTTGTATTGTTACTTTCCTTATATAGCTCATTACCTTGTAAGATGGGTCAGCTTAAACCTATAAATATAAGGGTAGTAATGTATCGATTACAAGCACTACACAATCGAATTCACTTATCTCATTGTTTCATTTCCTTTTTTCTCTCTTTTATTAACGTCTTACAATGGCCTTTTTCTGGAACATGAATTAATAACACAATTTATTTTTATTTTTCACAATTAACCTCAAGCACCTAACAAAGTTACAAAACTACCCTAAAGCCCTAGCCTATGAACCCATGTCTTTGCATTGCATCCTTAAATTTACAAAGCACCTTTCTAACCTTAGCCGCTGACGACCACCATGACTGATTAAACTACCACTCCCTTCATTGTTGCCATCATTGCTCCTCATGACCCCTATCATCCCATTAGCTATGGACCTATAGCTAGGAAGCCTAGTGTTAGAAAAGCTAGCCAATGAAGCAAATCAAAGCCTTTGGAATGGCGAGATGCTCACCATATTCACAATGTGCAACAAACTCAAATTTCTTGATGACCTGTTTCCGTAGCCAATTAGCAAAGGTAAGGTGGACCAAGCTCATGCCATTGTGAAGACCTAGCTTCTCAATTCCATTGATCTATTACTTGAGAATATGGTCTCCCAAATCAAATTACTAGCTAAAATTTGTACTATGTTAAGCAAATCCTTTGACAAAGTCATGGGAACATAGAAATACTCCTTCAAGCAAGCCTTTGGAAAGCTAAAACTTGGTAGAGCATAGAATGGCAAGGATCTCACCAATTTTTATGTGTGGTTGAAGAACCTTTTAGGCAAGTTAGAGATATAATAGCTTTGAGAACATGACCTTCTTAAAGCCCAAGTGTGTATGTGAGCTTCTTTTTCTCTTGGAGCAAACATGTGTTGGCAAAGTAGGAGGTCCATAAGTGGTATTATGGTCATGGGGGAAGCAACACCAATGATAGGGCGGCATTCAAGGTGCTCTAGTATGCATATTGCAATGAGCAATTCTACAAGTAGGATGGAACCTAATCAAGTTACCCATTCGAATTACCCATTTAAGTCAATGGCTTCAGTTACGTCAAGCTCAACTTAGACTCATTGATTAAGCCAAATGGATTTGGTTAAGTGAATATTATGGGAAACCTAACTAGACAAGGGCCCTTTTGCAACCATTTTAAAAAACCAAACCTTGTCAAAGAGGCTTGTTATTTGATAGTTGGATTTCACCATGCTTAAAAGCCCATGAAAAGGAGGAAACAAAAATAAGCCTATAGCAAGAAAGCTATAAAGCTCAAAATTTCTCATTTTTGTGATTATGGGTGCCTTGTCTATCCTTTTCTCCACCTTTATACGATCTAAAAATTTGATCCATGTGTCACTCTTGACTAATGTATTACCTTGTAGGTTATAAAGGACATCGATGTCTTAAATCCACTACCAATAAAATTTTTATTGTTATAGACAACTTTTGATGAAGCTATTTTTTCCTTTTCAAATAAAAATAAAAATATCACCATCTTATACTCCTCTACCATAATTGACTATTCTTATTCCTTAATACTTCTATTTACCATCTATAGATTGGTAGCCATCAAATGATTAACCTTGCTTTCTCACGTTGCCAAACTCACCAACCAACTTTTCCACCCAATCGTCCTTTTTTTTGCCATCTACACAACCGACCTCTATACAAAACTTTTATAAACATAAACAAACAAAAATATATTATAAAAAATACTATAATATATAATGCCTAAAGTAATTAAAATAGCCTATACAAAATAAAGTTATCATGCTCCGACAATGGCTTAGAATTTTTCTCTTTTGAATGTCGTTCCTTCCTTTCCATAAAGGGCATTTCACATGAGTCTCCTTATGTCCACACTCTTCAACAAAATGGAGTTGTTGATTGCAAACACCAATATCTTTTAGATGTGGCTTGAGCTCTTATGTTTTAGGCACACATCCCCTCCTCTTTTGGGGGGAATGTCTTGTCACCGCTACCTACCTCATTAATAGACTTCCTTTTTCCTCCCTTCACAACCTTAGTCCCTCTAAAAAATTATTTCATAAACCCTTTGTTCTTGATCACCTTCATGTCTTCGGTTGTCATTGTTACATCACCACTTTAGGGCCTCATGATAAATTTAGCCTTCATGTAATTCCCTATATTTTCATGGGTTACCTTCCTTCTCAGAAAGGTTACCATGTCTATAACCCTCAGTCCCAAAAATTTGTTAGCCATGACATTATTTTCCAAGAAACCATTTTTCCTTTTTCCTCTTCCTCTTTTTCATCCTTGGACAACCAAGCCTTGTTGTTGCCTCTAATCGTGATGGATCTTAACACTTAGACTTCATTATCATTACCAATTGATCTCCCTAATCTTCTCTCATTAGAGCAGTGAACCTACTATTCCACGTCTTCCTTCTAACTCTTTGTCGAACCTCCTAATACTTATCCCTAACCTTGTCCCGAACCTTGTCCCGACTACCTCTACTCTTGCCCCTTCTTCACCTACTACTATTCCTTCCATCACCTTTAATGCCCCTATTACCCCTACCATTTGCCGTTCTAGCCATGCCACCCGACCTTTTATATGGACATTTGACTATATTTGCCCCACTATCCTTCCATTTTCCTCTTCCAACTCCTCCCTTTACCTCATTTCCAACTATGTTTTTCTTCCCCAATGTTACCCCCCTATCAACACTTTATTGCATCCATCTTTACCATTATTGACCCCACCACCTACCATGAAGCCACCCAAGACCCCAATTATGTTTTAGTCATGGATGTTGAACTCACTACTCTTAAGGCCAACCACACTTGGGATATGGTTCCCCTACACCTTGGTCGTTGTCCTATTGCATGTAAATGGGAAATCAAGACCTAGTTGATTACCAAAGGCTACAATCAACATAAAGGCATTGACTATCAGGACACATTCTCTTTGATAGCTAAACACGTGACTATTCGGTTGATCCTTACTATTGCAGTTGTCCATCATTAGCCCCTTTACTAGATGGAAGTACAAAATGTCTTTCTCCATGGTAATCTCTTTAGGGAGGTATATATGGAACTTTCCCCCAAATTTTGCAATCAGGGGATGCATCTTGTCTACAGATTATGGAAATCCTTCTATGGGTTGAAGCAAGCTACTTGACAATAGAATGTCAAGTTTACTAGAGCATTGCTTGCACACGACTTCAACCAATCTTACCATGATTACTCATTGTTCACCAAGAAGCGAGGTAGTTCTTTTGTGGCCTTACTCATTTATGTTGATGATATCTTGATTACATGTAACAACCATGATGTTATTTCAGACCTCAAGAAATACTTGCATAACACCTTCTTCATGAAGGATTTTGGCCCATCCAACTTCTTCTTAGGCCTTAAGATTGCTTAATCTCCAGAAGAAATTTCATTAAGCCAACACAAATATACATTGGAGTTAATGTCTAAAGCAGGCTTAGTTGGCTCTAAGCCATCACTAATTCCTGTTAAACAAAATAAAAAGTTTACAAGTGTTAAATATGATGTTGGATTTGATGAAAAACTAGATGATCCACCTCTTCAAGACACTCACCAAGCCTAACATCATGTTTCTAGTTCAACCCCTTTATCAATTCATGCATGACTTGAAACAATCCCACATGGAGGTAGCTTTGAAGGTGATCAGGTATCTTAAGAGTTGTCCAAAGCTTGGTCTCATGTTCCTATCATCTTCACCATTTAAGTTATGGGTGTACTATGATTCTGATTATAACATATGCCCCATGACAAGGAGATCCACCACAAGCTTCTGCATCATGTTAGAAAATTCCTTGATATGATGGCGCTCTAAGAAATAACCCATTGTATCATTATCATTAACAAAAGCATAATACAAAGCTATGCAAGTCAGTACCTGTGAAATAGTTAGATCATTGGATTATTTAAGGATTTTGGATTCCACATGAAACATCCATCATTATTACATTGCAACAACGAAGTTGTGGAAAAAATTGCAGCGAATCTCATACTTCATGAATGCAAGAAGCACATCGAGATTAAATGTTACTATATTAGAGAAAAGCTTCAACAAGGGATTATCACAACACATCATGTACCCACCAAGGACCAACTTGCTAATTTACTTACTAAGACACTTAACAACAAGCAATATTAGCATTTTCTCTCCAAGCTTAAAGTATTTGGCTTGTTAATCTTTGGCTTAAGGAGGAGTGTTAATGTACAATTGCCACACCAAACACATTACCATATTAATACCTCTAATTAGGCTTAATATCATTGTATTTATTGTAAATAATTTCCTGCCTTACCTAGACTAGGTCTCGTAAAGCATTTGTAAGAACATATAGCAATATAGGAATTATTCAGGTCACTTGAAATGCTTTTACTCCATTTTCACTTTTTCTTATAGAATGTAATGTACCCCACGATGGTATGCCTTCGTTTATTTGAGTAGAAAAATAGAACTAAAAGGATGTGACCAGGGACGGTCTCAACGAGATACAAGCAAGGGCACATGGAGCACAAAAGCTACTTCATCATGGAAGCTCAAAAGTTCTTGATAAAATCATATATGTGGGCGCTGATCTCCTCTGCCTTTTCTTGGTTTATAAAGTGTGCTGCTCCTTCCATGACAACTACTTCTTGCAGTAAAGGCACATCCTTCTTGAAGCCCCCTTTGTGTATATAATCCTGGGTGCCGGGGATATGATAGGTTAAGTCTAGATCGCCCACAATAAACTTCACTGGCACTTTGATTTGTACTCCAGTCCACGGAGCTGTAAGTTCCCAGGTTCTGCAACAACAAATAGGAATGGCTTGCTGATTATTTGAGGCCTTGTGCAATTTAAGTCTCAGCTTGCTACTCAAAACTATGTTGTCTTCGATTTAATGTTTTTCGAAATGCTAAAGAAAATGTCTCTGCTAAGGGTCAGTCACTAAATCGATTTAAGAGGATTCGAGCCATAAATAGTTCTGCCTAGAAACTAACACGTTTCTCTGTGAAACGGGAAGAAACTTTTTAAGTGCAAGTAGCAGCAACACGAAACATACAGGTTCATAGCTCGATAATAGTTCAGTCCTCCAGTGAAGCCTTTCTTGTCAAATTTGCTGGCAAAATAATTGACATCTTCTTCTGACAGCCAAGAGGGCAAGGTGACTGGAGGACCATGGTGAGCTTTAAATCCTCCTTTAGGTATACAAGGGGGATTTGGATCGCGAGATGAAAGAAATCGCTTGATTAGTGCTTCACATCCGGCGTGGGAAAATTCTTCTTCAATCTCCCCAGGTTCCTGCAGCACAAATTCACGATAGAAGCAGATAATTCAAACTTGATGGGACAGGAGAAGAGGTATCATAAAATCTGTTGCTCTAAAGATACATTAATTTTCACATCCATCCGTTCCATTAAAGCGCAATCGTATGGAACAAATACAACAATAGCCATTTCAAGCGCATGCTCTTGAAAACTAAGTACAATAAATAGACCAGCATAAAACTCTCCGTATCACCATCATAACAGTTAAACAGCCCGTAACTGCAATAAATGTTTTGCAAAATGGGTCTAAAAGTGAAAGATGCAGAAAGAAACAAACATTTATCATAAATAGCACCAACGACATCTTTTTGAGATAATGATGTTGTTATAAGTATCCATATCTAATCTTAAAAGTTCAACTTGTAACATGGAGTCGCCTTCATCTATTTAATTAGGATCTCAAATTCTTAACTTAGTAAAGTGGGGCTTTTGCCTACCACATTATCGACACTCCGACTTATCACGATGAACTAATTCTAACTTCTAAACCATACTATGCTGTTATGGGCTTAAGTTTTTTCTAAAAAAGTTGATCCAATGGAAGGAGTAATCATGCTTCTTTATATAATCAAAAACTCCCACTTGCCTTCTCAATGTGGGAAAAGTACGTAATATTTTTCTTAACCAAAATTTACACTAGCTTTGATGTGGGTGAGGCCTATTGAGCATCCCATAGTAGAGGATAACAATCCTAAGCAATCAAAGCCCACTGCCTATCCTACACAAAGAGATAACAGTTATATGTCATTAAGTTGGATTATAGTTTGACCTTGATATCATTTATTATAAGTTAAGATTTTATTTCAAAAGACCAATTTGTATTATATGTCTAAAAATTCATACTAAGCAAAAACCTGAATTTATATATCATAACATCAAACAGACGTCTATCTCGATAAGTTACCCATTCCACGAGAGGGAACAGTTAGTCGATTAATCATATTTACAATCACCCAAAATAGGGGATCACTGAATCAAATAGAAGTACTAATCACCTGGAACCTGCAGATGTAGAAATCATCACCAAACAAAGCCCTGAACGTCTCTATGGGCTTTCTTGCTGGGTTCCTCGGAAAGAACTGCACGCTCATGTTCACCAAGGCCTTGACACGGTCGGGCCTGAACAAACAGAAGTCCCAGGCCATGATAGCCCCCCAATCATGGCCGACCAAGAAAACCTGTTCGATGCCCAAATGGTCAAGAAGGCCGACAAGGTCACCCACGATGTGGAACGCGGTATAGGAGGTGGCGGATGGCGGCGCGTCAGTATCGCCATATCCTCGAAGGTCGGGGGCGATGCAGCGGTAGCCGAGGGAAGAGAGGTAGAGAAGCTGGTGACGCCACGAGTACCAGAGCTCAGGGAAGCCGTGGAGGAAGAGGATCTCCGGGCCTGTCCCTATGGACGCAACGTGCATATTTATGCCATTTGTGCTTACAGTGGTGTGCTCAATCTTCTCCATCTCCAAGTTTCTCTACTTGTTTCCTCTTGTCTTCTATTTTGACCACCCAAGTTCGCTTGCTTTGCTTCCTGGCTGTGGCGATTTAAGACGGTTGCTGGCCGGCTTTGTCGGAACCGATCGCTAATCATACCTATGATCCGAGAATTTAAAGCCAAAAACATCCAGACAATGCCAACAGAGCAGCTCAAGGAGTAGTTTTCTTTAGAAATAAACAAAGGATTTAAGCTTCGAGAACAATGACGGAGGGTGTTAAGCTGTTGGAGATACGGTTGTTGATTTAGCTCCAAGGAGTAGTTTTCTTTAGAAATAAACAAAGGATTTAAGCGTCGAGAACAATGACAGAGGATGTTAAGCTGTTGGTGATACGGTTGTTGATTTAGGATTGATTTATCTTTTTTCTTAGTTGTCTTATCGGATACTTTCATAATTAGATATGAGATTCTTTCTATACGTACTGGGCAATTAATTATTTCTGTAAATTAGAAAAATATTTAATTTTTATTATGTATATTATGTCATGAAAAAGAAAAGTGTATATTATGTCAGGTAGAAAACAGCACAATTAAACGGCTGTAATGTGGGAAGGCAATCCTCACAAAAGATACAAAGATAAGGAAACTCAAGCACATCGGTAGAGTACTGGTGGATGCTGAATCTCTCACAAGGAGATTTAGAACTACCTGAAAAATTATAAGAAAAGTCAGTCTGACGGCTTCGGATGCGACCACCACTTCAGTTATGCCTACCCAGCGTTTCCAGGTCTTAGCTGGGAAAGGAAAAATCTTCCTCTATGTTATTTTTATATAGTCAATGACTTTCTGCATGGAATATGACTAATCTATTTTAGCATATTCCAAAGAGTTCTCTTGGTTCAAGTAAGACTTTTGTTAGTTCAAGATAGTCATATATTGGGATTAAATAAATCAAGACTTATGTTGGGACACAAGCCTAACCTTGGCATCAGTAACATGACTTTCATGCTAGTTGTCAGGAGAATAAGGTAGACTTGTAAATGGGCCAATTTTGGAGAGATGGGAAAGAAGCTCTAGGATTGTTATCCCGAAGGCAGTAGAGTCGAACTACCAATGAGGTAAAGAAAAGAAAAAGGAAGGACAGAGCTGGGAAGACTCGCAGCATAAATCCAGAACATGTTAAAAGAAAGAAATGTACCCAACGATAGCATGCCTTAGTTTATTTGAGCAGAAAACAGAACTAAAAGGATGTAACCTGGAAAGGTCTCAAAAAGATACAAGCAAAGGCAAATGAAGCACAAAAGGTATACAGGGATTCATCATGGAAGCTCAAAACTTCTTGATAAAATCATATATGTGTGCGCTGATCTCCTCTGCCTTTTCTTGGTTTATGAAGTGAGCTGCTCCTTCCATGACAACTACTTCTTGCAGAAAAGGAACATCCCTATTGAAGCCCCCTTTGTGTATATAATCCTGGGTCCCTGGCATATTATAGGTTATGTCGAGATCACCCACAATAAACTTCACTGGCACTTTGATTTGCACTCCAGTCCACGGGGCTGTAAGCTCCCAGGTTCTGCAACAGCAAAAGGGAATGCCTTGTTGATTATTTTAAAGCCTTGTGCAATTTAAGTAGCTTGCTTATTCAAAACTACGTTATCTTCGATCTAATATTTTTCGATATGCTAAAGAAAATGTCTCTGCCAAGGGTCAGTCACTTAATTGAGGTTAGAGGATTTGAGCCATAAATAGTTCTGCCTAGAAACTAACAGATTTCTCTGGGAAATAAGAAGAAACTTGTTAAGCGCAAGTAGCAGCAACACGAAACATACAGGTTCATAGCTCGATAATAGTTCAGTCCTCCAGTGAAGCCTTTCTTGTCAAATTTGCTGGCAAAATAACTGACATCTTCTTCTGACAGCCAAGAGGGCAAGGTGACTGGAGGACCATGGCGAGCTTTAAATCCTCCTTTAGGTATACAAGGAGGATTTGGATTGCGAGATGTAAGAAATCTCTTGATTATTGCTTCACATCCGGCGTGGGAAAATTCTTCTTCAATCTCCCCTGGTTCCTGCAGCACAAATTCACGATGCTTATAGAGATAGATAATTCAAACTTGATGGGACAGGAGAAGAGGTACCAACCTAACAAAATTTGAGAATAAAATCTCTTCCTCTGTGGATAGATTAATGTAATAAGATATCATATCCTCTATCTCGAACACCATATTCAGTTTCACTCATAGATTAAACTCAAACTAAACAACTCCATTCAAATATCTTAAAAATTACTTTATCCTCTAAGAGATTACATGATTCTCTCATCTTCTTACATTAAAGAATCAGGTCCAGAACTGTCCTTGCGGGACAAAAGCAGAAGATAAGTCAATCATTGCATTTTTGTCATAAATTGAGCACATCGTGCTAAGCTGCATATCCATTTCCCCACCCCAACACGAACTTGATTTTCCCGTACTACCCAGAAATCCATAGGTTGATAAGCCTCAATACAAAAGACACCAATGAAATAGAAACAGGGGCCTGTAACAAACAGGGATTGAGTGAGGATGACTAACTATACCAAATTTAAGATAGTACTTTGTTCAACATCATAGATTTTCCATCTCTCTACAAGTTCATAATCCATACATCAATTGCTACGCATGAACAGAATCAAAAAACGAACATAAAAATAAATAAATAAATAAATAAATAAAAGGGTCTTTACTGGGAAAGGACCAAGTATCGCAGGAGAATAAAGAAAGACAAAAAGTAAAGACCAATGACACAAATGACATACCACGTTGTATGGTAAAAAATGGAAATAAGAATCAGAAGATACTTTCGCACTTGAGAAAACTTTATGGGACTTGAGAAGAACATAAAAGTGTAGTTTAGAAGGAATCAAGAATCAGATATGAAGTTTTCTCCTATAAAAATTTCTAGGGCGTCTTTAATTTCTAAATAAATTGGAGGACAAGATAAATGTTTTTGAAGCCTCCAAGACTACATTGTGCTGCAAATTGGGTTGAACTGTCTGGATCAAATCTTGGTTCTGGTAATTGATAAGGCCCCATTGGAACAGTTCCACATTGAACTGCCCATAGATTCTCCTAAAGGTGACCAAAATATGAAGAAGTACAGAAGTACCAAACTTCTCAAAAAAGCTTCCCAGTAGGAAGCTAAAAACTGCAGATTAAGTACCTTTCTAACTTGATACCAAACCTAGATGCATCAGAATTGGAATATAACTATCACTGCACATAAATAGTGAATCAACTATCGTGCATAACTGCAATTCTTCAATTTTATAGGCTATAATCAATTTACACCAACTGAAACGCAGAGTCACCTAAACCTGCTAAGCCAATAGTAAATATCGGAGAACTGCTGCTTTTATCTGTGTTTAGTACAACCCACACGGATCTCATCTTTCATTGCCCCTGAAATGTTTCAATCAGTGTCATCCTTACCTTAAAGCTCAGGCATATGAACAAATTCAAAAACAGCAATTATAATTTGAAATGCGTGCCGTTGGAAATTAAGTAGAATAAACAGAAGCATAATTACTCCCCCATATCACCATCATAACAGTTACCAGAAGAACCCATAACTGCAATTAATGATAGGCGAAGTGGGGAAATCTAAAAGCGAAACATGCAGAAAGAAACAAACATCTATCATAAATAGCACCAACAAAATCCGATTAAGAGAATGACATTTATCACGGTAGGTTACCCATTGCACAAGAGGGAACAATTAGTCGATCAATTATATTCGCAATCACCCAAATAGAAAATTACTGAATCAAAACAGAAGCACTAATCACCTGGAACCTGCAAATGTAGTAATCATCACCAAACAAAAACCTGAAGCTATCTACAGGTTTTCTTGCTGGGTTCCTCGGAAAGAACGCGACGCTCATGTTCACCAAGGCCTTGACACGGTCGGGCCTGAACAAGCAGAAGTACCAAGCCATCACAGCCCCCCAGTCATGGCCAACCAAGAAAACCTGTTCGATTCCCAAATGGTCAAGAAGACCGACAAAGTCACCCACGATGTGGAACGCGGTGTAGTAGGCGGCGGATGGCGGCGCGTCAGTGTCGCCATATCCTCGAAGGTCGGGGGCGATGCAGCGGTAGCCGAGGGAAGAGAGGTAGAGAAGCTGGTGGCGCCACGAGTACCAGAGCTCAGGGAAGCCGTGGAGGAAGAGGACCACCGGGCCTGTCCCTATAGTCGCTATGTGCATGTTTATGCCATTCGTGGGGACTATTTTGTGTTCTATCTTCTCCATCTTCAATATCTTTTAGTCTTTTGGTCCCGGTCTGCTACCTGTGGAGCTAAACGGCTTACTTTCCTAGCCGGCAGGTGAGATGTCCGACCGTCAAATATTGCAGCTCTAGCAAGCGACAACCATGGATTTACCGCACTTTTCTCAGAAAGATTGTTTCTTGCTGCTCAGATATTTTCTCAGAAAGATTGTTTCTTGCTGCTCAGATATGGGAGTATGAGCTTTGAGGCGTAGCCGATCAAATTCGAAAGCGCAGACCAGCCGTCAATGTTTCGTGTCCATCCTTCTCCCTGGAAACTGACAAATTTAAGCCGGAGCATTGCGTCATAAGTCACGCTTTAATTGTCTACGTCGAAGACTTCCACCCGTCCGCTGTCGCGCGTCCTTCTCGATGCAGTGGCATTTTCTGACCCAGAATCGAATATTTTGAACCAGGAATCAGCCGATATTATGTGGGTTGCTTGCCCGTGTCGATTTCACCTCCGTCAGGCCCAGTCCAGTTCCCGCTCTGTTGTTAGGCTCATCTCCATCTCAAGGTACTAGACCACCGCCGTACAAGGCCCCAAGTTCAGCCATGCCAACTCGTTGGACCAGCCCTATGGCCCATTGCCACCTTCTGGAAGAGCAGCATCGCCGATCGCCAGTGGTGATACGACCAGGCAAGAAAGAAAAAGTATAAACAATTGAAACAGTTCCTTCTCGCATAAGGGAGAATCTAACGGATAAAAGTTTGAAGAGATGAACTTGTAATATACTAAATTAAATTATATAATGATATTTAAAAAATTTCAATCAAGAAACTAACTTATGAGTTGAAAATATATTTTAATATCTAAAAATTATAAAAATTATTATTTTTCACTACAAGACTTTTATATTTAACAAAAAGGAATTTTTTTTTTTTTAAAAAAAAGTGATTCTTCCATTATCAGAATCGCCGGTCAGGGTGTTCCATATGTTTTCGGATATTTTCTCCCCCCATTTGTTCAAAACATTTTTTGCTAATATTTTTTTGATTCGAGAGCATTTCTCTGCGGAAATGTTGCTTCCTAGTGGGCATTCGCTTTGCTTTTTTTCCTTTTATGGACTGCAGCAAACATCTGAGCCAACTGGGAGGGGAAAAAATTGGTCCGGTTCCATATGTTGTCGGATATTTCTCACCCCATGTGTTCAAAAGCTTTTTGCTGATATTTTTGATTCGAGAACCTTTTAGTTGTCCAACCAAATTGGTATTGGAAGGCAAAAGAGATGCAAATCGATCCCCTGTCCTGTCGACTCACGTTTCTCATTATTGATTATTTGTGAATTAATATCTTTTTGGGAATAGTTTCATTTAAAAGAATTAGCTTTTAAACTTTGTGCATATCAATTTGGGTTATAGTTTTTTGCTTTTACAATTATGTATTTGAGAGGTACTTTTTGGACAAATCACTCATTTAAATAAGAATCAATTTAATAGGACTTCATCATATCACTTTGTATGAATTCTAATTATAACGAGTAGAAGAAAAAAAAAATCACTATTTTTTACAAAGAAGTTCTTATAATAAAGAGCATGAACGTGAAATGGCTATCAATGATGATTAACAACCGTTCTTGTAAAATGGCTCTTGATTTTTTTAGGAGATTTACATAGATTGTACAGAAAAAATGCACATAAAAATTATTAAGAACATTTAAGGTTTTATATGATTTGAGATAGTTCTTATGATGACCCACTAAATGATCTAATATATGTAAAGAGTTTTTGAGTCTCCTATTTCTATATAAATGAAAGAAACCCTAATTAAAAAAAAATCATCATTTTAAATTTACATACCAAATTGTCACTTTGACCTTAATTATAATTTTGACTCCATAACTAATATTGTCTTCTCCTCTTGTCTTAAAAATGACGACTGTGAGCTACACTTTTCTTTTTGGGAAAAAACATGATATTGTATAATGTGACAAATTAATGACATAACAACAAATGATTTATTTAAGACAAGGGTAAACCTTTAAATTCAAAGGTTTATCCACAAATCGCGTAAAAAATTAGAAAGATTTTTTTATTAAAAACTCGAAAAGTACATTGAATTACAAAGACGCCAACTCTTAAAACTTCAAGCGCGTGGTTGCTATTGCATGTGCACAACGCTTTCGGTACAAAGGAAGTCAAGACAAGAGAAGAGACGGTCAGGAATGTATCGGGACCAAGTCCTGCACATCCAGTACTCCGTCGAGTTGTAACCATTGTCTATACACTCACCATGACCTTGGATCTTCGCTAGTTCGTACACCGATGGATGCAATGGTCAAAGATGTGAACTTGTACCATCGGTTCAGTTTACAGCAGCAAGAATCAAGGATGAATGGAGGTTGAAGGTAAAAAAATGTTTTTGGCAGGGCCTTGTCGTTGGCATCATATCTCTATCCTTTGATACCTTTCGAAAGAGCCATCTTGGCCCTTAACTGGGTTTAAACTTTCTAGCTTACTTTGAAAGTTTGGGATAAGTTCAACCATATCCTGCCACGCTAGCTAGCATGTTGCTGCAGCATCGAGTTCTGCTCATGTCCTTCCTCTTTCCAATCCCAAGTTGGTTCTCAGTCATCACGTAAAGGTGAAGAATGTATGATCACGAGCTCAAGCCTAAAGAGGATCCGAGGCCCACGATGTAACTTTGCGTGAAGAAAAAACAATCCTATTCAAAATGGACTCAAGGACGAAGAAGACTTTTTTATAAAAAAAAATAAATAAATAGGAAAAGGTGTAGGGGATTCAAGACCCTAAGTTCATTCTCGAGTTTTAACTTTTAAAACGGGCAACTAGTTTTTTATTAAACGCACACCAAAGAGGACGAGTATTTTGTCCAACAGTCACCTTGGAGTTGGCTTCATCAGAAAACACTCCAGACAAGCGCACAGTTAGTTCTTTTTACAGTTCTCATCTTTTGGATTTTCTTTGGACCACTGATTTCATCCGTGAGTCACTCAGCGATTTCGTACCAATGTATATAAATGGCGACCAACGTCGGCTTGAAAATAATTAGCACTACAAGGAAAATAAAATATATAATATATGAATTTATATATCTACATAAATCCCGCCAATATGACAAGGGTCAAAAAGGCAAAGTCTGCAACCCACTTGCGCTGCACTTAGGAACCTTCCTCTTCCTTTCCCAGTCCACCTCCCATAAATGATTAACATAAAAGCCCTCCATCTGCCTCCTACTCTGAAATACACATTTCCTTCTACTTCTCGCTATCCATCACTCTCTCTTGCTTTCTAGCGCATGGAGGATAGTGCAAGCTATGCTCTCAAGGGGAAGATTATGCTATGCTCAGTAATCATTCTCTTCCTTGTCGTACTCATCATGGCGTGTTTGCACGGCGCTAGAGTTCGCTTTCGCAGCCACCACCGCGGTAACAGCCGTCGCCGCCGTCTATTTCATCACCACGATACTCCCAATACCATCAAATCTAGCCAAGGCCTTGACTCTTCTGTCCTCAAAGCTCTCTCTACCTTCACTTACCCCTCTAAAACCCACGACTCACCGCCGGAATGCGCTGTCTGCTTATGCAACTTCGTAGACGACGAGCGAGGCCGAGTCTTGCCCCAGTGCGGACATGCTTTTCACGTCGAGTGCATTGATACATGGTTCCACGCTCACTCTAATTGCCCAGTCTGCAGAGCCCCGGTTCAGCCCGATATCTCGGACCGAGCGGAGAATGAACCTGCCGGTTCACGGACAGAACTGGACCAGAGGGAACCGGCTGAAATGGGCTCCTTGGGTTCTTCGCAGCCGGTGGGGTTGGGGCCCCAGGACGGCCATAGAAAGCCACTGGAGCTAGTGGGCATAGTCGTGGAGATGCCTAGGTTAAGAGCGTTAGATGAACTGGGTTCCGGTTCACCCGGCGGACACGGGTTCAAGAATCCGGGTAATCACAATCGGGTTCTGTCTCTGAAGAGGATTTGCAGTATATGAGGGAATATGCTCTGATGCACATGAATCGGAGGTCGAACCGGAGAAGACGAGCAATGGGAGTTTGTTTTGTGTAAGCAGAAGCACTACCATGGAACACGTGGCTGTAGATTTTGCATGCGTGGCAAATGTAAACGGTCTCATCTTTTTTGCTTTTTTTTAAAAAAAATTATTATTATGTGGTTGTGATCGTTCTCGGTTGCTGGTTTCAGAGTACCTTCACTGTCGGGGATGTACAGAACTAGTAATTAATATATAAATTAAAAAATAAAAAAGAAGAAGAAAGCACTTTTCAACATGGTCATAGGTAATTTTTTTTTTTTTAAAAGGAAACAGGAAGTCAGTTCATGAATTTATGTCGGATAGACATTTGGAAACTTCTATACTACCCCCTCTACCTTGTCATGTTACGTGTGATCTTAGTAGTTTTTATAATGTAAGATCATTTGAGGTTGAAGATGATAGATTCTTTTCCCCTTCTGTTGAAAATGAGAGACATGAAAAAGGGGAAGGATTTGGAATTATTCTCTATTAATTTGATTTTAAAGAAGAAAGTAAACTTTAATATGATATTCAAGTCTAAATTTTTAAATAAAGTATTTTATTATTTGTAAATTAAATTTTGATGGGATATGATAATCCAACGAATATTTCTTACTATCAATGTATTAATTTATACATAATATTCCGGCGTTGTCTTATAAGGTTCATTTCCCATGGCCTAAACGACATCGAGAGAGTTCCAATGGAGAAAAAGATACAGTTTTCCTTCACCTGCTTCGAATATTACTGTGAATGTAGTAGTTTCAGCTTTACTGACAGGTTTTATCGAGATGCTTCTGTAGGGTCAAGCCTGTCAGATAACACAAGGCGATCTTTGCACTGGTCCTGCAACTTTTTGGAGGGAAGCATATCGCATCCTATATTATGTTTAGAACTGGA
This sequence comes from Casuarina cunninghamiana, assembly GCA_028551485.1. NCBI lineage: Eukaryota > Viridiplantae > Streptophyta > Magnoliopsida > Fagales > Casuarinaceae > Casuarina > Casuarina cunninghamiana. Next base: position 9,803,381 of record CM052368.1, read on the forward strand.
ACACGGAAAACGACGTACGTGGATAACACACGAGTAATCGAAGTTAAGGGTTGAGGAACCTTTCTGTTTTTGATTTGATTAGGATTCAGAGTAATGGCCAACGTATGTCCGTGTGGAACACGAGTATTCCCTAACGGTTTACTATATTTATCCTTCAACTGAACCAACAGAACTCAATTGGTGCAAGCTGAGGAAACGTACAAAACGCGTTCAACAAGTCGGAGCAAGACTAAGTTCACCAATGACAAACAGTTTAACCTTCGGGAATCTCCCATATAAACCCCCTAGTCGGAGCAAGACTAGGAAGAAATCATGAAACCCAGTATAACCTTCTTTTTGCTCTCCATCCTCTGCCTCTCCTTTGAGCCTTTCCATGTCGCCGCCGATCAAGGCAACAACACCAAGCTAATAGAACATGCTTGCAAAGACTCAAGGCATGGGAAACTTTGTGTCGCTAGCCTTAGTTCTGACCCTTCCAGCCAACATGCCGACCTCAGAGGCTTAACAACGATAGCAATCAACCTGGCGTACACCAACGGCACGAACATAAAGGATCGCATTGATGAGTTGGTGAACAACAACACGGTTTCAGACCCCTCCATTCAACAGGCACTAGACGATTGCAAGCAGAATTATCTAGATGCAACTGAGCAGCTTGAGAACTCCCTCGCTGCTGTCTCGGCGAACACCTACAGCGACGTGAGCAATTGGCTGAAGGCGGCACTTGCCGACGCTGAATCGTGTGAATCTGCGTTCCAGGGACTGAGGTTTGAGCTGTCCCGGGAGAATAGAGTGTTTCGTCAGTTGGCCAACAATGCCATAAGCGTCCTTAAGGTCTTGACGGAAAAATGATCTCCAGATTTGGTCGAACTCTTGGTGCTGAAAGTTGGTAGTATCGCTTAATTTTTGTAGAATGAGTAATCTAATGCGTGACTCGTATACATGCTGCCTATAGAGTGCAACAGATTGGGAGATTCCCAGCGAGTATGAAGTAGTAACGAGAATGTTTTCCTATTCAATATTTATTGAACACTTTTCATCTTGTCTGAAAATCAGAAACAAGATAGTATGCGTTTTCTGTGCGTTCTTGTTTCGTTTTCTATTATTCTCTGGTGCAATCATTTTTTCAGTGTTCAGGCCATTGTTTCAGCCAACTATTCTGTTCATCCGAGCTGACTGCAATTTGAACTCGTTAACACCATTATCCTCACAAAATCGCCAAACGGAGTGATGCCTTTTCTTTGATTCAATGGATTGATAATTACCTCTAATTGGATGGATGCCTTATAGATCATTATCTTCTACTTTATTAGTTGCAGACCTAAAGATTTACCTTTACCAAGGAACTTATCTCAGATAAGCAGAAGATTATTTGATGTTTTTGAAGTTTTTAAATCCTATGTACGCTTATTATGGCATATATTGTGTGCGTGATTAAATGACCAAGTACGCGTCTCAAGATCATTCTCAATTCTCGAAATTTCAACTAGATGGCTAAGTTTGTCCTCGAAAACTAGATCTAGGTGTTTTTTCCTACTTTTTTTTTTTTTTTTCTCAATACTCTTCCGTTGGGAGCGAAATGTGGGTTTCTTACTGGCTTGAACCTAAGCGTACTGTTTTTCGTAAGCCTGTTTATCGGCTCGCTTAAGGGCTTCTTCAGAAAGCAGGTCCCTCGAACAACCAGCCAAATAGGGAAACGCATCTGGGGCTGAACGAATCTCGGGCTTCACTTTGACAGGAACCATACGAGTTTTTACTAATTATGCATGATAACTGCTCCTGTATCGATGGTTAAGCACTTAATTTAGTTGAAGAAAGTGTAGAAATCAACGAGTTGAATTCATCATTTAGAGGCTAAGCGCATTTCCCCGTTCAAAATGAACTAGCCACCTATCATTTCGCATTTTAATTCATAATCACCACCAGCAGAACCCAACTCCAACAAAGTGAAATGGAGCAGGATAGAATGAAGCCTGCTGTGACGTTCATCTTTCTCTTTGCGCTGTGCTTCTCCCTTGGGCCACAGGAGATAGTTGCGGGCCGGACGAAAGTTAGAAAACTTATTAGGATTGTATGCAAGGACTCGGCCGAGAGGTATCTCTGTGCCCCTTCCCCTTCGTCTAACCCCAACAGCCAACACGCCAACGTAAGTGACCAGGCGTTGTCGGCGCTCAGGGTCGCTTCGCAGAACGCCTCACGCATAACTGAAAGCATTAAGGTGTCACTTAGCAACGAGAGTTTGGAGCCAGCGGTTCAGCAGGGCCTAGCTGATTGCATGGAACTCTACATCGATGCGGCTCAGCAACTCGATGACTCGCTTGCTGCGTTGCTGGAGGATGCCTATGATGATGTGAGAACTTGGGTCAATGCAGCCATTGCTGATGCTGATGCATGCGCCGCGGCGTGCAAGGGACTCCAAACCGTCATGTCCGGTAGAAATGAAGTCTTTCGCGATCTATGTCAGAATGTCTTAACCATCACCAAGAACTTCGCCAGAAAGTGACTCCTCGCGTCTCCAATGCAAAGAGAATGTCTATGACAAGCTTCTGCATTTTTTACAAGATTTAAATGAGAAATACCATTTTAAGTAAGATTTGAAAGTTTTTAACTTCTATCTTTTTTGTAATTTTTATAAATCTTGTAATACTGAGATATGCACATATGTTCTGTAAATTACTTACCTTTTTATTAAAAAAAAAATTCTGTGAAAGACTGATGTCATGGCCAATTGTTATGCTATGTTAGTGGGGATTAGGTAAAGAATTGTGAAGCAACTCTTGAACATACTTTGTGGGGATTAGTCTAAATATTCTTAGGGGATTCGATTCGGACTTTCAAAATTTCGCTATCTTTTTTAAATGAGGTTGACTGGATTGATTTTGAGCCAATAATGTAGATAGGACGACAAACCGACATAAGGTAATAATCGGCTTAAGTCTTCAGATAATAATCCATCATGGTACACTGTTTTGTGCACTAATTGTCGTCACTTTCAGATGGATGAGATTAAACCGTAGTTGGCTCAACAGATGGATGATATTAACACCCATGTAAGGGGTCATTTCTGTGGACTTGATAATTATTTATTCGTTTTGTGGAAAATAGTTGGTTCCCAAGTTTGAGAATTTCATATTCTTCAACGTTCATTTCTAAGGACTTTCCGGGTCATCTGGTAACAGTCTCCATTGATTCCGATCTGGGCAATTGCAATTTATATAGTCTCTATTTTCCAGTCTTTTGCTGAAAATAAAAATTGATATCCTTGAGCTGCTTGTACAATTAACATGATTCTGAATACGAAGCTGGACTCTCGAAAAGCTTTGGCATCACATGCTTATTGCTTCGCCATAAAAATGAAATCAAATAAACTAATGAAAGAACAGAAGCTTGCTATATCTAAGCAATGGCTCATATTAAGCCACCAGTGTAAGGCACTCCCGTCTGGGACAGCCAGTCATCCCCCAGCAGGAAGCTTGCCACCGTGAAATTGCCAGCTTCGGTGGTGTTAATCACATGGTAGCCAGGCCATGTCACTCTGTTTGTAGTGTTTGATCCAGGTCCAGAATTGTTATACTCTGCGTAATATAATGTGCTTAGCGCAAAATCTCCATCCCATGCCTTCCAGCCTTCAGGATTTATCAAACTGCCCATGAAAGTTTGCATGTAAACTGTCCTAGAATACTGCTTCCACGGCCTTCCCAAGTAAGTCTGAGTAGCGCCATTGCTGGAAGCCAAGTCATCGGCGGGTCGAATGATACAATTTTGAACAGAAGTACCGGTGTTCTGATTTGGGTCCGTTCGACCTTGTGCTGTAATGGCGTTGAATTGTCCACTCATCGGCAGCCGTGGATATAAATTGCAGTTCTGGAAGACGACTGCAGCATTGCCAAATATGAAATCGACGGTGCCATATACGTCACACTCTCTGTAGAATTGCCTGAGAGAATGTGTGTATAAGGTGTCTTGGTACGCTTCAAAGCTACAGCTATAAAACGTTGATAAATCAGCTCCGTTTCGAACTGCCACTGCCTGGTGCTTAATTGCCCCGGCGGTGTTCCGGAAAGTCATGTTCACGGCCACGAACCCTGTTCCGACCACAGCTGCAATGTTAAATTACACCCGTTAGATCCTTTCTACACTGAAGTACCATTTACGGTACTTAGAAAGTCAATTACATATACAGATCAGATAATATACATTAAAAGCTTAGTCAAGCCTATCGAAAGTAGAGCCAGTTTAGTTTTAAAAATTTCTGGCATCCCTAGATATAAAGTTCTAGTTACTAGGTGGGAAATATTTCTTACCGAATGTTGCTGAGTTGAATGTTGTCCACCCATCAACGACGCTCTGGTTGCCGGTGATAATTGTCCGGTTGATACCATCTCCGATCATCATCAGATACGTAATCTTCTTGCCAATGGACACGAACTCTTGGTAAACACCGGCTGTTACATAGATCAAGAAGTAGCCATCAGTGGCCTTTGAGTTGTTTGGAGCTGCAGCTATGGCCTCATTTATGGTGGTGAAGTTTCCACTTCCATCTTGACTCACGACCACGATGTCAGACACCAAAACCTGATCTTCATCCGCCGACTGAAGTAGCTTCCTACGGCTCACCGACTCGTAAATAGCGCGTGTCCTGCTAGACATTTTTAAGGGTAAGCGGCCATTTCGGAAACCAAGTTGTCTCTTGGTCGGCTTCCATGTTTTGGCTTTCTTACCCTTGGGCACCCAAGCCTTCGTGAAAAGAGCTAGAGAGACACTATACAGCTTAGTGTCACTGGAAAGCGGGACAGCAAGGCCATTCTTTAATCTCCAAGCCGAAGCTGTGGCTTGTAGGCCATCGTAACAAGTTTGCTGGTTGGTTAAAATGGCACTAAGAAAGGTTTGGATGTCCTCCGCTTTCGAGCTGGAGAGAGTGTTATTAACTGTGCTTACAGTTTTGAAGGAGTTTAAGAGGAAATCCATGTTTAGCCCTGCGAGCAGTTGGCAATCTTCAAGCGCCCGAACTGCCGATGTCGTCAACGTGGATTTGTGCCTTAGATACCAGTCTACCAACCTCAAGAACTTGCGGGATTGAGACAGTGCTTTTCGGACTGCATATCTGCCATAGTCATGGGCATTGGCAGTCTGGTTAGGGAGCACAGATCTGCAGTACGAAGGGTCGGGGGTGGATTTGCAAGCGGTTCCAGGTGAAACTGGGCTGGTTGAATTGCTATCCGCAAAGGAAAGATGGACAGAGAAGGAAAGCAGAATGAGATACGAAAACGTTACAAAAAAGAAGAGCTTGTAAGAAGCCATTGGTCTCAGACAAAAGGAGGGAGAAAGAGAGTTAAAGAACGTGTAGAGTCGGGGAATTGTGGGTTCATTTTATAGGGAAGGGGAAGGCTATGAGACTGAATAGTAATCATAAATTGGTGGATGGAGAGAAGTTACTTGGGAATTGAACATTTAAAGTCAGCCTGACTTTTCCAAAGCGCGTCTTCCATTGGCTTCATGTTAATCCATTGGTTGGCTGCCGTGAACAAAGGCGTAGCAAGCTGTAACGCAAATAAAAAACTGAGAATCCCCCAGAACATTTTATAGTCAAATACATTCTCCATCGCGTCGATTGGTTTGCTCGTCGGTGTAGTGATTTCCTTCTGTCAAACGTGCGATAGGTGGCCACCATATTGGGGACAAATACAAATACAATACTTCCAACTTCTACAATATAACGAGATTTGTGCCACATCCAAGTTCTGGATATCATTTTTCCTTAGTTTGGAGCGAGCACTGAGACTTTTGTCAATTGTCAATGACTGAGTTGGTAGCACATGTTGCCTCAAAAGTCTCAAAAATGGTAGTGCTGTAAGAAGAAGATGAACAAATGAACAAAGTGCAAGAGAGGACAAAGAGTGTGCAGGATTGATTTTTCTTTTTATGAGATTGCGTTCTTAAGTTATAAGAATCCATATCTTCTATTTTCTTTAGAGTAGTTTATTGTGAATGATCCATTATTATTGTTTCCAAGTTAGTTAAGACTTTGCTATACCAATGTCTATTATTTGTAAGATATGGTAAATACTAAAGTGATAAATGTTGAGTTAAAACTTGTAGATTTTGATATGGAAATGAGTCATTAAATTAGATAATAGTTATCCAAATCCTGAAAATAATGAGTGATACAATTTTATAAATGGGTTTTAATTCATTAAACGATTACTTATGCAGAGAATCTTGTCCCGAGAGGTTAAAATGCATATAATTAATTGAGGTTGCAAAAGTTGGTCTAAGGCAACTTCAAAATTGAGTACGTTGATTCAACTATTGGTCTCTCTTTTCGACAAAAACCAATTTTGTTTTGTCGAGAGAACGACTAACTTTTAGAAAGAGCTTAGAGACCAAAACAGGCATGGTTGAATTGATGAAGGGGTACGTTCTCTTAAATTAATAGGGTTGAACCGAATCCCTAGAAAAGAAAGGTTAAAGTATTGAAAAAGAAAAGGAATGTAGGCTGGCCTGACTTCATTTGGCGAAGGCTGATTCGACCAGCATAGGTAAGATGTTTGCATTACCAAACACTTAATGTCAAACAATGCCAAACGATATGACCAACTAAACTTTGAGTTTCTGGTACAACAATAATTAAACTGAAACATAAACATGAATTCATCTTTTGAATAAATGTCACAGTGCACCGTCACCTGCTTTATCCAGTTAGGTCACGGGTCATTCGTAATCATTTTTAACTCTTATATTATATCATCGGAACTTGTGGATAGACTTTTCGTTAACTCCAGTAGCGTTATTAATAACTTTTGACCGGAGACACTATCCATTGAGTCAAAACCACTGGCTTAGCATGTGTGACACACAAGAGGCATCACGACGGTGGGAGCGGAATCCACTTGCAAATTCCGGAGCTTCATTTTCAGACTTTACAACTGGAGTTTGCTTGATTGACGGCTTTAAGGAATACGACGGCATGCTAACACGGAAACACATGTGCTGCAAAGGGATTGAAGCTTCCCAAGTTACCTCTTTTTAGGTCGTAGTCTTCCCGTTGCTTTCTTTAGGTGTCAGAAAGACAGTATAGTATTTGGTCACTTGTTATTATCAAAGGACGTAGACAGTCGGCGGGACTAATTAATTTGGATTTGCCTAACAGAGTCAAAGTCGTGGATTGTAATTGTAGTAAATGAAAGTTTGAAGTCAGTTTGGCAGGGTCAACAGGCTAGACGTGCTTTTCTACGTGGTTAGGAAGGGCTTTTAGCAAACACAGAACGCACTACTCCGGCCTCGTGACATATGAAGCGTACTTGAAGCACACATATCTGTGCAAAAGGAGGAAATTTAACGCGGTAATGCTTTGACGCTTCCTAAGAGACACAGATCGTGAGAATGGTCTCATGAGAAATCTGTCTAAGAGACACATCCTATTCCTCCTCAATTTGTTATGATATTGTGTTAGATGTAACTTCAAGAGAACTTCAAGCCACTTATCGTCATGTGCTTTGTGTTTTACATGATATAGAAACTGCAAATTATAATGTTATTGTGTAAATTACTTTAAAAATTATGAGGCTATAGTGCTAACTAAGTACTGTTATTTACACTATTTTCACACATACTTTTCGTTTTTACCTTGAAATGGGAAAAACTTGGAAATTATAGATAAGAGTTGTATAAAAAATTGCACATATGGTATCTTTCTTTCTCCCTAAAATATGAAGCTAATAGTATCCTAAAAACTTACTAAAAGACCCGAGAAAGAGGAAAGCACAAGCGTAAAATAGGCATAGTGACAAGATCTCTATCATTATTTCGGAGGACAATAAAACCATTTATTGGCAAAACGTTTCTCTTTTACACAGTACCTAGACACATTTACTCGTTAGGCTACTAAATAACATGAAGCATAGTGGATATTGCTCGAGGCTAATTAAAGAATGCTCCGAATATTTGTTACTTTTTTCTACAACTTACAATAAAAATTTATCATAGGGGAGATAATTCTTTGCTTTGGATATTCTTAAAGTTACAATGACAATATACCTAGATTCCAACACGAGGTTAGCTTTTCTGCTAATTGATTCAAGTTGTACCATGAATTGAGTATTAGGTGTTCGGAATCCATTAGACAAAAACATATGTACTAAGTGGGCTTAATGGTATTCTCCCAAAAGCCTCCAATTATGGTGCATGATGAAATTTCAACATAGCCCCCTCCACATTAAGAAGTGATAATCCAACATAAATGCTTCTTTGGTTATTAGCCTGAAAGAGAAGAAAAAGTCTGCTTTGATATCATATTAAGTGAGATCAATGGTATTTTCCAAAAACACTCATGAGGGAAAAGAGACACCAACTCATATAAGGATCCAAGCATAAAACTTTACTTTCAATGTGGGACAAAATTTTAATAATATATATCCTAAGCTCAATTGGAGCGTAGAGAGAGAGAGAGGAAACAGTGAACTTTACTTTCAATGTGGGACAAAATTTTAATAATATATATCCTAAGCTCAATTGGAGCGTGGAGAGAGAGAGAGAGGAAACGTTTTTGTCACTTTAAAGATATTCCCAAGCACGACTTCATTGGGGGGGCCATTGTTGATGTTGAAAGTCTCAAGGAAGAAGCAACTTGGTCGATGGTGTAGTGCATAAAAGCGACAATGGCTTCACCAAACTTGGGAGTGCTATGAAAGGCAGACGTGTCCATGTGAATATGCAGAGAGGAGAGTGGTGGGCACTGGCACATGCTGGCAAGAATAAAGAGGGATTGAGACATGTCCACGAGATAACTAGTTTCAAAAACAAAGAAGATTTTTCAATTAATATACAAGTTGCTTATCCCAATACCAATCCGAGCGAAGACTTATACAAGTTTGATTACGAGATTATTTATATTATCTACGTATATCGAGTTTGAATTGTTTAATTACCTGTTCCATTCTGCAACAAGTCCCCACCCATTTATCATATATTGGCAATTATTTGCTCAAAAGGGTTCGACCTAAATGCCAAGCTTTCACATATAGGTCAACGCAGCATATCTAGGCAAAAAAGTAAGATACTCCATTTTTGAAGTTTCTTATGAGCCGGCTTGAGACAGGTACTAGAAGATGAGTCGGTGGATCTGTCCTTTTCCATAATTCCAAGAGCTTCATGACCGTTCACTACAAAGGTTTATGTATCCCACCAAGACAATTCTTTTTAGCTCTTTTGCAAGTCTCACTTTCTAGATTTATACCATTTTCAAGCTCCTTCTTTAGGTCTTTTTCCATACAATAAAAAAGCAATGCAGAAGTGGATAATTGATAAGCTTGTGAGATTATTGATAGCATGAGTGGTTTTGAAACTCTCCTATTGGCTTTTATTGGTTCTACCAATGAGCATACAACCAAATAAGGACACCATCCACCATAATCCAATGGAGCAAAATCTCACAAGCACAACACACAACCAATCTGATTATAAGTAAATCAGAATCCAAGAATGCAGTAACAAACACGATGAGGATCACCAAACAAAAATGAGAATAGCTAAACGAAATTCAAATACAATTCCAGAATCCCAACAACCTAAATGCCAAAAAATAAAGCACATACACAACTTTTATGAGAGGTTGCCACCATCAAAACACCGAAATCTACAGCATCTGCAAACGTTGTCACTAGAACTTTTCACATGAGAATGAGCATTTTCAATCTTTGAGTCTTAATGATTCCCTAGCTTCTACAGCACATGAATTATATAGAATGAAGCAGGCCCTAGTCTCACCCGGTTTGGCTCTCTTAATTGAATAAGGTCCTAGTTTCACCTGATTTGAGTTTCTTAATTAAATATAGTCTTAAATTTGCTCATTTTGGGACTATTAGCTAAATAGAATAGGTCTTGGGTCTCACATGGTTTGTGTGCCTTTTAATGACCCAGTAGGCCCATAACAATTCCACTAATCTGCCACCATTGTTCATCTTCCCCAATAAATGTAAACAATTTTCTCACCCTATAAGTTGGCAAGCATGTGTCTTAATTGGAGCTCATACTATATGGGATCAAAGAGAACCCAAGCTTAACATCCAACTCTCTCACAACATCTTTTACCTTACAAAAAAAAAAAAAAAAATTCCTCATCCTAGAAGAAAAGTAAAAATCAAAACCAAAATGAAAAATATTTTTTCAAATAACTTCAAGCTTATCTTTGCATTATAATTAATGAACCTTCTTGTAAATTTGATCGAAACAAGCATATTATTAACATCCAAATGGCAAGCCCAATGAGTAGTGGGACCATATTAGCTAAATAAAAGTGCATACAGTAATTCATAAAATCATGGGCCTTCGCTGATACTTTTAGTTTTGTTAAAGCATCGGTAGACACAAGTTCAAGCATTGTCCTAGTGTAGTTATCTCTATAAGATCTTCCCGAGGACGAATGCCATTGTTTTTCCTTGTCTTTGTTTTTTGTTAAGGTTTAAATATGCAATTCCTTGTCAATTCATATTATTATGGCTAGCTGTAAAGAAGCAACTTGTGACAAATTATAGATGTTAAAATCTAATATGTAAATGTACATGATAAACTGAGGGCTTTTAGTTTTTGTTGTTAGTTGCTTCTTTATAGCTAGCGATAATAAAATAGATTGATGAGGAATTGCATATTTGAACCTTACAATTACATACTAATTCATTTCAGAACCTTAAGGAGTAATAGTTTTTCAAGTAAAATTAATTGAATACCTTTCCTCAACCAAAGTAGTCTATACAAATTAATCTTTCATCATATCATTAGGCTTGGGTAAAACATTGATATTGCTTATAAGGGTATGCCATAAAAATCTCTTTTTTATAGATAAATTCTGCTCTCCATTACAAATTATCATTATTTCTTGTCACCAACTACTACTGGGCTATTAATGTCACTTTCTCATTCACTTAATTTCCATACCAAACCTCCATATTTTACTTAGTGATAGCAAGAGGTTTATGATCTGTACAATGGTTTGCGATTCGAGGAGGTTTTTATTTTTTTATTTTCTCTCCTGGCTTTTGGTATGACAATTGGCATTTGTTGTTCCCCCGGCTTTCCTTCATAACAAGAGAGCTGTTTATGAATAAGCTAAGAACCCGAAGGCTAGTATTCGGTATCGAGGGTTATAATTTTGCTACTTGCAAAAAAAGAGCAAAGATGGTTCGCTCTTCTACTTTCTGCCATGCATTGACAAGCTTTCTTCTTTATTTAAAACTAATTTATAAGAATTATATATAAAGCACAATATGCCAATATATTGGTAATTAAAATATACATCGCATCTTAATATTGATCTTTTTCTTTTTTTATCTATATGTTCTAGTGTCAATTGATTTGACTATAAAAAGCTACAAGACAAACTTTAAGAGAGGAATTTTGGTTTGTTTTTTATATGGTATCAAAATTTAAGTTTAAGTAATATTTCATCACAAATTATGTCCTTGTTATTTTATTCCATTGCTTATGAATTGGTCCAAGCTCAAAGCATATAACATGTTAAAAAATAGTTTTCTTACATCCATAATATCTTGATTTAATATTCTCCTTATACCTTTAAGTGTTTTCTTTTTTAATAATCAATTATAATAGAGAAAATCGTGTTATCTCTAACATGATTCTAATTTGCTTAATTTAACAAAGTATAGTTTCATTCCATGGCGGCTGACCCTGAAACTGTTTGTCGACAGAGGTTGTCCATTTTGGTTGGGATTGCAATGACGCAACACTTATTGTGTCAGGGAGAACATATGGGTGGTCTTGTTCCAGCATGCGGTTAAAAGAGTCCCTCTTTCAAAGTACACCATTGAAGGTTTCTACCATTATCAAGTTCCCCCACAGGTACTACCTACTAAAGTGAAGTTTGTCGGTTGCACCAATGAACAAGGGCAGAGGTGGCTGTAGCCGTGACGGCGAAGAAGATGATGAACTCTGACTGGCCATCAATTTAAAACCTTGGAGGAGCTCAAATTCTTATGGTAAGAGAATGTGCCACTGTGCTTCAGTAGCATTAGTTTCTTCTTCTTTGCTTCCAGCTTCGATAATAAAACTCTGTGAAGGGCAGGAGGCATGGGAAGACCTCAAGGCGTCAACCCATAAATATTGATTACAATAGAGAACAATACCAGGATTTGGATTATAATTGATGAGCTGCCACATATGTCTGATATTATGTCAAAAAGGATATAACTTCTTTTATTTAAAACTAATCACTAAGAAATGGATTCATCTAAACATATAAAGAGAAAACTAAGTTAAAATATTTATACATGAGATAACTACTTCTTTAATTTAAGTACTTCTTTTACATAAAGGTTGTTTGTGGTTTTAGGCCTAATCATAATTGTCTTTTTCGTTGGTGGCCAGCAAGTTGAAATAAACCAAATCAGAACTAGTGAAATAACATGTCTTACCACGTTAAAAATACCGAACTATCAGTGATGAGACCAATTAAAATGTACTGCACTGGCGAGGGCTAATTCCTAGGAAGTCTTTTGCAAAGGTTGCATATAAATACACACACGTTACATACATAGTCTTTTTCTTTCTTCTTTTGTCTGAACTTATTTTTCTTAACAGAAATCCTTCGAGATCTGTGGTCTCTACCAATAAAAATATTTCCTGTTTTTCAAGATGTAAGTCTAGTTTTATTTCAGGCACACAACATTTTCTTACTACTTGGAACTGGTTTCCTGCGGGAATAAGTTTCCTCTTTCTCGACCAGTCATCTACAAAAAAGGTAATGGAATTAGAGGGCTTGCTTTTCCTTTTTCTTTTTCTTTTTCTTTCTCTGTTTTGGTCGAGTTTGAGACAAGTCTTGAGGAAGCTAGCAAAGAGAATAAAAGAGCAGCATGAGTAAAATAAGGTGAGAGAAGTGAAGCAAAGATCCAAAGGAACGGACTTGAAGCACGCCCATCCACCATGTATATGCTATAACAATATGCACCATGTACGCCTTGGCTCAATTGGAACCAAGACAGGGAGCAAAAGAGTCATCAAAATCTCCCATACCCTTTTTGCTTACCAAAATAAAATAAAAAAACTATATATATATATATATAGTTGCACTCTTAGACCTGGTCCAGTACATGTGAGATGAACAGAAGCCCCATTACCACATTCAACAGGCATCTACCAATCCTGTTTCGCTTCAGCCATTAAGCCATTTCCTCACCTCTTTCTCTCGGTTCTCTCTCTCCAATCCCAAACATCCGCCATGTTTAACCTCAGGAAAAGAACTAAGCTCTTGTTTGCTTTCTTGCGTGCTTCAGCCATTGTTCTAGTCCTAGTCTCCTCACTATCCCATTTGAAAAAGAGCTCCAAAACCAGAGACATTCCCAGCATACACATCCACAAACACATCCAAGTAGCCCACTCGACATGTGCAGGCACACTCTACCGGGAACTATGCGTCTCAACTCTATCTTCCTTCCCAGATCTTGCTTCCAAATCACTTCCCCAGATACTATCGGCCACTGTAAACCACACCGTGTCCGAGGTCAAAGCCTCCTCCTCAAATTGCTCTGGCATCCGAAGGAGCCTCAGAGGTGTGGACCCGCGTCAGAAGAGAGCTCTCGACGATTGCCTTGAGCTCTTTGATAACACCATTGCCGAGCTTAAAACAACCATCTCCGACCTCTCCGTCAACAAATCAGTCTCCAAGCATTACCGTGACTTACAGACGTTGTTAAGCGCCGCAATGACGAACCAGTACACGTGTCTTGAGGGCTTTGAATACAGCAAAGGAAATGTGAGAAACTCAATCAAGGACAAGTTGAATACCATCTCTCAGCACGTAAGTAATTCCTTGGTCATGCTCAAGAAGATCCCGGGGGCTAAAACATCGAAATCCGAGGTGTTCCCTGAGTATGGAAGCATGAAAAACCGTTTCCCGACATGGGTTTCCCCGAAAGATCGGAAACTGCTGCAATCTACACTGAATGTAACCAAGTATGACCTGGTGGTGGCTAAGGATGGCACTGGAAATTTCACCACCATCGGCGAGGCAGTGGCTGCAGCTCCAAACTCAAGCGACACCAGGTCTGTTTGCACAAAAGTGGATACAGTTGGCCTTCTGACATCTCTAGTAATTTGATGTGTTGCATTATTGGTGCTTTCCAACTCTACACTGAACAAAATAATTGGAGGAAACTGAACTTTTATTTTGCAGGTTTTTGATACACATTAAGGCTGGGGCATATTTCGAGAATGTGGAGGTGGAGAGGAAGAAGACAAATTTGATGTTCATCGGTGATGGGATTGGAAAGACGATTGTGAAGGCGAGTAGGAATGTGGTGGATGGGTGGACAACATTCCGGTCGGCCACAGTAGGTGAGTTTTAAAACTTAAACTTCTTTCCTCTTCCCATTTCAAAATTTTGAATTTGATTTCATCTTCACGATCATATTTTACTATTTTTAACGCAACGGATGATGTGCTTGTCCACGGGGTTTGTTCTGTACTGCTTGTTAAGTGATCCCGTGAAACTTGCTGGCCCACTTGTTCATCCAAGTGGTGATCTGCTAAGAAGAAAAAGGAAAACAAACTTGCAGATTCTATCGAGTTACAAGGTAAAATGGACGGAAAAAAGGTTAAGGGGTATCGGGAACTCCAAAACCTCAATAATGGAGAATTTACGGGACTCTAGGCACTCTAGTAACATGATTAGCATAGCTAAACTCTCATATGATGGTTTAGATAATTTCCGAGTGGTTACTTTTAATCTGTCATCATTGTCCTGACGAACACTTTCAGTTTGGGGTTCAAGGCATCTAACACAAGGAGCTCTTTTGTCTTCATGCTAATTCAAGAATCGGGCATAATCAAGTGGCAGACTTTTGGGTAGATCTAAGACCGTAAAGATGTATGAGCTACAGTAAATAAATGGTCTGATATGCTAAGATTAAACTACTTTTTGGTTGATCTTTAACTCATTGCTGTGAAATTATGGAGCTTCTTGTAAAGGTGCATAATTTGCCCATGATTTGACTTAATTAGCAATGGATAATGTAGCAAAATTACTTCCTCCACCCACCACAGAGCTGGAGACACCGCGTTTCAATCATTGGCAACACCCAACGAGATGCATAGTTGACAGATATGCGTCAATTTGCCCTTACCTTTTTTTCGCTTTTTCTGTCAAGTTTGGAAATTCTTGTCAAAGAAATCATCACTTTTCGTCCTTTCCTTCTGCCGTTTTATCCATTTTTTGATGCGTATGAGTAGACCAACCATGATGACAGATCTCCAAAGTCTTGCCCTGCTCACACGCGCATTAAAGATCATTTAAAAGTGGGAAAGAGCCTGTCGGTGGCTTGGGGCCGGCGTTCATACTTCATGTTGTGGGTTCCGGAACAGCGTGAAGTGCTCAATTTGTCGGAAAAGGCATCTGGCTTTTGATGCTTGTGATTGAGCAGCGATCTAAGTAGATTTTTGCTTCAACACATGCCCCTTTAGTCTGTCTCCCTTTGCTGAGAAACTTGTTGAATGTCTATCCTCTAACTTTGACAGAGTAGAAACAAGAAGGTTCTCGACATATCTTTAACCTAAGTCCGGTGTTTCTAAACTGTTAAATTATGATAAATAGTTTAGTTTTATATCCTTTTATCTATGCTGATCTCTTATTTGAAGTTTAAGTTGAGTGTAATATCATATCATATATAAAGTATGTCTCAAATATTTATAAATTAAGTCTTCCTAAATTTTTCACATTCATAATTAAAGATATGTTAATAATAATAATAATAATTTTAAATTGTTAATATCTTAACATGATATTCTCTCTATATGTTAATAATTCCATTCTCATAATAACTGATTTTACATAAAGAGATCCAATGTTTTCAAACATGGACTAATGTATATGCTGTTTGCTTAGTTTTTGAAGTCTATGCTCGACAAATAGAGCATTATCTAATCCCTGCATTGTTGTGAATTCTTTCAGCTGTGACGGGGAATGGGTTCATCGCCAAAGGTATAACCTTTGAGAACGCAGCAGGGCCAAGTAAACACCAAGCAGTAGCCTTAAGGAGCAGTTCAGATTTCTCGGCATTCTACCAGTGCAGCTTCGTGGGCTACCAAGACACCCTCTACGTCCATTCCCTCAGACAATTCTACCGGGACTGTGACATATATGGCACGGTCGACTTCATCTTCGGCGACGCCGTTGTGGTGCTCCAAAACTGCAACTTATACGCCCGAAAACCCAATGATAACCAGAAAAATATATTCACTGCTCAAGGGAGACAAGACCCTTCCCAGAACACAGGGATATCAATCTTGAACTGCAAAGTTTCTGCTGCCACGGACCTGATTCCAGTAAAATCATCCTTCAAAACTTATCTCGGTCGTCCATGGAAGGAGTACTCCAGGACGGTTTTTCTGAAGTCCTACATTGATGATCTGGTAGACCCAGCGGGATGGTTGGAATGGAATGGAACATTTGCACTGAGCACCTTGTATTATGGAGAGTATATGAACAGAGGTCCTGGATCAAACACAAGTGCCAGAGTGACATGGCCTGGTTACAGGGTCATCAAGAACGTAACCGAGGCAAGCCAGTTTACTGTAGGGGAATTCATACAAGGAAGCGAGTGGCTGAACTCCACCAGTATTCCTTACTATGTCGGTTTGAGTTGAAGGCAGAAACTAAAGCCTCCTCTCCTTTTGCTTTACCGATTGCACTAAGAAGCTATGTAACTGAATCTAAATATGTCCTAAGGTTTATCATGTTAAGAATAGTGTAAGCTGTTCTTTTACTGTTTGAATCTAGTTTAAGAGGCTTTTTAAAAATGAAATATATATTCTCCTTTTATAAATTGGTTTTACAAAATAAATATATTTTTAATATATTATTAAAATTCAAATTTAAGAAGGCATCACCAGATTTCAATTTCATACCCTAAAATAGTTTATGAGTGGATGTGTTACCCCTAATATGAAACTTGAATCTCGCTTTAATTATAATAGGAAGTATTAAAGTTGATGATTTGTAACATGTTATCTAAATTCTTGTTAAGTTCCTCAAGAAATGACATAAATGTTTTCCTTTCTCAAACTGAATTTAAAGAGAAAAATACTGCCTTGATGACATAAATGCTTTCCTTTCTTTGAACATTCCAAAACCAGGGATCATATTTTGGGCCTTACTTTCCTACCAATCTGCAAAACCTGCATATATAGGACCAGGCTTAGACCCAAACCATATTGGATTTGGTTAGCCCATACTACTTAAGATTCGGTGGAGGAAAGGAATTGTCCTTGTGGTCCCATTTGGCAACAGCCCACATAGGATGCCCATCGCCCAAAACAAAAGTCTTGTTGGATGACTCTGATAGCAATCCTGTGACGAACCGGGAATCACGGGACGTGAAAGTTAAAATGATGAAAGCTGAGCTCTGAAACCCACCTCTGAAAGAGGGTGCAATGATGAGACTGCTGTCCATATGTGCATACTAGAAAGAGTCTCATGTGGGTTCATTCCTTTTACAAAAAGGTCAAAAGTAATGGTATTTAAATTGGAAACTGCAACCCGTTCTTTTTTTTTCTTTTTTTTTTAATACTGATTGTTTCATCCTTAATTAAATTTGTTATAAAACTTAATATTATCTAAAACTCAATCTAGGAATATGGGAATTTTTCTTCCTTATAAAAAATACTTTTAAGTGATATTTGAGTAATGTGTGAATTATGTTATACAATTTTTAATATGTTTTTCATCCTGAATATGAGAAACTACTTTTTTGGATAATTTTCAATTATAAACGAATAGATTCTACACTTGAATGTACATGTTAAAAAGTATAATCTCATTTCAAAATGAATCATAGATAAGTCTTTTTCCTTAGATTCTATTATAAAATATTGAAGATATTACAGGGTGAGATATTCGACTAAATATTTTATATTAAAATCAATGTAAATATTGAGTTTAATTACACTTACCATATGAGAATCCTCCTAGACTTGTATATAAGGACCTCACATTGTACAATGTAAATACACAATAAAATCAATAGAAGTACAATCCTCTCACTTGTTTTCATTTGGTTATAGATTCTAAATTAAATATTAGTAATATAAACCATTCTTGACAAGCTATGCATTTCCGAGTTCTAACAGAATGAGAAAGGTGGAACAAGCTTTTTGCTGCAGAATTTTGATTATGAATCCGACTTCACTTTTGCAGAGAGGTAGATGGCAATGAACATGAAAACATGCTACTGCATGTGGGAGGAGACAGACGGGCATACCAGGATATGAACAGACGCCCTTGAAATATTGTATTGTGTCAAAGTCTGGGCCATCGTTTCTTGACAAAAAAGCTCCATCTATCACGTTCACTTTATCTTCATTGATCCATATTATTGTTCGTTTGTCTTCTTTTCTATTTTTTTTTCTCTCCTTTTTAGTTAGCAGTATGTTGCTTCTTTCCAATAATCTATAGTTTCTCTGACTATTTTTCTACGTATGTCGATTCCCTGGCCCCATGGGGCTTCTTTTCTCCTCTTTAGCTGGTCATTGAGCTGCAATCACGCTCTTGCAAACAGTGCAGCATATTAAGGGAAAGCTTTAAAGTGCCAGCGAAATTACGGCGTACTGTCCCAATCATCTGGAAGGAAATTGTGGAGAAAAGGCAACTTTTCCCGCATGAAGAAACACCCTTTTCTGATTCCATGGTTTTAACAATGTTTCACATGGTTTAAATCTTTTGTTCGTCGTGAGATCAACCCCATCTTGAAACAAACAAATACAAAGAAGTACAAAGAACACTCAGGATTTGAACAAAATTATCATTACGAAGCAATTCAAATAGAGTTTTATAAAGTTTCATATTTATAAGCAACTTAAGAAAACTATGACCGGTAAAACTATGATTTTACTCTTATATTTGATTTTAACTTCATAACTAAATATTTTGAGTTCTTGCTCTTTTGACTTGATAACATGCTAAGCTGCTAAAGAAGCAACAACTAGAATCTTATTGATGACAACTTTGTTTCATTAGCTAAATCTATAATCATTCAAAGAGTTCATTGGAGCTCTCAATCTAGGCATGGAAAACCTCATAATTTTGTTAGATGTGCAGCGGACAACATTACCAGAATTTCAAGATTAAAAATCATGTTTTGAATACAACAATGGACATCCATCCTACATAAAAAGCATGGGATTTATTCTTTGAAATCAATTGGATTGGGCATGCTAGAACTGTTTCATCTCCTTTTTATAAAATTAATTTTTAAGATAAAGAGATATCTAAATGTAGAAAGAATATATCAAATTAAAATATTAATGATGTGATATAATTATTATTTTTAACACGTTACTCACCTTTAGTGTGAAAAAATTAAAAAAACCTAATTTATAAGTGATGAAGTAACTGAGTGAAATTATGGAGCTATAGTTTATGATGAAGTACAAAATCAATCATTAAGAGATGTAAAGATCTAAATGTATAAATTTGACTAAGGTATTAATAATGTAAGATAATTACTACTGTTAACAAAAAGTATGAAATTTATACTTGTGTCATTCATATTACTATAAATTAAAGAGGCTATTTCTCAACAAAAAAAAAAAAAAAACACTACCTTACCTAGAATTTTGTGGGGTAGACCCATGAATACCCACAAAAAAAGAAAAAAAAAATATTAGCCTACTTCAGAAGATCTCTCCTTTTATCCTTATCTGAAGGATGGATGAAGTTGGTATCATCCGAGATAGGGATCAGAGCCTCTCAGGACAACAGAGTGAGGGACATGCAATCAGAACCAAATCGTCCATGGCTTGTCCATACTACTTGATTTTAGTGCTCCATTCCAAGTACTCCTTCTGCATGTTTGTGGTCACCGCTTTTCTCCGACAGCAGATTCCAATACAAGCATGGAACCCATGTTCATGTTTCGTGTTCATCTTTCAAAGAAGACTGTACAGAAATTTCTTATTTCCTGCCTCAAATTTTGTGCCGGAGCTCCTTTTAGGCTGGGCTCCAAATTAGCAGGATTGGAGTTCCGTTAGACTTGAGGAAAGAGAACGCTAACTTGAGTCCAGTGATCTCAAACTACAGTCCTTCCACAATTTCCGTCTCTTTCAAGTTTAAAACCAAAAGTCATATTATTTGTTGGATCTTATAATTTAGGAGAAATCAAAGGCCGATTTGGGGATTAACACAGGTGAAGAATCAACAGATATAACAGTCACAAATAAATACCGAAGATTCTAAATTTTTCAAGTTAAATGATTTTTCTACATCTCCGAGTAAAATTTATCACTAATTAATGATTTTCTATATTGAGATGTAGATGACTATTTTTACATTGTTAAAGAAATCCTAATTAAATAAAAAATGTTCCATTACTTCTTTAACTAACTTTTAGGTTAAAAACAAACCTATCAAAAGGTTTTTTTAATAAAAAGTGGGCCTAATCTCCCTAAAAGGCTTTGTAAGGAGTAAGAATATCGTTACTAATAAAGGCAAGGCATGTATAGCCCATTAGGTACAAATGTGAAAATACACCTATACCTTGATGATAATCACAACAAAAACCAATTGGAGGAAAGCCACACCAAGACCAAACTTGACTCTGATACTATATAAGAAGCGAACCTATCTCCCCAAAAGGCCTTGTAAGGAGTAAAAATATCTCTACTAATAAAGCCGAGGCACTCAGCATCCCAAACCAATATGAGACAGTCTTAAACACTTTTTAACTATCTTTTTGGGTTTAGAAAGTAAGTTTATAAAATTGAGTAGCTTCAAAGTTGGTTCAAAAGATAAATGGTAAAGAAATCTATTAAGACATAAATGATTGTATTTACATTACTAAAGAATAAGTTTGAAATTCTTATTAAATATAAAAGTCCTACTAGTTTTGAAGTTAATTTTTTAGTTGAAAAATGAACTATTTACATTATCTACTTAAAAGACACATAATAATTTCTCTTATTATCTTTTCTTTAATATTGTGACGATTTATAAAATGAAAAACAAATGATAAGTTTTGTTTTCTACCTATAATAAATGAGAGAATCTGTAATAGAAAAAGTTATTTTTTTACCCTTATCTTTAACTTTACCTCTATGACTAACAAAAGCCTAATTTTATTATTATACTTTTGAGCTTCCCGCCATTATTATGCCCACTATCTAAGACCTTATGAACTTGGAAACAAAAAGAACAGTAAAAAGAACTGGAATCCATTTTTTTTAACATTAAAAGGTGTTCCCCCTGTGAGCACTCCCCACAGCAACATGTTGCCTGACCTGGACATCAACCTTTGCAGGAAGGTCAAAAGAAGTGGAGCCACCAATTGGCCGCATGTCGCTATCTAATTGGACTCTTCAGCAAACTTCCAACCTTAAGAGTAAATGTAATTGAAATTCCCATGTGGTCTCTTCTGCTTGGTTATCAATGCTCCTGAATGTCCTGGTCTCTAGGCAAAGGCGAGTCTTTACTGACAGAACGTGATATCGTATCCTTAAAAGGTTTGTCAACAGTGAACTGCAAAAACTGTCACAGCCTCCACAGAGGTAAAGTTTGGAAACAAGTAAAAATTGATTAATTATAATATGACAACCCTGTTGGACAGTATGGACAGAATTATTGTTGTAGCCAAGCAGCGACATACGAAGGCCAGCTTGTGCTTTTATAAATACTGGCAGGGACGATCAGTTCTTTAAACTGCGATTTTTGCAGGTTGTTGGTTGGTTGGTTGGTTGGTTGGGTTGTTTACTTTTGGGCCGCCCAAAAATGGCGCTCAGTCATTCCTCTTTCACTGTTCTCCTCTTTACTTGCTTCACTGCCTCTCTAGTTCTCTGCAATGCGTTTCCCGGCCACCGCAACTTCCCCTTCCACCACCGTCATCCTCGCTTCGCCAGTCACAACTACAGGGATGCTCTCACCAAATCAATCCTCTTCTTCGAAGGGCAGAGGTCCGGGAAGCTCCCTCCTAACCAGAGGATCACTTGGAGGAGGAACTCCGGTCTCACAGATGGCTCGGCTTTGCATGTATGTGTCTCATTTTGCGTTTCTTAACTCAAGTGTGAAGTGGGTTTTGCTCATTTTGGTTGAATGTCGAAATGCAGGTTGATTTGGTTGGAGGGTACTATGACGCCGGTGACAACGTGAAGTTTGGGTTCCCCATGGCTTTCACTACCTCTATGCTTTCATGGAGCGTTATTGAGTTTGGTGGGCTGATGAGAGATGAGTTGCAGAATGCAAAAGATGCCATTCGCTGGGCCAGTGATTACCTCCTCAAAGCAACTGTTCATCCTGACATCATATATGTCCAGGTTTGTTCTTTCTGCTCTGCATTGTCCGATACCTGCTTATCTAGTTTCTCAGCAAAATGGATAATCTGGGTCCGCTGCATTGTGGACATCTGGTTAAGGTAGATTTGAGGAGCTGAGTTTGATTTGAGGCGTATTTTCCAGGTGGGGGATGCCAACCGGGACCATGCTTGTTGGGAGCGACCTGAAGACATGGATACCCCAAGGAATGTGTTCAAGGTTGATAAAGCCTCCCCTGGTTCTGATGTTGCAGGTGAAACAGCTGCTGCTCTTGCAGCTGCTTCATTGGTCTTCAGGAGAAGTGACCCAACTTACGCCAACCTTTTGCTCGCGAGGGCTATAAGGGTAAAACTCTACTTACAGCAGGTTTAAACTTTCCTGTTTTCATCTTTCAATTTCCCCAAATTCTAAGATGAGTTTTGTTTCTGGGTCAAGGTGTTTGAGTTTGCCGACAAGTACAGAGGAGCCTACAGCAATGGGTTGAAGAAAGTTGTGTGCCCCTTCTATTGCTCGTTCTCTGGTTATGAGGTAACCTTTTTATCTTCACAACCTTTCAATGTGGGTTCTGCAAAGATCCGTGAACTTGAAATCTGTGTTGGGCATGTGCTAATGTTCTAGGATGAGCTTTTGTGGGGTGCCGCTTGGCTGCACAAGGCCACCAGGAATCCAATGTACCTCAGCTACATCCGAGTTAACGGACAGGTCCTTGGGGCTGCAGAAACGGATAACTTCTTTGGGTGGGATAACAAGCATGTTGGAGCAAGAATTCTTCTCTCCAAGGTCCCTTATCCTATCACTCATATGAACTCTAATCAGAAACTTTTTAGCCATTGAAGAGTTTTATCCTGAAACACTCTGCATTCTCCAGGCATTTCTTGTCCAAAAGGTCCAATCCCTTCACGACTACAAGGATCACGCAGATAATTTCATCTGTTCTATCATACCAGGGGCCCCATTTTCTTCATCCAAATATACTCCAGGTCCAAATCCTTTGGCTTTTTCTCACTCTTGGGATCTTGCTCTGAAATGTCCTCTTTGTAACGGCTACTTTTTGTTGTTTATGAGTAGGTGGGCTTCTGTTCAAGATGGGTGATAGCAACATGCAGTATGTGACCTCCACTTCGTTCCTTCTCTTGGCCTACGCCAAGTACTTGACATCTGCCCGCAAGTTTGTGGACTGTGGTGGAATTACAGTCACGCCGAAGAGGCTCCGAATTCTTGCTAAAAGACAGGCAAGTATATAAGACTTTTCTTCATCCTGAAGATTATTGAGTTACTTTCTCTTTAACTTGTATTGTTTTCTACAGGTGGACTATCTGCTCGGAGATAATCCATTAAAGATGTCCTACATGGTGGGTTATGGTCCAAGGTACCCGCGTAGGATTCATCACAGGGGCTCATCATTGCCTTCCGTTGCTGCACATCCAGCCAAGATCCAGTGCTCCTCCGGCTTCGATTTCATGAAATCGCAATCCCCGAACCCAAACGTCCTAGTGGGTGCCGTGATTGGAGGGCCTGACCAGAACGATAGGTTCCCAGATCAACGTTCAGACTATGAGCAGTCAGAACCGGCTACTTACATAAACGCACCCTTGGTCGGGACGCTGGCCTATCTTGCTCACTCGTTTGGTCAGCTCTGAGAGACCCCTGCTGACTCCGACTGGGCAGCTGTCTCTCTCTCTCTCTCTTTTTTTTAATTCCTGTTTGACTAGACGCAGCTCGTTATATTCCTCAGAAGTGCACATGGTGAACTGGGAAAGTTGCTAATAGATTCGAGACTAGGGCTCGAGCCCCGAACCCTGAAGCACAGCGGACAAGGGGTAGACGGCCATGGCTGGATATTATTATATACATGTTGATTGTCATTAGTTGTTTACTTCATGGTGTGAGAAAGTTTCGTGCCAGCAACGGCGTTTGTAAGCTAGTTTAGCGTGTGGACTCTCAATAGCTTAATCCTCTGCCCTGTTTGCTTTAGTATCTGAGTCCATTTCGGGAGTCTGTAACTTGTCACTTAGTGTTTAACTTCAACTCTTAATCTCTCTCTCTCTCTCTCTCATTCAACTACTTGGTGACTTTAGAGAAATAAGACCCAAATGAGGCAGTACATAAGATGGCCCCATGGAGTAAAATAAGCTAAAGATTGTCTCCATGAAATGATTAAAGCACTGACTGTAACAGGTGCTCTGTTCCGAAATGGGTCAGATATTGCTAAATGATGATTAAAGGGCATCTCTCCCTGCCCTTGAAACCTAAAGAGCATACCCAAAAGCGACTATTATAAGTGACTGTCAGTGGATAATGTCCTGAGTGAATATAAAAGAGTTGATGGGTTCGAGTAATTGACCATCGGAAAGGAAGATTGAGAGCGGGGGAGGAGGGATGAGAATCAAGAGAAAAGATTTCGCATAGCATGTGATACTGTTGGGGGACGTGGGTCATATGGTCAAAAAAGCTGGTTTTCGCAGGCTTGACAGCGGTGTCAGAACCGGGAGACGAGTCGCTTTAGGACACAGATAAAAGGAAGGTCCCCGGGACTACGGCCATTGGGCCATCCAATGAGACAAGAATCCTAAAAGAAATATTATGAAAAATAAATTAAGGATTTTTAGGGGCCAAAAGACATTCCCCCGCTTTGTCTCCGTGACCGTCGGGTATTTTTGACCTGGGGCTCTGTTTTCTGTGACATTTGAATTTAGGCCCTGTTTCTCGCAATACAATCAGGATGACTAGTGCATTCAGCAATATCCAAGTCTCAAGCAGACTGCCCCTAAACTATTGGTCCTCTGGAACACAAAATAAACACACTGTTTTCAACACAACCCTTAAATAGAGAAATGATAGGTATTTCTTTTATTTACAAACCCCCAAAAAAAAAAAACCTATGTTTAAATGTAAACTCTAGTACTATATTTATAAAACTTATTTCTTTTTTAAGGG
Organism: Casuarina cunninghamiana; assembly: GCA_028551485.1. Lineage (NCBI taxonomy): Eukaryota > Viridiplantae > Streptophyta > Magnoliopsida > Fagales > Casuarinaceae > Casuarina > Casuarina cunninghamiana. The sequence continues at coordinate 9,828,620 of CM052368.1, forward strand.
ATTAGGCCGAAGAGTTTTGAAACCGGAACTTGTCCATCTTTCAGCAATCGTTAGGTCACTGAATTATTGACTTCAAAATATACTTCGCTCCACCTTTTTGATATGATGCAATGTCCTTGGGGATGAACAGGCGGGCGTGCCTCTCTTTTAGCATGCCGATTCACTGGTCCCGGGGTCGATTCAATTTTTGTCTGTAAACTCAATCTTACGTTATTGCAGGAAATTTTGTTGTCTTCTGGAAGGATTGTTGTCTGTAAACTCAATCTTACGTTATTGCAGGAAAATTTGTTGTCTTCTGGAAGGATTGTTGGGAAGAAAGAGACTTTATGAAAGCAGCATTTTGGGAAATGAGAAGGAAATTTTTGGCAAATTGACTAACACATAATAGCTTCAGCACATGGTTTCTCGTGTTCTTAACATTCAAGAGAGTTGCAAAGACTCATGCACTCAAAAGAACCGAAAAAGAACCCTCTCACATGATCACACTGGAGGTGAATTTACATATCATTCTTCACACCAAGAACTTTATTTATGCATAATATTATTTCTGTGTGAAGTTGCAGGTTCATGGAGACCGGATTCACTCATGTTGGTCAGCGCTCGCCAGAGGAACAGATTTTGCCTGAAACAGGGTAAACAGGGTAAACAGAGTTTGTGTTCATAACGTGCATTTAGGACTATCAAATATATAGAAGTCAAAGCCGTTAAACTAGAAGTCCATTGTTCTTGCTTCATTGAAGAAGATGGAGAAAAACTCACCAGATCACGGAACTTGAGAATGTAGAACATCTCCAGGTATCGTCGTGTCTCACGCCGCTCTAGTTTTGAAACATACTTCCAGAAACCATAAACTCCAGCTAATGTCATTAGCCTTTCAGAATAAATCTTCCAAGTATACCTATTAAGTCATAATTATCTCAGTAAGCTTCATGTAACAGGTCATGAGGAATTATCAATATCATCAAGAAACACATACCTTTCATAAATTCTTCGGAGTCCCCCGTCAGAAATTTTTTGCCAATAACTCGTATTCTCCTCGCACTTTTGAAAGAAATCCACCAAAATATCAGCAGCTTGGTCAGGGTGATATGGGTCAATATGAAACCCTGATATACCATGCTCAATTATCTCAGCCGGACCACCGTGGCAAGTAGCAAATGTCGGAAGGCCACAGGTCATTGCCTCCACAACTGTAAGTCCGAATGCCTCGTAAAAAGCAGGCTGCAAAATCATCAAAAGGCAAACTTCAGCATAAACCCCAGAGGTTACACAAATCTACTAGCAAAGAAGTCACTAGAATTACATACCTGAACAAAGGCACCTCTTGTGTCTGCTATATAACGATATAGCTCCCCGTTACGTGCCCGATTCATTTGGGCTGATATCCATCGAAATTGGCCATCTAACTTGTACTGCTCCATAAGAGTATGCATCTTCTCGATTTCTGCAATTTCTTCTCTGTCTTTGGACTTCTTTACATCATGGTAGCCACCCACAACGACAAGATTTGCCCGTTCCCTCAGTTTGGCGTTCTTAGCATATAACTCAACCAATCCTGTTACATTTTTCACATGGTCCAGCCTAGCCATGGTAAAAATTATGGGCTTTGATCGGTCACTCAATGTACCACTGTAAAATACAGATACAAAGTGTTAATAGCCTTCTACTCACCAATACAGAGAACTAAAAAGATCAAAGTGTTACCAGTCTACTTCACATAATTATCTATACAAAAATTAAAGAGAGCTCTACTCATACACAATTTATGACCTGAACTGGACTATTCCACCACTACCCATGACTCCTCGACCGGCTTACAAGAATCTTCATACTTATCTTCCACCTTTTATTATTTGTTTCTTCACAAGGTAACCCAAAGATGCTAATAGAGCTAAGGATGAACTTCTGACAGGTATCTTTACACATTTGCACGTCATTTATAATATATACTTGACCATTGTTCACAGCGGATGGACTGCTCTCAAAACTGCGAGGTATTTAGAATTTAGAATACTAAAAGAATATCTAAAAGAATCAACTATTGTCCTGTGTTTATTGATTTCTGTGTCATCCACTGTAATATAGACCTTCAATCTTGCCATGTTCCTTGTGTGATCCTTCACTAATGGAAATTGGCACTCTATACTTAGGAATCCCAGGAATAGAATTCTTACAAATTATTTGCGTGGTGAGCAATTTCATTGATTGAAATTTTCTGTAGAGAAATTAATTAAAAGGTAAAAACTTAACATAATGAAGAAGACTCACATATGCTCATCATTCTGCTCAGGATCATATAACAACTGTTCTATAGAACCATGAAGAGCAGTCAGTCTTTTTTCCTTCTCAGAAAAAGGGAAATATATAGTCATATCTGCACCAGGAGAGACAATATTGAACTTTGGATCAAAAACATCAATGCCATGAACTACTCGATATAGCCCTGGAAGAGTAAACGCAGAGTGGCTCTCATACTGGCCAACAGTATTTTTCCTGAAACAAAGATCATACAAGTTAAATACAAAGAAATACTGATTTGCATATAATTTGTAAATGGATTGTTGGTAATTGAATAAACCTAGCTATAAAAGCAAGGGGAGGCAGATTTAAACTCACATGTATGAGACCCAATTAAAACAAACATCATTCAACAGCAAAAACTAGATGGGCAAGGAAGAGTCAAAATAGATCTTGTAGAGTAACCCAAACCTTCCCACCACCCCCACACAACCCTTTCCCGTTCTCTTCTATTTCAGACGTCTACAAGAAGCTTAGCACCGTTTTCAGTTGTTTTAAACTCTTGACAACCAATCTTTGGAACCTCACAAACTAGATAGCCTGAGGAACTATAAAATGCTACAAATATCTGAAATTGTAAAATCCCGGTTGGCTAGACTCATGGTAAACTTATTGATTTCCAACTTGGTAGTATAATAAAGATAATAACAAATGAAATAGAAAGAAAATAATGGCTTGCATCATGTATTAAATAGCTAATCTCAGAGGTGGAAAAGAAGGTTCCATTGGAACAACAATTTATTTCTATTTGAGGCTACCTCCTCTCTCTCTCTCTCTCTCTCTCTCTCTCTCTATCTTTCTTTTTCTTTTTTTCCTTCTTTTTATTTAAATAAAAAAAAAGAGTTATAGTGTAGGGAGAGAAATCAGAGGTAGATACTGGAACATCAATTTGAAAAAGATGGTAGAAGCAGCAGTTCATCTGGTCATGGTACTAGTAAATGGAATCAAATCATTATATAAAGATTCCTCAATCCATACTCTCTAAAACTCTTGGTATGACAAAATGTGGTCCTATCTACAAGTGGATGATACATGCCACAAGCAAGGATGTTTAATTTGTAAAAATTACACAAATTTGCAATCTATTAATGCAACTTAATTCGTCTCATCTCCAAATACAATCACCCATGAGTTTTAATCAGGAAAATTTCTCGGTATTCTGGGAAATTAGGTACAATAGGACACATGCATCAAGTACCACAGCATAAAGAAATGACTTACGTTCCTGCAATCTCCTGGTATGTACTGGTGATGATAAAATCAGCATTATTCATGGCAATTAGATCAGCAGTGAACTGACATGAGAAATGGTACTTCTCCTCAAACTTTTTCCAATAAATATCTGAATCTGGATATTTTGTTTTCTCTAATGCATGTGCGATTGTACACTGCACATATCAAAGCTTACAAATAAGATTGCATTCTCAGAAGATAATAAGGATTTCCCACTTGCATTATTAGAACACCAGAATCAATTGCTAACCTGTGTTACTCCCATTTTGTAGGCTAATAAAGATGCTACAAGATTCCCATCACTGTAGTTTCCTACAATAAAATCTGGCATGCCCTGTAACTCAGCGACAAGCTCACTTGCTGCATCCTGATAAAAGATACAAGCAGGAACGGGTATGATATAACGGGTTATGAGAAAGCATGGAAACAACAAAGTTAGCTGAATTAATGAGAAAAAAGAAAAAGAATTCTATAAGCTTAAGCATATAATGAGTTCGAGTGGCAGAGTGGAGAGTGCCTTCGACCAACAAAGGATGTGGTGGTGCTGGTAAAAAATGATTCTTAAACTGTGGTGGCATGGTTTGGTAGCACTAAGCAGTGATGAATATAGTCAAACACATACGGTTATTCCAATGAATAAATAATGACTTCCCACAAGAGTAATAAGTTGATGCCAAGTCAGTAAACCAGTTGGGATCAAGAGCTTCAAACGAGGGAAAACAGCCTTTAACCCTATAACAAGAGCTGATGATGAAGATTGAAGGCCACAAGTTGAAGGTCAAAGGTGAGACAGCAGATTTCTCTTAAACCCTAGGGCAATTCCCTTCTATTGTTCAATACTTTTACCTCAGCAAAGGTCTCCAGATAAGGCCACACTTCAAATCTTGAGATCCATTTTCGTAGGATTCCTTTCTCTGATCTAAATGGAACTCGCAAAATATGTGCATGTTCTGTTCCACTAACTCGTTCCAACCGCTGATTGCATGTAGTTCCTTTTGCATCAGGTATCAGCCGGGTCACCTTCAATAAATAGTATAAAAGTATTGCATTTAAATCAGAACACCATACATACTGAGAAAAAAAAGTAATATAAACTATGACTAATAACCAAATCAAGACACAAAAATACTTACAATAAGAATTCTAGGAGTGACATCCAATCCTTGTTTATGGATGCGAAGAAGCATTTCTTTCTCTAGTGCACGAACTTGATCCAGAATGTACACAACCTTCACATTAGAAGAAACGTTAACAGAGATAAAACTTCATTTCCAGTATTTTGACCATTGAGAGTAATATTAGAACTTCTGCATGATAACTAATAGTTTTTTTTTTTTTTTTTTTACCCAAATTCACACACCCACATGTCGAAATTGGACCAAAAAGTTTCAAGTAACACCTACTCCTAACTGAGTCATGCACTTATCAGTTGATAATTAATTATCATCTATGTAAAAGAAAGGAAGAGAGAAGGGGAAGGGGGAGAGGGGGGGAGGGGGGGAAGCGAAGTTGGAAAGAGAAAACTATGAATACCTGGCCACCAGTGTCAGGTAAACCTAAAACATTTGCTTGCCCAAAGTAACCGTGTGGAGATAAAATGACAACATTAAACACCATAGGTATCCTTCCAAGGAATGTTTCTAATGTAGAGGGATCAGGAGCCTGAAGAATGTCGAGGAGAAGATGCATCATCTCCAATACTCGTTCTGCTGTATCACCCCAACCTCTTTCAAAACCCATTCCTTGTAATCTGCATGCAAATAATAAGTAAAACCAGAAAACTTCAGGAACTGCAACAATATATTTTCCTGCAGAGATCTTCCCCTCATGATTAACTCTCTGCTGCAAGATTTGTACTTATATATGTTGATGAAGGGGGGAGAGAGAGAGAGAACATACACATATTCAAACTCAGAGCACGGAGTATCTGATGGAATTTTAGAAAGATAATCCTCAGCTTTAACCAATACAGACTGAAGTCGTGATATGCTCTGTACTCGATCATTTAACATCAAAGCCTGTAAACAATCTTCCATTAGATAATTTAGCTCTTTCAAAGTTGTTACAACATGAAAGATTTCACTCCCTTCCACAGCATAATTACACCAATAAAATTGAAAGAGAAAAAGAAAAGAAAACCAAAACAAAAGAATGATGGTAATGCAATTTCAATCACTTCTAGAAGCAGTATAGGGACTGTAAAAGCTAAAGTATAGCACAGTTGAAGTGATGCAAATAAAATAAAAAATTTGGACAAGGCCCCTAGCTTAGCAAACTTACATGTCCCTTATATTTGTGTGCTCGAAGAAAATCAAGTAATGGCTCCAAACAATCTTTGTTACGGAACATATTCGAAGAGAGGTGACGGTTGAGGAACTGCACGCCATTGCCGATCGATGAGGACCGGTTTGGGCGAGGGAAAGTTGCATTAAATGGCTCAAAATCAAGCTCTAGTACGAAAGGATCATTCGACCTAACACATAAAAGATACCAGATCAGAATGTTATAAATAAACCAAATTGGTTTCAAGCTAAGATAAATAATCATTGGAATAACTATATAATTTCCAAGCAAGAAAATTGCTTACGGCCCATCTGCAAGTGCTTCTTTGAAGCCAAGATATTCAGAAACGCTCAGCTGCTCCACGCTGAGTTCATAGACATTAACACGAACGTATTCCCAAACACCAGGTCTGGGGCGAACTGCTATGGCCACGAATGGAGGCAGAACTATGGCTTCCTGCCACCAAATTAGACTTCCATTTTATATGCAAAGTTAAAACTCCATCGATTCATGTAACCTGTTGGGAACTCAAACACTCTAGGCAAGAAAAATGAAAGCATTCAGTTGGCCTTTTTAGCTTTAAAGATTTTGTTATACGGTCTTAAACAAAAAGTTTTCACTTAAAAGACTTTAAAAAGTTCCGCTCAAACTTTAAGGCTTTAATTAATTTACGATTTCTCTTTAAGAAATAGAAAAGTTGTCCATAACACAGCCCCAAGCCAAAGATCCACTAATCCGCTTTTCATGAGGCAAAAGAAGCGAAAAGAAATAAAAAGGAATTCTAGATAAAAAGTTTATTTCGTCCCATACAAACAGCACTTATATGAGAAAATTCACCTGCGCCGATCGGAGGACCTCGCTAAAAGGACCATCCCTGAGCTTCAGCAGCGCTTGATCGTCGCTGATGACGTTTTCAAGTTCGTCGATCAAGGTGTGCGGTTGCAGGATCCCTTTACCCTGAGCCACGTACCTTCAAACCCAAAACCACGACCTTAAAATCTCAGTCACGCATAGCAGGGTTTCACTGAACTTCCACAAACAATCACTATCCAATAAAATCTAACATCCATTTGGTCACCGAGAAAAAGGAACAAGAAAAAAGCAAGCAACCGTAACCCGTAACTTCAAAACGCAGTGAGTTTCCCTCTCCAGAAAAAATATTTATTCCCCACGTTTTTCCGGGAACCAAACAGGACATACAGAGCAAAGTAGGAAACAGGATAAACCAACCTGGAGAGAAGGGAAACGAGCTCGTTCCGGTGAGCAGAGAGAGTATCTTCAACACGCTCTCGCATGCTCGGAATTCGCCCTAACTTAGGAGTCGACATGATCGAATTTGGCAAGCCAACACTTTCCTGTGCTCAAACAACTCAAAAGAAGAAAAAAGAAAAATGTAAAAAGAAGTGTGCGAGTTTCAGGGATCGAAGATAAAAAGTAAGCGAAGATGGCGATTGGTGAAGACTGAGTGGGGTGTCTGGATCAAATGGGAGTGGATAAGAAAGCTATTTATAGCAGAAGAGAAAACGTGTTCGATCTTCTAGGAAGGTGACGGTTTTGAGAACCCAAAAAACTGGTGGTGGTCTTCGTGCAAAAACCAGCGGAACACTACGGTTTTGCCTTTCCTAGTGGTCCTGTGTCTCGAGTTTCATCTTTGGCTTCCTTCCACAGTAACGACACGTGGCATAAACCATATTTTTCTTTCCTTTTATTTTTTATTTTCTTTCCAATAATCTGTGATTAAGATGAGATGGAAGAATACTTTAACATATATTAATAACATAAAGTATACTATTTTTAGTTCGTCTATTTGTTTCCACTGTGAAAGAATTACAAACCCTAGTCTACAAATGAAGGATACTACATATGAGAATTATTAAAATGCCTATTTATTTTTATAAATTTAAATAGTAAGAGAGAAAGACAAATACATAAAAAGAAATACTATATGAAAATATTGATAATATAAAACGCACTATTTTTGATAAATCAATAAAATGATAATTTAGCATGATAAAAATTGAAAGTATTATTATGTGACATAATACAACATAAAGTTACCAGACTTATTGACTTAGTAATATGCTAATAGAAGCCACTAACCATTAAGTTGGAGATCAATATTTTTCCTTTAGTTAGCATGAAAAAATGCTTCAATTTAATAAAGATGTGACAATAAATCTACTGAAGCACAAAGTAAGATTTAAATGCAGATGCTCAACTAAATGTGGATGCTTAAGTTATTTAACATAAAGAAGTTTGTTTATACTTACATTAAACTATCTTTGTAAGAGAATAGAAAACATGTACAGTGTCGTTATTTAGACGTCATCGTCCGAGAAGCCTGGTTCGGCGATGCATGTCCTGACTCTTCAGGATAAGATATTTTATTTGATATTTTATTTTGCCGGACTTTCATAGACGAGTGAAACAGGGAATACCCATTTGACCATTTACCAGCACGGCTCTAGAACGCTGCCAAGACCTTTCTGGAAAAAGTTTATTCTAACCTCATATTCGTAAATATCTTTCGGCTTCTCTTTCCGTGGTTTTCTTCAGCCCATGGTTCTTTCAACTTGTGAAATACAAGAACAGTACTATGATCCTAACCCAGACAACAGTTTCAATCCTATGGTTTCTCACTATATTTTATACATCATGTGTCCACTTAATTGGCCCACCACCTTCTCTGCTATTTATTAAAGCTGCATACATCAAAGGAAAGAAGAAAACTTGGGATGATCCTACATATTAAAGTCGGACTTTGGCTAATCATTAAGGAAGGCGACTTCCGTGTTCTTAACCTGAAAGCTGAGTGTATAGCCATAGCTAGTGCCGAAACAAAGAGGACGGCGGCAGGTTTTTTATACTTTTTTTTAAGTCTTGTATAATTTAATATTTGTGTCATAAAAGGATTTAACCTTTTTTTTTTCTTTCTTAAAATTGATTCTTAAGAGATAGAGCTACATTAACGTATAAGGAGATGCCAAAGAAACAAATGAACACAAGGTAATTATAGAAACATGATTGAGCTTCAAAAGGGATCTTTACATTGATGTCCGAGGAGGGTAAAACAACGTACAGGAATATGCCAAAGCCTCACCAGAATCCAATGAGCAGTGGGCCTTGACATATTTGAATCTCGGTAATTTGGGATTTATATCATCTATTTTGACCAAACCAAAGTGTAGTAATTTTTTTTTCGATGAACCATTTTCAAAACCTTTTTGAGAAATTTTAATTTTTGAAGATATGTGGGCAATTAAATGCATGCCTAACCATGACTTTGTTTTCAATTATATATTATTTTTGGGTTTTTGACTTGGATAAACTCTCGAGGCTTGAATCTTGATTCATCCTCTAATGGGAAAAAATAATTTCAAACAAAATACTAAAAAAAAATTTAAGAGTGAAGTTTTTATTTTTTTCAAGTAAAGGATGGTTTAGGACTATAGAGCGTCAAATTCAGGACCTTGGTTTTGGCGAACCACTAACTAGTTTACAAAAAAGAAGAAATAAAAGTTAAAAACATGAAACTTTTCTCATAGATATGCAACTTCACTAAGCATAGACTATTATATGTTTCAATTATTTTGTCAAAAAGAGCTAGTTGAAACACACTTTATTTGAATACCATCACGAACTTGACCTTTATAAATTGAAGTGCATTGATAGAAATTGAGTTATATATGCTCCTTAACATCTATAATTTTGGTCACGAACTTGATTAAGATCGTCTATCTCTTTCAACTCTTAGGTCAGAATACTCTGAATGTGTTGCATTTGTTGTGAAATTGCTTGAAATAGGTAGCTTGGCTAAGTTTCTTTCTACCACTTTGGGAATCCAAGGAAGGTTTGAGATAAGTTAATGTGTTGGAATCTCATAATAGCAAAAGTGGCACCAAAGAAGAATCTCTAATCTTTGAATAATGATTTTACATATCCATGAGCCTTGAGGGTATGAGCATATTGCACCCTTGAACTAAAGGAAAGCCTTGAAGGGAGGGTTATCTATTTTTGAAAATGGTGTCTTTGGTTGATCTTAAGAAAATAGAAAAAGAAAGTTTGGCCACTCTTAAGCTGATTATAGACAAAAGACAAAACAAGAAACTTGTTAGGGAATGCAGGACTTAAAGCTATACGATGGAGGAAGTCAAGGACAACAAGCAAGTAGTTTGCTCTATAAAGTGTATGTTGTTGATTGTCATTCAAGGACACTCGAAGGACATAATGCGAGTTAGGGTAGAGTTATACTATTATCTTATACATATGTATATAGTACAATGTAACAGTCCTAAGTAATTAGTTATAACTTGCCAAGAGGTTTACATTTTTGACTTAGTGGTCATAGCCATTACATTTAGTATTAGAGTTAAGTCTCACATCTTTGGTTTAAGTTATAGAATGGGTGACCTATGGAAAGGACTACCATTTGACTAATGAATTTGAGCTAGCATAAAATGGGTTGTTGAGGCATTGGGTAAAAAGTGGGTGAAATTGTTATAGGCCTATGGGGGCTTAGGACACATTAGGCATTTGGGAGCTTGGTAGGTGACAATATTTAAGAGAAGTACCTTATTGGTAGTTATAAGTTTGAACCTTTTGGTGGAATGGTCACAAGTGTAACAATTGGTATTGAAGCCAATATCCTGGTGTCATCTTCTACAATGGCTCATTCTCCAAGCAACCCTACTCCTATTGGCAACCCTCTTTGGGGTCCCACATAGGCTAGCTCCATACTCGTAGCATTCATGCCACATGTGCTCATGTCAAGATTTAAACTTGGGAGGTGAAGGTTAGCTTTAATACCAAATGTAACTAGTGTGACCATTAAGCCAAAAACGTCTAGTCCTATTGATAGGCTACACCCAATTATCTAGGATTGTTAAATTCTATCACACCTTCAAATTGATATCCTAATGGCTAGTCCAAATGCTAAGTGGCCTCACACTACTAGGTAATCCCTTACCTTGCTTACTTTTCTTAGCTCCATGCTTTTTTTATTCAACTACTTTTGGGGCCCCCACATAGTGAGTGTATCACTTGTTAAGACATGATGTGCACACTAGAATTTGAACTTAGAATGTAATGCATATTTTGGTACTATATGTTACATTCTTGAACCATCATATCAAAAGGCATAGACCTTTTGGCTAGAAACATCTAATCACATAGGATTGTTAGATTCCATCATACTTCTAAGTTGATGGCCTATAGGTGGTATGTTGTAGAAGCTTTCACACTTTAGGCCACTTCACATTACTGGATAACCTGTTACCTAACCTAATTTTCTTGGCTTCATGCCTTTTTTTTTTCCAACTATTTTTAGGGCTTTCACATAATGAGCGTCTTAAATGTCAAGACATAATATGCACACTAGGATTCAAACTTAAGATGTCGCTTGCTTTAATACCATTTGTTACATCCTTGATTCATCACACCAAAAGGTCTAGATCTATTGGCAAGCTACACCTAATTACTTATGATTGTTAAATTCCACCATGTTTCTAAGCCGACATCCTAATAGCTAGTCCACACTTTAGGTAGACTTACACTACTAGACATCCCCGTACCTCATTTACTTTTCTTAGCTCCATGCCTTTTTCTTTTTATCTCATATACTTATAGGGCCTCAATACAATGGGCATCTTACCTATTAGGACAAAATGTGCATATTAGGATTCAAACTCGAAATGAAGTGCTTGTTCCAATACTATTTTTTACATTCTTTATCCATTGTACTAAAAGGCTTGGACTTATGGACAAGCCAAACCCATTTATTTAGAATTGTTATATTCCTTTATGCTTCCAATTCAATGTCTTGGCAACATCTTCTACAATAACCTATTCTCTAGGTGGTGTTACTCTTAGCAAGAGTCACATTGCATGTGCTTATGCTAGGATTTGAACTTGAAAGGTAATGGTTGGCTCTAATACCAAATACAAAAAGTGTGACCATTAAGTTAAAATGTCCAAACCTATTAGTAAGCCACACCTAATCACTTAAGATTGTTACATTCCACCAAGCTTCCAATTTAACAACCTGGTGGCATTTTCTACAATGGCTCATTCTCTAAGTAGCCCTACTCTTGTTGGTTACCCTTCTCTATAGCCTCATGCAAACTGGCTCCATTCCATGTGCTCATGCTAGGGTTTGAACTCAAGGGTGGTCGTTGGGTTTGATACCAAATGTAATGGGTGAAACCATTAAGCCAAAAGGTCTAGACTTGTTGGCAAGCCACATCTTATCAACTAGGAACATTAGCAGGACTTCACATAGGTAGTAGCCCTCTTTTAGGACCCCCACACATGTAGACTCTACACTCAATAGGACTCATGAGTGCTCACACCAAGATTTGAACTTGAGAGGTTGTGGTTGGCTTTGATACCAAATGCAAGAAGTATAATTGTTAAGCTAAAAGGTTTAGACTTGTTGACAAGCCACACCCAAATACTTAAGATTGTTATGTGCAATTGCACTTCTACTATAATATCTCAGCAACATCTTCTATAATGACCCACTTTCCAAGCAATCTTACTCTTGTTGTTAGCCTTCCTTTGGGGCCCACACATGCTCACTCCCCACCCATTAAGACTCACGTTGCATGTGCTACCACTAGGATTCAAACTTGAGAGGTGGTCATTGGCTCCAATGTCAAATGTAATGAGTGTGACTATTAAACCAAAAGATATAGACTTGTTGGTAAGCCACATCTAATTACTTAGGATTGTTACATACAATATCTAAAAAAATAATTTGCTTTGACAAAAGAAGTTACATACGTTATTGTGACACAATGTATTTAACTTTGCAAAACTAAGAAGGCAATTCTTGCAATGTGTAATATCTAACTTCAAATTGATTATAAATGGCTCTTAATGAAATTGGCATGTTTCATTTAACTTACATCCTAGTTTCTTTTGTACAAAAAAAAAAAAAAACTATTTTCTATAAGTTCTTTTTAAAGTTTTTTCCCCCTTATAGTATCAAGGTACCGAGGTGTAAAAACACCACTTAGATGTGAGACTTTCTATTCACAAGAAAGCTAGTAATGAGGTAGTGCCTAGTATTAAGGAATAAAATTACTGTAGCTTCCACGTCATCAACGCCATGTCACAGCCACTCATGTGGCAGAGGCACGCAATCTCCGGTCTTTTAATATTCATTCTAAACGCCGGATTTTTTTTTTTTTGTGTGTGGTTATTTTTCTTAAATACATACACTCGTTACGTATTTGATGTCCAATCGATAACTTTTAATCCTTAACATTTTTGTCGTTATTTTCGGCGCACACACAGAACGACTCTCATGAGGTCACAATCGTTTCTTTCCTTCTCCAGATCTGACAGCTTCGGAGACTTTCCAGTTTCGAACAGCCGCCTCCGGCAAATAGCATGGCATCATCAAGTACGGCCTCTGGAAAGTTTAATTTTTAATAATTGGTATTAAAGTCTTTCAAACTTACGTTGGAGTGCGGTTTGTTGGGTTGTAGCATACTACCTTTGGTGTGTGGTTTTACCTCCAGGAAAGCCAACAGGATCGGAATTTGGCTTCATCCATAAGGGAGAGCACTCGTATTTGTCCCTCATCGGATGTTGTGAAACATAGCATTGAGTGGATAGTCCTGCTCCTCCCAAATGCGTATACCCAAGAATGGAGTTACTAACACAATTTGGGTTTCTACGATATTCTTTACTTGTGACTTAATAAGTACTTATTTATCACCACACTCGGACAATATGACTTAATGAGTGCTCATGTATCACCACACTTGGACAATAGTGTGTTGAAAATGGTACATAACTTTGGTTCTAATATCTCTTCTATGAATGAAAACATGGCCGTCCCTCCTTACAAGCCAACAAGGAAATGAATTTCCGTCAGTAATCACTATCAACGTAAGTTCTTTTAGTACTCTTTGAAGGAAAAGTCCACTATAAAGGATACATGAATTACAGAGATGGTAGCATTCCCAGGAATAAGAACGTTTAGGTTTGGGTAGAGTGGAATTGAACTAGACCCTATTTAAGTAAAGGCAGTATAATTCACAAGAACAATAACTCACCCGTTAATTTATGAATCCACAAGAACAATAACCTAAGTTCCTCTAGAAACCACTAAATAGCAAGAACTACAATGAGCAAGTTTGATCAAAAGTTGCTTGATAAAAGTCTTATACTAAAAATAAGTAATCTTTTGATAATATCTAAATATAAATTTGTCCCTAACTAATAGATTAACTTTTCATTTTATGTCCATTTTAACTACATGATATCAAAATTTTGGTTGATTTATTCTAAGTTCCATTGAACTTTAAACCCTTAAGGGAGTATTTGGTGAACGAGAAAATATTGAAGATGAATATAGTATATAAAAAGGAAATAATCTTTGAGTAACATATATAAATTTATTTATTTTCATCTCATAAATTAATTTTTAAATTAAACCTTACGCTGTTATCCCTCATTGCCATCTCCAATATTCAGGGAATTCTGATCCTTATCCGAAACTTTTTTAGTCAAAAAGCTTGGATAAAGACACCTTGGTGCCCGAATAAAAAACCCACAAAGTTGGATATTCTTTGAACATTCCTCAATCAATCCTCCTATCCCTTATTCTTCTTTACCCGTCCCTACTGATCCACAAGCATCCGATGATTTCATTCGGAAAAACCATGTCACTGCACCTTTGTCATTACCTCTTTGGATGGGAAGAAATGTGCTGGTAGATATTATTTTGACAAAGACAGATGCACTTTCTCTATGTAGAGATAAGAACTTACACTTGGCAAGGCTGCACATAGAAGCACCGAAAGCAAATTGGAACAGATCAGATCAGATCAAATCAAATCAATACCTTACTTACTTTCTCATAGGAATACGCATAAACGAAAAATCATGTTGCATCATGGTGTAAAGTAGAAGAAATGCAGATATAAAAAGGTATTTCTCCATGGGGTTCTGTAAGCAGGTTTACGGTTTCTTAAGACTCCAAGTTAGAGACCTAGTAGAAATGGCAACGTCAGGTGATCTTCCGGAGCGGCTGGTGGAAAGGTCTAGGCCCACTATTCATCAAAGCCAACCTCATCGTCCTCAAGTTCAAGTTCCATCTGTTTCGACTCCAGGTAATCGTCCAAAAGACGCCATTGACAGCTACAAGGCACTGCAAATGTATGGTGGTCTTATGGTTGTGGAATATCGCAACAAATAACCACAGCTATTATCTCATAAAGCCTAATCAAGTACTGTCAAACGCTGCCACGTTGTGTCTTCAGAGGAATTTTTCTTTTTTGTTTTTTTTGGTGGTGCCAAAGTGGGGTTAATAAGTTTGTGTTGACATTATATCTCCCCTCTATCGAAAGTAGCCACAAAAGTAAGTTTTTGTTTCTCTTTCACACCCCCAGTCTCGAAACCAATCAATAATGCTGCAAATTCTGCCGCTAGACATCATACACTCGTAACTTGTGGCGAGAAAGGTGGTGCTAATTGAAAGCGACTAAATATGTTATGAGCCGAAATTATTGAGCGCATAACTAGACGCAAGGATTGGAATTAAGCTTCACCTCATAAATTACAATAGATTGAGACTTTGCTTTATAACAATTTAATTATAATTTTTAAAATTTCAAAAGCTGCTTGTTCTCTTTGAATACAACCTTGTTGATCTAAAGCTACTATAATAGAGAACTATTTAATTTAATCATGATCACTAATTTATTATAACCGACTAATCAGTTAATTAATTTGGTTAAGTTATTATAACCATCTAATCAAAGAAAGTACTTAAGATTATTACATTTCCATCCCTTTTACAAAAACCTTTTTCTCGGTGAGGCTTTTATAACATAAGACACATGAATTTTTTATTTTGGGAAAAACTTTCGGCAGCTATCCTCGGTCAGTGAATTACTATCCGGTAGGGGAAGTGCTAGATGATTTGGGTTGGGCACCAGATTTGGTGTTGGATCTATTAAAGTATGATGGTTCTGTCCTAAAATTTCGAAACATTAAATAAAAAAATCTCAATAATTATAAGTTTAATAGTCCATCTTTTCACATCACAATGAATGTGAGACACCCACATCTTCAATATTCTCTCTTACACTTTAATAGGATCTGATTGAAGTCATGGCTGAAGCAACTAATCTAGGAGATGCCATTTTGTTCTTGATCAGAGGTGATAAGCCGGTCTTCTGATCAACAGAGGATTGGGATGAGTAATGAAGACTGTTCCTATTCCTCTTCCGGAACCAGTTAGTTGACAATGACCTTGAATGGAAGCGGAAAGTCACTCCTCTTTTGTTGGTTGATCCTCGGTCGGATCAACTTTCCCTTTATAAATATTTTGGTAGATCTAGTTTCATCACTTTGCGTTTACTGGTTTCGATTGTTGATAGATTGAGAATTAGATACTTTTCCTCTTGCTGAATAATAATGTGATTTGCCATGATCTTCATGGTCATAATTAGTTACTGCATCATATCAATTATATGGTCTATCTTCTTCTTATTATTTGTTTAAGCATAAGAGTTTTGAGAATTTTCTACCGTCTTCAAATCTTGTCTTTGTATCATTTTCTCTTATGTTGCTTGTATTAGCACATAACAAAATCTCAATATTAGAATTAAGCATTGTTAATAGAGGGATTTTATCTCGTAAGTTTCGTTACAGAGAGACTTTAACTCCTAAGTCTTGTTGATATTTCAAAAGCCACTTATAAAAGGAAGAATGTCCATTCTAAATACCTGAAGCTACTATAGCAAGTTACCTAAACTAATTATGATCCCAAGTCATGGTAGTTGAAAATTAAAGTTTGGTGGGTTTATTGAATATGACAACGTGCAACTTTTTGTTTCTAATTTTGAGGGGTTTGATTTGGTAAATAAACTGACATAACAAAGGAAATTTGTAAATAAGAGATAAACCAAAGCAACGATGGGAAAGTCACTAAACCAAGAAATGATCAAATTACAAGAAAAAAAGTTAGAGAGAGAGAGAAGACATGAAACTGAACAAGAACTAGACATCAAACCTGAAATTGACTAATCAAACAAGAGATTGAGATATTTAAACACCATATTCACAGGGCCGTCGGCCCTGCTATACCTCTAGCAGAACAAGAACTACCACTGTAGCAGAACATGTCGGCAACTGATATGCAACTTGTTCTCCACTTGCAAGATAATTAAAATTTGACAAGACACATAACGTTTGGGATAAGATAAAACTTGCAGAAGCTAAGCTGGAGAGCTGAACGTGTAGAGCTTGAGTCCCCTCAAGTTTCTTTTCACATGTCATGGTGAGATGAGCAGACGGGTTCATCCTTCTTCATTTGGTATTTGGCCTGGGATCTTCATCCCGACGGTTGAAAATCTGAAACTTGTGTTGCTTTCTACTTGATTACATCACACTTATTGCTCCTTTGAATCAAGTTCATAGCATTTTAGGAAGATGGGACGCGGATGAATTACCTTTCCTGATCCAATCATTATTAGAGCATTCCATCGTTTGTCTTCTCAAGATAACTTGCCAGATGCACGGTTCAGCAGATGGGGGAAGAAGATCGAGACCCATCATCAAGATTTTTTTCGTTTTTAGGCTCCTTCAAACTTGCTTGTGTTTCTGAGGATTCTTCATGATTTTGCAACTTCTGTTCAATAACTCTTAGCAATGGTAACCAATTAACTAATTGATTAATTCAGTTAAGCTGTTATGACTAATTAATAAAAAAAATTACTTAGGGCTGTTACAAAATATGACAATCTATTTTGGAAAACCAGCGAGGATCAAGCTAGCAACTAACGAATGGGACAAACCACTGTGGATGAACCTTACTGGTACGATGTATTATATAAATAATAATCATGGACACATGGGACAAATTGACAGCAAGCTTATAAACTTCAATCCAAATCTTGGTTATTTTAGAGAAAAATCTATTACCTTTCTAGCTAGTATGACTTGATATGATAAACCCTGCCTTCATACTTATATATTAATATAGTTACGGAAAATCAATCAAGAACCAAAGGGGAGTTCCCTGTTTACTGCCTTTTGCGGTGAGAAGATAATATTTTTTTACCACTGAAAAATAAAACATGTATGATTCTCATCAAAATATCGCAATTCCAACTCTGGAAATATGATTTTAAACAGCAAACAACCTACAACAGTTCATCGGGACAGCAGATTTAACAACTCAGGAAAGACAAATTGGATTTAGTCACCTAATCCACATCGAGAGTCAAAACGCAGAGAATTGTTTTTCTTTTTCACTTCTGCTGTAGAGATATTCAAAACCCCACTTCTTCCAAACAAACCACAATGACTTCAAGAGCTGGTAAACTTGATCAGTCTTGATCCACTGTAAAACGACGTGTTCCGGCCACCCACCAGCACGAGCTTTATGATGAAGTTTGCACACACCAAAGTTCTCTGTGCTTTTCTTGATCCGCTCCGTCTTGTTGGCCCCAACGCTGACACACTTTTCATAGGAAATTGTTGGTTTTGGGCCTTTTCTTTGAAGAATAGTCTCCCTCTTTCTTTGTTCGACCTTCTTAGGCTTATGAAGAATTACCCACTTACTTGGGTAGCAGTTTTATCTTCGAAACAAGTCTTTCTTATCTGATCTTACAAGTACTTATGTATATAGATAGAAACAAACAAAAGGAAGCCCAACAAAGGCGATTTGAACTCATAAAAGCGATTTAAGGAATTTATAGAAATTGAGTTTTTTTTTTTTTTTTGGGAGATTCGACAATGGAAGGGATATGGTTGAAGGAAAAAAAAATAATTTATCACATCAGCAATTATCATTGCTAAAATGGTAGCAAAGACATAAGGAAATTGTTGGTATAAAATGGATAATTTAGTTTCGAAAGTAGATTATGGCATACGATTTAGGGACCGAAAGAAGCATTTTGACATTTTTAGTTCTATGGATATCTTAAGTGGTTTTGGTTTTAATTAATCAATGGTTTGGTGCTTAAGTATGGGCATGGTTTATCATAAAATATCTTAATTGGTATCTTTTACAAGTCATAAGTATTTGTTACAAAATGTGACAAAAGGAGGAAAAGAAAAGAAAGGTAACATGAGCTAATTCAATTGTATTAATTCTACTATGAAAATAAGTTTTATAGAGCTGCTCCTATATATACTATGTTATCTAATATTGTAACTAATGTATAAGGAATACAACATTGAAATGATTAATATAAATATATATGAAAATAAGTTGGAAGGTGGTCAAATCATTACCTTGCCCTAGAAATTATATTACTACCTAACCCAATGATCATGTCATGATTGACATATATTTTGTCAACACTCCCTCTCAAGCCAAAAATTTGAATAGGTCTATTGGTTTAAAAAAAATGCTAATATTATTTGCTATAAAGTGTTTTAGTTAATAAATCTATAGACTGCTCTTTTGTTGAACTATGTTGAGTTTCAATAACTCCTTATTATAGTTTCTCTCTTATATAGTAACAACCAACCTTAATGTGCTTTATTCATTTATGAAAAATTAAGTTCATTGCCATGGATGATTAAAGCAACTAAGGGAAATGATTTGAATGTAAAGTTTCTTAAACTTTCTTTTTTAGCATGTATCTATTATATATGGTTTGGATAATCATAGATGTTTTCAAAATAAGATTGTTCAAATACCAATTATGTTGGCTAAAATCAAGAAAGTAGTATGTGGGAGAGCATCTCTATTAAGAACATTAAAACATTCCATGCGAATGTTTTGTTGTATCATAACTAGAGAATTCAAAATTTGATTTTCTCTTTAATGAATTGAATTAGTTAGGGTATATGCCCTTAAGCTTTTGTATTTTTCTAATTTTTTTATGAATAAACTCACATGTTGATAAAAAAATAAAAATAAAAAGTTCATTGTTATCTTCTCTAGAACTTCATTATCATATAATGAAAAAGTTGGTTATTTCATGTAGAACACAAAGTCTTTGAGCAATCCAATGATCTATATTATCTCACTTGCAGTAACTTGTATTGCTTAATACTCATTTTTGTATATGAAAGTGAGATAACGGGGTTGCTTCTTGGTCCTCCTTAAGATTAGAAAGTTTCCAAGCATGATGCAAAAACTTGTAGTGAACTTCTTTGTTATGGGAGATGTATTATAGTTGGAATGACAAAAAGCCCTTACTTCAAACTTTAATGAAGACAAAAACATAAGACTAAGACTTGGACAATTCTTAAGATATCTGATTACCTTCATAACTATCTCCATGTAAGATTGCTAAGTTGGATATATTAATTGATTTAGGAGCCACACTAAAAAAGTATTGTTGAGCTTGGTAAAAGTGAAATAGATTAACTTATCAACCAATCTTTGGATCTTCAAGAGACAAGTCATATAGCTTTTTCTTTGCATCATCATCATACTCAATGCTTGCCAATTTCTTATTCTACTTCTTAGAAATCAATGATAGCTTGAAACTAGCTAGTCTTGTTTTATAAATAAGCTTCAATATGTATTTACACCAACTTAAAGAAATTCACTTTGGAGAGTAACTAATGTCAATTCCAAGGAAGAAATTCATCTACCAATATCTTTCATGAAGAAAGTAGATTGAAGATATCTCTTAAGATTTGAAATGTCATCCTAACTATTTTCTATAATTAAGATATCAATAACATAAATAAGTAAAGAAATCAAAGAATTGTAACAATTGTTAGGTACTACCATTAGGCCAAACCCCATTATTTTAACACAACAACACATTGATTACCCATTTGGGCTAAGACACTTGGGCCTCTTTGTACTAGGCCCACAAAAGATCCTTTTCCATAACCCACCTTTGGTAGTACAGAGCCCCACATGAATGGTGGATGTACATAAAATGTTGTACTTGACTATGTGCCAAGTGTTGTGAGCTAGGTGATTAGCCTTATTTCAATACAAATGTATTGTTAGGCTCTATAAACCTAATAATAACTACTCTAAGTTTTAGTGAATAGAGAGTAGTCATGTATAGTGAGTGCTCTTGGAAGTCTACTTCAATTCACAAGGATTTCCACTATTGGCATGTTAGATGCTCCTTTAAGTGCAAAATCAAGGGGGAAGCTTCATATAGCATTTCTTAAAAAGATCTCCATAAAGAAATGAATTCTAAATATCTATATGAAGAAGGAGTCATTGGTGAACAATAACAATAATGATGATGATGTGAATAGTGACATGCTTGGCTATAAGAAAAAAGTATCTTGGTAGTCAATCATTTCTCTATAATTATAACCCTTAGTCTTTAACTAGGTTTTATATATCTCATTGGTGCAATTAGCTTAATATTTCACCTTGTAAACCAACTTATATCCAATAGGTTAATGACCAAGAGGTAAGGAAACCATGTCCCACATGTGATTAGCTTCAAGGGTAGTAAACTCATTATCTATGGCATCAACCAATTAATGATTTATGGGAGCTTCTTGAAAGGTGTAAGTTTCTTAGCTAACAAATATAAAGGCAATGAAATATTGGTAAGATAGGTGACATTAATCAAGGGAAACATTTTGAAAGATGAGATATGAGGAGGTGCAAAAGGTGAAAGATGAGGTAGGGCATAAGTAATTAGAGCCCCAAATAAGTGGTCAGGTGATATGGTTGGATTGTTGCAATAATGGGTTAGGATAGGGAGTAGGATGCTGATCAAAGGAGTTGGCTAGTGGAGTTGGTGAGGCATTTGATGCAGTCTCTAAGGTGGACATGTGTTAAAGGTATCCTTGTTGAAAGATTTGGAGTATAGCTAGTTCTAGCCTTAGGAGTTTCCTTGCTCTTTTTTGAGTCGAAAGCTAACGATATAGCTTAAATTGACACAAATGAGGTTGGCTATAAAATTTTCAATGTTAAGTTCTATGGTGCAAAGGCAAATGGCTTAATCGATAACCAAGACGTGAGTTAAGAGACAATCGTATTGGCTTTGGCTTCCTTGCCTTGTGATTTTGTTTCAAAAATAAAATCAACAAAATTGCCTCTAAATTCCTTTGTGTGTGTGTGTGAATCCTCATGTATTTTATTTATCTCAAACTTTATATAACAAAATAATTTACTTGACCATACATCACTTAAGCTAAAAAATGGCCTTTGAAAATTCAAAATTCTTACAAATATTTATTATAATTTATAAGCCTAATGCTCTTAATTGATAAGATTCTACCTTTTATATCCTTCTTAATCTTAGCAATTATAAAGCTCTACAGTCTTTGAGCATTAATTTTTTTTTGTTCTAGATGTGGTGGACTATAGCTTTAAAGAACATATTTAGTAAGGCTGCTACAAAACTTTTGCTTTTTATGGTATGAATCATTCAATTTATTCCTCCTTCCACTATTTACTTATTCAAGATAGTCTACTTGTGGCCAATATTATTCTCTATATGTATTTAGTGAACTTACAATCAAAGAATAAATGCTCATTTAATTTTTTTTGGATGAATATGTGAGTTTATTCATAAAAAAAAATGAACGAGTACAAAAATGTAAGGGCATACTCCAACATTATAATTAATTTAAGAGAAAACCAAATTTGAAATCCTTCAACTATAACACTATAAAGTATTTGTCTAAAAGTGTTTAATGTTCCTAAATAGAAATGCTCTTTTACGTTCTACTTTCTTAATTTTAGCCAATAAAATTGATATTTCAACAATCTTATTTTGAAAATATTTATAATTTCATTTAGACCATATATAATATATGCAAGCTGAGAAAGAAAGTTTAAATAGCTTTGTAGCCAAATCTTTTTCTTTCGTTACTTTAACCATCCATTGTAGTTTTGAATTTCAATCGTTAATGTTCCCATGAATGCATTGTTTTACAAGAATACTTCACCAAATTTTTTCAGTCCAAGTACACTAAAAAAATAAGTGTGACCTATTTTCCAATTAAGAACTACATAAATTATAATATAGGTCAATTAAGAGAAGCTATCAAGATACCATTTCTATTGTAGGAAGTCAATCATTACATATGAGCCATCCAATAAAGTTATATTTGTTGATTCCACTTTACCATATCAAGTCATGTCATTCAACTTGGCATAATTCTTTATAGGTCTCTTTATAGCAATAAGAAAGTTTGGAGAGAGTAGATAAAAAAGTATGTCGTAACTTAAGAAGACCTTTCTAACTCCATGTCATATTTTCTTTACTTTAATGATACATAATTAAAATTCTCCTATATTTAGTACTATAAATCCATCTATTCCATAAAGATGAGTTTGGATAATTGATGAGATTCCAGAATAACTTCCTTAGCAAAACTTTATTTTATACTTTAAGATCTAGTAGCCAAGTTCTCAATTTCATTTGATTTTTATTGTTATTAATATAGGTTTAAAATTAGTTTTTCCTTCTGGTTTAACTTATGATAATCTCAAATACAATAAACGGACTTTCCAGCCACCTAACTTCAAAGTGCATTTGAATCTTATGAAGGCGTGGGCTACAGCAAGCAAATCTTATGAAGGCGTATGGCTAAGCTTGTTTAACCAATATGATTAAATGTCAGACTAATGAAAAATCTCACCTCCAACCTTGGTAGCTTTAGCTTACTTGATCAGGTCACCGCACTAGATAACTTCTCGGTCCATCACCTTCATGAACAGATTTTAGCTTTTTGAGGCTCAATAAGCCCATATACCCCATAAGCAATTGGACTTGGCAATAACCAATTCCAAAATTCAAGAATGTAATCAAAATCATCAGCCGACAGCAAATCATTACAATTAATCAGTTCGTTGATTCTATTGGGCTTGACCAATTTAGACAAAGTAGTTTCAAGTTACATCGTTTTTGACCATGGGGTTCAGGACTTAACACAAAACTGTTCTGACCCAAGAGATTTAGGGTTCATGTTTGTTGCAAGGGAGTTGGTTTTGGTGGATCAAATTTTGGTTGCCAAAACTGGCTGCAATGCATGTTTACTAGTTCTATGACCCTCATTTAGGAAAGGAACAAACACAACCAACATTGAAGTAATCAATTGACTGATGTAAGGAAACTAATTTCTAATATAGGGAGAGGTTTGCACTGACGAAGAGGAGCTAGATTCTTTGTACGATCAAGTTGATTCTGACTTCTGTTGAAGTTACTAAAGATAGTAGTGTGTAAGAGATTGAAGGTGAGACACTAAAACTAGACAACACTATAAATTCAACACCCTGAGCTTGTCGCTATCAGACGAGCGCTTAAGCCACAATGATAATTGCTGAAAGATTTGGAGTAGTGCTAGCTCTGGTCCTAGGAGTTGCCTTGCTCTTTTGTGAGTCGGAAGCTAATGACATAGCTAAAAATGACACTGATCAGGCTGGTTATACAATTTTTGATGTTAATTCCTTTGGTGCTAAGGCAAATGGCTCGGCCAATAATCAAGAGGTCAGTTAAGAGACAATCATGTTGGCTTTGGCTTCCTTACCTTGTGATCTATGTTCCAAAATAGGATCAACAAAACTAGCTTTAAATCCTTTTTTTTTTTTTTTTGAATTTTCAATTTTTTTATATACTCAAAATGTATATAACAAAATAGTTTAAAATTCATTTTTTTCTTTTATTTTAAATTATGATAATCTCAATATACAATAAATGGGCTTTCCAGCTGCCTGACTTCAAACTATGTGATCAGTTCGTCTAAGATTATCGATGAAATAAAGTTGATGATCTCATGCAGGTATTTATGAAGGCGTGGGTTGCAGCATGCAACTCCAGTCGTCTGGCCAAGCTTGTTTTTCCCAAAGGGACATATCTAACAGGACCAGTGATTTTCAATGGGCCATGCAAGGGCCCTGGACCCATCATTTTTGCAGTGCAGGGAACTCTTAAAGCGACAATATCTCTCAGTGATTATAGTTCTCCTGAATGGTTATTGTTCCAAAATATCAATGGTTTGAGAATTAACGGTGGAGGAACTTTCTATGGTCAAGGTGAGGCTGTCTGGAAATTCAATGACTGCCATAAAAACCCCAATTGTAAACTTCTCCCTACGGTAAGAACCCTCATTCAATTTTTATTACGAGTTTGCAATAACTTGTTTCTAACAGCAAATTTGCAGTACAAGAAGTGATTAAGTGGAAGAGAATTAGTACTGTGTTGAGATGATTATGTGATTTCTGGACTTTGTGCAGTCTATAAGCTTAAACAACGTGAAAGATGCCATCATCAGTGAAGTCACTTCACTGAACAGCAAATCTTTCCACTCATCAATTCATAACAGCCAAAACATTAGTGTCCATGATTTCACTGTAACTGCTCCGGGAGATAGCCCGAACACCGACGGCATTCATATTAGCCGATCCAATCTTGTCAGCATATCAAACTGTGTAATCGGAACCGGTGATGATTGCATTTCTATCGGAGACGGATCAACCCAACTCACCATCACTAGCGTCACCTGTGGACCGGGACATGGAATTAGGTATACAAAGATCATCGCATCTACTCAACAATTTCAACTCCAATTTTTCTAACATGATACTGCAATTTTGGGTTCTCTCTGACAGTGTTGGCAGCCTCGGGAAGTACAACAATGAGCAGGATGTTAAGGGAGTTACCGTGTCTAATTGCACCCTGAAAGGCACCACAAACGGCGCGAGGATCAAAACCTGGGAAGGTTCTGGTCCAAGCAAAGCTTCTGCCATCACTTTCGAATATCTTATCCTGGATTCTGTCAAAAATCCCATAATCATAGATCAGAAATATGGGTCGCGCGGTAGTTCGGTAATACAACTCCGTTTCTTACTATTTTAGTCGACTCCATTACAACCGCAGCCCACCTTGTTTCCATTTAAATACTCATCCTGTTTCGATTTTTTTTCCCGTGTAGCCCTCCAGAGTGCAACTTAGCGACATCCATTTCAAGAACATTAGGGGCACCACGATTTCGCCCGTCGCCGTGTCCCTTGTATGTAGTTCACTAGTCCCCTGCCAAGTTGAGCTTGAGGATATCGACTTGAAACTCGCCAGCCAGGGTAAAGCACCTGGTTCCCTTACATCCTCATGCTCGAATGCAAAGGTTATGTGCGGGGGCAAAGAGAATCCACCATGCTGTCAGTAGGTTATTCTTCCTCATTGCTGGAGCACTGCTGGAACAACATGTGCAACAGTGTGTGGCTTTTATATCACAAGAGGGGAACTGAGTTTCAATGGAAACAGAAGCTTGGGTTCTGGATTTCGAAGCTTCTTCTCAGAGACATCTTCCTAGAAATTTGTATGCTGCCTTCTGAAAAGAGAAACTAGGAAGTCCCTGAAGCATAATTAGACCTTTGCATGATGAGCTTTTACGAATGTTGAGTAGAGTTTAAGTTATAGAAAGTACCGTTTCATTGCATTGATTCAATTATAATAAAATATAATTCGTTTTTTATGCACTAAAATAATCCTAAACTAGAAAACTTTAATATTTTTTATTTTGCTTTACATTTAGAAAGAAATCCTTCAATTTTGTTGGTGATCGGACATGCCTATCTCTTTTTCCACGGAAAATAATTCCTTTTCACGTTTGTGGGGGAAACATAAATAAAACCCTACACATTTGTTAATTATTTTGTTGAAAAGTTCATTCATATTGAAAATTGGCTCATGAGTGGGGATGTCTTTCTTTTTCATAGAAATGATTTTTAAAGCAGAATTTAAACAGTATAAGACTTATGCAGCTCAAAAATCACGTACAAAAGCTGCGCATATAAGTTGGCCTTGTACAGCCAGCGGCCCTCATATACTGTTCATATGAGTTGGTAGACTTGGTGGGAGGAGAGTCTTCCGGGGCAGTTCCATGCTTCCAACCTCAGTTGCATGGATGAGTCTGCGGCGGAGCACCGACCCTTACAATAGTTGACGCTGCTGCTCCTACTACTTTCGGTCCGCTTGGTTGGACTGAAGAGCTAGTAACGTTGACGTGGCCATGCAGGGGATGATGCGCATGCAGAACATTCCTCGGTTGCTCATTGTTTTGTGAATGCAGTGCTTCAACAGGATTAGGAAGGGAGTTGAGCAAAGTGAGCAGAGCACATTATGCGTTTTGCTCAAAATCTAGACAGGCTGCATCTGGCTGGCTGTCTGTCTGACCTAACACTTCAACGGTGCAGTATTTGTAATATAGTCTTATGTCTAGAGTAGCCAATTTACAAGTGATACAATATACTTATGGGACATAAATCACAGGTTCTAATCCGTGACAAGATACCATATTTAGACTATGATATTATATTAGAAAATTCATTTTTTTTTTCTAAAAGTTTACTCCAGCACAAATGAACATTTCTTTCTTATAAAGAAAAATAAGGTTTAAGCAATGTAAAAATATGTCACTACTAAAATCTTCTCCCGATTCTGAATATGCTGCTCATGGTCTCTCCCGTTTCTTCCTCTCATTATCTTTCTCTCCCACTTACATGTCTCTCTTTCCACCATGGATCTTTCTAGCCGCCGTACTCCATGCTTCGACAGAGGCTAGAATGTTGAACTGATTTCCCCCTTCTATAAACAAGCAGAGGCTTGGATCTTCCGAAGTTTGAAATGGATGGCATGGTCAAGGTCTGTGTCATATTTGCATCTATTGTTATAAATAACTTTTTTGTACGTCTGCTTTCATATATAAACAGAACCTCTTTCTTATACCATATTTTGGCTGTCCCGGTTTTTTTAACACAGTACAAAGATGAACCTAGGCGCAGCAAGTTTCAGTCGTAGTTCGACTTAACAAGAAAATGAAAACTCGACATCATGCAGCTTCGTTAATTTATTCAGAATAAACTATCACTCGGAGTCACATATTGGTTGACGCCCACTTATGCATATATCTTTCTTCCTTTTCTGTTTCTTTTTCCAGTTTGTGACATTTGGAGCTGTCAGAGTGCTTTTTGTCTACCTTATCGAATCCCAACTAGAAGTACCTGATTTAATTTAAGCATCGGTTAATTCTATGTTGACCCTGTCAAGTGGCAAATCGAGGAAAAAGACGAACGATAAACTTTCCTGTCCAATAACGCAGGAAGTTAGGTTCTATGTATATTGAGAATGACATATTTTAGAGTTTTATCTCTTGGCTTTAGTTTATGCAGAATCCTTCACTCCCTTCAAATGATCGCCAGGCCATGTGTAATGTGGTTGACCATTGGCATTGCATGAAACCTTGGTTGCTACCGTTCTTGATGGTAGTCATCCAAATGAGGTGTTCGCTGTGGGGCAGAGTTGATGTAATTATCTAATAATGATCACTGTGAAGAACATAAAGAAACTTAACCAAGACATTGGTTAAAGAAAAGGGGTTTAACACTTTCTGTTTAAGATGCAACAGTTCAAGTTAAATCTTCTCAATCTGTTGGGAAAGGGTTACAGTATCATATCATGCCAGAAAAGTTTTGTTTCCACTTCTCCATTTTTCTAGTAGGCGGGCATGACTTCCCCTTTCATGAGTATTTCATTTCTGATGACTTTTTATTTAAAATAATCATTAGTTCTTTTTAGAAGTATATCATGAGTTTTGAAACCGTTATTGCTAAGAAAATCAATTTCTTTCTTAAACCTGGTTTATAAGGAGAAACTACGTATTTTATTTTTAAAACGCTTTTCAAATAAAATTCTAGCATATCCTTTCATAGTCCTTTCATATGGAGGTAGTACATTTGCCATCTCGTAAGTTGAATTTTGATGATATATTAAGAAGGCACATTTCCTTAAAATCAATTGTAAGGAAGACACATGTATCTTGTTTCTAAAATGTTTCTCGAATAGAATTTAGGTAACATAGGATGCTTTTTACATTGTACCTAAATGTTACTTCTTATTAAGATGTGAACATTGTTACAACATAGTTTGTCATTGAGAACCCCAGTGAATTCAAACACCGGCTTTTCTATCTTCTTGCTATCACATGCTGATTGGTTCAAGCTTTTGAAGAGGGCTTGTTTCTTTAATCAGTTGTAAGGTTTAGGCAACATAGGATACTTTTTATACAATTTCTAGTAGTTACTATTGATTGGAAGGTGAAAATTGTTACAAAATAGTCTGTTTTACACTGTTTCTGATAGTTGCTTTTGATTGGAATTTGAACTTTGTTACGACATGGTTTGTCTGTGCGAACTCTAGTTAATTCAGACTCGCATGATGATTAGTTCAAGCTTTTGTCTCAAACTAAACCTGTATCAACACTAGAGTCAAGAAGGCGAGAACTTTTTGGCCCCTTGGGGTGTAACGGATTGGGTTTTTCTTTACCTATTTTTTCACGTAAGTTCACTATGGCGAAAAGGTTTGTCCGTTTTATACTGCTTCTGTTAGGCTGGCATTACAAAGCAAACGTGCATCTAAGACATATCGGCAATAAACAACAAACCTAGAATTTATCTAACCATAAGCCACCACTACCATTTTAACAGGCTCGACCTAAACAAGAAGTGCTTACTCTCAAGTCTCAGCAATAAAACACATTAAGTTTGAGTTATTTCAGGCGATGCTCAAAATCAAGACACAAATCCTCCGGTGAGCAGAATAGGCTGTTGTGAATGATTGTTCGGAGAATTCAGTCATCGCAGAACTAAGAACAAGCGCCAAACATTCAAAACTCATTAAGTGATCAATATCCTTGAGAGGACAGTTTCTTGCCACAATCTCAACCTTATCCTGCAACGTTTTCTGCCAGGGGTTAACGATGTCTGAGATACATGAGGAAAGAGATCTACGTGACATTGTCTTCTCAGGACAATCTGGCGAAGCCAATCTTCCGCTACGT
Source organism: Casuarina cunninghamiana (assembly GCA_028551485.1). Lineage (NCBI taxonomy): Eukaryota > Viridiplantae > Streptophyta > Magnoliopsida > Fagales > Casuarinaceae > Casuarina > Casuarina cunninghamiana. The sequence goes on from CM052368.1 coordinate 9,858,182, forward strand.
TTACCAGTGCCGCTAAGAAGGGAAGAAATTGAAGAAATAAATGGTATGTTCAAGAAAAGAAAATTTGCAGACAAGAACAAGAATTTTCTCCTACATGATGCGTTCCTGCAGCGCGGTCAGCATCGAGTATTGTTGAAGATAGTCACAAGAGATTCCGGTGTTAGTCTCCGAGCAGAAAAAACATCGGCTGTTACCATGCAGCATAAAAATATCCTCCGGCTAATGAAATACCACAAGGCTGAAGGCACTGCAGTACTGGTCTTTCCATTTGCAGGTAGAGGGAGCCTGGACGACAATCTTTCCGGTATGCCTTTGCCGTAGTTTTCAAAACTTCAACAATCTTCCCAGATTTTCTTCTCAAATTATATTTCTGTTGATTTAATTTAAAGCTACTGGTGAACTCCTTTTTCTGTTCTTCACGCATTATAAGCACAGGCGCTAGAGGAAACCATATCGAATTAAGATTTCAAGACAAATATAAGATTGCCGTAGAAATTGCCCAAGGTGTTAGATACATGCATGAAGATTGTCCCGGAGGCCCTGTAGTTCATGGTGCATTAGTTCCAAGCAACATCTTCCTGACAGACGACTTACGGCCAGTGGTGAAGATCCCTAAACCCGAAGTCCTTTAAGGTTTTAATTTGTGTGGTAATTACGTATCTCTCTTTCTTGATTGTGGTTTGCTGTAATAGATCTCTGGATTTGAACGAGCAAAGTGGCTTCGTCTAAGAAAATCATTGCTCATAACTCACGACAGGTTTGCAGCCAAACTACAGGCCAATTTTTGAAATCTTCATGTTTCATATAGAAGAGATAGAACTAGTGTATTGGAAGTCTTTATTAATCTCATTTGCGTGTCAAAAGGTGCCGGCTTATGGACTTCTTAGACCAAGAGACGATGACCCAAGTGAAATCCGACATCCTATCTTTTGGAATTCTACTCTTACGGCTCTTTTGCAGAAGATCTGCACCAGAAGACGATACATCTTTGATTAAATGGGTTAGTAGACCTTTGACATCTTTTGCACAAGTGTATTTGAATCTAATCTTTATGTTAATTGATTATACTTGCAATCTCTGTCTAATATGAGCCTTAACTTCTTCTTTTCAATGTTCACACATTTTTTTCAGGCGCAGCCGTTTTTGTTTGAGAGGGCATTCCACAAGTTACTGGCCGAAGACTCGAAGGATGTTGATCCTCATGGGATATAGAGTATTTTGTGTTGCATATAAATGTATAAGCACCATGCCAGCTTCTCGACCGTGTATGAGTGATGTAAGTAACTGTCAAGAACGATTGTTTTATATTATTTAAAATGAAATATGTATTTATTTTTTATAAATTACTTTGGAAAAGAAATGAATTTTTTTAACAGTAACTGACCTAAAAAGCTTTATATTCTCTTTTTAAGTCAGGATGTGCTTTTCTTTTTCCTGTGTTCAGGTGATCGCCGTTCTAAAAGGAGTAAAATTTTGTTGTATGAAGCGATCTCCATATTCAGACAGAGTTTTTGAAGAGGAAGCTGAAAGGCTTCCCGGTTTGCATCCACATCAACTTAGAAGGATTCGTCACTTAACCTTGAGCATGCCGTTGGTGTAAGATAAGTGCCTTACACGGAAGATAGAAGTGAAAACTGGAATAGAAATGCACAATCTACGGGCTTTGCCATAGCTAAAATGAGAATGCTAAATAAACTTTCTCCACAACTCCAATGCTTAAGAGATTTCGTGTAAGACTTTGTTGATGTCATCTTTTCTAGCAATTGGATTGCGATTTCCAAGTATGACAGCTTGAGTTAATTACTCTATTTGTTTAAATCGTTTAGATTATTCCTGTTATCAAAATAAAGATATAATATAGAAAAGATGTTAAGGTATTAACAATATGTACTATTTTTAGTATATAATGGAGGATCAATTTCTAACTCAATACGCAGTGAAATAAGACAAAACTTGATTCTAACATAAACTAGACAAGACAAAGAAGAGATATGGGCAATAAATATGAAATTTCATTAAGTAGGGAGAAAGTTACAAGTTTTCAAAGTTAATAAAAAAAAACTGCTTTGTTTTTAGTTTTTGTAGAAACTAAATTCTCTCTAGGAACTTCTCTCTTACGTTTTCTAACACAAACTTCTAATTTATAGAAAAACATTAAACACTAAAGACATAATACTTTATCTTCAAGAGATTTCTAGACTGTTCTACAACTATTTCCATGTAGATAAGATAATTACAATACAGTAAACCATTTGCTGTCAAATTCTACAGATTCAAACTTTGCTGCTGCTTGCTGCATTTGTTTTTGACTTCAAACTCTTATCTTCTTATCTTCTTAACTTCTTAGCTGTTTGATAAGGATGGACTACCGACATACTCCTCTTCCATCCTTATCAAACCTAGCAAGTTTCTAAACTTCTCAAAATCTTCAACCTTAAGAGGTTTTGTAAACATATATGTTAGTTGCTCACCACTTTAGCAGAAAACTAATTTGATTGTTCCTTTCTTCATCTGTTCTCTAATAAAATGATACCTTAATTCAATATGCTTGCTTTTTCCATGATTGTTGAGATTCTTGGCTAAAGCAAGAGTTGATTTACTATCAACATACACCACGGTTGCTTCATTTTGTTTGAAATTCAACTCCTTTAGCAAGTTTCTTAACCACATAGTTTGATAGGCAGCTTCAGATGCAGCAACATATTCAGCTTCACAAGTAGATAGTATCACAATTTGTTGCTTCTTTGAACTCCATGAAAAGACACCTGAACCCATATCAAATCCATATCCAAAAGTGCTTTTCCTTCCATCTAAATCTCCTAGAAAGTCAAAAAAAACCCTCTAACTTCACCTCTCTTCCTTTTAAGTACAACAATCCATAATCTAATATCCCTTTTTCATATCTCATGATTCTTTTTACTACCTTCATGTGTATTTCACTTGGTTCTTCCATAAACCTACTAACCAAACCAACACCAAACATTATATCAGGTCGAGTGTAGGTTAGATACCTTAAACATCCCACCATACTTTTGAAACAATGAGTTCAATAGGTTTGCTTTCAAAATCTTTTTTCAACCTATGATTCATCTCAATGGGTGTGGCAATTGGTTTAGAGTTCTTCATTCTAAACCTCTTAAGAACTTCTTTTGCATACTTCTTTTGGGATATAAAAATCCCTTCATCCTTTTGAAGCACTTCCATTCCTAAAAAATAAGCCATCTCTCCCAAATCTGTCATTTCAAACTCTTTATGCATAACAGCTCGAAATTCATCAAATAAACTTGGATTATTACCTATAAAGATCATATCATTTATATATAGACACACCACAATCATGTCTCCATTCTTCTTAACCTTTGTATAGAGAGAGTATTCATAAGGACTCTTCTTAAAACCATTACTTTGCAAGTAGCTATTAATTCTTGCATTCCAACATCTTGGTGTTTGTTTCAAACCATATAAAGCTCTCTTTAACTTATAAACCTTATTTTCCTCCCCCTTTCTTTCATAACCACGTGGCTACTCAACATACCACTTTGTATGATTGATTTCTAACTCAATACGCAGCGGAATAAGACGAAACTTGATTCTAACATAAACTAAACAAGACAAGGAAGAGATTTGAGTAAGAAACACGAAATTTCATTTAGTAGGAAGAAAGTTACAAGCTTTCAAAGTTGATAAAAAAAAACTACTCTGTTTTCAGTTTTTGTAGAAACTGAATTCTCTCTAGGGACTTCTCTTTTACGTTTTTTAACACACATCTCTAATTTATAAAAAAATATTAAACACTAAAGACATAATAATTTATCTTCAAGAGATTTCCATACTGATTTACAATTGTTTCCTTGTAGATAAGATAATTATAATACAGTACACCATTTACTGTTAAATTCTGCAGGTTCAAATTTTGATGTTGCCTACTGCTTTTGCTACATCCGTTTTTGACTTCAAACTCTTATCTTCTTAGCTTTTTGATAAGGATGGACTACCAACATGTAATTCACAGTGACTATGAAGAATAACGAAAACTCAGTTCACAAGTAAAAATTATCAAGTAAATATGTAAAATCACGGATGCCTAATCAAAAAGTGATGAGTAGCAATACAACACATAATAATTAGTCGACCCTTCTTGACCACGGTAAAACATGTTAATGGGTTTATAAGGAACTTGATTTTATTCCCTAAAGGTGTTTTTGAAAAGTGCTTATTTTTAAATCCCAATATATATATATATTCTTACAAAGTTTATATTTCTAATTTTTCTAATAATAAGATAATTCCTTCATATATGAAGTTATAAGCTTCTTGGTGTGAAAGATTTTATTTATATGAATAATAAATTTTAATACTATTTTAGTACGGTAAAATGCAAGTAATGATATAGAATTGAAGGCATATCATTTATAGTTCATAAATAATTATACATAAAAAAAAAAGAACTCTAAAACCTCAAACTTTTGAATATTCTGCAGTAAGCAGTAGTTACCTAAGCACTGACATTAAGCTGTTGCTTTCACACCAATATGCACTGAGCACATTGTTTAGGGACAGAGATTTCTAAGCAAGAACACAGAAAAGAATGGGAACAAAAAATAAGAAACTCAGGAGGAAAAGAAAAAAAAAAAAAAAAAAAGAGTACCATAATGTACTTTGAGTTGGGACAAGAGCTCTGTGCTAAGATCCACATGGTGTCTCGTTCTTCTCCGAAAAGATTATATCCTTTTCAGCAAAATCTTATTTTTTTTTATACTTTTAGGGATATACCTTTTGAGTTTTGGTTACTTTTAATTAGTTTTTTTTTCAGAAATTAAAAAAATAAATAAAAGAGTTAGATATGTACAGAAAATAAATTTCCAATTTCATCCCGTGGAATATCTCTTTTCCGAATGGTATTTGTGTGGCGTTGGCTCTGCTCCGTATCTGTCTCTCTCTCTAAATTATCTCTTCGCCTTCTTCTTCGTTTCAATCCCTTTGCTTATTTGTCCGAAACCGAAAGTTTAGCTTCCACACGGAACGCTTTTCTGATTCTCCTAAGCGCAGTTAGCGGGAGCTCTAACCAATGAGCTTTTGATTGTGTCCCGCTTTGGTTTTGGTGAATTCTGGGTGAGCTGTTCCGCGGTGTATGGTTTCTTCGTTGCTTAATGCTCTGCTCGATTCAATGAGCTTTCCCTGCTCCCTTACAAATGGCCTCTGCATCTTCCATGTCAGGTCTGTGTCTACTCTGTTTGGTTGTTGAGAAAATGTGGGGAAAATGAAAGGAATCGGGATTTCAAATAGTGAGTTTTTGTTCTTTCGAAGTTTGGAAGTAATGAAGAAATCAAAGACGAAGACCTCGTGAACTTAGCCCAGTACTACTCTGGGGCTTTACTTGAGTCAATTTTCGTTTTTGTTTTGGGTCGTTTAATGTTTTCTCAGCATCCAAACGGCTTGTGGAATTTATCTTTTGTCAATTTAATTTTCTGAGTTTTTATGCTATTAGTGGATTGGGGCTCTGACATATTGCCATAAATATGTTTGCTTTAAATCTTGTAGTTTCGCTAGAATGCGTAAACGTGTGTAAATATCCGAAGTTGGATGGGAGTGGAAGATATGATTGTAGTGCTCTATCATGTGCGTGGAAAGCACCGAGGGCTTTAACTGGGTTCCTTGCGAGCACAGCTCACCCTCCTCAGTGTTCTTCATCCTCTTACGGGCGAAATGGAAGAACAATCCGGAGTAATTCTGTAATGTTTCTTGATTTGCCTTGGAGATTCGCCATGTGAATTTTGTCTCTGCGAGTGTTAAATGCTTTTTTATCTATCATATGTTAATAATTTCAGCTCTTTGAGATGAAGTTGGGATACTAGTTCCATGTCTTGGAATCCTCCAATTATCTCATGTTTGTAATTGGTCAAATCTTTTGCAGTGCTCTGAAACAGGGTTGAAATTTATTTTGGGATGCTATTAGATCTTAATCATCCCCGAGACAAGGAGTTTAGTGGATTTTGTATTAGATTTCTCCTCTAATTTTCAGATATGATAAACTGTGGAAAGCATGAATTATTATATTTATTCAGGAGTTTCTTGACATAACTTTTAGACACTTAACCCCATTTTCCAGAACTCTTGGATTTTATTTTTTTTATTTTTTTTTGGGGGGGGGGGGGGGGGGGGGGGAATCTAGAATTAGAATTCAAATTGTCTCTAGCAGGTTGTTTTTGCAGCAAAATTGACTTGCAATGAACTATGGACCTTTACTTTGTCTGAGTAATTACTGGTCTGTTGTATAGAATCCAGGTTATATACCGCTGTTAATCACAAAATCTCTCGATCTTCCTGTCTTTCAGAGATGTAAAGCTGTTAATGATAAAGGTTGGTATTTTAATGAAGTTTCGGACTTCGTACTTCTTGGAAGACTTTTTAAACCAAGCTTGCTTCATATTGCTGGTAAAAGATGGCATGTCTGCTGCTTTTCTTCCTTCTCTTCCGATGGCTTCGGTGAGGTTTCTCCTGAAAGTTTATGGGAGGTATAATTTGGTTGCTACTCAGTGTAACATCTTGTAGCAAAATGACTATAATTATACTCTAGAGGTTTTGTTTGCTATGGTTCAAGTCCTTGACTTAAACTGATCCCTTGATTTCCTCAGGATCTTAAGCCCAGTATTTCGTACCTTTCACCTAGAGAGCTAGAATTGGTCTGGAAGGCTCTTAAGGTTAGCTCTCTACTTGAGAGGAGATCCTAGTCTCATTCTTGTGGATCATTCTTTTTGATGGTCAGGATATCTAAATTACCTTTATTGTTGATATAGCTAGCTTTTGAGGCTCATGATGGCCAAAAAAGGCGCAGTGGAGAGCCTTTCATTATTCATCCAGTTGAAGTTGCTCGTATACTGGGAGAACTTGTGAGTCATACCAAGTTCAAAATTTGTACTCTTTTGTGACTATCTTTTTCTTGCAGTTTTCAGTCAAAAGTTTGATTCCAATTGTTCTTCTAGGAATTAGATTGGGAGTCAATTGCTGCTGGATTACTACATGACACGGTTGAGGATACAAATGTTGTTTCTTTTGAAAGATTAGAGGAGGATTTTGGTGCTACTGTTCGCCGCATTGTAGAAGGAGAGACTAAGGTACTTTATATGTATTTATGAATGCTAACTTCTGTCATCTTTGCTCTTCAGTAGCTTGTGTCATTTTGCACAAGTCCCAGATTATATTGGTTGTACACTTGTTTTTACATTCTTCTCTTACCTGATTAGGTATCTAAACTGGGAAAACTGAAGTGTAAGAATGAAAATGATTCAGTGCAAGATGTAAAAGCAGATGACTTGCGTCAAATGTTTCTTGCTATGACAGAGGAGGTGACATGCTATTTTGAATGTTTGTCTGTGCTCTGTGATAATACTTAAAACCATTTTTGAACTGAAAGAGCTGCTGTTTCAGGTCCGTGTTATCATTGTTAAACTAGCTGACAGATTACATAACATGCGAACTCTGTCTTACATGCCTCCACGGAAACAGGTGCTGTTGTTGGCATTATTTTGGGTTTTATTGACTCTTCTCTGGGTATGGCTATTCATATTATTATTTTCCACGCAGTCCAGCATAGCAAAGGAGACTTTGCAGGTCTTTGCTCCTCTGGCAAAGTTGCTTGGAATGTATCAAATCAAGGTAGACTAAAAATTTCCTTATCTGCTTCTTCTGCAATGATGCTTTTGAGTTCCAGAAACTTTGTTACTCTCTTTGCTTCCATTGACACTAATCATACTTACTTTTCCAGTGGCTTTCACAATTTAATATTTTTGCATGTTGTCAAAGTTTCTAATGATGAAAAATGAGAAAGTTGTATGCCTAAGGTAGGTTCATCAAACTTAAGTAATGGCAGAAGTTTGGTTTGAGGTTACACCAAAAGCAAAATCTGGTTACTGGGGGTGCAAATTCCTTAACTCTATTAGAGGATCAGAGCAACCGAGAGCGTAAGGCCTGTCAAAACTTATATGGTGCCAAAGCTGGCATACTGTGGCTGAGGAATCTTTTAAGGAGGCTTGTAAAATTAAGTCATCTTCATCAGGAGCTACTTTCTAGTTTTCTGATTTTTTAGGTGTTATAGTCAGTCCTTCAATCTTTGGTGAAGATGCATCACCCATTATCTGAAGCTGCAAGTTGGTGGCTTACTCCTAGATTAATATTCCTCTGGGTGTTTGCACTTCTTTATCAATGTTTCATTGGATTATCAGTGATGATCCCTGACTTCGTTTACCACTCAAATTTACCCATTGGATTATTGTACTCTAAGCTGTATATTCACTTCCTATCTTTTGTTTCTCTGATAGCTGTTGCCCAATTACTTCACATTCCACTGAATAATTGGTATTTTGTTGCAGTCAGAACTTGAAAATTTATCCTTCATGTATGCAAATGCTGAAGATTATGCCAAAGTCAAGAGAAGGATTGCAGACTTCTATAAAGAACATGAGAAAGAACTTGTGGAGGTGATGATTTTCTCTTTTTAAACAAGAAAAACCTTGAATGGAACCTGAAAAGATAGTGATCTATCACATGGTGTCTTTCATAATAAGTGATTTGGTTTTTAACTCTTAATGAATTTTAGCTTCAGGAGTTTCACAGGTTTCTATCTTAATGGAATTTCTTTAATATGTCTCTTTTGAATCAGGCAAACAAGATTTTGTTGAAGAAGATTGAGGATGATCAGTTTCTAGACCTTATGACTGTGAAAACTGAAGTTCGCTCCGTATGTAAGGAGCCATACAGGTCTAATCATAACTCTGACTGCTTGCTTATGTTTAATTCTGATTGGCCTGCTTATGATATGTTTAAGCTCAAGATCTTGATTGTTCTGGTGTTAGAACACGATTCAATTTTGTGAGTGTTATATCCATCATTAGTGATCAGATAGATGATTAGGTGGTCTATTAGTTTGTGATAATCTCAACATGCAAACAACAACATCCTTCACATAAATGTCTTAACAGTTATGTGCATGAATGTATTTTAGACAAGAGTCCTCTGGATTTCAATAAGTCTACGGAGACTACCTCTGGAATCTGGCATAGATGCTAAGTTTATCCTTTGTAATGGGATATTGCATTACCTGTTTGAAATCAATTTAGCTATGTTTTTTGATGCGTGTTGTTAAGTGTTGGTATAAAGTTTCTAAAGTGAGATTCTTGTTGTTAACTTGCAGCGTCTATAAATCTTTCCTCAAATCTAAAGGCTCTATTAATGAGCTTAACCAAATTGCACAGGTTTGTTGTGTTATTAACTATTTGGTAAATTGAAATCTGAGTAAGCAATATACATGATGTTTCCATATCTGCTTATTTACAGACTTCTTCCTGTTTGTCGTTACCAGCTTCGTATTATCATAAAACCAAAGCGAAGTGTAGAAGTGGGGCCTTTATGCAGTCCACAGCAGGTAAATCCTTGCTCATTCTATATTGTTTGGGTGTCTTTTGCTACCTTTTAGAGTTGGCAAACTGCCACTTTTCTGATTGTTGAATTTTCAACAGATATGCTACCATGTTCTTGGGTTGATCCATGGAATCTGGACACCTGTTCCTCGAGCTGTGCGTATGCTTCTGCTTTGTCTCTTTGAAGAACAGCTGTCACAGAATTGGGAATTATCAATTGATCTCTTAAGTTATCAGTTTTTCTTTGGTAACAGGTCAAGGACTATATAGCAACCCCAAAGCCTAACGGCTATCAAAGTCTTCACACAACAGTGATTCCATTCCTGTATGAGAGCATGTTTAGGCTAGAAGTCCAGGTAGGCTTGGATATTCATGATTGAACATTTCCCTTTTCCCATGTAGTTTCCAATAACGTTTTGGGGTGATTGTAATTATATATTTCATACGTTTCACTCAGTTTGTCATTTTAGTCACTTATATAATTACTTCTGGAGGTGTTTTTTCATCTTGGGGTCATCCTTTTTTTTCTTTTTTTCTTTTTTGGCGGGGCAGATAAGAACTGAAGAGATGAACCTTATAGCTGAGAGAGGCATTGCCGCTCATTACACTGGGAGAGTATTTGCTGGTGGTTCTGTTGCACGTGTCATGGCTAATGGTAGAGATACAAGAGGAAAGACTCTCTCTCTCAACAATGCGAACATTGCTCTCAGAGTATTAGCCTTTCCTTCTTACCCTTAAGAAACTGTGATAATTAGCAATCCTTCTTTAGCTTTAGGGGCTTTCATGGTAAACAATTTCAAGATCCTATGTTCACTGTTGTACTGAAATATGAAGCTGTTACCTCCAGGTTGGCTGGCTTAATGCAATAAGAGAATGGCAAGAGGAGTTTGTTGGCAACATGAGCTCTAGGGAATTTGTAGACACTGTCACCAGAGATCTTTTAGGTAGCCGTGTCTTTGTGTTTACACCAAGGGGAGAGGTAAGACAGTGGATTTCAGCTTTTTTCCCTTTTTGTTTATGTTATCTTTTGAATTATAGTCCAGAAAAATGTAACCAGTATTGACATTTTAAAAAAGTCGTCCTTAAGTTATTGGTAGTTATCTTTATGTACAGATAAAAAACCTGCCTAAGGGGGCGACTGTTGTTGACTATGCCTATATGATACACACTGAAATTGGCAACAAGATGGTGGCTGCAAAGGTATTCTTTTCAATCATTACTGATATTTGTTCTTTTGTCCAATTTACATTACACCTGAAAAACAGAGGCAACCAAAAAGATAAGTTCAGTTCTGGTGAATGCCTTTCTTTTATGCAGGTCAATGGCAATCTTGTTTCTCCTATGCATGTTCTAGCAAATGCAGAAGTTGTGGAGATAATCACCTATAATGTCAGTATCGTTATGACTTAAATTACTTTCTTTGGAATGTAAACAATTGCTTGTACATGATTAGTATTTCTGAATATGATTAAGTAAAATGGTATTGTAATTATTCCTTTGCACTAGAGCTGTAAATATTCCATGATTCTTTACTTGAGTTTACAATTACATATCACAACAATTGGGATTTTGTCTTCCAGGCAGGCGCTCTTTGTGTATTGCATGTCTTGTCAAGCTAAGCTGGTGACTTATTGCTTTTACTTGAGCCACCAAAATATACTATGAGAAGTAGTCCTGCTAAAGCTGTTCATTAGAATTCCCAATTTTGAGCATCAGAAATAAACAAGATTTAAGACTTATGTTACCCCCAATAGAAATTTTGTTTTAGGATACTGATGAAGTGGTGGCTTAGTATTCGTAATTTAAGATCTTATGCTATCTTCACGATGAAATGTTCTCTATACTTGAAAATGTTTTGCTTGGCAAATTTTCAAGCATGTCTTGTACATACAGATCTTACTTGTTCCACTGACGCTCTCTAATACATGACAAGCAGCATCTACGCGCTTTTGTAGGTTGTGCAGTACTCAGTCATGTAAAATGCTTTCTTGATGCCTTACACTTTTTTGGATTTACCAGGCTCTCTCGAGCAAATCAGCTTTCCAAAGGCATAAGCAGTGGTTGCAGCATGCTAAAACACGAAGTGCCAGACATAAGATTATGAAAGTAGGCATTGTTATGGGGGAATATTTGTGGTCCTTTTTTGTTCTACTTCTAGTTCCTTTCCTTAGATAATGATTGTTTCTCTTATATGTAGTTTCTGAGGGAGCAAGCTGCCTTATCTGCTGCTGAAATAACAGCGGATCGAGTGAGCAACTTTATTGCTGATTCTGAAGAGGAGAGTGATGCAGAAGAGCTCCCAGATCTTTCCAAGGGGAGCAAACCTTTGTGGGAGAAAATTCCAATGAATGTTGTAGAAGTACCATCCCAAGGGAGCAAAAATGGAAGTATTTGGGTACCCAAGGTCAATGGAAAACAAAGTAAGCATGTGCAGTATGTAAGTCTGGAGGTTAAAGGGGAGTTATTATCAGAGGGGAATGGTTTTGCAAAGGTAATGCGAGCTAATATTCCGACGCATAAAAAAGTCTTACCTGGTTTGGAAAGTTGGAAAGCCAGCAAGATTGCCTGTTGGCACAATCTTCAAGGGCACTCCATCCAATGGTTTTGTGCGGTGTGCATAGATCGAAGAGGTAAATTTTACTTTGTAAATGAAAATCATGCTTGCCTTCCTCTTGCTTTGCCACGAGTTTTCAAACATTAGTGAGAAAGTCTAGTAGTGCATGGCTTCTTCACTCTTTTCTATTTGCAGTGGCCATCCACGTCTGTGATTTCTTGTCTGATACCTTTGTGGTAGTTCCACCACCGAGAGTCTGGACCTGGATTTCTTACTACTTGGATAAGTTTAGATGTCAACGAATGTCTCTTGACTTAGTTATTATTGTTGAGCAATTTTTTCAGGCATGATGGCTCAGGTAACAACAGCTTTGGCGGCTGCTGGCATTACTATATGTTCCTGCGTGGTGAGTGGTTGAAACTAATTCAACTGATGGCTGAATGTGTCTATTGATATTTGTAAACTGAGCTATTTATTATGTGACACTAGCACTTTCATTGGGCAGGCCGAGATTGATGGAGGAAGGGGAATGGCTGTGATGTTATTTCATGTTGATGGAAACATGGACTGTCTGGTAGTACACCAGACCCCTCTTCAAATCTGATACTACCGCTACTTATTTCTATGTTTCGTTTCTAGCTGTATTGTCTGAATCTGTATAGTTTTTAATAAGATACTTTTTCTCCACAGGTGAATGCTTGCTCGAGGATAGATCTAATTGTTGGTGTTTTGGGATGGTCTACTGGTTGCAGCTGGCCAACCTCAATGGGAACCCCAGAATTGCTTGAATGCTAACCTAAAGCAAATTAGCCAACAAGTTCACCTGCAACACCTTGGAATGAAGTTTTGTCCCCAGAAGAATTTGAGTGTGACTTATCTAAGTTTTAGGAATTTAGTTGTTCTATTGGTTGGTCACTATAACAAATAAACCAGCAGCAGCCAAATAGCTAGTCTGTGGATAGAGGGCACTGTATATAGAAATGAGTCTTAGAAAGTGGTATACCCTAAATAGATTTTGAGAGGACAGGACACAAAAAAAAACAAATATATGGAGCGTTGCAAGAATCTTCTGCTATAAAATATTCTTTTCTTCATCTACCATGACTACTTCTTCCCTTTTGTGTACGTTCTTACAATCTTTCTCCTAAAACATTATTGGAAAAATGCCTTATTGTTCTCATGTGTCCTTTGCTACGTGATACGGTTCACCACACAGTCCCGCTGCCGGGGCACTACGAGCTCCTCATATGGGTCCCCGACCAGGATTCCATCTGGCGATTATATAGGAACTCAGGCGATTTCCAAAGATGACTTTCCTCATATGCCACCTTTACTCTAGCACCACTTAGACCAAAAGAACTACAAACGGGTGCGAACTTACCCCTGCACGCCACCCATGAGATGAAAGGTGTTAATTTAAAGTTAGGTGTAAGGAGTATGTAAAGAGTAAGATGATAATTTTTTTTAGTTAAGGTTTCTTTCAAGTTCCCCAACAATATAAGGTTTTGGGGAATCCTGTCTACGTTTTTCTATTTGATGAATTGTTATAGTAATCAAAAAGCAAATTGCTTCTCCATTTGACGTGTGGATTGATAGAATCACCGGTATTCATACACGTCTGTTGTGAGTTCCTTTTTATTTGTTGTGTGTATTTGCTACTTTGATCCATGTTAATCTCCCTACAAATTGTATCATTGTGTCCTATTATCCCAACAAAAGGTTGATGGGTGGCTCTTTTTAGTATCTGTAGAAGTTTTTGCGTTTGCAATGATTCGATGCCAAAAGCTTGATCGTCCGGTGATTTTTTATGTGAGTTTTGGGTTCTTGGTCTTTTAGCGGCTGTGCTTGGTTTTTTGTATCGTTGTTTGTCTGATTGTGTGAGCTATTGCACCGCCCAGCTGAAACTCCTCCCATGTGGAGGGTGAACCCTACAATTGTCTCATTAGTACCATAAACATCAATTGCTCCACGCTAAGCTGTAGCTAATCAACTTTTTTCTGATCTGTTTTGGTTGCTTGTAATCATTAATTGCCTGGCTTTCTGCTTGTTTGAAGTCATTCGGAACAACCAAGATCAGACACGGTTGAATTCGCCTGAAAGGCATATCTATACAAACTAGGTGGGGAGCTACTTTCGATGACGCCAATGCTCTTATTTGTCTTTAACACGTTGAAAGCAATCTCTAGTGCTTTCGTGGAGTTTCACGAAAGATGAAAGAATCACGATACAAGAGATAATAGGACATGGTTTTATCATGGGTGAAAGGAAGTAACAGCATCAGCAGCACCAGCAATAGCAGACAGAAAATCCAAATTCTCATCTTCGATGCCCGCATTGGCTGGTTTTTCACCATAATTGGTTTTTCAGCAGCTTCGTTCTTGATGGCATCGCCGTTTTTCTTGTTTTCAAAATAACCATGGTCCTCGGTTTTAACCGTTTCATCTTCTTCCTCGGGCTTCCCAAGAGAAGTCTGAGGATTGTTGGCATTTGTTTGTTGTAGCTCTTGCGACTCTTTCAACTCTTCTGGCCAAATTGCTTCGGCATTTGACTCCATGGAAGAGTCCCCTGCACCTTCCGAGCTCTCCTCCCCTGTCTTTGCAACGCACTCCTCTTCCTCATCATCATTCTCTTCCTCTACCGTCACTTCTTCTGCCGGAACAATCGGGGCTGCCTCATGAGATTTTTCCTCTTCAAAATTTTCCACGGCTATTGGATCTTTCTCGGGATCATTTCTCTCCACTTCGGAGTCATTCTTCTCTGTCATTTCTGGAATGGAATTCGGATTGTCCAGCACCGGTGATGAAGACTCCTCAACGGCTCCACAATCATCGCAGGACGCGACGCTTTCTGGTTTTGAATCGTCAGAAAGAACAATCTCTTGATGACCACTCGAGTAATCCTCTTTTTCGTCAGCGATTTCAGTCATAGGTTTCTCTCCCTGCAATAAATTAACCATGACATCAACGTTTAGCACTTAATGATTCATACGCCAAGAACACTGAAAGATTACGACTACAATCAATGGCATAAACAGTCCGACCGTAAATTACCAGAATCAAACTTTTGGAAAAGACTATCGTCTCACGGGGATCAATTTGGGTAACGCTCGTGCTTGACATTCCATGAGTTGTGAAACTGTATATTGATCAAAGCCCAAAGCCATGTAAAAAACACAGAGAAACACATAATCAAGCAACAGAATAAAACACAAGACCTGACCATGAATTTTGAGAATTGGGTAGAGATGAAATCTGAAAGAGAAACCTCAGCCCTTCCCTTCCTTCATCTTCTTTTATGCAGCTGAACTCGTTCTTTGATTCTTCTGATTCAACACTAGGCCTTTTAGAATTCTTCTTGCCGTCCCTTCTTCTACTCCTGATCGTGAAACCTGCAACCAAACTTGCAACAGCCAGGACTCCTCCAACCAAAACCACCCCTCCAACACCATTACAACCGCCTAAGCTTATCTGGGTCCTCTTCTTCTCTCGCTTGCTAGTGGCTTTCTGCCCCTCCATAGAAATTCTCTCTCGAATTCTCTGGGTTCAGTTTGTTTTGTTGAGGTTTTTGAGCAATCTAGGAGTATCAACCTCGGCGGAAGATGTCACTCGGCATGCGGAAGATGTCACCTGGCATCTTGTAACCTTGCCACCAGGTTCCCAAGTGAAGATTCCATAACAGTCGCCACCGCCTTTCAATACGGGGGGTCACCTTTAGGATTTTAGACTTAATATTCAATTTTCAAGTATTAAATAGCAGCAGCTTTTGGCCAATTAGCTGCCGTCATTGTAGCTCCGACGAGTTTACCGTTTCGCCTAAACAAGGGAGGCGAAGAAGTTCGATATATGTGCACATTTAATTGGTATTTGATGGGAAAGGTTATGTCACAATCACGATATAGTTTGGTAGGAAATCACAAGAGGGTGTTTGTCCTCCACTTTTTAGGTCAACAATCTTTGGAGGCATTAAAAACAAGACCCATAAATAGTAGTTGGAAGGCTACTATCATGTAAGCAGGTTAAAAGGGAGGAATAATTAGTATTTTTTAACATATTTTTTTATTTGTGAGAAAATAAAGAGAACTTAAAAAAAATTACGATGATATAATGTATAACAACATTTTATATTCAAATTTAAACTTTAATATTATATTAAAAATATTACAATAAAATATTATAAACATGAGATAATTATTATTTTTAATACTTCCAACCTTATTGACCTACTTTTTCTAAAGATGGTTGTCTTGATCCTTTATATCGTAGGCCCACCGTCCTTCCGCCATCTGTCTTTGGTTTTGAAGGATAACAACTCCAAGAATGCATGCACTAAATTTTAAGAGTCTATGCTCATCTCTGGGGATGTTGGAGGTTTCGCCCTCCAGTAATGATATGAACAAAGGTCTTATAAAGTTCTCGTTGCAAAACTTTGATGGGTGCACCATTTGTAATAGAGATAGCTCCCAAGAGTAAAAATACCTTACGAATAAATAATAATATTATAACTAAATAATTTTATATTGTATTTAGTGATATATAATACCTAACATTTTAGTAAAAAAAATCTTAGAAATAAAGTGCCTAAATGGTTGTTTAAATCTCTTCTAAAAGTTAATCTTGTGAATGGTCCAGCACTTCTATTGGTTGACTCTAGAGTTAACTTACTATTTTTTGAATTGCTCCCAAATTATATTTTTTCTTTATGTTGTTGATTTTTAAAAAATAATTTTTCAATTAAAAGAAAATTTGCAATTCAAAGCTTAAAAAAAAAGGTTTTATTTCATATGGAGAATAGTTTGCTATTGGAAGAACCACACGAATTTATTTCCTCTAAAAATAAGATAATTGAGGCTAATTTAATTATTTTTTTAAAATCTGGCTAGAATTTCTAATATGTTCATAGAATTTTATAACCCTAGAGTTTTTTTTTTTTGACGTACTTCTAAAAATAAATGTTAATTTTATTTTTATTTTTATTTACTCATATTTTGGCCGGATTTTTAGAAGAACAGCAATAAATGTTTATTTACACATATTAAGTTAATTACACAATGTAAAAAACGTATTTTGGCCGGAATTTCAAAAGGCCACTACAATCCCTATAAAAAGCAGTGTTAATTTAAGTTTTATTTACACATATTTTGGCCGGAATTTTAGAGAAAAAAAAAACATGTTAACATTGTAGATGAAATGTTAATTTACAACCATTTTAATGAAATATTTTGGCTAGAGTTTTAGACGTTTATTTACACATGTTAATGGAGTAAGTTAATTACACAATGTTAATCTACAATGCTTATTTACACATGTTAATGAAGAACTACAATAAATAATTAAATTAATTAAATGAAGGAATTTGGCTACTAAACTTCTTAAGATATATTTTTTAACTTGTATTTATTGTAAATGGGCTTAATAAAATAGAGGATGGTTTAAGAAAAAAAATAATTGATATTTCTATTCTCTTTGTAAAAGTAAAGAAAATAGTATAAAGAAATTTTTTTTTGTTTAGAAATATAAAATCTTTCCAAGGTAATGTCATTTTTGAATAAGATTTAGAAGCTTTTAATTTTTGTCTTTTTCATAAATATAATTACTTTTGCAATGTTAGAGTACACCTATGTGCTTCAGTATTTTAAAATTTATTAATATAATTTATCTTTTTATCAACAACAAAAAAAAAGATTCCAATCTTCCATTGCTCTAGATATATTCAAAACTTCTCAAGTCTCTTAACCAAAATTTAATCAACTTGAACACAAACTTCTCAAACAATGGTATGGAACATAGCTGTCGGGATTAGGAAGGCCCAGTGCAGAAACAAAATTGAATGATGCTTAGCCCAGAAGCAAACCGGTCAACCGTTTGCTTAGCAATTGATCGATACATAATGATTTTGCAAATGAAGATGGATTCTTGTGGTCATATTTTGTAATGAAACTGCACTAGTAAATCAATAGAGTGAAAATGGCATGCACTCTTTTAGTAGGAAACGAAGGTTTCTTCCCATGACATTTCTCCCGAAGCATGTGGAAGAGACTTTTCCCTTCCAGCAAGTCATCAATGGACAAGAAGTCCTATCTAACCTTCGGGCATCAATGTCCAAACAAACGAAACCCAAAACACGGCCATTTTAGTTTCTTTCTATACGTAACTTTAGAAACCATTTGATCATGATTTTGATTCGGTAGTAAAGAAGAAAGGCCCCACAGTATAAAACTTCATCGTCTCGTCATGGAGGAGACGATAGTAACCAAGGGGAGCACCACTGATCCCTTTGTTTACATCTGTTGGAACATTACAAGTTTCTGAAGGAGAAAGGTCAAGGAAAGCCCTGCATCCCTCAAGCTTCCTGTTATCTCTGACCTCTCGACGAGACAATGTCGCGAAGAAGTAACCCGTTGGATCACACACATCACTCAAGAAGGTGAACGGAGCTTCCTCAAACCCATGCTCATCAACAGTTTTGCATGTTATCCGTACTACAGCTCCTGCAGAAATGTTAGGGTGAGAAAGAGAGAAAAACTCAATATAACTGAGAATTTGGTCTTCTTCATTGTGAAGATTGATTGGGTCTAGGAATTACCTTCAAGTGGGATAAGTTTAGGGCCAGATTTGCAATAAACAACACCCTGGATGGCTATAGCTGTGGAAAGCAGTTCTTTTCCTAAACTGGGTTTGTCAAGATCTTTTGGGCTGTAACCATCTCCACCAGCATATGCAATAATCACCACTGGGAAAAGGAGCAAAGATGAAGCAAAGAAGAAACGATTTAGAGCCATTTTTCATACACAAAGAAAACAAAAAAAGATGTGGGTAATGCTTGGGGAAAGATTGTAATCATGGCCTCTTTATAGGGATTGTCTAATCATGTTATATATTCTCACAGGAGTTAAATATACGAGGAAGCAGCTTACTTGGTGGCACGATCGGCCTATCGAATAACTAGAACGTGCAGGCTTTCAAATCATGTGCATGATCACATGCAAAATGCAAATCAATTACCCGACAAAGAATTTTCTAATTCTCAATCATAAGCACCATTTTGTCAAGCACGTCCTTCATCCATGCACTGTGGTAAGTCAACGGCTAACTATTAGAGGAGATACTGCTAATCCATTAAATCTTTATCTCCAATCGTCAAGATGCGGTTTAACAACGATACATGAAGAAAAGAAGAAAAAACAGGGAAGGTACTGTTGAGAGTTGTAAGGAAGAGTACCTTCTGGAGGAATTTTAGGTGAGAAAACTGAGATAGAAAATAAGGTAAAACAAATTATTGTGTTACTAAAAGTAATTTTTATACATATGATTAGCCTCACACAAAAAAATACAAGGGAGAAAAAACACAAATTTGAGCATTGCAATCAATCCAACCTGCTGTAGATGGTAAGTTTTTGATCTTTGCGTTATATCAAGTAAAGTTGTTAGATTCTTCGGCTACGATTTTTGTTGACTTTCCATAAAGTTCTGGCTTGCTTTCATACTTCTTAAACTGAATTGGATATAAAGGGGGGGGGGGGGGGGGGGGGGGGGGGAACTGAATTGAATAGTGATGACATTGTCCTGTCGAAGATAACTAAATAATGTTGGACCAAAAGGTCTAGTGAATGGATCTGCTACTTGTTGAGTAATCGGCAAATGAACATGGCATAGAGCTTTGTGTGAAATGGCACACATAAAGAGGCGGTTGGATCCTCTCTTTTAACTCTTAACATATGCATTAGAAATCTACCTCCAGTGAAAATCATAAGATTTTGATAGGTTAAGAGGTGTTGGGTTTAAGTTTTAAGGTGAAGGCCCATTAAGGGCAAAATTGGAAAAGTCGGTAAAAGCTTTTTATTTTATTACATGAAAAGTTTTTGACGTGGTGGTGAAGTTGAACAAACGTGAAGAACGCCCATCAGCACTGCCATGATTTCCAGGCAGATTTAAGGTTCTCATCAAGCTAGAGAGGATTCAAGCCTGAAATCGTCATATATGGGGCCCAAAAAACAAAAAAAAAGGTACGACTTGCTTTATCATCATTTTGCTCAAATGAGTTTTGTGTTCTAGTTTAACTATGTGATTCTGGAGATTTTGGGCTTGTTCGATCCCATTTAAGCTAACATCTTATACCTCAAATCACTATGCTAGGAGACTAACCCATATATTAACGTAATTCAGATTGAAAATAAACAATGAATCAGTCTCCTAACCCTAAACTCTAAACGTTAGACGTATGGAGTCATTCTCCTTTTCGGACCATCTAGTTTTTGTACATAATTGGAACAGACGCCACACATGATTTTCATCATTTAAGTAGATGTCCATTTTGATTGAAATCAATTTAGTAAGAGGAAACGTTGTAGGGTTTCTTCCTCTTCCTAGTTATGCAACTGCGGTGGTATCCAGTAGTTCCATCGGCCGAAGTAACAACTAAAATACTTGGTCCACACACACCACCGGGCTGGTGGCGCAGTTGGCTAGCGCGTAGGTCTCATAGCCCGAGTTATCCTGATGTTTGCTAGTCATGACTCGTGAGCAAAGTATTTCTTAGTAAAGTCCAAATGATTCTTGCGAAAACAACTCGTCTTAAGCCTTCATATCATCACTTGGATTAATTTTCTTACTTAAATAAGTCTGTAGAAAGAGTATGCCCCTCCATCCATGAGAATTTGCTACAAGAATGTTCACTGCTTAATGATGGTAAGCTACGATACCACAAATCCAATAGCAATAGCCATCAAAAGAGGGCTCTTATTTTTTGTGTGCTGAAATTCACTCTCAATTCAACATCACTGTTAAGCACATTTACTTTAACAATGACACTGAATTTTTTTTTTTTTTTTTTTGAGTGTTCATCTTTTCTCCTTTTGTAGGACATCATCCATAAGAGTTTTTGTATTCATACTTGATAACTCTATTTCTTATAGAGTTATTTTGATCATTTTAGGCAATATATAATAAGTGCTTTTGTAATTATATTTATGCAACTTGTGTTATTTTATGTAGTAAATCCTAAATAGCAGAAAAACAAAAGGAAACAATCAAGAAAAGAAAGAAAACAAGCAAGAAAGTGGAGGCTATTATGTGCAGCACGGAAGAAAAGACAAAAAAAGAAGAAAAGAAGTTGGTATTG
Organism: Casuarina cunninghamiana; assembly: GCA_028551485.1. NCBI lineage: Eukaryota > Viridiplantae > Streptophyta > Magnoliopsida > Fagales > Casuarinaceae > Casuarina > Casuarina cunninghamiana. The sequence continues at coordinate 9,879,269 of CM052368.1, forward strand.
TCGTGTAAAGAGAAAAAGGGGATTGTCGTGCGAGTAGCGGCGGAGAGGAGATTACCGTTGGCGGCCAGGATCTTGTCGGAGCTCAAAGGTGACACATGACAATGGGTGTCTTAAGCAGAGAACGCAGCAATTGTGCAACAGCAAACTGCTGGCGTCCCTTTCCGGTGAGAAACCCATTTCGGTGGTTAAGATCCATTTTCCGGCCATATTTGAGCGATTTTTGGCCAAATTTGAGTGGTTTCCACGAAGAGAAGCTCTTTCCAATGTTTCTGCAGCTGTTTTTAGGCGATTTGTGTGGTGGTTTCCTATGAGAGACAGTGAACGCTGTTTGGAGTTTTTCTTAAATCTGCATGTTTCTAAGGCGAATCAGCGCAATCTTTTTGCAGATCGGCACTCCAGGCATTAGCCTTGACCATTTCTGGTGGCTTTCGTGAAAAATGGCGACGAAGCACAGCGGCACATGGCACTTATGCATGGCAGCGCATGGAGGCATGTGGCGACGGCGCGTGAAAGCGCATTTCGACTCATTTTCTTCTCCTCTTTTAAGCCAGCTCCTCCTCCTCTTCCTGATGTGCATATTTGTCCAAACTTTCTCTGAATTGAAGAAATTTTGGTGACATATTTGATGTTTTTAATTTTCAAAATATTTTGTTCAATTTCTTACACTATTTCTATTTATGTAAATATGATGTTTTAGTTTATTATGTTAGAGCTAAGATGGAACTTGATTATGATGTATGAATAGTATGATTATAATGTTTTGTGAGATGTTTTGTTTGTGCGAAGTTGTATTTTACTAAGCTTAATGCCTTTAAGTGATTAGCTACCACTTAAATGATTTGATTTGCATGTTAGAGACCAATAAGAAATAACATGTAGTTGCTTCTTGTAATATGCAATCATAGATTAATATGGATAAACATATACCATGTGGTTTGTATGGCTTTAGGTGTAAATTGGAATATGCACTTAGTTGATTTCAATTCACATATAAAACTACAGTGAGTTAATGAGCTAAGTATATTCGTTATACCTAAACATAGGATAATGAATAAATTACAAAATTCCGTCATCACATGAGTAAAATTAATCTTACTAACATAAATAATCAACATTTGTACCTAGTAATTATGTGAAATCGAATGCTCTAGCATGTTTCAGTTATCGAGTTTAGGTTAAATTTAGTTATTTAGTCCATGTTTTATCACTTTGATTTGCTAGATAAACTTTAGAAATTATTCACCATTAGTAATTAGTTAGTTTAGTAATCATTAGTCTTTGTGGGACAATATCTTACTTATCATTATATTACTTATTTGACATATATACTTGTATGTAGAATTTCACCAAACAATACTCTTCCAATAAAATAGAGTAGTTGAATGCAAACATTATCACTTATTGGATGATGCCCGCATCTTACTTTTCCAGGCTCATTGATAGCTTTATTTTTATAGATTTACCTTGAGTATTTTAGACAACAAATAACATTGTGTTTGTGAGAAAATGTTTAGATTTCCTTACATTTACTCATGTTTTCCTTACATCCCTAGCTCTTAAAATCTACAGAACATTCACTTATTCCACTGATGCATGCCATGTATGGACGCATTTGTAAGACAAATTTCTAAGGATGGGAATGCAAGAAGTTTGTGCAATGCAACAAGACTTAGCTAATGTTGCCTAACATGAAGAGATCAATATATGTACCAAATGGAGAATTTATGGAATCGGTATGATCCATATGTTGCCATCTTATACCCATGACTCATCAAAAACCCCAATTTTCAGTGATTTCAGGAATCTAGGAATATAGTTGAGTTCCTCAATGGACTTGATGAGAGGTATTCAGTGGCTAGCTCACAGATTCAGAATACTCAACCACCATTTTCCCTATCTAAGGCCGTTGGGATGCTCTAGGCTAAAGAAAAGGTTGATTGATCGACTGGAAATTGTAATGTCAATTCTTTGATGTTCATGCTGGAGTTAGGTCTTAGACTTGGGTTGGAACCAAATTCAGGCCACGCACGATCCAACTTAAACCATGCATGGGTCACAGCACACCATGCGCATGAAACATAGGTTGTGCCCAATGTTATGATGCACAGGTCACGCCCAATTCTTTAGGCCTAGGCTATGTGCCTTACAACACCCGGCTTAGGCCCCCAGCACACAATTTACACATTAGGTGGGTGCAATATCCAACAACTTCCTCCCGCGATTCTAAGGCCTACATGGGCTTTGTTGACTTAGAAGCCCAACTTGGAATTTGCTCACATTGTGGCAAAATAGGGCACAAGTATGATAAATGCCTCACACTTACCAAGTGTGGACATTGTGGCATTTTAGGCCATTCCAAAGAAAAATGTTGGTGCCTACATGGGAAGCCCAAGCTGAAAGGAAAAGAAAAATTAGGAGAGCGTCAAATTGTGAACAATTCATCCATAAATGATATTTCCAATTGAATCTACCATTTCCAAGGAAGATTAGGAGTTGATTAAGTCCATTTTTCACAAGAAAAAATAGCTGACTGCCCACATTATTAGCATCAACCATGGGAGCACTACCAATTCAACGGGTAACTTTTCCAAACCCCACAATTACTCATGTTGGCTTGTAGACTTAGGCATTAGTGACCATATCACAAGCGATTTTACATGTTTACTATCTTATCAATCATGCTCACATGAATTTAGAATAGTTAAGCTCTCAAATGGAAAATAGATACCCATCACACATATTGGCTCTGTGATCATCCAACACCAATATTATCTCTATAATGTCATATATGCACCCTAATCTATTTCAAACCTTCTTTTCACTACCAAATATACAAAAGATAATCATTGTGCCATTACATTGCTATCTTGTTTATGCTTCTTTCAAGACTTATGGATTAGGACAATGACGGGGCTTAGTAGAGTGAAGCACGAACTCTATTATCTTATGAACACTTTTAATAATGCATGTGTCTTAGTTTTTAATAGTTCTATAGTATATCATTTTTCTTCTAAAAAATTGAACACTAGTTAATTTTCTTCAACCTCTACTACATGTAATATTTTACATCAAAGATTGGGACATCCTTCGTTTAATGCCATGCGACATGTGTTTGATATACCATTTTCTACTTTATTTGAAATTAAAGCATGCCCTATTTGTCCTTTATCTAAACATGCACATTCTTCTTTTCCAACTAGTACTTCCACAACATGTAATTCCTTTAAGTTGCGACACATCGACATTTGGGGGCCTTATAAGTCTCCATTGCACTTTTGTGCCAGATATTGTCTTACTATAGTCGATAACTATATTAGGGCCACTTGGACCTTGTTGATGACTCACAAGATAGAAACATTATCTTATATCAGGGCTTTCTTTAGCATGGTGACAGCCTAATTTAGGGTTCATATTAAACATGTGCACATAAATAATGCCTTAGATTTATTTAGTTCATCATGCACCTTCTTTTTCTAATAACAAGGAGTCATACATGAAAGTTCATACCCTTACATGCCCTCAACAGAATAGAGTGGTAGAAAAAAAACATCGACATTTATTCAATGTAGTGAGGGCTTTACATTTTCAGTCTCACTACCCCATTTGCTCCAAAAGCGAATGTCTACTTGCAACTACTTATTTGATAAATCGCACACCCACTCAGATACTTAAAGGTCAAACACCTTATGAAAAGTTATTTGAAAAACCCTCATCATTGGATCAACTTTGAGTTTTTGGTTGCTTATATTATGCAGCAAACTTGTCATAAAAGGACAAATTTGGACCACATTCCATTCCATCTATTTTTATAAGGTATGCACACGCCCAAAAAGGGTATTATCTCCTTGTCCTTGATAGTGGAAAATTTATTGTGAGTCGCGATGTGATTTTTCATGAAAATATTTTTCCTTTTTACTCTTCATCATCATCACTACCTACTCAGCATTCATCATGATTTGATTGTGAGATCCGGGATCCTGACTTGCTTACCATAGTCCCTTACACTAGTCTAGCTCCACAACTCCATGTTGCACCTTCATTGCCTGTCACAAAGCAACCTACACCATGTAAGTGTCACTCAGGTAGAATTCCTAAACCCCATACATGGCAACAAGACTATATTTGCTCCCATATTGATTCATCCCATACACCTGCACCTTCTACTACACATCCTATTTCCCATGTGTTGTCCCATCATAGGCTTTCTAGGCAACACAATCACTTCGTATGTTCCATTTTTGCCACACTAGAACCTACATCTTACCATGAGACGGTTCTAGATCCCAAATAACGTGATGCCATGACTGAGGAGATATGAGCATTAGAATCAAACCATACATGGGACTTGGTGTCTTTGCCTGCAAGTTAGCATGCTATTGGCAACAAGTGGGTCTATACAATCAAGTACAATGATGATGGGACCATTGATCATTACTAAGTGCTCCTTGTAGCTAAGGGATACAGCCAATGGGTAGGAGTTGATTATGAGGACACTTTTGTTAAAAATCATGTGCTTGTATGTTTTGATTGAGAAAAATTTTATTTGAATATATGTTAAATATAAAATTTTATTTTCACATATGATAGAATATATGAAATTGTGAGTGCACATATTAAAACTCAAAGGAAGTAAAAGGTGTGCAAATTATAATATCAATTGATGATATTATAAAGTAGCTGGGTTCCTACATTTTATTATCAAACATCAAATATGAAGCCAATTTGATTTACTCTATGAATATCTTAATTAATAGATTAGTTTATATTATTGGTTATGTTAAAATAATTTTGATACTTGGAATTGGTATGCTTATAGGTGTATTTGAAAAGCAAAAGCTTATGATAATGGAGTATACATATTCGTTGGACCGACCATATATCTATATATATGGGTACATGAAACTTATTTATATGCATGGCCCGTGAAGAAAGTTGAGCCCGTGAAGGTTGAAGCCCAGCTATTAAAAGAGAAGTCAGCCTGTGAAGAGAGTTCAACCCACGAAGCTTGAAGCCCAGCGCAGTTCACTTATCCAAAATGGCAGCGTCTTGAGCATATAAGAGCCTAAGCTCTTATGATCGAACGCCTGAAGCCCTAGCCACATATCTCGACCTAGAGCTATCCTCCTCCTTTCGATCTCTCTCCTGCGACGCCGGCTCCAACAGGAAGAATGTTGAGGCGACTGAGTGTCAGAACGGCTATCTTGTTGAAAAATCACCATCTGCAGCAGTACAACGTCATATCCATCAAATCTCAACGAAAGGATTTCGAAAAGGTTTGAACCGAAACCCTAATATGTTCAATGTTTGAGTATATGTTATAAAAGGGAGCTTCGGATGAACTTTTTGGGCTTGCTGAGATATATTCTTGCTGATTTGATCAAAAGAGATAAAAGCCCTCATTGATTTGCTTTTGCTGCCGTGTTCGGTAACATTTGAAGGAAAAGGAAATCTTCGGTGATATTCCTTAAACTTGTTATCTTGTGAATATCATTTGATAGATTGATCTTTGTATGTGCTAGATTATTTATAACATTATTTGCACATAAAGATTACTGTAAATCTGAAACCCTAGATTTGTGAAATTGAGGCTTTCAAGAGTAGAGCTTGAATTGACTCTATATACATTCGATTAGCTCTTTGATAAGCTTAAATCCTCACTCATATCATATATTTGAGGAATGAGCTTGATGTATTAAGGTTTTTGTAAACCTAACTTTGTAACCGTGAGCTATATAACTCCTTTTGAGGAGTTGCGGGGTGAAGGAGAGGTGCCCTCCTTGTTTGAAGTAAAGCAGATTTCAACTTGGTTTGAGTTGAAGGAGAAGAGGGTGGAAGTAGGTGAAAAGTGCCGAACCACCTTGAAATTCTTGATTGTGAATTTTCTGATATGATTTATTCTTTTATGCTTTAGTATCATTGTGATATTTTATCTTGCTGTGATTGCTAGAAAGAAATCAAAAAGGAAAATATTTAAATTAGCTAAGCTTCTAAATATCCAATTCAACCCCCCTTCTTGGATAGCCATAAAACCTTACAACTTTTGCTCCCGTTAGTAAGCTCGTGACTATATGTATTCTCATAGCAATAACAATTATACATTATTGGCGTATGCATCAAATGGATGTGTACAACACATTCTTACAGGGTGATCTTGATACAAAGATTTACATGGGCCTTTTAAAGGGGCTTCAACTTAAGGGATACATCCAACGGGCAGGAGTTGATTATAAGGACACTTTTTTTCCCATTAGCAAGCTCGTGACTATACATATTCTCATAGCAATAGCAGCTATACATCATTGGCATATGCATCATATGGATGTGTACAACACATTCTTACAAGGTGATCTTGATACGGAGATTTACATGTGTCTTTCATAAGGGCTTCGACTTAAATGGGGATAAAAAATATGCAAACTTAGAAAGTCTCTTTATGGCCTCAAGCAAGCATCTTGACAATGGTATTAGAAGTTTATTGATGCTATTGTCTGAGCTGGTTTTTATCACTCCTAACATGATTATTTGCTCTTCCTTAAGCAAACACGTAAGGGCCTTCTTATTGTATTTATATATGTTGATGATATGATCATTACAAGTGGTGATGAGTTGGGCATAACTACATTGAAAGAATATTTTTGCGTTACTTTTCGTATCAAGGATTTGGGATTAGTTAAATACTTCTTAGGAGTTGAGATGGCACACTCCCCTACTGGTATAGTGATGAATCAATAGAAGTATGCCCTTGAATTGATCTTTGAGTATGGGCTTTCTAGCTGTAAACCAGCAGATACTCCTATAGAACAAAACGTTAAGTTCACAAGTATGGATTACGATGAATTCTTAGAGAAAGGGAGACATACCTTTTAAGGACATCACTTGTTATCAACGATTAGTGGAAAGATTAATCTACCATACTGTAACCCAGCCAAACATATGGTTTGCAATATAATTATTGAGCCAGTTCATGCACGCACCTAAGCAATCCCACCTAGAGGCCACCCTTTAAGTAATCCGATATGTCAAGGGATCACCTGGACAAAGGCTTCTCATGAAGTCCAAGAATAACCTTGAACCACAAGCTTTCTTTAATGCCACTTATGGATCTTGCCCAATGGGATGCCATTCTACAATGAGTTTTTGCATTATGTTATTCTAGAATCTACAGTTTCTCATTCTTTCGTAGAATTAGAGTATCATGCCATGACGTCCCTGACATATGAGATAATTTGGCTCATTGGCCTTTTTAGGGATTTGCAGGTTCCAATAATTAGACATGTATCTCTAAATTGTGATAATGAGGTTTCCATGAAGATAGTGGTCAATCCTATGTTACATGAAAAGACCAAGCATATTGAGATAGATCACAATTTCATCAGGGAGAAGTTCACAACATGAATCATCTGAATTGCACACATCTCCACACGTGATCAACCAACGAACTTGCTAACAAAGGCACTGGGAATACAACACCACCATTTCTTTTTAGGCAAGCTGGATGTCTATGATCTATTTCGCCCACCAATTTGAAGGGGGATGTTGAAATGTCTATTGTTGTTACTGCAGAACACTATACCTCAAGCCCAACATAAGGAGCCTCTTACTATACACATTACATTGTAGATGCACTCATGGTCCCCTTAAGAACCCTATTCTAGTTCTTGAGTTTGTAAGTCTATTTTGTAAACACTTCCTACATATATTGAAAGTAGTTTTCATCGTTTTCTGCAAAATGGTTCTATGTTTCTACTTTCTTAACAATTTGACGAAACCATTTTAGTTTGCAATTATAAACATCAGAAAAATGATCAAGTAAAATGAGTACTTGAAGTGGGAAGTAGTTGGGGCATGATTTGGATAACATAATTCCTTGATTACCAATGAAAGCATAAAGTTGTTTTTCCTCTCCTCCAAGATTTGGATTCTCACTTCCAATTCTTCAAAGAAATGGTCGTTGCTTTTCCTTTTCTTCTTTCTCTCACTTCTCTGTTTTTGGTTTCTTATAATTTAGTTTTTCTTCATTTTCTTTTTCGGGATCATGCTCATTAGCAGTGGAGGTAACCACTAGCGATGTCAAAAGAAGCAAAAAAAATTGCAAAGAAAAGAAACGAGTGAAAGCCAACGCTATTATGCAAAACTAGGTTCCCAAATGGCCTTTTAATATATGAAACTTTCCAAACACCCAACTTGAAAGCGACTAGGAAGCATGATAGAAGAAGAATCCATAAAGGGGGGAAATATTTGTAGGCATGCATGGGTTACCACAAAAGCGTTACTATCCCATAGTGGTAAAACAAAAGTGTCATATTAAAAATAAAACAATTATTTAGTAGTATTTAAATATAAAAAACATTCTCTTAACTCATGAATGAGCTTTAAGATTAACCTATTAACCTATTTTTAATATGCCAAATAACATTATTTGCATGGAGTTCAATTAGCAACGGTTGCTCAAAGAACCTCTAAGAGAAATGGCTTCCAATTCCAAAAAGCCAACATAAGTAATTATGTTGATTGTTGGGAAAAAATTACTTGGTTATTACTTATTAAAGAGCTAAAAAAGAGTGAGGATTTGATATTAGTTTAAAAAATTTGTATTATAATACCATTATGAGATGTTTAGAAGTGGAGATAAAAGGATCACTGACTTGGAGTTAAAAAAATATATCTTTTATGTTAAAAATGAGCTTTTATAGCTAGTCACAAATTTAGAATATGCATTGCTAAAAACTACTCAAAATTGTGAGAGTAGAGAAAAAGTTAAGTGGACAAAATTAGTATGAAAAAGAACAAAAATCAAATGAGCATTTATTCTTTGATTCCACCAAATGGATGAGGCTATATTGACTATATATAGATTGTTATGACAAATTGAAAAATAAAGGAGGAAGCAAGATGGATGATCAAAACCTTAAACAACAAGATTTTTGTAGTAACCTTGTTAAGTGTGACTTTTAAAACTACAATACGCCATATTTGGAATGAAGTAGATATAAAAGATTCAACAGTTAAAGTCACGGTAGTACAACCACTTTTGCCAAGATCAAGAAGTATGTGGGAATAATATCTCATCAAGTAATGAAGTAAAACTCATAAATTGTAATAAATATATACAAGTGGTCTAAAATTTTCCAAACGTCATTTTTCAGTATAGGTGATGAATGTTTGTTTTGAACTATTTGTAATATAATATAATTATATATATATATATATATATGAAAGTTCACAAAAGAAAATTAATATGAGATATTTAATCATTTACATGTGAATAATTCCAACAATTTTCTATTGTTTTGGAATTTTTCAACTTCAATTCGCTTGGTTTATATCCTTTATTTAAAAAATTAACAATAAAATTATAACCCATCCCGTCGACTAAGAAATGTCCTTATTCTTGGTGAGGCCAACGAGTTAAATTCTCCAATCATTGTACCGCGGCTCTTGCTCCTTTGTAAGCGACATTTCTCACGACCTTCACGCTCATCAGTTTTTGCCTCTCCTACCGCTATGATCAGTTTGCTATGCCATGCACGAACATCCTGTAAGTTCAGATTTGAATGACCAGGACGGCAGCATGGAGAGTAGTGACAAAATCCAGTTTTGCTTGTAGCAAATAAGTATTTGAAGAACACACTGCAGAACTTATTACAGATTTGCAAATTAGGCAAAAATAGATACAGAGACTTGCAGAGATTAAGTGCCAGAAAAAGATGCGTGACGGCAGCTACAACCCAAGAAATACCAAACGGTATAGGCAGCCCGTGATCGAAAGCTGAAAAATCCATGATGATATTTTCTATACTTTGGACACAATGTCAAAATATTCAGGAAACAAGAAGAATGAAAAGAAGAAAACGATTACAAAAGTTTTGTGGTATCATTCTTGCTAAATGAAAAGCTGAACATGAGCTCCATATATGAAGAAATTGTAAACATATTACAGTCAAGAAAAGTAAATTCTGAAATTTATTACAATTAGAAAAGAAAATTTACTATGCCAACACATTTGAAATAAAACATAATGTGCACTAAACTCTCAATATGTCACGATATTCAATAATAATTGTTTAGGGTTATAGTCTCATGTTGAAGAAGCACAATTTTGATGTGAAATTTAAATAAAAGAACTATCCATTAACTCATAAATTAATTTTTAAATTAGATTTTGAGCTTTTTAATATGGTATCAAAACTCATGTTAATTAACTTACTATTAAGAATTAGGGGCAACAATGAGTGAGGCTAAATTAGTATTTTGCTATGTGGAAGTGAGGGCAAACATGTAAACTAACTACCATATCATTGTTGGAGGTAGTTAATGAGTATATTTCAAGTATCTTATACATATATCCTAGTTATATTCTAAATGTATTTTAGGTATATCTTAGAGATATTCTAGAGGTCATTCTCCTTTATATTAGTTTGAAAATATAATTCCTTGGAAAAACCTAATTAGGTAGAAAAAGGGTTGTACTCTAAACTATGAGGATGGTCAGGGGGCTCTATTTTATATTACAACCACCAACTAAGAGAGAGTTCATTATGTAGGTATTGTATATGCCACATGATAAGAGAGCCATTATGTGTAGGTTTTATAACCAATACCTTTATATTCTTTAAGAAAAGAAAGAATTGTAATAGGACATTGTGTTAGTCTGAATCATCTTAAATATTACATCTCTTGTGTGCTTATGACTTTACCTTGCATTTATGTATTTGTGTGATGAGTAAGTTTTACAAGACTTACTTTATCCTCGTTGCATCTCTATTGTTATTGACATTAAGATGACTTTTTGGTGTATAGAAAGTGCTAAGAACTATAGTCTCATACCAAAATAAAGTACAATTCTAAGGTGGAAGTTTAAATAAAAGAGTTGTCTCATCAAATCTTGAATTAATTTTGAATTAAATTTTAAGTCTTCTAACAATAATAACACAATATTCAACACACAAATCCATTGCCAAACCCCACATTTCGAGCAATCTCATTATTTGACCCTTTGTTGTTCCATAAAAAAATCCAATGGTGTACTAGTTCTCATGGCCTACGTATTTTACAACATCATGAATTGGAGCAAACATGAGCTTATTGCTTAAGCTAGTCGATCGCTAACCCACCTTCACTGGTTAAAACCGGCACAAGTTCCTAGAGGTTCTCTCTTGTTACTTGTTAGTTCGTCAGCCATCATTAACAAATGCCGAAAAGTTCGATATACAATGTGCTTAGTGGTTTTCCATCCGTAGGTTGTGATTAGTGGCCCCGTACCAAAGTGGAGTTTTCAAAAAGAGGTGAAAAAACACATTTTTATATAATAACATCGTTTTGGTTACTACGCAACGTTATGCTTTAAGAAACACAGCTGCATAGAATCATTGCTTGAAAGGTCGATTAAGGAGTTTCTGTCTTTTCGATGGTCAATTTCATCTTCTTCTTCTTTCTAAGGAAAATAGAATGTGGAAAAAATAGGTATCGAACATAAGAATTTTTAAAACATCCTTTAACATATAGTTTGAGTTTGTCACTGAAATTATTTGCAATAATTTCCCAATTAGCCTTCGCCTCTACCGCTTTCTTATAATGCTTCTAGGTTCACGATTACCTATGAATCGAAGTCTTGGAACTACACCTACCAAATCAATCGCACTTACTTCTTAGGACGATTAAATTTCTTTTTTAAATTCCAGAAGCCTATTAAGCAAAGTCTTGGAATTAGACCCACCAAACTAATCAAAACAAAACCTCTTTTACTGGTTTATTCAAGATTATTTTTGTTGACAATGGGTGAATTACAACTTGACCAATCAAACTTGGATTTGGTTTGCTTCAATCAATTATGGGGTTCATATTAAACTCTTTGAGTTTTAGTTAAATAAGTTGTATTAGAAAATAAATCCAAAAATCCAATCCAAAATGTAAATTATGAATTGAGATCATTTTTTTTTTCCAAAGTAAGACTTTTGTTCCAACACTCTCTTTTATACCAAATATATTTTATACTCAAAGCTGAACAAAGTGAAATAAATGCTCCCTAACACACCAAGTATATGTTAAGTGTTCAAAGTTAAATGAGAGTTTAAAATAAATTAAGTTAGACTATGATATCATATCAAAAAATAGGTACAAAATTCAACTCAAAAACTAAATATAAGTTGGGTGATATTTTTTATATTTAAATACTACCTAAAATAGTATTTTTTCAATATAGGACTTCCACCTTTAACAAGTTTGAATCAAGCATGCATGGATTTAGATCAATACAATATGAGACTAGGTTGCAATGCTTGCACCTATTATTGAGCTTGGTTTTATTACGACAACCCTTGGTCCCATATTTCAGCTAACATATAGTTTCTGTCACTAGGGAACTTTAATGACTCAATTCCTCGTGCCATTTAAGGCTAATCTTACTACAAAATTCATGCATTACTTCAACGTAACCAAACCCCAGAAAAGAATAAACGAAATTCAACTTCATGGATAATCCTTTACCATTTAACGAGTAAAATAGACGACAAAATGTCAAAGCCAACATATGAGGGTCAAAAAAGCAACACACTCATTCGCACCAATGGAAAATCGATAGCTAGGTTCAAATAAATTATTCGATTTGGCTGGCTGGACGACAACCTTGAATGATCAGAGTTCAAATCCAAAACAGTGCAACAACGTCCTCGCTTGTTAGGTCAACCAACGAGGATGATGCCTACAAGTTGCAGAAACGATGTGCTTAATAGTCTAAGTGAGTATTTATGGAAAGAACTTGACTCTTGATTCATTTCTTTAAGCACTTACTTTAACCTTTACTAAGAGTAGAATTACCCGCTCTAATTTCATCTAGTTGAAATGGTATTGTTTTGAGATAAAGAAATGGGTTCAGGACTCAACATACTAAAGAAATTTCTGTTCATCATTTAGTCTCATTCCTTTTTGTCTCATTGAGCTGTTAGAAATTAAACCTTTTCCAGAGTTCTATTATGTGCCTAAATCTACAAGCTTGGCACAAGTCCTGGGGTTCACACAACCCCGAGGAATATCTCTTTTGTAAATTATTTACTTTAAGATGTTTAAAGTGACACTATAAAAGGTAATTTGGTTCCACGATAACTTAGTTAAGAAAGTAATTTAGGCCCAATAAAAATATGTAATTTACAATTTAGTGAGAAAGGCTGGCCACCGTTCATCTTGCATGGATCTCCTTTTTCTCAGAAAATCCAATCCAAACAATCGAACCACTGGTCTACCTTCCCAAGTTTTGGATGACGGATCAACATGGAATGTGCACCTTACAACTTCTGTCATGATTCTGAGACATTACATCCCATCTAAATTGCCAATTTGAGGCATTCTGAAGAATGTCTTATCAGAGATCGTTAACACACAACGCAAATTTGGGTGGATAAGTGTGAGGTTTAAGTGATTCCAACCAAGTGGTGGGGGCATAAACCTTACCAAATTGCTTTGCTTTGCTTTGTTTCTCAGAAGTCCAATTATTCTATGCCGCAGCAACTTTCTCGGTAATCAATTAACTTTATGGGTAGGCAGTAGTGCATGGCGGCGCAGGTAATGCTGTTTTGACGCAATTTATCAAGGTTCAATCGCTACAAAGTATACTGAACCCGTAAGTGACCCATTTTCTTCAATGTTGCTTACCATAACGACAGACCTTAAGAAGGGGGGGGAGAAGGTGAATTTTGAAAAATCAATTTTATGACATAATATCAAATTTTAAATAAAACATCCTTCTATTACAGTTTGATAAGTATATTATAGTCTAATATATATTTTATATTATTACTTTTTGAAAATATGAACATCCCCATTTCTATAAATAAGTTTAAAAAAACATTTTACCTAAAACAATGGATTAATGTAAAACCATTTGAGAAGTAGTTGAGATCCCTCTAGCACTGTTCAACCGAAGTTGAAATCATTTAAAGCACCATAAAGTAAATGTGCCAAAAACTAATAGGAATACCCATTATATTAACATCCACTTGCAGGCCAAAAGTGTACGGTGCATTGAGATTAACTAGAACCTTGGGGAAAAACAAACAAAAGAAAAATAGGACACTCAACCTTACTTGCCAGCCACGTAAGACCAGAAGATTAGAATGACAAATTCTACGGTGTAGGTGAATCCCAGGAAAGTTCCGTCCCTTCCTAGTTGTACAACTTGTGTCGCGCACTATAGAGGGGCCCGACCTTACTACCACCACTACATAAGCTGGTCATCTCCCTCCATTCCACAACATCTTTTTCTTCAACTCCCCCTAAACCCTTGTGACCTCATCTATATTACAGCAAACCTCTCGTTCTGACGTTCAAACCCCTCTAAAATCTCACTCAAACACCCAACGTTAAGTGGTTAAGCTCAAGGATGTGTGGCGGTGCTATCCTCGCCAATCTCATCCCCTCTCGCCCAAATGGCCGCTGTGTCTCTTCCTCCGAGCTATGGCCTAACGCTAAGTTCAACCTCTTCGAGACAAATCTGAGCCGACTCGACCATGCAGAGCCCGCCCCCATGAAACGATCCCAGCCCCTGTCCCAGCCTCAGTCTCAGCCCCAGCTTCCCTCAGGTGCACATCGTTTACTGTAAAAGAGCAATTATTTATTTTATTAGCTTTTTGTTTCAGAAAAATCAAGTTTAGATTCTGAGTGAGGGATTTATCCAAGCAGGTCGTGTGCACGAAGAAGCAGAGAAGCCAGCGAAGAGGCAGAGGAAGAACCTGTACAGAGGGATTCGGCAACGCCCGTGGGGCAAATGGGCCGCTGAGATACGTGACCCTAGGAAAGGGGTTCGCGTCTGGCTTGGCACTTTCAACACTGCCGAGGAAGCGGCTCGAGCCTACGACCGAGAGGCTCGCAAGATCCGTGGAAAGAAAGCCAAAGTCAATTTCCCAAACGAAGAGGAGAACAGGAGCTGCTACTACTTCACCCCCAACCAAAGTCGCCGTCACCCACAGAGCACCAGCTTTCCTCATTATCAACCTCATCTGGGAGCTAATTCGAACATTAGCTTTTCAAAAGGTCCGGGCTTTGGGCTTGGTTACGATCTGAACCAGATTGGGGGATATGGGTGTAACGGGTTTGAGCCTCTTGCCGCAGTGGACACCACAAACCCGAGCTTTAATGAGAATTCTGGTTCTGGTTCGGAGGAGGGAAATTCCTCGACTGTTCTGCAATGCACGAATGCTCAGGAGGTGAAGGCGAAAGATGCAGACAAGGCGGTTGAAGAGGAAGAGAACGAAGTGCAGAAGCTGTCTGAGGAGCTGATGGCATACGAGAACTACATGAAGTTCTATCAGATCCCGTACTACGACGGCCAGTCGCCACCACCAGCAGCACCAAACCCTGCCCAGGAAAACGTAGTGGCCGATCTCTGGGGCTTCGATGACGCGGAGGTCCTGCCTGCCTCAGTGTCCTCTTCGGCCATGTAACGGCGTCGTTCGTGCTGAACCCTCCCGTTCTCACTTCTTTTTTCTTTTTTTTTGTGAAATTTTTTTGGTCTTTCTTGGTTGGGTAAGATGTAATGGAATGTAATTGGTGAATCCTAATGGTTCTGTTCATTTCTTGTTGCTTCTTTGTATTTCAGTTCTTGTATTAACTAAAAGAACTTCATGTTATTGCAAATGTCATCTGTTTCTGTTCTGTAAGTTCCCTAAATTTGAAGTTCCTATTCTTTCATTCTTACTAGAAAGTGCTTCAAACGTGACGAGGATGGGTCTAATCGAACACGAAGGAAAACTGAAAACGTTCTTCAAAATTGGGTAAAAATAAATGCATTTGATTCGACCATTTTATCTTATTATTTCCTTCTTTAACTGATCGCTGTAATCCACACAAAAAAAAAAAAAAAAAAAAACTTAAATATTAACACTTGAGATAACATAATATTAGAGTAACATTTTGCAGCCTTTTCTTTTCAATCAATAACAATAAACTGGCGGTGGACCAGGCAGCATTGAAAAAGTCCTTGTTTATTTGTTGGGTGAATAGCATGCAGGAATTGGGAATCGGGCAGACGTCGTAATCGTCGGTGGGTTTGGGAATTCTAATTCCACCGGCGCTGCTGGTTTCGGGTTTCGGGTTTCGGGTTTCCTTTTACGTGGAGAAAACCGACGCGGCGAGCAGTGTCTCAGTGGGCGCCGAGGGATTGGATTTTTGAAACTTGTACGTTCCCCCGCTTCTGCGGTGTACTACCACCTCCCATCGCGAGATTGTACTACCCTTTAGGCAATTTCTTGGCCAAATGCCACGCGCTGGTGGACTCGGTACTTCTTGTTGAACGGTTTTATATTTTAATGATCTAATATTTGGTAAATATGGCAAGAAATAAAGGTCCAAAAACTTTGTGATTTATTTGATAAAACTTTTTAAATAATTTCTATTACAATATTTATTATCTAATTCAAAAATCAACTCATAATCTTATAAACATGATTTTTAATAACATCTTTAATATTATGAGATCACCCCTTACCATAATGGTTAAAACCAACGGGAGCATATAGTGGCATGAAAGGAGTCTTAGATATCATATTTAAAAATTTATTATTATTCAACTCAAAAGTTACCTCAAAATACGATAAAAGTCATAATCTTATGAATATAATTTTTAATAACTTCTTAACAAGGTAAAAATTTTTAATCACGTCTTAACAAATTTCAAATGAGGTGGTTTTTAAATTAATTATATCACTATTAATTAGGTCTAATTTCTAACATCCAATAAAACAAATTGATTCTCAATTATTTTTCATTTTTCTCTTGGGTTTTACTAGAATAAGATATAAACAGTACAATTAATTTTCATAATTTGAGTGAACAATGAATTGACTTTAAGTAACTTAGAAAATTTAATAGTCTTCTAATTATTCAAAGTCTGGATTTTAAACCTAAAAAAGTCCATGTCATTCTCGAAAGATACACACAATTTCAATGAATACACATATGCAAATATACACATAATGTAATACGCATCTAAATAATGCATAATATTCAACACCCTGTGCTGTTTGCAGTGTAATATTAAAAAAAAAAACAAAAAACAAAATTATTCTTGGGGAGAGTCCAGGCTTTAGACGGCCATATATTACATATCGCAAGCCCGTTACCCGTGTTAGGCCCCTTTTGACCTTAGATTATGCCTTGGCATTGAGATGAAACAGGGTAGTTTTTTTACTCCTTTTATGACCATTGATCGCATAAAACAGGGTAATTTTACAAATTGAGATGAAACAACTTTCCTCAAGATGCAATTTGAGAGTAAAACAGTTTCATTTTTCACAGCATGAGAGCGGTCAATCGAGAGTTTAGAACAGTGCAAAGACAGCTTTGTCCGTGTAAAATCAACTTATTTCTTATTTTGTTTTTAGCATTTGAGCACTTCTTAGCTCTCAAAATCCTAACAGTAATAATTCAACCCAAAAGCCTTCACACCGTTCAACATGCAAGGTATGATAACATGTTTTTAAAAGATACCCATATCCGTTACCCGTGTTAGCCCCTTCTGACCTGGTTTATGCCTTGGCAGTGAGATGAGACAGTAGTTTTTTCACCCTTTTATGACCATTGATCGCATAAAACAGGGTAATTTTACAATTTAAAATGAAACAACTTTTCTCATAGATGCACCTGAGAATAAAACTACTTGATTTTTTACAGCATGAGAACAGTCACTCGAGAGTTTAGAACAGTGTACTTCCAACCACAAAGACAGATTTGTCCATGTAAAGACAGATTTTGTTTTTAGCATTTGAGCACTTCTTAGCTCTCGAAATCCTAACAGTAATAGTTCATCCCAAGAGCCTTCGGACCCCAACATGCAGGGTATGATAACATGTTTTTAGAAGATAAACGAATAAAAATGCACTCTTTCACGCAAGGTAACCCTAAGCAACGAATGGGGAAAATTAACATCCATTAGTATATGGGCTCGTTGGCTAAATAGGATAAACTACTCGTGTTAGTCGTCTCTACCCACAATTTCGCCTCATGGGTAAAAGCAAACATGTTAACCATCTGAACTAATTGAGACTTAAGAGAATAATATCAAGAAAGGCTCCATCACTAACTCAATTAAAGAGGAAAAACCGATCAACGAAACAAAAGAAACAATTGATTAAGCGAAGTACTTTCGGTATTAAGCCTTCTTTTCTCTAGGATATAAACTAACAAGTTCCAAAACCGACCAACAACACAAACTTGTCAAAACTACTCTAGCAAGGTAACCAAGGATTTACGGACCATCAAAGGTCAGGTATCCTCCGGTGCTCTCACAAAAGAGCTCACTTTTTAGATTTCTTGGATGCCCTGCAAGCAGAGGGGAAAAAAAAGCATATTTCCATAACATTAGTAGATACGCACCAAAAAAAAAAAAAAAGTTTCCAGGGCAATAATTGGACTTCATTGGCAGTCATGCAAAGAAAAATGCTACTGCAGTACTTACTGAGTAGGTTGAACAGTAGCGGCAGCTGGTGGAGGTGCAACCGGTTTCTCTCGTGGTCCCTACATGTTTTGATAAAAAAAAGGACATAATTCAGTTTGCGATAGTAACCGAAACTCTATTCATATGTTATAGCAGCAACCTTAACTCAATTACAATCTTCATTCTTGTGAACAAAGCCAGCGGATTGTATTTGCATGATGTGAAAAACATAAACTAGGCTACAAAAACCTTTACCTGAGCCAAGCGTTCCTCTCTTCTAGCGAATTTCCTCTCCCTGCTAGCCTTGTTCTTTGCACGCTTTGCCTCAAACTGATCAGACAAGGTCTTCTCTCTTGCCTTCTCGGCCTTGGACTTGTGGATGCTTTCCATGAGGACTCGCTTGTTTTTGAAAACATTACCCTTAACCCTCATGTACATATCATGGTACATGTGCTTATCAATCTTCTTTGACTCCCTGTACTTGCGGAGCAGGCGCCTGAGCACTCGCATCCTCCTCATCCACAGGATTTTGGTGGGAAGCCTTGCCTCCCTTGTACCCTTACGCTTACCTGAACGCAATTAGAAAACAGTTTTAGAGAACACCAAGGAACAGTAGTTCTTCTAGCTGCAGCCAGAACCCTGAACTTATCGTTACGCACGAACATTACGCCAATACGGGCTGCAGACAAAGCAAACCCTTCCACCTAGAAATTCTGTTGTTGTCTAAAAATTTATCGAAGTCCCAAGTTCAGTATTCATTTCTCTCAAAACCAAATTCCTACTACTCTCGAGAGTTTATAAATACCATATCCAGAATGACGTCCCTTCCTCTTCGCCTCCTTCATGCGGCGAGCACGAGATCGCGAGTGAATCTTGGTTGGCTTCCTGATGATGAAACCATCCTTAACCAGCTTTCTAATATTTTGGCCTGCAGGCAGTAATCCACAATCCTTAATGACTAAATAGTACAGAAAACAAACCAATAAAAGAAAAAAGAATTCCGCAACACAAGTACTAAATTATTTCCCAATAAGGATCGCAAAAGACCCAGGTGCTAGCAACAGAATTTGAATGCGAAATACTAAAGACAATAAGGACAAAATAAACAATTATAAAACATAAGGAATAAACAAACAAACCACTTAATCGAGCGAAACGCTTAACACAAATAAAGAATAGAGTTTCTTACACAACACCGGAAAATTGCAATGATTTTAAATAAACCAATTAAACAAGTCATACTGTACCAGTACACTAGACAATAAAAAATCATACAAAACCCTAAGAACCAAAACCCTAGCTCATAAAACTCACAGCCAAATCAACAAATAAAAAATAAAATAAAAAATTTATCAGATTCAGACCTTAACGCTGGGATTCCCACCGAAGTAAATCGCACAGGAAAATAAATAAATAAATAGCTTGTAATCTTCACCACAAACTACCAAAATCAGCACTACATACTGATATTCAAAAGTATATTAATTTGTTTCCCTCTGCAGACAATTTCTCGGGAACCAAACAGAAAATCAAACCAAGCCACATAAGAAGACAGATCCCAAAAATTTGGAAGAGAGAGAGCGAAAGCGAGAGATAGAACGTACGAGAGTTGGCCATAGAGATGTCGTTGACTTCATTAGGGTCGATCCACACCTTGCCTCGCCCACACTTGAGCACGCTAGCGGCAAGCCGCTTCTGGAGCTTCAGGGAAACCATCTCTCTCTCTCTCTCTCTCTCTTTGTGGCAGCTGCTAAGACAGAGAAGATCATAGTTAGCGAAGGCTCAGCATTATATATCCGCCACAAGAATATGATTCGCCCTAGGGTTTGTTTCAGGGCTCGGGCTCAACCCTATTGGGCCTCCCGGCCCGGCTCCGAAAAACCTAATCCTTACACGTGGCACCACTGAAGCTATTAACTTAAAGGACTCATCAGGACGGGGCCCTCTCCCTCACTAATCAAAACACAGCGTTTAGAAATTAAAAGACCGCTCCATAGAGAAAATGGGTAATTGGAGGTTAGTCATGGGATTAAAATTACGAATAGGGATAAAATGGTATTTTGAATACCCTAGATAGATGTGACGTGTCATTTTTTTCCTTTTTCCTTTTTCCTTTTTTTTTTTTTAATCGAAGATGGGTTGTTCGAAATCTTGGAATACTACTATATTGTCAAGACTAAAATTTGATGTGTCATTTTAGCAAAAATTAATCTTCTAATATTGAGTAAATTACTGTTTTGTAAACTTTAAAAAAAAAAAAATCAATGTTTTTCCTGATTATTGTATGTGTTTTGTGCTAAGATCTCATTATTCTCCTAACACATAATATCTCTCCTAACTGTTATGTTTCCAATGTTGTTTAATTAACCAAGCAAGAATTACAGACAAATCATGCTACTCAAGAGTACACTGCTACAATTTGGATGGAAATGAAGTCATTGGCCATGGCTTGCTTTGGCTTTCATGTACAATACTAGTTCAAAACTCCATATCAATGAGGGAATACAAGATCTTCAAGGAAAAAACATGTGATTATGTCATGGAATCCTATTACTGAAAAAATATTTTTAGTGCAAGAACTACATTTGGCCTAGTTCATATTTATCGCTATGAACCTCAATCACTACCAAAAAAACGAAAAATCAATGCATTAACATCTAAAGGCTTCTTTGGTAGCGGGAACTTGAAGAAGCTACATTGCCGGTGTCACTAAGCACAAGTTTGTGTCCGGTGAGATCTTCGCTGCCACTGTGAGGGCGACCACCGTATGCAACCTGATGCATGGGTGAATCAGTTGGGTGGCCACAGATTCCAAGTTTCACAATGAATGAGACACTGCTCCCTCTGTCAAGGCCGTCGCTCTCTATCCAAATGAGACCTCCCATGAGATGGACGAACCTGATTCAATTGATTGAAATGATGAGTCATTTTCTTAGGATATTGGAAATTCATCAAACACAGTGAAGAAGCTATGAAGAAGATCTACCAAGTGTATAGATATTTTGCCAATTAGTCAACAAATAGCTTGTTTATGAAGATACCATCATAGAATGATCAGAAAATCTGTAGGTGGAAAAACCAGAAGTTTTCATGAAGTGAATTCTGGTGCAGGGTCTGAATGACCCTACCGTTTACAAATGGCAAGTCCAAGTCCGGCACCGCCATTCTTTCGACTGGATCCACTTCTAGACTGCGTAAACTTGGTAAAAACATTTGGAAGCTCCTGTGGAAGAATGCCACAGCCAGAATCCTTAACCTGCAGAAATAAGAACATCAGGGTTGATAACAAGCAAGATTGACGATTGTAATCATAATTAAAGAAAACTATAGACAGATCATGCTAAGCCCATATCCAGGGACGTTAGGATTGTCAATGGATTCCATACATAACCAAACGATGAGAGTAAAACACTAGGTCAAATGAGATGATAAACCCAAGATTAAAGGATTGCCCAAATCGCCAAAACTCCACTTGTCCACAAATTGCAAGGAGAGGCTAAAAGCTTGTAAATAAGCTGAATGAAGGTCAAATGCAGCATTGACCAACCTGTACTAGCAGGAAGAAGTGATCATCACTTAACATTGGATAGAATTCAGGGGATCGCCAATCTGCTAAAGACTCTGGTTTGGCAACGGATGCTACAACTGAAATAAATCCCTCCTTCGTGAACTTCACAGCATTACTGACAACATTTAAAATAGTTTGCATAAGCCGTTTCTCATCACCAACAGCATTTACAGGTAGATCTGGCGCCAGCAGCAAATTCATGGATAACTTCTTCACACATGCGATAGGCTTTATCAAATTCAGGACCTATAGATTTAGGTGCATATCATCAATAAGATTCATATGCAAATGCTGCAGTAGATCAAGAATCTGTTAGTTCCTTTTGTAAACATTGAACCACTGTGATAATTACCTCTCTGAAAACCCCATGGAGGTTGAATTTTCCAATATTTAGTTCTAGGCTTCCGTCTTCAAGTCTAGAAAGATCTAGAACATCATTAACAAGTGCTGCCAGAAGGTTGCTACTCTTCAGTATTGTCTCTATCATAACCCTTCGCTCTGGATAAAGTTCAGTCTCTAAAAGAAGCGAAGCCAAAGCAATAATTGCATGCATCGGTGTTCTCATTTCGTGGTTCATGACAGCAAGAAAATCATTACGCGCATGGATAGCCATCTCTGCCTCACGTTGTGCTGAATCTAAAGCAATATTTTGCTCCATCAGCTGATCACGGGCCCGCATAGATTCCTCTAGAATAGCAGCATGTGAAAGAGCAACAGCTACCTGTATGAGCATTAAAGGAGAGATTAAACATTGAAGGACATGAACAGGTATGCAATAGATAAGGAGTCAATAAGAATGACAGATATAATATCTAAAATGCAGCCAATGACAGAAAGAAAGTGAATTGCAAAGAACAGAAAAATAAAAAAATAAAAAACCTGGTCTGCAACAACGTCAACAAGTTCCAATTCATGGTCTCGCCATTTTCTAGTACTATCTGTCGGAAGAATCAAGACCATGATTGCGTAGCTTTTAGCAGATAGATCAGGCCAATCATTAATCTGGAAATTTGAGAGATGTAAAAGAGGCACTCGCACAGCAACAACCTCAGGTGGCACAAATCTTCCCACAAGAGGTCTGATCCTAGCCAGTGGGCAGGTGTATGGTATACGCATTGCTCGAGCATTGCTGAAGACTTCATTGACTATGGGTAGATTCATCGACACAATAGTGCCAACCTGTATTTGGTAGTTTAGCGTATGACAAAGTTCCAGATTCAAACCAGCTCGTGAAGGCATCCACAATGCACATTCCTCCAGGCCTAATGTCCTCCCCAGCTCAACAAGTGTGGTTCTCAATATAGTATCTCTGTCAAGTGTGTTTCTAATTTCGTGGGTCAACATCCTAACATGTCTTCCAGTTTCTTCTTGAGTGAGAATCATCCCCATCTCCCTGTCAAGCTCTTCAGCTTTGTTTTTCAGAAATAGTTCCCGTGTTTTGACACCTAACAGGTCCGGAATAATGTGAACAAGCATTAACGCAGTTGCACATGATACAATAGCACAAGCAACCTTTGCAACTGTCATCACAACAGCAACGGCTTTAGAGTGCATAGAGAAGGTCCACAAGTTTATGAAATGGGTAGCTCCACAGAGGACAATAAAGGCACCGAACTGCATAAGCACCCATCTATACGGGAACAGTGCAGATTTCTGAACAAAATATATAAGCTCCAGGGGAATGGAGAAGTAAGCAAGGGCAATTAAGAAATCTGATATGTACTGATATTTAACCAGAAGTTCATCATGGGGCCCTGGTGTGTCGATGCAATCACAGGAGTCCATTGCCCAATAACTCAAATGAAATCTGAAAATTTGAAGGAATATGTTATAAGTACAAACCATTTCATAATATGAGCCCACAGAGAAGAAATGTCTGGTAAACAATAAAAACTAGCCACAAAACATGAGGTGCTATTATTAATTATAAGTTTAGTAGGAAAGAAATTCAATCTGAAAACATTGGTTTCCTCAAAATCATATATGCAAATTCATCATTAAGGGGACCACTTAGGAACTGACAACCGAATTGGCAAAGCTGAAGAAGACATCTCAACAGAGAAATCCAATTACATCTAGTGTAGTGATGGCCACCACCCATTGAAACAGGATGAAGTAGGAGAAGAGATTTCAAGCTTCAAATGCAGTGTTGAAGGATCATGGCCAAACAGTTTCCAAAGACACCTTTATCACGCATAAAGCATACTATCCTTCTTTGTGGAAAACCTATTTCCATCAGAAAAGGTTCATCAAGAAACCTGTAATTTCTCTTATTCTCCACATCATCTCCCTCCTTCATATGAAGATTTAAAATCAGATTTTGCTTTACCGGTAACTTGCACCAACACTAGTGTTTACAAAAAGGCCATATTTATTTTATTTTATTTTATTTTTTAAAGGTGTTCAGCTTCTCACAATTTAACACACTTACAGCTTAAGGCTTGACTTCCTTCAACTGGAAACAGTTCTATAAAAGCAGTATCGCAGAAAACATCCTGCATCACAACAGATAATTATGATAATTGCTGGTTTTCTAGTCGTGTATCTTCAAGCAAACCCAGATGGAAGCTTTATTTACACGTCAACTAAATACTTTCTGTTAGATATAGACAATAAACCCAAGTTTCAAAAACCAAAAATATAACTAGATCAGTATTGATGCTTAAACAATGAGTCTAACAATGAATTCCAAGAAAAACTGGAGTGAAACAGAAGTCCAACAAATCTCCACAAACAGGTATAAAAATTTGCAAAGACAAAGATAACAACGAGGAAAAGTCCCCAACGAGAAATCACTCTTACCAACGGAAGAAAAAGAGGACGGGCAGGGATCAGCTGCAAAGTTTTGACATGTTATGTGAGCCGCCCATTTACATGGGGGTTGCTTCAACTGAGAGGGAACTGCTTCATGGAAAAGAAGCAGCAGTAGATGAGTAAAGGAAGGGAGGGAGCCAAAAGCATCACGGACAAGAATGAGACATAAAGAGAGTCTACCACGTGCGTGGCTGCCAATCCCGAAAGACTCCATAGTGACATCGTTCTCGCACGCGTGGGTGCCTGCGGGACCTGCTCTCTATCTATAGTAGGTGGGGCGACACACAGTTCCACAAATGAAGAAATGGGCGATAATAAAACCCTCAAAACAAAAAGGTTTAAATCTTTCCATGGCTTCTGGGTTTAAAGCTTCCTTTTTTATTCTCGAAAGCAGAGATTCATTACATGGATATTGCTTTTCCCATAAGAAGCCTCGCAGCTCCCGAAGAGGCACCATGGAGCTTATGCCGAGCTAAAAGGCAAGACTGCGGTGCCGGAGTAAAAATATTATTTTGGGTAAGTATGATCGATCTCTCCATTACTCTACAGAAAGACCCCATCGAATTCACGAAGTCTAGATGGACTTGAAATAACTTTTTGTCAACGAAAGATCGAAACAAGTAAGAAAAAGCCTCAGACATTACTGGATAAGATAATCTTAGAACTCCAGCAGTCTGTTAAACTCTTTCACTGTTAAAGAAAAAATAATACTTAGTTTTGTAATTGACCTTGTAAGTATTAAATAGTGTGTATTTTACATTCCTTATATTGTGGTGTCCTAAGTTATATATAAATAAAGGATATCCCTTACACATAATGGGTTTTTGCCAAAGAAAATAAAAGAAAAGATTTTTTTAACATACTTTTAGAATTCATGTTCAGATACAAGCATTCTTAATACAACCAGCATTGAAGTAATGTGTCTCATATTATTGCATCAATCAATGACTAGTTTGAAAATAAGATACTTCAAAACACAATCTATGTTAAGTGATTAAAACGGGTTTGGCGTATCTCCAAAGAACTAAAAACAAATGAAAAACATATCTATTCGGGTTGAAAACATTTTCAGCATTAATCTCAATGTACGATTCAAAAAGAACAGCTAAATAAACTAACCCAAAACAACTATTGCCAATTGACAATCGGTACAAATATTCAAAGCAACTCGGCCGTCATGGATAAGAAAAGAAAAGTATTCGCATCCACAATCAGTTCGAATGGAAAAGCAGCCATGTTCATTGCATTTGGAACGCGGTGGGAATACGGCTCCCTCGTCTACAAGGTCACATCACCGACTGATATAAGACATTTGGAACTTCTGATGTGACATTCCTCCCAGAACATGTGCTGGAAATAAGGGTTTTACATACCCAATTGGAACATCTGTAGATGCACGGCCTCTATCGTTACCAGTGGTTGAACAAGAAGAATGGTATTTGTGCGCCACTGTAAGCAAGCAATCTTCTTCCAACTAGCTGCAAAGTGTGAAAAAGACATAAAAATGGAGTAAGAATTCAGCTTTCTGTTTTCAAAATGCTGTAACAAAATAAATTCACCAGTATAAACATAGCTAAGTTTCAACCAAACCTCAGTTTTTCGGCGCTTGCTTTCTTCCAAGGCGTCGGCTAAAGTCCAATCCTAACCAATAGTAGCAACTTGGTGAGCAGTTCTTTGGTCACCCTAGCTCGAGATCAACCTTGCAAGGGGATGTAAGCTGGTGTGAATCCCCCAAAACATGTCTTTAGCAATCACCTCACTGAAGCCCCATTATCTGCAGTGACTCCGTTTCAAGAAACCTGTCTGCAACATAATTGCCCAGTATACAAGTCGTCCATAAGTGTCCAAAAAAGTTGTCTAAATAACATCTGGTCAAAGCAATTCAACACTAGAAGCAAAGGGGAAAAAAATCACATTCTAAAGCCCCACGTGCAACGGTGGTAAATGAGAAGCACAAATCAGCTAACAACCAAAATGAATCAAATAAAGCATTTGTATGATCATCGAGGAACTTCAAAAAACAGAGAGCAGGAATAGCAACTATAGAATAAACAATCTCTAAAATTAGTTACCAGATATACAATGTCTTTAGAGAAAATACAAAAAGGACACCAAAACTGTGATCTACTCTCAAACGCCTCGTATAATGTATAGACCAAACAACTAAAAAATTAAGGGAAACCCTTATTACAACCAACTGTTTGTAAGCAGCAGTATTACTATTCGTCCTGGGTTGGCTTCGTCAAGATTTGAAAATCCAAAATAAAGAAATGAAGCCCCAAAATTAAATAGCTTATAGAATTGAAAATGAAAACTCATCATAATACCCTGAGCACAACCTAACACAAGTAATAAAATAACTACGAAAATTTAAAGACAGCCTCGGTTCCATAAAAAGAATCTGCCTCTGTTAATGTCTGTTTTTTATAAAATCCCTGTGAACTGCAACAATTACAACTAAAGGAAGAATTACAGAGCAACTTTTCTAACCTTTTCTAATTCTTTGAATTAAAAGAAGAAAAAATCGGCTGGTCAGATTATCTAACCCCACTAATATCATCACTGCAGTGAAGCTGTAGTCAAAAGGTCCCAAATGTCCAAATCTAACATCCTTTTTCTCAATTTAGACTTCACCCAAGCTTTTCCAGATATGAAAAGAGCTAAAACAGTAAACGGATAATCTTTCTAGTGCAGCTTTTATACAAAAGAAGACTACCTTTTTTTAGCTTTTTCTCTTCTGGGAAACCGCTCTCGAGGTTCTAAAAGAACTTCATGATGCATCTGTGACCAAAGCACTTCAAACTGCTTGTAGAAACCTTCCTGAAACCAAGCCAGGATTTCAGAATATAGTTCCTTAGGGTTCTCCATCCAGACCTCCCTTAGAGTCGAGCAGCTATCAATAAATTTGGTCTTCAACTTGTTCAACAGATTTCCGACCCTTTTTTGACCTGATGCCTCTGTCCTCAAAATGCTACTAGGAGGAGCAGCCATAAACTTACGAACAGATTTTAAACATGGTAATACCTTGCCATCAAGCAATGCATAAGCAAACACTGCCACACGTTGCGCATCATTTGTTATTGGCAAACTATGCAAGGGAAGCTCCCATAAATGAGGCCCAAAAGTAGGAATGTGATAACAGAATACTTGGTCAGTTTGAGGATCATAAAAAGGTCTGGGATCTGTAAGGGCTGAGGAAAAGGTACACAGAGAACTGGCATATTTGACAAGCCACTCTGTTTTCACGCTTGTCACACCATGCATGTATGGCCGTCTTGTCTGTAGCAGCTCGCTATATACCAAGAACTCAGGGGCTGACCTAGAAAGAGATGACCAACGATGGAGGAACACAGTTTCTTTTACCATGCTAGCTTGGTACCTAACGGCATGTGCTTTTTTGTCTTCCCCAGTGAGTCCTGAAACTCCTCTAATGCGTTTGGCAACCCTATCTGCCCATCCAGCACAGATAGCTTGGCCTAGAAGCTCTTCCTCATAGAGTAAAAGAGGTGGATTATTTGAGGGAACCCTCCAAGCATGTTCAACATTATCTAGAGTTCCATGAATCCATGAGTACTCCTGTCCAGTGCCACAAAGGCCCTTTACAAAGACCAGTTGAAGAAGCTGCCTTCGCAAGTTGGACATTTCCTCCATGGTTTTTAAGTGCAACGCATTGTCATTGCAAAATTCCACTCGGCTTCCACAAAGTTCAAAACATTGCAAAGCATATGCAATGGTTAGAGCGTCACTCTTAGGGTTACAAAATTTCACACGAGACACTTTTGCAGATTCTTTCTGTTTTTTTCTCCTTAACTTCTCTTGCTTGTCGATGACTTCCTTATTATCAAGTACACCAGATTTCTCATCCTGCTGTAAGTCATCTTTATTCGAGGGACTTCCTTCAAACTGCATGACAAAAGGATTTGACAAACTCAAAGCAGCTGCTGTGGCAACTGCGTATCCTAGGACTAGATTTGCTCGGGCATAACTTTTCACCTTCTTCATAGTCTGGATAACAGTAAGAAGCATCCTTGAGTGGCGAGGACTCATGGGAAAACAAGCCATGGCTTTCCCTAAAGGTGTCAACTTTCCATTGCCATCAAGTGCTTCAAGAGCCTTCAAGCAACGTTCTGCTTCAACTAGTGCAGTAGTCTTGGGAGGAGTCGGAAAAGGAAAGTTTTGAACCTGGTGTTTATTAAAAAAAGAGAGAGAGAGAGAGAGAGACAGATATCAAAATCTACAAATCTCTAAATTTGAAAGAGAAATATATATCCTACTTAGTAAACCAGCCAAAACCTTCACAAAATATATGCCAACTTTGGTGACAATATCAACTAAAAAGGTTTACATGTCACTGAAACAAGTAACGGTTACTGCCTATGGACTCAGTTGCAGCAGCCCAAAACCATGAATGCTATGTTAGTGATAATTGCGCAAGAGAACAAGATTAACACTCAACAAAATCGACACAAATATCTAACTAAGTTTTCAGATCATTTATATTATAGATGACATTTATGAACAGTTGGGGAAAAGCACCAAAGAATAAAAACTCTAACCCAAATCATGTTTTGGTAAGTAATCAGGTTGAGTTCTCACGTGAAGAATCAGCCAATGCATGACTACTTCTGTCCGGTGAAGTGAAAACTTAACAAATGTTATCTGAACCCACACAAAAGCATCAAGAAAGTGGTGCCATCCAAGATTTTAGTAAAAACTCATGCAACAGAACAAGATAACAACTTGACAAAATCAACACAAATATCTGACTGAGTTTTCGGATCATTTATATTATAGATGACATTTATGAACAGTTGGGGAAAAGCACCAAAGAATAAAAACTCTACCCCAAATCATGTTTGGGTAAATAATCAGGTTAAGTTCTCACATGGAGAATCAGTCAGTGAATGTCTACTTCTGTCCAGCGACGTGAAAACTCAATAAATGTTATCTGAATCTACACAAGAGCATCAAAGAAAGTGATGCCATCCAAGATTTTAGTAAAAACACAAATTTAACCAACCTTATCAATATGCATCGATTTCATGAGAAGGACAACGCCATCAACAGGCATTTTAGATATCTCAGCAAGAGAAAAGTCAGGAAGTATATTGCTAAAAACTGCAGAAGAGTAGAGACGGTAGCAGTGGCCAGGCCCAGTCCTTCCAGCTCTTCCAGCACGTTGAGCAGCTGAGGCCTTACTTATCCACTGTATTTCGTAGGTTTCCATGCCATTGGAGGTGTTGTAGGTCTTCACCTTTTCTCTCCCTGTATCAACCACATACTTTATGCCAGGTATAGTTATAGAAGTTTCAGCCACATTAGTGCCAACAACAACAAGCCGCTCTCCTTCCTTGACTTCTCTAAAAACACGAAGCTGGTCTGCAGCAGACAGCTTGGCATAAAGAGGCAAAACACATAATTTACCAGCACAGAAATCATCTTCACCTCCCTTTTCCTTCACTTTACTAGCATTAGATGGATCCACACATCCTTCAGGACCAACAGCAAGAGCCTGTTTGTCATCATAACTAGGATTTGAAGGAGTTTTTCCAGATAAAGCTTCAAAAGCAGCCTTTAGTGTAGCAAGAGTCCCATCCCCCCCTAAAACATCTACAATACTATGATCATCCTCTTGAGAGGTCTGGTGCAATGGGTTCCCATCATCCACATCAAATTCCAGTTCACTCTCTGTTTCTGAATTGTAAGAGACATCCGAATCATCCTCATCCAAATTGTCCTCATCTTCCTCATAAGAGCTAAACCTGTCAGTGTACTGATCAACTGAATTCCCATCGAAGTCAAATGCTTCATTAATCTCCTTTAAATTTTCGTCCTCAAGAGAATCGGTTTCTGAGACTGCAATTCCATCATTTCCAGCATTCCCTTTCAACGTTTTCATATTCAGCTCCCTTGATGCTTTACGTAGCTTCCGACACAAGTGCTGTACTTCCCTCTGGCCAGTGACAAAGACAAGTATGCCCCCATGTGGCAACCTCTTGTGAATTGCTAGGACCTTCTTATATGCTTGACCAATGTAATCTACAATCTCTGTTCTCTTTGAGAAGTGCACAGTTACTGGATATTGTCTAGTAGGAACTTCTATAACAGGTGGAGGATCATAAAATACCCGTCTCCCAGAAACGAAGTCTTCCACTCGCAGGGTAGCACTCATCAGCACAAGTTTTAGTGGGGAAATCATATCCTCTGCACTTACACTTTGTCCTGAACGCAATATTTGTTGCTGCTTCTCATATTCATCCTGTCATCAAGCACAAGAGCTTACGTCAAGGAGAAACAATAGACAGGCCAGCTTTATATTTGCCTCATGGAATCGTAAGTATACCTGGCGAATTCTAATTATACGTGAAAGCATCCCAATTAGTATGTCTGTGTTCAAGCTTCTCTCATGAGCCTCATCAAGAATGATGACAGAGTAATGCTTCAACAAAAAATCATTCTGCAGCAATAAGAGTTTCCACTTACTTAACCATGCTTGGAAGAGGGTAACTCATGTAAAACTCACAATCAAATGTACCACACTAACAAATGCCAGAGCATAAAGAAAATCATGCATAAAGCTAAAAGTGTATATTTACTGACAGTCCTTAAAAAAATCCTTCCCATACTAAAGCAATAGATAAAGAGTTAAGGATTCATATTAACAAACTCCAATGCAGTAAAGAAGCAATTAGCAGCAATACTTGAAATTCTTCTTTAACTTGTGAAGTATTCCAATCAATGGATCAATACCAAAAGTGAAAGTTTAAATAACACAAGCAAGATACCCACCAACAGAATCTGAATATTGGAGAAGCCCCAACAGACAATGAAATTACATTTTAAGAGAAACTTAACAAATCCACACACATACAAATTTAAAATAGGTGCACAAAAACATTCATTCATAGATATGTATAAACTTTTCCAACTTGTACAGAAACCTACACATGTTTAAGCGTTG
This sequence comes from Casuarina cunninghamiana, assembly GCA_028551485.1. NCBI lineage: Eukaryota > Viridiplantae > Streptophyta > Magnoliopsida > Fagales > Casuarinaceae > Casuarina > Casuarina cunninghamiana. The sequence goes on from CM052368.1 coordinate 9,911,036, forward strand.
TAAATCTCAATCATTTTTATTCATGGTTGTTAACATCATAACACAAGAAGATTGTATAGCCAGGGAAATAAAAACCTGAACTTCTCGTAGTAAAATTCCATCAGTCATGAACTTGACTGAGCAACCTTTGCCAATTCGCTTGTCATACCTAACTTGAAAACCAACCTCTCTACCAAGATGGAGACCAAGCTCATGCGCCACTCGCTTAGCAGTGGCGAGAACAGCAACACGACGTGGTTGAGTAACACCAATAATACCTCTTTTAGCAGTGGACTGGCTTGAACCAAAGCCAGCTTCATAAAGAAACTGAATGATGTCAACGAAAATGCAGAGTCAGGATAGTCATACATTGTACAAATTGGTGTTTAAATTCAGATGGTATACAATAATCAGGAATTAAGCACCACCTGAGGAACTTGAGTGGTTTTACCACACCCAGTCTCTCCACAAATGATTACAGTTGCATGATCATTTATAGCTTCCATTATCTCCTGTTCCATCATGACTATAGGGAGATCCTTCCTTGTGTTCTGAACATCAATTGGTCTGGATACATGCACTACTGTTGGGGTAAAGTGAGCTCGCTGTGCAGGGAAACCTTGTTGGTCAATTGTCCTGCTGCAATCAACCTTCTGGCTTTCGTCTGCCATACCCTGTTACAAGCCAAGCCCAGTCTCCTATTAGTTAACACGAACACACACACACACAGAGATATACATATACACATTTCAACAAACAGACTGAATTATTGTTCTTATTTGTTGTGTCATACATGAAATTGTCAACGGACAGAATTACAGTTCTGATATCCCATACTACATGCCCTGTCAATAGATAGAATTGCAGTTCTTATATTCCATATTCATGACATTTTATCATACACAAAAACAAATAATACATAGACTTACATGTATTTCATCATGATTGAATGCCTGCTATAGTCAGATGTAAAATGCAACGATAGAAATGGTAACTGCAACTCTAGACTTATTTTGTTGACATTTTATAAAAGAAGAAACTGTATTCCACTTAGATCATTGTTTCAAGTATAGTACCTTATCAATTAAGGACTCTTTTCTCTTAAAGAAAGACTATTCCATTTAGATTATTGTCTTCAAGTATAGTACCTTATCAAGTAAGAACTTCTTTCCCTTACCTACCCCATAAATGATTGAAATTTTCCCTCGATATATAACTGAATTGGTAGTTTTACTTCTGCTCAGGATCAGGTGAAATCCTTTTTAAACTAACTAACAATAACCTTTAGTATCATATGACATGTCCGGAGTTCACTGTATATGTCATATTCTATGAATAGCTTAAGATTGCAAGCTGAAAGCAAAAACTAAAAGATATATAACACCTATGAAACACCAAGTATAATTGTTTGAGGTGAATGTTTGATACAAAGGATTCATAGAGGTAACTTGAATCAGTTGAGTTCATGGCTTAGTGGAGTTCAGCTGAGTTTCAAAAGTTAAATATTAAAGAAAAAAATACATCATCAGCCGTACAAAATTTTCCATTCAAACATATACATAATCTGTTCATAATATCAGCCAGAAGTTATGGACATGCACATTTTCTTTGCCTTGGTTGTGTTGGGGAAAGAAAAGAGGTACAGGATAGGACGTACAAATCCACTTACCTCAGTGCCACAGACTGCCCCTTGTGTGGATTCCAACGAAACAGATGCCTTCTTTGTGGCTTCTCTCTCTAGCACTGTTGGTTGCAACGAATCATCTTCATTGAGATCCTGCCTTGAAGGAATCTCTTCTATCATAGATTCATTCTTCAGGGGTTCTCTTTCTAGTATCATTGGTTGCATGGAATCATCCTCACTGGAATCCTGACTTGGAAGAAAATCATCCATCTCAGCTTCAGTTCCACCTGCAGCAGTATCATCATCCTTTCTCTCAAAAGGTTGGTTACTATCTGGAACTTCTAATCCGGCCCTAGAAAACTGGACAGCCCTCTGACGTTTTTCCTTCATGGTTTCAGCCTACATTAAGAGAATACCATAGTACAAACATATTTACGTGATTGACTATAATGTCAAGAACAGCATTTTTCATAGTTTTAGCCTACATTAAGATATTTTATAGAAGTACAAAACACCAAAGAGCTTCAACATAACAATCAAGGATAAAATCCATTTAATGATACTCACACGGCCAATATCTCGAGATGACCGCAGAAGCAGAAATGTGTTCTCTGGAAGCTCATATTTCCTGAAAGTACAGGTTTTTAAGCATTTGTAAAATCTCATGAGCTTCGCGAAAAGAAATAAATTAAACTAGAGATCCATCATTTCAGGCAAACAAGATAACATACTCCAAAGTCTTAATGCTTTCTTCCAGCAAAAGTGATTTCTCCTTCTCCTCCTGCAAAAACAAAAATTAAATTAAATCAATGTAGTAAGGACAAGAATATACCAGAAGCCTAAAATAACATACACAAGCACCTCTAATTTCTTCAGCTTTCTTTTCTGAGATTTGCTTAGCTTGGGATTCTTGTCTATTTCAACCCTTCCACTTACCTATAACAACGCAAATTGCAAAATTTGAATAAAACAAAACAAGAATTAAAGTACAAAATTAAAAATTAATCATCTGGTCGTACATACCTTATCAATGCCTTTCTTTTTATTCTTCTTCTTATCTGGCAGGATTAATGCGTTGCTATCACAACCTTCCAAACTACCAAACAGGATGACAACAAAGGAAAAAAAAAACTTTAATGAACATAAGAACTGGCACTTTTTTAAAGTCAAGTCCAATTACTTCACTGTTCGAGTTTCATTAAGCAAATATAGCTTTACTAGCCACACTATTACGACTCAAACTATACATCTTTTCTATTTCTTTTCCAATTTTTTGTCAGCAACCAAACACTGAAGCCAAAGGAAAATCCAACTCACCTCCACGAACGTTTTCCACAGACCTCCATTTGGCTCCTCTTTTGCTCAAAACTTAACCTAAAATAAGAAAAGAACGAAAGAAAAAAATAAAAACCTAAATAAACAATATTTAGGTTCAGTTAATAAAAACATCCAACGAAACCCGGTACAGGAAAAAACCCACATCCAACCAAATAAAGCAAAGAATTTCTGAGACGAGACCCGAAAATTGCAATGATTTTAAGCAAACCAACTAAACAAATCATACTGTTCAGCAACTAGACAATTCAACTCCCAGGTCAAATCAAACTGAGCAATAACAAATCAGACGAAACCCTAGAAAGCTAAAACCGTAGCTCAGAAGACTCATAGCGTAAAAAATAAATAAATAAATAAATAAGACAAATTTTATTTATCGGGAACCAAACAACTGTTCAAGATCAAGCATAAAAACAAACCGATCCAAATAAAGAGACACATTGAAAAAAAGAGGAGGGAGACGGAGATAAAGCGTACAAGAGTTGGGCATGGAGATTATCCCTGAGTTCAGGAGGGTTGTTACCGGCGGTGGCCGCGCTCTGCTAGAAGAAGAGAGAGAGGAGGAAAAATTGGCGGGGCGCAGCAAACCTCCTAAAGTTGTTTGGGTTGGATCCTGACGTGCACGAGTGTTGGACCCGACCGGGCCGAGGTCCAAGGATGTCAAACTAAGTTGTACGTTTGAGTTTATTTGGTTATTTTTCAAATAGGTTTTTAATATTGTAGACCAAGTGCGTATTTTTATAAATAAAATAAAAAATCTAATTATGATCAAAGAGAAGCCTTGACTCTTTTTTAATTTGAGATTATATGATTTATGGTTATAATTCAATTAATTATTTTGTTAAAGTTAATCTTCATACAAAATAACGTTGCATACTTTCAAGTAAAAAACCAAACGTGTGGCTAATTGAAAATCAGGATCAAATCATCAAGATTTCTTATTCTAATCTATTTATCAATATCTATTATTTCCTCTCTCATATATCTAGCAAAACTTCATAAATTTTTTGCCTTGTGAGATAGATTTCCTTGCACCCTGCAGAAATCTTGTTACTAGAGATAATAACCTCCATTTTCCTTTTCTGTAACTCCGCCTTTAAATAAATGAAAGTTCATATTGCCAAGCCTATTAATACATCCGTAGATGTGTGTAAAGGCCATAACTCACGGTTTACGAGTAAATTTTGCAAAGTCTGATTTTTATTCTGATATCCAATTCCATGTCTTCTTCCTTTACAGAAATAGAAGCAATCGTGCGAGACTTTGGAGCATTTTTGGATCTTCAGGCCATCTAAATTTTTCTTGTACTCTTAACTTTGCTCATAAAACCGAAAGAGGTAAGAAGAAAAAATTAGATTTAGTAGTGAGCCTGCAAAACTTCAATCCAACGTAGCGAATGAAACCATGTTGATCGTGTTGGTTTGTGTCCCTTGTTATATCCAGAGAAGTGCATGTTCTATAAGAATGCTCTTGCCGTATTTTGTAACACAGCATGACCGGAGTTGATGCACTTTTAAGCAGGAGCCTCTTTATTCTTTCATGGATATTGATCGTTGGTTGTGCTTTGAACCGGAAGCTGTGACAGGAATGACTTACCTTTGCTTGTGGTCTCAAGTAGGTTCATGTTTGAGTGAGAGAGAGAAAGAGAAAGAGAAAGAGAAAGAGAAAGAGAGAGAGAGAGAGGCAAGCAGCACAAAAGCACATTTATATCATTACTCACTCACAAAACGATTATGTAGCACAAGCCATTCGTATAGATGGCTGAACAAGCCCAAACATGCTACTGCCTGTTCAAGGTTCATTATTTATGTCCTTTAATTATTATGTACCACAGAAATATGCCGCTAACTCCATTTGGTCATGGAGATATGCCTTCAGCTCCAACCTCATCGTAAGGGACGGCTCCGCCACCTTTGGGGCCTCCGGTACCAGGACCAACACCAGGACCAGGAAAACCAGGGATAGAACCGCCACCAGAACCAGGAAAACCAGGGAAAGGACCGCTACCAGCACCCCCACCAGGGATTAAAAACCAAGGGAACCAGAAAGGCCATCCGCCAAATGGCCAACCACGGCCTAAGACCCAGAACTTCTGATCATCATTATCCTCATCTTTTTCCAGCACAACCCTTCCTCCTTCAGTGCCAATGAGGTACGCCGTTAGTAAGAGGACGAAACAAAGCGATGCCTTAGCAGTCTTCTCCATGTCTTACTTAGCTGCGTTTTGCGTGGAGAGAATCGCTTCAAGGCCACCCTCATTTATAGAACAGCTCATGAAAAAAACTACAAAATATCTTACGTGACCCGGCAAGGAAATTAAACTATTGGTCCATCCATGCTTTTGCTGGCAGAGAGAAGAATGATAAGGTGGCCCATGGCAATCTAGTGTTTAATTTTGCATGGGCCATAATTTCTCTAATTGTTTTGATGTTACGTTGTTCTGAAACTTCTGATCGTCACAAATTGGTACAAATTGTTTCTGATTTCGCTGCCGCCATCACCACCAAGTCAATTAATTGGATTGGGATGTGAATTCATTTTGAAGCATTATCTTTTAAGCGGAATAGTGATATGATAGATTAGACCATAAGTAGAGTGGTTCACTACCGTGTGGTGGCTGAAATGCCAAAACCATGCTAATGCGGACGAATTTAATGGTGTGTATATTGGGTACACGCAAGTAACCTGTTTTGTCAAGTTTATGGGATAAGAGTTATGGTTTACTAGGAAATGTTTATCAAATCATAAGTTCAACGTTAGTTTATGCAAAAGTTTTTGAATTGTGAAACAAAATCTAATATTTATACTTCTATTTTCATATCTCATTCATGGTCTAGCTTAACTCAAGCTTTATCAGGGCACAACTCTTGAGAAACATGTTATCTTGACTCAATATGATTTAAGGACAAAATCCACTCAAACAACCTAAAGTAACAAGATAGAAGCAAATGTAAAGAAAACCCAAATGTCAAGAGGTTACATGTTGTTGCGTGCAAGTTTTGCTTAACTTATAGACATACTAGCTAGATTTTGAACTAGGCCTATGTAGGCTCAGGTGTGCTTGGTAAGGTTCGTTAATCCTTATTTCTATAGAGTGCCAACTAAAAGAGAAATGAACTAAATGAAAAGGTAGACAGAAACTTAATCCAAAACCTAGATGACTCTAATGTTACCCTTCATACAATAAAGATGGGGTCAAGGCTCCAGCATATCCAAATATTCACCCCAATAATCTAAATAGTCATTCCAATGCCACCATTTTGGCCCATGTTGTGTGTACCTAAATTTATGCATGTAACATATGCCTATTGAGAAACATAACTTATTTGTTTGTTTATTTATTTATTTTTGGAAATAAGGACAAGGTCTAGTTTCCTAACTCTAGTCATAGTCACAATATAATGATATTTGTCATAGCATAGATCAGTAATAACATAACAGTATTATAATATATAATGTCACTTTAATTACCATTAGTTGTTTGAATTGTGATTAAGTGTAATAATACAAGAGATTATGCTTTACTTCCTCAATTTTTTTTTGTGTATTTTCTTAATTAAATTAATTAGTTAAGGCTTGGATCCTAAAATCGACTACTCCTAAGTTAGCACATAATTCACGTTGAACTTACAACATCTTCTATTTCTTCAAAGGACTAGGTCTCTCCAATAACCTAATAACTTGAATATGATGGATCATTGAAATGATTGTGACTCGTTTGGCATGGGCCATGATTTCTTTAATTGTTCGTGTGATGATTTATTTTGATGGGAAATGGTGACGCCTAGAATTAAATGGATGGACATGACATTAGCTTTTAAATGGAATTTTCCGATTGCTTGAAAGCTAAAAATTTAGTCGATTTGAAGAACAACTTAGCAGCTGAAGATAGCAAGTTCTTAGGAATTTCATGAGATTTGTTTATGCAATATCAATCCTCCAATCATGAGTCCAAGTAAATGACTTGAAGTAAACGTTCGTCTATTTTTACATCCACAAAGAATAGGTTTTCTTTTGTTCTGTCCATTAGACATACTAGGAGAGAAAACATTAACGTTCCCAAATCTTTTCCAAGCCATCGTGATGGACACTCACTAAGAAATCAAAACCCACTAGCATATACGAAATATATAGATTGTAAATTCAGAACATATATTTATTTATATGAAATAAAACAATTGACAGAAATTTGACGAAGGTGTTCAAAAATTAGAAGTAAAAGTTCCTCCTTGTCAATTTGAAGTCTCACATGGCAGTTTGTATGCCAGAGTACAACACAGGCTCCTAAAAATGACATTGCAGCTAAACCGTAAAGAAACATGAGTAGAAAAGTCGAACACAGAGACAGAAAATTGGCTAAAGCAAGAAAAGGTGGAGCAAGCTAAATTGTGTCATCGGGTTCCTTTTTTTGGATTTCCGCCCCATGAACCATTATCCATCGTCATGGCATGCATCCATTTTCTTGGGTTTCGGTCCTATTATAAAAATTCTACTGGAAAAGAAGCGCCACAATGTATATATACACATGTTAAAAAAATAAAGAAAAAATTTAATTATAAATAAGTCTTTATTTTATTTGGTTAAAAAAAATTTCCAAAAATTTTGTAAAGAGAGAATAATTTATTTATTTATTTAGTTACGTATAAGCAAATGTAAAGCACTTTAACATCTCTCACCATTATAATGAGATAAAATTATAACTTTTACTAACGACAACATGGAAAATATTCTATACCTAAATCATGATTTATATTAGGACCATATTTATATGAAGTATGATATATATATATATATAAATTATAAGAAGAATGCTCTTATACAACCATGTCTTTCTTTAAAGTTTGGATACAAATGAAACGCAATCACCTAAAAACGGAGGGCATCTTTTTTCACATATAAAGAATACTAGGAAGAGATTTAAGCAGAGTGGCAGATACATCCTAAAAAAAAAAAAAGTTCACTAACTCAGAAATATTAATCAACAAGCATTTGGTTAAGGTGAGAGGAAATATTACCTAAAACCTCTTAACCTTTAATACTTACTTTAGTTGGGTTTTGGGAGGATATTGCGAATAGTGGCGTATTGGCCTTTGATTCGCAACCTCCGCCTCCCCTCTGCTGCCTCGCTGTGTTTCTTGGCAGCAAGTTGCTTGGCCCCGGCTCTGGATTTTGGCTTGGAAAATGAAACCTTATGGGTCGAGAAACCTCTTTGAGAGAAGGCATTTAGTATTGTACTTTTTTCTTGCTTATAATAACGTTGAATTTGTTGCATATTTTGCTGTCATTGCACGAACAAATTAAAGAAACCCGTACAAGAAGGCAAAACAAAGCAACCACAAATATTCAGTAATAACAAAACAATATTAAACATTAGACAAGTTTTCATAGATAAAAAAAAGTTAGTAGTAAATATGCATTCATATATAAGACTGAAAAACTATGCCATAATAGATAAGAAGTTTTTAACTACATAACCAAAACACATTCTTTCTTGTGATCACGCCTACACACTAAGCCAACGAAACATCATCATCTCTGACCACCATCTTCCACAGTCAAATCTGCTTCTTCCTTGCGTTCATCCTCTCCCTGATCTCTTTCCCCTTGTTGGTGTTCTTAGCCGTAGTCTTGATGTTCTTCATCACCGGTCCGGCGTCAGCCTTCACATTTCGTATTCCCGAAGTCGCTTGGACGCTGCCGTTCGGACTCTCATCAATATTCTCTGCGCCCTTCTCATGTCCCAGAGGAACATGGCCCAAGCAGTAGTAGTATTTCTCCTCTGCCGCCATTACTCCCTTAGGTGGCGGTACCGCCACCCCATGAAACGCCCTCCGACAACTCTGGCACCTCAGGAAACATTCCCTGTACACCTTCTGGTACTCGTACATGCTGAAACAGTACGGACACAGGGTCCAGAACGTCTCTCCATTGTCGATTTCGTTCTCGTACCGCGCTTTACTAACCGGGTCGGAGAGCACGGACCACGCGTCGCGGACGAGGCCCAGGGCCTCTTCCGAGAACGCGTACTTGTTGACGGTTGGGTTCAGAAGCGCTGCAAGCTTCTCAAACTGGGAGCGAATGAGGTCTGGATTCTCTGAGTCGGAGCGCCGGATTTGAAGAATCGAGAAGTAGTCCTTGTAGCCGTCCCCAAGGCGGCGCTCTGCAGCGAGCAAGACGTTGGCGATGGCAATGATCTGGTCGGCTACGTAGGATTTCCTGGGGTTCGATTCTCGGGCTTGGAGGGCGTAGCGTTTGCAACTGAGTAGGTCTCGGCAGGTCAGGAAGTATACGGATAGTCTGAGAACATAGTCGGATGCGACGCCGGCGCTTGCTGCCTCCATCTGCCTCCGTTCGGACATGTTCAGATAGTAGGAAAACAAGGGGAAGGGGAAGGAAAGTTAAAAGGGGTTTTCACCGCGTGGACGATAGTAGGCATGAGTTTTTGACGAAGGAGGTGGACGGTGGCAATGGGCTTGGGAATGTTTTGGTCTTTTTACAGAACAAAAAAAAGAAAAAGAAAAAAGACCCTAATATTTTAAAGAATAGCAAAAAGCCGAAGTGTACTACGATCGTTACGATTGGCCCAGAGAAGAGATCAATAAATAGAACTTCACGTGAATGAAGAGGTTTTGTGACGCCGGTTTTGCCAGAAATTCCCTATTTCAGGTCTCTGTCTCTCATGGGTGCTGTTTCGCGTGTCTTTACCTTATGCTGATTCCCTTTTGACCCTTGAAATTGTAATTGACAGAAGAAGGTGTTTGTCTGACATGGTGCAGAACAGAAAACCAGAAGCATAAATGGTATGGGGGACCCAAAACCTTAATCATCATTAAAGACATTTTTGAGGCTGTTGAAAGAACTAGCGTACGTTAATGTTCCTTCCATAAATGATTTCTACCCAGTGTTCATGACCTTACCAGCTAAAGTTATACAAGTGTTAAATAAGATTTATTTGTATTGAAATCTTAAAATAAACAAAGATGGTGTGTATTCACATTTAAATATAATTCTCGATGGACTCCTTAGAATACGGTTAACATGGTTCCTTACAAGTGGGTTCTAGATTTGAACACAGCTGCATGTAGTGTCGTACAAGCATGGGCTCCAAAAGTTAGACATTGTTCATAAGTGTGTTAAAAAGAAACTTAAACTTTGTAAATATATATTTCACTAGAAATGACCACCATGTTAAGGAAATCTCTGCTCTTTCCCTTCACCCTTGCTTTGGTCCTGAACACAAAGGCAAAGCCAACCTTCTTTATCCCCCACGCCCAACAAAATCCAGTACCATGGAGGTCCTCTCTTATCCTCACCGAATAGCATCAAAATCTGTCTGATATGGTACGGATTGTTCTCTGGAAATGATTGATATGGTACCGATTTCTTTGCTTCCTTCCATCTTTCCCGCGGACAAGTGCCTTGCCAAGAACCCACCGTCACAGCATGGCAGAGAACTCTCCAGACATATAGTGACATGACCGGGAACTCGGTCTGCTAAAGCATTACCTCTTACACTCCTAATGGCATATACTTTGTTTTGACTGCAAGAGACGGGATAATAGAGCGGTTTTGCAAAGGATCATGTGGTTTTCATAATAGCATCTTGGTGTCCAAGAATAACAGGCTAGTATATCCCCATGTAGGTGTCGCAGTCTTCCGGGAAGGCACGTGACAGTAGGAGACCCCCTAATGCATGTGCAAGGCCTTTTGCACTTCCCGCGTATGGTCCGCCGGGGCCACCCCATTGGAGCCAATGGCATGGTTGTGAACGTTGCAACAATTCTTGCCAGAGCTGCCACTTACCCTTTTAAGACAGCGTAGTTCCAAGGAGATCCATTGGATCCTCTGGAGGCTGTTACTGCCTGTCCAAGGTACCCTGGAAATTTGACGGTGGACGAAGTCAGTAAGGCAAGTTGTAATGCTTACAGTGCTAATGGCTGGAAGTTCCTCCTTCCAGCGATTTGGGACCTGAAGAGCCTGAAGTGCAAGGCTATTTATTGAGAAATGGCTTGTTGTTCTTTTTCCTTTATTGTTCTGCATGAAGTATAAAATTAAGTGATATTTCCTTTACTTTTAGTCATCATATTACTTGTGAGGACCCAGAAAAAGAAATCTTATGTCCAAGGAGAAAATCTATTAACTACATCACATGCTTGGTGATCGTCTAGGTGATAAAAATAAAATTACAGATCACATGAAATAATCCTAATTCCAAATACTAACAGGGGAGTCGAATGAGACAAGAAGTACAGATGTTTCAGGAAATTTTTTTTCTTTTTCATCGCAAATGTGTATATGTTTCTCATACAATCATACAAAATGGTGGAGGCTTTCCCCTTATTTACCGGATGTACTGCTATTTCACTTCCCAAAAGACCAAGTCAACCATGGAGAAAACCTCGAGAATAGGGTTTTGGTAATTCCAAGTTACACCTGTTGCGTTTTTTTATTACTAATCCAACCATTGGGACAAAAATGCAAAAGTACAACATCAGGGAATGAAGGCTGAAATCAATCTCAGAAGCTTCAAAACCTGGAGAGCCTTCTCAGTCAGATGGGCCAATCATTTTCTCAAGCACCACAAGACTATCAAATTCTTCGTTGTTTAGCACTTCCAGTTTAAGTGCAGCTTCCTGCACAGTAAAAATATTGGTTATTGCTACTTTGTTACGGTTTGAAAGGTAATTAAACCCGCCATGTCAATAAACTTATGCATTTTGGTTCAATGATTGGGTTTATTACATTTGGTATCAGAGTCAAACCCCACATCCTTATGCGCTTTCTTAGCAATGGCAACAACATTGTCATAACCAATTTTCTGGGATGGAATCAACAACAAAAGTTAATTCCTAAAGAACAGAAAATAAGAAAGCATAGACATGAACAAAGGCATAACAGACTGGAAGCTTACTGGGTTCTAGGATGCAACAAGCATCAGTGACGGTAAAACCATGCAAGATGCAAGACAGCAACAACAAATGTTCGTTAGCACTGAAATTTTAAACGGAGGATGATATTTAAAAGTTCCATGTTCTCTACTCAGCATGAACTGACCTCATGCAACAATTTTGAAATTCTTTCCCTATTAGCTTGAATTCCTCTCACGCAGTTTCCCATCATGGCTTGTACACATTAAGTTCAAAGTGACCATTAGCTCCACCAACTGTACTGCCCACATGGTTTCCCATAACCTGAAATTTTTTGAAAACGAACAAATAAAAGAAAGGACATCAAGGACGGTTCTAGGATACTAATTTTTAATTTCAGACAGATTCATGTGTCTTTGATTGGAAGAATGGAAGACAATGAATGGGCTGTCCGTTGGATGGTCCGGTCGACTGGGCTTGGTGGTTTTGGGCTATGCCGACAAACACAAACTTCGGTGTTCGCCCAAACCATTTGACAAAACACATGTTCTTATCAAGTGATAACAATGGCCCACGTGATCCTTTGAGTCGACTCAGTTTCTCGTTTATTCAATCTGAATTTAAGAACCATCATTATCAAATACAAAGCAAGAAGATGGAAATAAAAATAGAAATTATAATTTTATCGAATAAAATTCATTCGTATTAATGAATGGCGAATGTCTTGGACCGTGCTATAGGCGTTGATAGTCGCCGTAGGACTTAGCTTCCGCCTTCAGCTTGCGGCGGAGGCAGCGGAGATAGTAGTTGGCACCGCCTCCTCAACAGCTCAACTGTGGCGGGTTCTCATGCAATTCCCTGTTCTTCGCAAGGGTTGCTGTCCACTCATCTGGACGTAACGGTCAGCCAACCAAACCATTTCCTACCTTTGACAGCATGCAGGCTATGAAACACCCGACACGAACTGTACGAAACACGGCTATTTGTACGCTAAAACAAAGGGCGAGATTGACGGGTACGGTGGGGACCCACTAAGATGTTCTGATCTGGCAACCAAGTGACGCCAGGCTTCCACACATCATTGTCGTGGGACCCTGTTTTGCCTGCTTCCACTTCACGTTCACATGTCCAAGTCTTCACATGATCCCACCTCATTCAATTCCTTAATTGCAGCAGAAACCTCTGCCAAAAGCACAACGCGATCTAATTGTAGAGTAAGAAAGCTGTGATTGAAGCTTTTTTGGGCTGATTTTGCGTCGGCAAGATATGGTTTCATGTGGGATTAGGGAGATGTTAATAGACAAATGGTCGTTAATGGAAAAATATTATTCAAATTACGCTTTAGAGGATAGGACGCAAGGAAATCGCTTTTTCTTTTGTATTTGAACACGAGAAAATGTGAATGAACAACCGGCTTTTCTTTTTAGCTGTCGCTTTCCGTTGTCTTCTACTTCCAGTGCTTCGCTGTCGTTACATACATAAGAGCTCCCCTGTTTTCTCATTCTCTCTCTTCCTACTTCGTGTGCCCATTCTGCTTCCTACAGGTCTTTGCTTTTACGCGGAGTTCTTCATTTCTGGTGCCTGGCGCATAGCCCTTCGGGGGTAGGGAAGAAAGATGAAGAGGCTAGTAAGTACGTTGGTTTCTGGTATACAAAGTTTGAATTTCAATATGGGGGTGGCTTGCAGATTTATTTGAGTATGTCTGTAATTTCTAGGCTGAATCTGATGCGGGTGTTGTCGTTGTCGAAAATAAGAATATTGGGTTCATCTATATTTCTGGTAATATTTGGGTGTCATGTGTTGTGAAGACTGAACTTTGAAATATTTGTTGTACTTAGTTTTGTGGTATTCCATGAAGTTTTTTGGTGATGTAAATCCTTTGCCATTAAGATTTGAATGTTGAAATTGGTGTTTTATATTATGTTTTGCTTCTCTCTGCGTGACTCCTTCTGCTACAAGCATCTTCAGGTTTCTGGTAGATTTTTTTGGATGCAATTTTCTTGTTCATGTCACATGTATAATGCTGGAAAGAAAGAATACAGCATGCACATATCTGCTTTCGGATTTGGTTGATTAGACGTTCTTCAACCCTACACTCCCCAATCTACCGTCCTTTGTGGTGATCAGACTTAGTACTGTCAGATGAAAACGATTTGCGGGCCGGTGTTTCTCAGTACCTTTTTTCTGGAGTTTCCAACAGTATCAGATTTGAGTTGAATTTCTTGAAGTGTTGTTCACTTTCTGGGTTTTTCCAAACAGAATCTCTTTCAATGTGTCGTGACTGCGAAAGTTGGTTCATCTCATATTCTGCATATTATTTTTGAAGATCTCTGGATTTCACGCCCAATAATGATTTTTAATTAATCCTCAGTTTTCGCAAACTTTATTGACCCAGTACTGCTACCTCTTTGTAGGTATATGATTAAATTCAAAGTTTTCATTCTTTCTTGGGAAGAAGAATACTTACGGCTCAGTTTTTCTTGCAATTTCCGGGTCATTAACATCTTCTTACCTTCATTTCCTTGCAGCCCTGGTGGCTTTACTTTTGCTTCTAGCATTAAGCAGTGCAGTTGAACATGATGGAGAAGGAAATGATGGACAATGCAGTTATAAGAGGTTTCTGGATCCCAGGCCCCACAGTGTGTCCATCTTGGAGTTTGGAGCAGTTGGAGATGGGAAAACATTGAACACGGTAGCCTTCCAAAACGCCATTTTCTATCTTAAGTCCTTTGCTGACAAGGGCGGCGCACAGCTTTATGTTCCGGCAGGGAGGTGGCTGACTGGAAGTTTTGATCTAACTAGTCATCTCACACTCTTCATTGAAAGAGGTGCTACCATTCTTGGATCTGAGGTTCTCATTTTACCTTTTCTTACATTCTTCGTGAATTCTCCACTTCAGAAGAGATAAGAGTACATAAAACACTTTCTAAGCAGTAATATGGCAGTCTTGGACAAATAATACTTTTAATGCCTGCATGGTGTTCATTGAATTTTGTTTGTTTTATTCAATTTGAACTGGAAGCAATGCTAATCTGAATTAGCGAATTGGGTTAAGAAAGTTTCTAAAGGGTGAAGGAGAAGAGGATAATGAATAAGACAATTCTTGAGAGAACATTTCCTTTTTGACTAAGCCCAGTTTCCTATGCCTAGTAAAATGCTATATAGCTTGTATTTCCTACAACGTTTCCTTCTGAAGGTAACACACCAGAAGGTAGAAGCAATGTAAAAACTTAAAATACGAATCAAAATAAAGTGTTGATACAATTTCTAGACTGGACCATTAGTTCTTACTTTTATAATTTTTGCAGGATTACACGCATTGGGATATAGTAGATCCTCTCCCGTCCTATGGTCGAGGAATTGAATTTCCAGGAGGAAGATATCGCAGCTTGATTAACGGCCATAATTTAAGCGATGTGATGATAACAGGCTAGGATTTTTCTTATGTCAGCTTGTCCATTAGTTTGCACCTTGGTTATGCATTCCTCATATTGTTTGCTCACCTTTTTGCAATTGAACAGGTGACAATGGAACTATTGATGGCCAGGGTAATGTATGGTGGAACAAATTCCAGTTTCATTCCTTGAATTACAGCCGACCTCATCTTGTGGAATTTATTGGCTGTGATGACATTGTTATTTCAAATTTAACCTTTCTGAATTCTCCTGCTTGGAACATCCATCCTGTATATTGCAGGTGAACTGTACCCTGGCCAAACTTCTGTATTATTTGGCCAAACTTCCATAAACTGATGTATGTTTATATGTGGACAAAATGCAGCAATGTGCTGATTCATAACATAACTGTGCGTGCTCCCCCAGAATCTCCTTGCACCAGTGGTATCGTCCCAGGTTTGTCAATATCTTCTTTACTTTGAGACAAGTTACCTATATTTCCTGTCTTACTTTCCTGATTGTGGTTGTTCCATTGAGTTTTAAGAGAAAGATGTTTTGCCCTCTGATCTGTAACTCACTTTACCAAAATTTTCAGACTCTTCCGAGTATGTTTGCATAGAGAACTGTAACATTACCACTGGTTTTGATGCAATCGTACTTAAGAGTGGTTGGGATGAATATGGAATTTCTTATGGTCAACCAACCACAAATGTCCACATCAGAGGTGTTTACCTTCAGTCCTCCTCAGGCTCCGGCGTTGCCTTTGGCAGTGAGATGTCTGGAGGCATCTCTGATATACTTGTGGAGCAGCTTCATTTGCGAGATTCCTTAATTGGAATTGATCTCAAGACAAACAAAGGCAGAGGGGGTTATATAAAGCACATCCTTTTCTCGGATGTAGAACTTGAGAATATTCACTTGGCAATAAAGGCGACAGGTCATTATGGCTCTCATCCTGATGACAAATATGAGTCTAGTGCACTTCCAGTTGTTGCTGGCATTACCTTTAGGAATATGGTTGGAGTAAATATCACCATTGCTGGAAATTTATCCGGAATCCCTGAATCACCTTTCACATCGGTCTGTCTTTCTAATATTACATTCTTCATCAGTTTGAATCCCTCATGGTTTTGTTCCAATGTGATTGGTGTCTCTGAGTTTGTGTCCCCTGCACCATGTACAGAACTCCAGGGCTCCTACTCAAATTCTTCTTCAACTTGCTTTCTTCTCTTACACCAGTATACTGATTCTAAAGTGTTGTGAGATTATTAGCTATAACCGCAATTATTTCTCTTTTTAATCTGTACATGAAATGCTGAAAGTTCTTTTGCTTCTTAAATTCAGGAGAAAATTTTCCGACAAACTTCAACACACAATCTCCCATATCCCTGCTATTTCAATCATGCATTCTTAGTCTTGCACTGAATTTTCCTTAGTGTTGCCACCCCAGATTAGTTGCAGATCATGCTCTTCCTGTCAGCACAACAAAACTTTAGCTACTGCAATACAATGCTGATGCCAATTGCTTTTGATCTAGTTCATCATTTCTCTTTTTGAAGGTTTTAGCTGTGATGAGTGTTTTGTATTGCTATATTAATTGGCTGTTGATTGAGTGTTGTGTATTGCTATATGACTTCGCTGTTGATTGGAACTCATTTGGAGTGTGTTCAGTGAACTAATTTGATTGCAATGAAGTGCTAACTGCTCTCCGATTTTAAATATAAAAAGCAGTCTCTGTAATTCAAATGACATACATGCTACTTTTGCCTTCACCGGATATGCTTAAAACTACTGTATTTGATAAAACAGCACATATTTTAGTGGAAAATTTGTGGATTTCTCGTGTTGTAGTACTTCTCCCATCAAGCACCAAGCCCAAGAAAATGAGAATAAAATTTCCAGACAAGAAGAAACATTCAAACCTAATTAGTAACTCAAACAAGGATGGAGGTATGAGACAACAAATACAGAGGCTCTTCTGGAAAATTACTATTTCTTTTATCTCTGGTATCGAAAGAGGAAGAGACGTGTCCTTCACCATAGTCTTGTACAGACGCACGGCTGCCCTTCTTGATATCCTCTTCTTTAAGCTCGAAGCCACAATTTGTGTAATAATGGCTTGTCATCTTGCAAAAACTTCCATCACCAAGAGCCTCAAACTTAACCTCAAAAGAAATAAACTCTAGCTTGTCAACCAGTGTATTGGCACACATGATTCTTAAAGTCAAGAGTATCAATCTTGGAAGGTGAAGCAACCAACCTTCATGGAAAGTGGTCCTTTTTATGTTATCAAGTCCTCCATCTCCTTCAATGAACTCAATGCTCTAGCTGCACAGGTCCACGTTTCAGGCTTTTCCAGCCATCTATTAGCCTACGGTTTTATTGCATTTGGGCGATTCTGTCCCACGTCACCGTTTGGTCGTAAACAGGGAGTGTTGGTCGTTTCCCATTGGCCGAGCACATTAAAATTTGATACTTTCGTGTGAATGACGTTTCCTGATGGGTCCTCATTCTTGTTGTCAACAACTCATAGATCTTGGATCGGTGATGCCCACAACTGTTGATTGCACATGATAAACTTCACCAAGGCAAAAGTTGAGGTCAATTTTGAGGTCTACTCCTAGTTGGGTCGTGGATTTCATGGACAAATTGAAAAACTTTAATGTCTAGACTAGGATGCAATTGCCCTTCGCAATACAAAACATGTGTCCAGACTAATGGAGAGTCCTGGAGATCAACAGGCAACACTTGGTTAGACTCTGTTTTAACCAAGACCTAGCTGCAAGCCTTTTGCTTTAAAAAAAAAAAATTGTTGTCTGTCAAGTTTGGGCCAATAGAACAAAAACCCATGTGCTCAATGCCCCAGAAACAGAAGAAGAGGAGAATGACATGGGTTCTGTCGGGCATGCACCAAACTCATAAGAGGACTACTGTTTCCACATTGGAGTGACCATTCTCAAGGGGGTTTGATAAAAAATCGAGTTGTTTGTGAAAAATTGGAGATTGACCAGTGTATTATAAAGTCTGCTTACAAATTACACAAATCAAGTCTCAACTTGAGTTCGAGAACGATGATGAATTTGCAAAGGACAACTTTCCCAAGTTTGTAAGGTGACCTCATAGTTTTCTTCACAAAGCTTAGCTTGGCAAGTATATCCTACGCCTTCCAGAGCCGTAAAAATGTTATAAAAAAAAATTCTTTAAAATCGATTTCTTAATAATGTCTTCTTGTAACTTACATAAAATTCAAGCTTTATCACAAGGGTAATATATATCTTTACAAACCACTTTTGGACTCATTGCAAACATTTTTCACGGTGGATTTTATACAGCAAAATGCCTAAACTTTTGATTTTGATATTACTTAAAAAAAAAAAAAAAAAAAACTTACTTTCTCTATAAAACTAGCGTGTAAGCAAGTGAAAAAAAAAAAAAACTTAAAATATTATTTTCAAGTAAGAGAGAGAGAGAGAGAGAGAGAGAGAGAGAGAGAGAGAGAGACAACTCGTACTATTCTTAACAAAAAGTTAATCATTAGCAAACATGTGTATACGTTTTTTTTTTACTTTTTTATCTTGGTATTGTCATTTTCAAGCACATGCGCGCAGCCGGGCTGCACAAGAAATTGAAGATGAATAGATCAGCATACTTCACAGATCCATTGCATTTTTGAGACACCTCAAGCGAAAGCCACCAATACATAATCATTAACTAACCCAGCTGCTTATTACCAGACCAGGGCATTCTGCCATGGCGATACATAAAAGATAAAACCCCCAAAAGATCAGAAAGAAGAAAATCACATTTAAGCATACACATTGGGATTGGCAAGTAGGTATTCCTCCACAACCTTATACAACCCTGCCGCCTTGTCTTTCCCGGCCTTGATTTCCTCTTCCTTAAGCACACAGTCACCGGTTGTGTGATAGTGGCTAGTCATCTTGCATACGCTGCCGGAGCCTGAGGCCTCGAGCTTGACCTCGTAAGAAATCGACTCAAGTTGGTCCCCCAACACATCTCCTTCAATCAAACTGTACTTGCACAGAAAGTTGTCTGCATCAAGCTCCTCAGTCCTGTGCTTCAAGTATCTGAAGTGACTCCCTGCCGACGTAACAGCATAAGATCCAATTATTACCTGATTAATATCAAATAAATATTGTTCGAGAATCATCAATAAGATCTTAGGTTCAAGGAAGAAACGTTTTGGGTCAAGATCATGTAACAATGTCTCACATTATTTAAATATCATCTGAAAATGAAGAAAATATATCATTTATAAGACTAATGGCACATCTTCTCACTTCCAATATAAACAACACTCACTTTCAATATTTCTCCTCACATACATGATAACGTGCATTGTATAGAGTTTATAAAGTGGAGGTTTATTTATAGCTTTGATATTATATTAAAATGTAAAGATTTGTTTTAAAAACTTTAAAGTATTATAAAGAAAAATTTTATTACTTATAAGACTAATAATTCATTCTTTTGCTTCTAACGTAGGACAATACTAACTTTTAATACTTTTGAGTATGACTTTTGAATATAAAAGAAGTTTCCAAAGATGTTAAGAATTGGTAATGGTACATAGGGTGGTAAAGCAACAAACCTTCAGTGAAGTTGGTTTGCTTGATGGTGCCAACGCCGCCATCGCCCTGAACGAAGTCGATGCTCTTGATGGAGTGGGGCACAAGCTTGGGGATGAGGTTGTGAGAGTCGAGGATCAAGGCCCTGAACATCCTGGCCGGGGGGACTGGGGTTGTGAACTCGTGGGTGTATGTGGTGACGCCCATTGATTGCCGAGAAAGAGGAAAATCATCTGGTTTTGAGGATTGAGAAGAGACACCAATGGCTTATATAGAGACAGCAGCATGTGAAAAGGCTGAGGTTTAATGGGGTCAAAGTTCAAAGTTAAAACGCCGCCTTCATTCGCAGAATCGTGGCTCTAGCGCTCTAGATGGTTGGCCCTTCTTTGAGTTTATTTGAATTTCTTTTTCCTGTTGTAGCCTGAGATGGTTGAACATCTCTTACACGTTTCTATAATTTATGCCTTGCATGATTGTCGTCAAACATCTTCTAGGTTGTTTTATAATTCGGATCTTGCACAACTATCATAAAAAATAAAAGTAAAAAAACATTATATTAGTAAATAATGGTTTTCGGATGGCCGCCCTTCATATGCCCACGTTGTAGAATATTTTTTATTTTAACTATACAACGGAGGAAAACGTTTTCCTTCTGATTCTATTCCCTGTCATAGATCCAAAGTAAACTATTCCATGATCTTCAAATTATGTTTAAGAATTCTACTTAAAATAAAATATATATTGCTTTTTTTATAAGCTGTTTTTAAAGAAGAACTAAATTTTCTGATATAAAATCAGAATCTTAATCCAGGAAAACACCTTTCATACATGAAGTCTATAATCCAAAGTGATTCGCAAGAGAATGCATTATTCCCAAGTCAATGGAAATACATATGACAGCTTATCAACAAGTTAAGGATTTCTGGTTGTCCTACAAAGACAGCATCCCTTTGTGTGTGCCCTACAGAGCCCACAAAGTCTCCCATGAGTACTAAAAGAAAAAATGGGATGAATTCTTCGTACGAAAGGGCTGTGAAATGCAACAATTTCTTTGAAAGAAGGAAAAAATGTCATTAGAGGATCTTCAGCCTTGCGTGGAGCATGATGAAAGATACTGCGACTACTTTTTCTTGAATAGACGAGCCCTTTGCCTACTTGGTGGCCCGGTTTTATCACTTCAGAGATGGTATCCGAGGAAACACCTCCACTCTTGTTGGCCAACTTCAACTTTAGAACCCCATGACATGACGGTGGACTTAGGAATCACTGCTTCAAATTTCTAGGCTACCTTAATTACTGGAGTTAATTAATCATCTAAGACTAATATTTACCCACAGATTTTGTTATTTTTGCCCTAGCTTTAGAATAAGAATTCTCATTTCAAATTTAAATAATATAAAAATTATGTCATTATTTAACATTTTCTTTCATCTTCAACATGGTCAAATCCAATGATTATATCCAGTTTCTCCATTTGGAGTCTCCTGTTCATGAAATAGTTTACAATGAAAAGCAATTTCTCGCTAGTCAAATTTGGTGGTGGAAATTGAAGATGCTTTCCCCACCATCAAACGCTTGGCTTGTATGGACTCAGAAAGTGTGAAGCCGATGGAGTCTTCTTAACCCCCCGTTGCAGGAGCACTTGTGCATGGCAGTATGAAAGGAGTGATGGTGAGTTGGTGCTCAGCTCTGTGTGCCACACAAACTTAGTCCAATCGATTTGGAGTTTTCGGCAATGGAATTGACAAAATCCGACATGACTTCCACAATTGCGTCTAGAAAATGCATAACTACGTAGCCGGGTATGAACCACGAATCATCGAGAGTTCTAGAAGCTGCCTGTGTTATAGATTCTGAGATCTCCGGTGAGCATGGGATGAGTTCCAAGCAGATCAAGGAGTACAGAACAACTAGCTGAAGATTAATAACGGCAGGGAGATAATAACCACATGCCAACGGCGACTAATTCAATTTGCCGCTCTTGCCTATTCTTATATATGGTTAAAAATAGTGATTTGAACATATTGTTAACATTTTAAGATGCTATTTTTCATATGTTTCTTTTTTTTTTTTTCAACATCATATTTTAATGCAGCTAAAGCATGGTGGACAGTCAAGAGATGGCACGTGTTATAATCAATGACTATTGCGAGAAGATATTTGTCATGAATACATGTATAAGTGTCCCAATTGTCCTAAATAAATGTATATATAGATGTCCAAATTGTCATTATGAGTTATAAAAAATGTATAGTACAAGAGTAAATATAAATAAAGAAGATCCCTTCTTTAGAAGGCATCAACCCTTTATCCACTTCAACTTAATTTTTTCATAGCTTTTTCAACCTTACAACTTCCACTATGCAAACCACTCTCTCTTGTAAAAACCTCCCTCTTATAAATTTTTTTTAAGTTTTTATGTATAATTAGGTTGATACAATAAGTAACAATAATTTGGAGAGAAAATTATTTTATGTCTATCTAATAATTTCAGATCTTAGATATATCAAAAAAAGAGATGTCTCATTAAAAGCTCTTAATAATATCTTTAAAGTCATCAAAGATAGATACAGTAGGAGCTATAAAACTTCCCACAACGCATAAAAAGTCAATAAAAGAGGCATCCAATCTCCCACAGAATTGAAAATAAGGTGATGAGTTGTCAAAAGAACCATAATTAATGAAAAAGAACCATTAATGAAGATACTTAGAATAAAAAATAGTTACATGATCAAGAGAATTCTTTAATACAATTAGAGTTTTTCTTCATAATATAAATTATTTCTTTATACATTTTTTTTTAATGGATCTCCTTACTCATGAATTAGATTGTTGTGATTTTAACAATTACTTCATTATTTATAAACTAGATATTCATAATTCCCGCATTCTCAAGTGAGAAAACATGTTACAAGCAATAATTATCAGTTTTCATCGCTATCTTAATCAAATATTCTTTTTACATATTTAATTATTTGCATAACAAACAAAAACAATTTTTGTTTTTGATAATTAATCCTTTGTTCCCACAAAAGGAGTGTTCTTGTAGGAACATCCGAACAAATTGTCATATAAACTTACCAATTTCCACCCCAGCAGACGCTTGCTTAGAGCCCTCGGTAGCCTATTCCCATGATCAAATCGCGCAAAACAAGCTCAAATGAAATAATTATGCAAAATGACAACCATCAGGCGATAACACCTGATATTCTTTCAGTTTCCTTTTGATTTTTCCTGCATTTTCTCTCGTTTTCTCTCACTCACAACGTTGTTCAATCAAAGATCAAATAATACAAGGGAGCATCACAAAACTCGCTTCCTTTTTCGAGGACTCCCAGAGTTAAATCCAATCTTCACCGTTTCCTCCTCCCACATCATGTCCAGCAACAGCTCCTGGAGATCCTCCAAAGTGTTCCCTTCCTACAACAAAATCCCAAGTCTCAGCCAGAAAACCATAATTTCTCAACTACCCAATGCTGAGAAAGTAGAACTTAGAAGAATAGCGCGTTAGGGAACCGCTGTTAGTCAAATTTTCGATGTTTTGGTACAAACAAAAGCTCGAACTAGTATTTGCTCAAAGTTGATCATTCTGTTACCTGCCGTCTCACACTCTGCATCATCAAAACCATTTCTTGCATGAAATCTACGAATCCCTGCTCTCAGAACTTCATAAGTCAGCATTCAAGAAATCAGAAGGGAAGGCAGAAGACACAAAAAGAAGAGAGAACATAATGAAGGAAAAACCAACCTCGTCATCATCATCATCCCCAAGGAGACCAAACAATCCGGCATCGTAGATTTTTCTCTTTCCTTTATCGGATAGAACTGGTGTTCTGAGAATAGATTAGCATCCAAACGGAATTGAAATAAAACAGACAACATCGAATGGCTTTCTCTTTCTTTAGAATATACCTGAATAAGCCTCTTGGATTTCTTGGAACCGCCTTTTAGCTTCTCCGCCAACCTTTGGTTCTTTCATCCATCTATCTGGGTGCCATTTCTTCAAATTCACGTACAAAGAACATTAAATCACAAAACTCATGATACAAAACTAGACCGTCTGCATAAAAAGAAGAAAAGAAATGGAGCTTCTTCCTACCATGGCAAGCTTCCGGTAAGCGCCGCGAATCTCATCTTCAGTGGCCTGCTTACGTAGACCAAGTACAGAATAATAACAGGGCCGATCATTAAGCTCCTCGTTGACGTCGGACATGTTTAGCGAGGGTGACAAAAGGGGTTAAACGGAACCTGGCAGGGACCGAACTTCCGGCTGCTGTAGTTGAATTTGTCGTCGGAACTTGGAACAGGCTTGGTTGTTAGAACGAAACTTTGTTGTGCCTATTACATGATCCGATACGAAAAATGGGATCTACCAGAAAGAAGCCGAGGAGGAGTTGAAAAGGTCGTGGCAAGAAGGTTCGAGAGGTTTCTTAGATATGAGATTCCAGTCCCCAAGTTCACTTTTTGGTTGTTCAATTAACCACTAATGAATGGCCGGCCATTCAGAGTTGCGTAGATTGCCTAAGCATTTTCTATAACAAGACCAAAATAGAGAAAAATAGAAAAATAAAATAAAAAATAAAAAGCCCCTTGGGTATGCTAACATAAGAAAGACTTAATAAAATTTTTAAAAAAGTAAATGACATGATACAACTAACATAAAAAATTTGTAAGTGGATAACTTGAGGAAGTTATTACCTAAGTCCCTTAGAATTTTTTTTGAAATGAACTCTAATTTTTAATTTATAATAGTGATTAAAATATTTTGTTTAGAAACTAATGTAAGTACATTTCGATATAGAACTCCCAAAAAAGACTTATTTTGTGTAAATTGTAGAGTCAAAATTAGAAATATTGATGAAATAATAGTTTTGCTTGTGAGGGTTAAATCATCTTGGCCAACAAAGTTCCTTAAAATAGCTTATGAATTGGCCAACAAAGCTCCAACTCTTTGAAATTGGGGAAATATATTCTCAAACCACTTCTATGGCAATTCTTGAGTTGCTCCAACAAGCCTCTGATTGTGGGGTTTTATGCTCCATTAATAGCAAAGAGAAGAGGAATGTAGCATCTGAAAACAAGAACAGCAGTCATCCAAATCCACGCAGGCAGGAAATATCTAAAAGAACTCGCCAGTACACAATTACAAGCAACTGGAATTATTGCTGCATTTAACTATATAATAAGGTTACAAAAAAAAAAAAAAATCAAAATGAAGAATACAGTAAAACCTCTCTCTCCTTAACCAACAAATTCAAAGAAATCAAATAATAATAATAACAAAAAAAATTGGAAAACACCCTCTTAACGTGTCTAAATACATTTCTATTTCCTATTCCCAGCTCTGCGTTTCATGTCAGTTGGAGCTGGCTGCCTTCCATTCCGCTGCAGAGGGGTACCTACCCCATTTGATAGTTTCCTTGAAGGTGAAGGGCCTAGAGAAGTCTTGCTGTAAAAGTTACACAACTTGTCAGAACGCATGCTCTTTTGACCTGTAGGAAGTGTATAAAAACGGAATAGAATACAGATAAACAGAATGCCAACTTTGCTGCAAAAGTTACCTTAGTTCTGGGCTCTTTGCTGCCGTTAGATTGGGTTTCCTGGCTTTTGCCCCTAGTCCATTGGTCATGCCGGTTAGTTTTGTTTGATTGAATTGCCAAAGCAAATCTGGCTCTGAAGAATCACTGGTGGCGGCGTCAAGATCATCCATTTCGTCAGTACTACCAGCGTTAAACTGGTTGTTTCCCATGAACATGTTATAGGATTGATCTGGGTAGATTTTGGAGGAATCTGGAAGATATTTCTGGTAGAATGCATCAGCCAAATCTCCATTATCCGCTGCCCAACTTCCTAAAGGGTTCTCAATTCTTCTCGCATCATGCTTGTTCACCATGACCTTATCAACCCACTCGCCGGAGCCCATTTCTTTGTCGTCCTCCCCGTAGCTCTGGCCATGACTATTCACTGGCGGCCAGGGAGGTGAGTTTGCTAATAGCTCGTCAAGATCAAAACTTTGTGTCTTTCGCCTCAAGGCAGAATTGCTATGGAACTGCAGAACAATTTCATTTAATTTACATTTGGGTTCACAAAACTAGAGTAACTCCGCAATTTTACCTGAGGATGCAGGACAAAATATAAATCCACCAACATATATACATGCTGATAAATCCATCTCTTACTAAACTCTACATCTCGTCGCCTCAAGGCAGAATTTTCTGTGACTGCAGAGTAATTTCATCTAATTTCACGTTTAAGTTCACAGGATACAGAAGAACATGCAAATCTGACAGCCTATACCGTGGTGATACGTCCCTATCCTACTGTAATTAACCTCACGCTACACTTCACATCACTGAAGGGGTAAATTTGAAGTGGAAAAACATATCATGTTGTAGATACAATCAGATAATGGAAAGGTTAACAGTCAGTAAGGTCAAGATCAAAGAACATCAGTTACCTCTATGTTGCCAACGTCACCCATTGGTTGCCGGCAGCTATTGTGATCTCCTAAAAAACTTGAATCCTGCTTTTTGGAATGAAAAGGCGAGACCTCACTAGCTTTGGTCCTGTATTTACCAGAGCTTCCAGATATGGAACTTGGTGTGCTCTCCGGTTCGCCTTCTTTCCTTGCCAATGCAGCTTTAAGACTTGCAATCTGAAGAGAAATTGAAAAGACGTATTGAAAACTGATTCGGATGGATAAGGCTCCAAAAACTAGTATAGAAGACAATGTAGGAGACAAAGAGAGCCTAAGAACCTGTTCTTTGAGCTCTTTGACATCTGTGCTATCTTTGTTCACTCTGGCAGCACCAAGCTCGACAGTGGCAACTCTCTCTGCAAATTTAAGTGTACTGATTGTTTCTCCAACAGCATCAGGCTCAGGGCTTATGTGAACAAACATTAGTGTCTTGGCCTGGCCTCCTGACGTTGTAATTATAACCCCAAAGTTAGAGCAAGACCATAAACCTAGTTCTCAGCCACTCTTTGAAGAATTGTTTTAGTTTAACCTTACCGAGAGAATCTTGGAGCAGTTGTGTGAGCTTGCTATTCCTATATGGAACGTGTGGATTCTTTTGGGCAAGGGAAGATATTACATCGCCCAAAGCTGACAGAGATTTGTTTATATGCTGTGCTTCTTTAAGTCTATCTCCTGTCACCTCAGATTTGTTTACCCTTTCACTTCCTGCTAGATCAACCAGATGCATACAGCCACGAAGAATAGCTCCAGATGTCAAGTCTCTTCCTTGAACATGAACGGTCAAACAACTGAAAAATCAAAAATCAAAAGAAGAAAAAGAATCAGCCAACTGAATGATACGTTCACAGAAGCATCAACAAATTTAATCCATGGAGAATCAGTTTCCTACCTATGAGAGCGGCTACTGCGGTCATTTAGGGCTGTTGCACCTACTGCACGATTCCTTTGTCCAAGGTTCATCAGTTCAATAACATCAGACGTTGATGACACTGGCATAAGGTTTGCATCTGGTACACTCAGTCCATTATGAGAACTATTCCGGATTTCTAATGTGTCAACAATTAAGGAAAGCCTTTTGAGAGCAGGGGATTCTTAGCCACTTATGAAAAACCAAAGTGTATTGAACAATTTTCCAGCGTTGAACTAGAATAATAATAAGCTTTAAAGGGGAAGTATTTCCAGAGCTGTCAGCACGCTATGGTCATCTTGGGAAGTAGAAATGATTCATTGAGAACAAGTAAAATAACCTTATCAGTAAGAAAACCAAATAACTAGTAAAGGATATCTTTTGTTAGCTCCATCTGTGATAAGGAGGTCTCTAACTTGCTCGTTATAGATTTCAATCATCTGAACAGAAACATCATAGCAGAAAGTGTCCTTTCTTTGATTTGCTATATAAAACAAATCACTCAAAGCCCGATAATTTACACCTTGACTTTTTTCTGTAAGCTCTCTGGGTCCAGTCTAGAAACGTAAGCAAGAAAAGTTAGCCACATTTGCATAGTTTGACAAACGAACATCAACAGATGTATTATGATATCCTACGAGATAAATCTTAATGCATCCTACCATGGTGTACGTTTTTCCAGATCCAGTTTGACCGTAAGCAAATATACAGACATTGAAACCATCAAGGACAGACCGAATCAGGGGCTGCATATCAGAGAAAACCTCCGCTGCAATACATTTGGAGATAAGAGTGTAAATTTAACATTAAGACCATAGTATCTGAAAATAATTTTTGGAAAACCTTACCGACCTTGAGTTGCAGACGGTCCAAAGACCTTGTTGAAGCTAAAAGACCTCTGGCCTTTTCCATGCCTCGATGGAGTACAGATAGTGATATTTCCTTCTTCTATATAATCCACAGTGCTGAAATGATTTGATTGCCCGGGCAGGAAAGGTCTCACTCGACAGTAAACTCTAATACTTCCTGATAAAACAGAAAAAAATAACCATCTGATCCCGTTCTGGATACTCAAAGCTTTAAGCAGCCAGTGATTTTACTTTTTCTTTTACTCCAAGCAGGAAAACGGTGATCTTACCCTTGAGATCCTGCACTTGATTGTATAGCTTGCGATTTTCCTCAAGAACCCTATGATACCCAGAAGCAGCATGAGCTAGGCCATGAATATGCATACCTAAGAAATCAAACGAAACAAATGAGGCAATTGTCTTTTTCTTTTTATTTTTCCCTTCTCAAACAACCTTCCGGGATGAACAAATATGTACTCGAAACAGGCAGAATCCAATGAAGAAAAAGACAATTCTCTCTGAATCCTACCCAGACTGTGGAACTCCTCGTGAAACTTCATTTGCATAAACTTCATACCAGCTTTTGTAGCGTATAGAGTCTGCTTTAGCTCCTGTAGAGACGCAAGATTAGCCTCAATGCACTTAGCAGTTAAAGGTTTAAGGAAAGAGGAAATACTGGACGATATTTCAGAACTGTTCGTACATGAATGTCTCTTTGTTGTTGATTAAAGGCCATTTCCTGTCTCAGGAGTTGCGTCTTTGATTCCTCGTCAGCAATGTAACCTCTTGGGACTAATTCCTCTTTCTGCATCACTTTCTCATTTTTATGTTCCATCTGAAATATTACAGCAATAGAGAAAGAAAATGTTGAAAATATTACTCCAATCAAATAGGCTGTGACATTGAAGACATGCCACTTCTATTGATTGACTAATTACCTTTTTATCACCAGAAGCGAATTTCAGTTTGTTTCCATGAGAAACAACCATATCTTTTGGAGTTGCTTTCATCTATGGATTACAAGAAAATGAAGAAATAAACAGTTAGATACGAAGAAATTAGATAAAGGAAAAGTACAGTTTAAAAGAAGAAGAAAAAAACTCTTTTGGTATCCAATGGACAATGTTGCTGACTGCCCTATTTACTTGAAAAGGAGCTCCCTGCTTAAATTGTTTCCTTCCGCAGAAAAAGAAATTAGATTTTCTTCGACAACCAAAGCTAACATACCAGCTCAAACTGGCTTGAAATTCGATGCTCAAACTCCTCCACAACCTTACTGAGCACGGATTCAACCAACTGTTTCATGCAGATCAGAAAAATAACCATCAAATAAGCAATAGGAAACAATATCTATCATTGGATAGGTAACAATTAAACCAGCTTCAAAGTAAAGGTGCATGGTCAATAATAGTAATTGAGACCTCTCTCACGTTGAAATGGGCAATCAGCAATCAGCTTTGTCAACTTTAGTACGCATTTTCTTAGTAGTTAATTGAATGTAACATTTACAGATGCAGAAAATTACTAAAATTCAACCACGGTGGATTCTAGTTTCAGGTACTTCGACAAAGCAGTAGTTAAAAGTTCCGATTCCTTACCGTTGGAACTTCTTCAGGCTTCTTATCTATTAGAATCTGACGAACAAGCATACTCAAGGAACCATTGGAAGGCTGCCAGCGAAAACAAAAGAACGACAAAATTCAAGCTTCTTTAGTCAACTAGACAAAGCGAGTAGAAAAACAAGTCTAAAAAGAAAAGTTAGGCTTACCAACCATTTTATTAAAGTCAATATCTGAGGACAGAACATTATGCGATTTTTCACTCATTGAGGAGTTCCTTGACAAGGAATTTGTGAAGGGCTCTGAATTCTTCCTCACAAAAGATTTTGCTGACACTGTTGGCTTCACATTTCCACCAAATTTCCATACCCCATTTCCCCCAGCCTGTTTCCATTCACCATACGACTTGAGCGCCAAAACACAATTTACCACCCTAGCAGATTTTCCTCCCTGAAATTTGAAGAAATCATTTAGATAAAATGATAGAATTATAGTTTTAATCCATTGTTCCTTGATCTTAAGCATCTGATTAATCTGGATATAAAATAGACAAAAATGAACCCAAATTCCTATGTTGATGGAAAATATAGATGCAAATTTCCCTAAATCTTTGTACAACTAAGAATTCTGTTGATGACCTTAATAACTTCACTGCAAAACTATATACTATGAAAACTTTAGAATCCGGATCCTTAATCACATACTTGTTCCAGATCAGATGCCTCAAACGTAGGAATTCCCATTTCCTGCACGGCATCCAAGAAGTTCCTCACATTCTCAAAGTACTGGAATGCAGACAATGCTGCCCCATCAGGAACCAGAGCAGAATCACATGGACTTTCCACCACCTGAAAACAAATTGAACTACTGTGTAAACATCTTAAATTCAAAAGGCAGAAAAGGCTCAGAATTGAAATGAAGATGTGGGTAGGGAAGCTTTACCTTGGTCACAGCTCCGGGGTGAACCTTGTTGAGTACATTGCAGAGAATGATCCCACTTCTCAATCCCAGCCTAAACTCCTCCTCCGACGGCTCTGCTGGTAAATCCTTCGCCCCGACTACTCCGATCATCTTCCTCAGCCATCCCGCAGCTTCATTCCTTCTCGATGCTAGCAATCACCAGAACAGAACAACCTCATCAATCCCCCACTCTGACTCAATCTATCCACTCATTCCCTTATCCAACATAAAGTCACTAATTTTCCTCTGTTTAGAACAGAAAATGCAACAAAGCAAGAAAAGGAAAGAAAAAAAAAAAAAAAAAGTTACCAGCTTCCTCAGCTTTTCTAGACTCGAGATCAAGACCTCTGACGCGATTCCCGTGCTGCTGCAGCACGTCCTCCACCACCTCTGCCACCGAGAACGAGAATGCCCCCTCCGTCGTCGACGCCATGATTAGAAACTACTTTGTCCAACTCAAGCAAAACTCCTCAGCATTAACAAAACAGTATTCAGCGATATGATATGATCTTCAAAGAGGAAGATCTGGAAGGCCTGCAGTCTGTTTGAAGTTTGTTCGATGATAAGATAGTATGCTTGTTGTTGGTGGTGCTTGTTTGAGATTTCTTTGTTACCAATTCATCACAAAAATACGCTCATACACACACAGAGAGTCGCATTCGCCATAACCTTTCACTTTCTCTTTCACGCTTTCCTTTTCTCTTCAAAAGTGGAACTTTCACTGCCTGCTCTTTTGCTTTATACTCCCACTCTTTCCCCAAAGCTACTCTCCCGAACCTCACCCCGAACCTCCACAGCATCAAAAACCCAAACTGTTCTCTTGCTTTTTCTTTTGGTTTGTATCCCGCTTGCGGTGATCGCGCGTGCCTTCACGCCTCTGCAGTAAAGGATGAGAAACGAACTGTTAAAAAGGTAATTGGACTGTGACGCTTTCTGTCGCTTAAGGTACGTGGGATTTCCAGATTGAGCTCTTAAACGCCGACGCCACCCAAAAGATAAAATAAAATAAAATAAAGAGACTACTACATAATGATTTGAAAGAGTTGTTGATTCTTAGGATGGTACTCTTCTGATTTCCCTGAAATCCTTGATCAAAGGTGTTGTATACCACTCAAAATAAAATATTGACACCCATTTTTGAAGGAAAGAAAAAAAAATTAAGAATTTATCATATTAATAACAAGACATATATGACAAGTTTGATCTCATTAGAATGTATTGTTTTAATTAAATACTTAATTGGGTTACTCGGTTGGTTCTGAAACGCTTAGAATTAATATTTAGAAATTTTAGAGATAAGCCAGTCTTGCACTCATAAATTTGCATTCAATATCTAAAACTTTCTTGTCTCTTTTGATCAACTTTCCCTAAGATTCTTGACTTGAACTTCCTTTGGTGCCAAGTATCCTTAAATGAATTGATCAAAGATATAAATACCATCTTCAAAGAGACTACTAAGTCTGAATGAAAATTTTTGGCAATAAAAGGATTTTACCATTTTTCACATATTTTCATTGTTATTACCATTTATTATCTTTTTTAGTGTTTCACTGTCGTTATTCATTCCATTGTTGCGGTTATTGTCACTATCACTATAAATCCATTTCCATATCAATATCTTCATTATATTTTTCTTCTCTTTACCACCATCGTTGTAATACAAAATATACTTTTAAGTTGTTAATTATCAATCTAATTTACTATGATGTTTCACAACCACCTGCATTTGACCTGATGGTGATGTCTCTCTCTATCCACAACCAAAATCTGGTGTTGACGAGTCGCATAATCCCTCCATTAACAGTTCAAACATTTGAATAGTCCTGTTTTGAAACGTTGAAAGTGGGTGGGTTTGTCCATTTTCGTTTGTGTTCTTGCCCATATTAACGTCACACAAAGTCATGTTCGATTCTGCCGAAACTGCTGAATACTTTCCTTTTTTCTTTTCATTGGATTGAATGTGGTAGGTCCTCCAAGCCTTATAATTCAATCCAAGCAGGAAGATTGACCCCACGAACTCATAAAAAGGTGACGGGAAACGACAAAGGAGCCTAGTTTTTGATTGTTATCATGAAGCATATTATCTTGTGTGAAGGGGGCCAGAAGTGCTAAAAAGCAAAGGTTGGCCGACTTACCAAAACCATTTATTGGGTTTCTTGATTCTAATTGTAAGTTTTACACCTCGTTAAAATGGATTTCGAAGAGAAAATATTTTTTTTATATGACATCAGAATCCAAATTTTAAATATAGATACTCTTTTACTTGTATAGTTTTATTGTATAATATGGGGACCAATCTCAAAACTTTAAAATTTAAATAAAAAAATCTTATCACTTATAAGTTTAAGGGTTCATTCTTATACTTTCAATATAGAACAACACCCACTTTCAATAGTACAATATATTAAAAAAATTTAAATCTAACTAAAAAATTAGTTATTGAGTTAGTAAAGTATTTTTCATATTGAATTCTCAAGTTAATAAAGTATTTTTCATATTTTCATATTATATTTTTCTTATATAACTCTCATTTTTAATATTTTCTCACATTATTGAATACATCTTAGACTCAATGCTAAACAAAATAAAGTAAACACTCTTTGTACACTGAAAATATTTGAAAAGTTTAAAGTTAAATAAAAGTTGAAGGGCATTAACTTGAATTTATAAAATTCAACTTAAAAGCTAATCACAAGTTGGAATAATTTTCTTTTTTAAGAATTGTATTTGTTTATACAAAATTTTCGCCTTCTAACTGTCAAAAAAAAAAACATAATGCAAACAAAATTGTACTAGCTACCTTTTTATGGTATTATACTAGACTCCAATGATGAAGTGACTGGAGAAGAAAAATTGATGTGGAGAGAAAGATGTTAAAGATGTGTATAGAAATAGGGTCCTGACAAAAAACCCCGTCCTGCTTTATCCATACTTCTGTACATTTCAAGGTTAAAAGATCAAAATCCGCCTCTTTTTCTGTTGGTTGGGAAGCCTTTCTCTTTCATTCCTTGCTTTTAATGAGACAAACTTCCAATTGGATGAGCGCCACCGTCCAATATCTTTATCCACCCCCTGCGTCAGTAGAAAGAGAGTAACAGTGAAATTGAAGATCTCCATGGCTGATCTTGGTTAAGTTCAAAGCCACGAAAGGACAAAGAACTTTCCCACATACCAAACACAGACTTAAGCAAGTAAGAAATTTGAAAGCAAGCGTTTCAATCATCTAATACATCCGATTGTTGGCTGAAAATGTCCCACCGGTTGGTTGGTAATAAGTCATTCTCACCTAGTGGAACGGTTGTTGAAAGTAGTTACCACTCAGGTTACCTAGCCGATAATGATGGCATTAACCAAGATAGCATAAGAAGCCTAGGCCTTGTGATCCAAGTAAGAGATGCTAAGAATCCTTTCCTAGACTTTTATCTCCAATATGACAAATAAAGTTACCTAATAGATGATGTTCTTATTTATTAGTATTATTTCTTCCTTAAAATCAAAGTAACAAGAGAAAGAGACACTTCTTTTTTATATCTAAAAACTCTTACCAACAATGTTGGATGGCATTAATTGGGAAGCAACAATTCAACCCAAAACATACTTAGGTCAATCAAAAATATAGGTTAAAGAATTTAAACCCAGAATACTAATTTTGCAAGATTTCTCACATAAAAAATAAGAAAAAAAAATCTTTACATATAAGGAATGAAACAATATAGTATATTGATAATGTACAATACATCCATATGTTAAAAAACCAAAAAAAATTGAAGGTTAGAATGGTAAGACTTTATGAAGAAGAAAAAAAAAGTCTTATTCTTAAAGAACCTCACTCTAAACACTAGCACCAAACATAGACTATGACAAGCCACAAATATTTTCTATGCTTAGAATTGAATCACTTTGAGTACATTTTCATTGAAACTCTTGCATTGCCCTTGTATGGGCAATAGGAATAAAAGATGAAGAGCCTAGCAAAACAAATGATAAAAATAGATATGGTTTGGTCTAAATTGTTTTATCTTTTCCCGTAAATTTTTTCGCCATTCCAATCTATATTTAAAATAGAAAATCAAATGAAAGCAGGATTTCTAACTAGTAATCGATTGCATAGTTTACAAAATATTGCAATGCCAAATAAAAAAGATGAACGACCTATCAAGTTTTATATAAAGTTGAGAAGTTTTTAAATTTTCCCATTTTGATATATAAAAAATAAAAAGTAATTTGTTGATACCCTACAAGCCGGAGGCTCGATTAGAATAACTTAAAGGTTTGGGAACCCCCTGTCAGGGGCACACACTGCCATGAGGGCATTGCTGTCAATTGGGAAGTTCGGTGGCTTCAACGTTCAAAAAATTCAAATCGTTGCTTCGGAGCCGGAGCCACCAGGTTCGGATACCACCGGGGCCCAGAAAGAGCGTCTCCAGTGGAGCCCAGTTCCACGGGCACTTGGCAGGCATATCACAGCACGAGTCTCTGACACCAGACCATTTTTTCTGACAAAGCAAACCGTAAATGTAAGACACGTATCATACAGAAGCTTCCGTCTTCCATACGTGGCATGCTACGGTTGGATTGTTTTGTAATTTTATTACCGCCATCTGCATGCTGAAAAATCTTCGCATCTCGCACACGACTCGCTCAATTAGTGCTGCACAGGACCACCGGCACCTGAGGCGCGTGACCGTCGTAACAACTTCAGGACTTGAGCACAAATGACTCTCTCTAAATCCTAGAATCCAAAGGCTTGAATTCTTATAACCTTGCGTGTTATAAGCTAATGTAGTTTCATGCCATGATGCCGAGTACAAACATTCTAGTAATATATGGGATTTATTAATAAATTGTAAGTAATATAAGACATTCTAGTAATATGTTATTTGTTTAAATTGCGATTCTTGATATTATGTTAGAAAATAACAAAAAATTTAAAACTTAACATAGGAATTAGTTTTATAATTTGAAAATATGCTTCAATTTGAGAATCATATCTTTTTTATGTGAGACTTTTGTTTTCAACATTTTTTTGCACATTAAACATACTTTAAGCTCATGTTAAAAAGTAGAATAAACACTTTACATATCAAATATCTTAAAAGCTCAAAGTTGAATGAAAATTGTAGTAAATTAACTTAGACTATAATATTATATTAAAAATTAAAATTTTATTTTAAAAACAAACTCATAAGTTGATAGCATATTTAAATTTTATTCAAGGATAGTTAGAAAATGAAAAACATACGAAACAACTGAACACTAAAGATAAGAAACTTCACTTTTTGGCAAGATCACTTGTTTCTCCTGCTTATTTCGGTTGCCCCAGCAGCTGGGGACAACACTGGGGCAACTCGAGCTGCCCCAAAGACAGGACTGTTGGTGGTTCCAAATCTTCGCAAAAGCAGGATGTCCCCTGCGGAATTCTGCAGACACAAAGTCGCTTGCTATCTCAATCAGTGCAGATAACAAAAAATCCAAATGGAGGGCTGAATTCAGACTTTGTGCTAAAAAATGGATGAACTGTAAATGGAGAAAGCAGAAGTCGCTGTTTGCAAGGACCAGGTCCCAGTAATGCGGTTCGGAAAGAGTATTCTGCAGAGGCACAAACAGTTGCACATGCAGAGTGGCTAATCATTCCTAAAGGTGCAAATAAAGTTGGTTAATTGTTGGATTATAATTGGAAGTTCCATTCCAAGGAAGCTTATCTGTCACGGTAATTATTTCAGGGCCTAAAGTTGCATGGTAAATGCTTTTTCTTTATGAACTTCACATGTTATGTGAGCCCAGGAGGCGACTATATCCATGACATGATTATATTCACGAAATCACAGAGTAAGGTTGAACATCACTTTCTGCAGCAGCAATGTGCAGATTCATGTCTTGAAGATGGTGAGCCACATCATAAGATGGCAGCACATGCGTCATTATCTTATCGAAAGGTTCCAGAAGTGAAATACCAGTACGCCCTTGATGTAGAATTTATGCTTAGCGAACCAATTATGGGAGTCATTTGGGCACAATATAATTCCCCGTATATGTACCATTCAAGCAATCATATTGGTGACTAAACACAAACCTCATCCTCATACAACCTTATGCGCATTTCTTTATTCAGTTATAGAGCTTTTCAGACCTTTTTGACAAATGGGTTACAATTGACTGAAAATTTAATCTGGCCATGATGTTGGGACCTCATTGATTGAAAATTTAATATGGCCATGATGTTGAGACCTTTTTTATTGAAAATAGCGCATTAGTTAAATCATATTATGGAATCATTTAATGTAAACTACTTAAAAATAAGTTTTTAAAGAAAAAATAAAATTTTCATTATCTTATATGGAATCTTTTCACTAATGAATTGGCTTCTTTGTTCACTTTATCTAGGTTCTTAGATTTTTTTTTATTTTTTATTTTTTCTTTTTCTTGAGGACAAAGCCCCAACCAAATTACGATCTAAGACACCCACGTTTCTTTTTCAAGTGGGCATCACTCCTAAAAGATAGGGTCTCTTCAGCCAAGACCCTTACAGACAAAAAAGATGGATTCGTCCTGCAGCATCCGTAACATAACACCTTCTAAACAGTAACTTCGGGCTTTCACAACAGGGATGCCAACCTAGGAAAAGACTGTAAAGTTAGCGAGATCTTTACAAACCTAAAGTTCATCATTGTCATGATTATAATCTTTGGCTAGAGGATAAAAAGTAATTATTTTGACAGTCCAGAATGTAAGGAAGCTCTCGGGATCAAATACAGATCATAGTCCCCCCAGAAAGCAAACACCAGCCAACTCTAACCACACAGAAACATTAAGAAAGGTAAGCCTTTATTTCCAAGAAAGAAAAGGAGTTTGTTTAGAGACCAAACTTCCAACCTGCTGTTAGAAGGGTTGGTTTGGTTGGTTTATTTTGTTTTGTTTTGTTTTTTTTTTAATTAAACAAAGAATTAAAGCCACCGATGAATAAGAAATGGAGGGCAGAAAAATCATCATACGTTTCCTTCTTTATTTATTGGTGGGGCAACCACCATTCCCAGCAAATCATGAAAGCATTCCACTCTATACTTTTTAGCCGACCAGACCATCATGAGGGTTGAAAGGGCATCCCTCAGCTCCTCACATTTCCCTTCCATCCATTCCTTTAAATTGTACTCGGTACTTGTTGTAACACCCTGTTTCTAATATTTCAACAGCACTAAGACCACCCACCGAAGGAAAGAAAAGTATTGTGCTCTGGGGCTGCCCCTCTCCCAGCTTATGAAGTCATTTCCTATATAAGAAAAGGCATTGATTAAGTTTTAAATACAAAAACTGAGATACCCACAACTTTTTATTAAGTTCCATGCTTATGAGTGATGATGTCTTAGGTATTGGATTCTAGCTGACAATCAAATGCTGTATTTAGAATGGCAGTAGCCATCGCTGTCTAACAGGGAAAAGGGTGGGGGAGTAATGGTTCTAAAAAGGCTTATCTGCTGACAGGCTTGGCCTTTTAAGTTGTCTTAGTCTTCAAATGAGAAGATAAAGCACAAGGAACCCTTTTCCTCTGGAGATGCGTTGTCAAAGGCACCATCACCTTTTATTAAGCTTATTCTTAAGACAGAAATCGGGATAGAAGAAGATTATTCTATTCAAGCCCATTATTTTTGTCCAAAAGCTTTTGGGTAGTATAAGTTCTTTTAAGGAGCATAGATGATAAAGTTCCATGATGGAATTTGGAAAATTTCATCTTAACCATGATATTTGCAGAGGAGAGTTGGGGAGGGGGGGGGGGGGGGGGGGGGGGGGGGGCGGGGAGGGGGTGGTCCTATATGTCCTGGTTCATCGACACGCAACCCACCGAAAAGAAGTTCCATCTTATCAAGAAGAAAAACTTGTTTGGTGATTTGACTACATCCACAGATTCAAGGTCGTATGATTTCCCCAGCTACACGTACGGATACAATTTGTTAGACGAAGCACAAAAGTTTATTGCTATTCAGAGGCATTTCCAAGAAGGAAAGAATCAGAAAAACTGTGAAAAGGTCCTCTTCGCCACCACAATGGGCAATTCAACCAACCTTGGCCCATTTACTTTTCCCACTTGACTTCTTATGCATACCTAAGACATCTAGCATGAAAGATCTCTAATTTGTAACAACTAGAAAATTTAGCGTGGCTGGTGAAAATCACGAACAAGTTTGCTTTCCATTTACATCAAGAACCACCAGTAAAGGTAGGTTGTCAGAGAGGCAGCTTCAAGCTTAGATGGGGAAAGAATGAAGAAGACTATGTTCAGCAATTAAATCCATTTGAAACAGTAGGGGATACAAAGAAGATAAACGCAATTGTACCTAATTTCTTTGAGATGAAGGAAACACGCCATTTCAGTGTACCAGTATTGATGCGCATTAACGATAACCTGTTAGTTCCAGTTTCAATTAACAATGATATGGAATTCACGAACATCTAGAAATAATACAACGTGAAGATTTTGGCCAACTTTGACCATTCAGCAGTCCTACGAGAATGAATAAATTGTGGTTGATTGAGCTACATTGTGTAACATTTTTCGTCATTATCAGTACGTATAACACAACCCTCTCTGATGCTTCAGAATTTTGACGAAGGAATGAGGGCTGTTGCTCAAAACAATCGAATCAATTAAGATACGTTGACCATTATGGCTGACTCTTGAACGGTGCCTGTAGCAATGCGACTTTCTTCTCTATCTACTCAAACTCCGTGCAGTCCATCTTTACAATGCCTGAGGATGTGGATCAGGAGGGAAAAGGGTAACAAGAGACCGGTGGATCATCTCAAAGCTCGTGAATGTGATTACAGCAGCTGGGGTAGTTCTAAGAAGGTTGGTACCGCACCCTCGGTAAAAACCAGGGAGCCCTTCTTGCTGAAATACTTTCTTAACGCAATCAACTACACCAGAGTACCGCTTCTCAGAATGGTGGCCTTGTTCTTGAAGCCTAGAGCGTACAACCTACAAACTTTAGTGCATTAATAAGGTAGTATGATGCGATGATCACTTAGGCGGCTGCCAAAGGACAGAGTGATAAAGGACCATTCTATCGTAACCAAGACAGTTTCATTAGGCCATTTAATTTGATGACATGAGGTAGCTATTCTTAATTACGTGAGCCTAGTCATTTGGAAAGCATAGCAAATAAAAACCAAACCTGTTTAAGAAAGCTAAACTAACCATGTTATAGAGGTAAAAGAAAAATCATCTTTTCCCATGCTTTAGATGACAACATGGACATTTACACTACGAAGACAGTATAAAAATTTTACTCCATCCAGAAAGATAATACAGATTTATTGTAAGTAAGAAAAACCGTGATAACTGTGATGGAAACAACTTGCAAAATAAAGTAAGGGGAAAAAGTGCACGATTCATCAAGCAATTCCAAAGAAATTAAGAAAGATCACATTTTCCCCTTGTCACTTGTAAGAGCAGTGTTTAGATTTAAATGATGGATGACTCGTGAATTCTTCAAGTAAATGGCTTTTCACTTAATCCCCACAGAAGATTTAAATCACTTGTCAACGTTATCTGATATCATACCTCATGCGGATATGTCAAAGTAGAAGCAAAGATTTTGGAGACTGATGAGGCAACAGCAACATCACTTGCACCTAGCTTATCCGTTGTTGTATTATCTGATTCAATCACATCAAATTTTAATAACATGGTTTGTACATCTAATAATAATTAAAAAAAAAAGTTTCCCTAAAAACTTCAGGTCAACCAAGAACAAGCAGACTTTTACCTCGAGTGGCCAGGTAACATTTTATTTTCTCATATGTTGGGAATTGTATGGCAACATGACTAATACCAGCCAAAGCAGGCACAAGACCACTGTTGAAAACAAGACAAACACCATTAAAGATTTTTCACCAGAAAAAAATATATATATAAAGAATAATATGGTATACACACAATCAAAGTTACAAACCTGTATAACCCACGAATGCCTTCCTCATGAGCTATTCTCCTCAGAGCAGAAAAGGTACCCCTATATGGTCTTATAGCAGACCTCATTCCCTGAGTCTGCAGGAAATAAGAAGCAATGCGATGTTTGAAGGTTTATTACCTTGTGAACGGAATACTTTTATCCAAAAACCCAGATTGCACTAGTTATCTGATACAGGATTATAAAAATGACATGATAAGAGCCTGAAGATGACAAAATAACCATCCCATTATGTGGAATTTCATAAACCACAACCTTTTTCTGTTTAATGGCAAAAACCATCTAAACTTACATCCTCACCTTCACGATTTCTCCTCATTTTCAATCATTTGATGTGTATCACTATGATTTGTGCAACCAAAATGCTCATGTGAAATCACCAAGTTTTGGCTAATTCCACAAACAACATTCATCTAAACATTTAAAGTAATCCTAATGATTTGAGCACAGCAAAGAATACGCTTATGACATTATTAATCAAGAAAACCAAGAATAGCACAACAACAATAAAAGAATAAGTTCATCATTCCACATTCCTTTACTTCATTATGTGTGACAACATCAATTAAATCAAAACTAAATTAAGGCATATGACAGATGAGAAACACACTTGAAGCCTTGTCTTCACAACCCAAAGAGGGTTTGTAGCAATTGTTGTAGCAGCTCCAGCACCCGAAGCAGCCATCACATTAGCACCAATCGAAAGGTAATGCCTTTCATCTATACATGGCACAGAGCCAAAGACATCAGTAAACATTGAACATGAACGTAGAGCAAGGTTATAAGTTCAACTATGAAAACTGAAAAGGAAATATAATCCTAAAGAGAAGTTTGACAACAGATTATCCATACAACCCAAGTCACAGAAGAAACAGATCACAACTGACCATCTGAAGAAAGGAGGCTTTTCAGCTGCTCATACATTGAAAAATAAACCTGCAAAAAGAAGATTAAAAAAAAAGCATAATTATGAACTAGGACAGCTCCCCAAAATACCTAGCTACTCATACTCAGATCATTATTTCTTTACACGGCAAGCAAACCATATTCTCTCATAACGCCCATCCAGTTCAATTGCACAGTTGCATTGAGATGACCACCCTATGCTGGTGATCCATTCTATCACTTGGCATGAACTTGAAATTGGAAAATATATATATAAGAAAAAAGAAAAATTTGTGAGAACTTTTGAACCACTGTACAACTGTATCTCTCATCAAGAAGCTGTCCCAATTGTTCAAACCAAAGGATGGTGTAGCAATTGCACAATAATTGTACGTAAGTGAACAACATGTGCAAAGAATAGTACGCTCTCAAGTTCAATGCGTCAAGCGAAAGTTGAATTGGACCACATAATTATCGTACTCATTGACGAAATATTTTCTCATATTTATCTAGTACCACCCTAACTGGAAAAGGAAATAGAAAACAAAAGGAATACTCCACAAAAGTAAAGAATCTTACCGCCCAATTAGGAAGTAATGCCAGCACAGTGGGAGCAAGCCCACGGTACATGCCTCGTAACCCCTCCCTGTGAAGTATTTGTTCCAAACTACCAATTATAACACTACCCGCTGCAACCAAAAAGGGAAAGATAAAACCCATCATTGGAACTCCATCTTATAAAACTCCATCAATAACGTTCAATGAAATCGAATAAAAACAAACAGCCTGCAGCTTATAACTACTAAACCCAAAATTCAATACAAGCCAGAGGGATAAAAAATATATATATATATCCACTAGACTACGCAAAGGTTATGCACCAGCTTATTGTTATCTCTACTAGCAGAAATAAACCCAGGCGGAAAAGGGCATACCCTTGACACTTCCGCTGCCGAGCAGAGGCCGCCCATGGACCTGAAGCCTAGTCTTTATCACATCCAAGGGACATACGAAGGTTGCCGCGATAACCCCTGAGCCATAACCAATTCTCAGAACAAAACAGAAATACAAAAAAGTTCGAACTTTCAACTTTTGACCAAATCAACCCGAGAATTTCCAGTATCGACTTCATCGGGAGCAAAGCGAAATCCGAATGGGGAGACGAAACCCGACACACCTGCGGCGGCACCAGCGCCAGCGTTGCAAAGAAGACCCTTGGCATTAGGGCCATGCG
This sequence comes from Casuarina cunninghamiana, assembly GCA_028551485.1. Classification (NCBI taxonomy): domain Eukaryota; kingdom Viridiplantae; phylum Streptophyta; class Magnoliopsida; order Fagales; family Casuarinaceae; genus Casuarina; species Casuarina cunninghamiana. The sequence continues at coordinate 9,953,661 of CM052368.1, forward strand.
GATCGACAGACATCGCGGGCTTTCGCACGAGAATTCGCGGAAACGAAGGAGTCCTCTCTTGAGAGGAGGCGGGCGATTTCAGAGAACCAGAGTCGCATGGCCAAGCAGGGCCGGCGTGGAGGCGTGTCGTCTCGGTCGCGAGCGAAACCAGTCAGCGACGAGATCGAGGACTCCACCCGGCCATGAGATTCTGTATATTCTTGAAGTAATCAACGGTTTTCATTGGTTTAGTCGTGAACCGGGTCGGGCACCAACGTGAGGCCTTCGGTTCGCCTTCCTCCGTCAACCCCATGTCACCATCCGCACGGCTCGCCACAAATCCCATCCCACGTGCGAAACCACTCCCGCCTTTCCGCTATGGAGCGCCGCACCTCACGTGATTGCTTCTAACGCAGTCTTTATCGGATTTTTGTCTTTCGAATTTCAAGTATTTATCTATTTTATTAACTAAGAGTTTTATTCTCATTTATTAAATTATTACCTTTAATTTCTTGTGATCTATTAAAAATATATACTTTCAATACACTCTTAAACGTGAAAAAATCTTATGAATTGGCAGCTTGGTTTAATTCTCTCTCTCTTACTCTAAATATGAAAAAAAATTACAATAATTTAATTCACAAGTGATCATTACAAATAATAAAGCTTATATCTAAATTTAAATTTAACAGAAATAATAATAATAATAATAATAATAATATAAAAACAAGGAGTGAAAGCCTTTGGTGTTGTATATTAGAGTTTTATACATGTTTCAAGAGGGAAATGAAAAATAAAAAACAAAAATTAGTGAGAACGATGTAAACAAAAAAATTAACCTTTGGAACAAATAAAGTATTTTCTCAAAAGTCAAAAATTAGTTAAATAGATCTTTTCTGGTCTTGTGTGGCAAGTGACCTGTTTAATATGAGATTTCAACTAACTGGTATACTTTTCAAGCATTTGGAATTAGAAAAAAGCATATCCTACTTTGTATTTTTAAAATCAGGAAGCCGTGGTTGTATGTGTTGTTGGAGAAGGTGTAGGTGTTTGCATGCAACATGCCAGCTACTACCACGAAACGTGACTTTTTTCGTTTTGATCGATGGGTCAACATCTCAAGTTCAAGATGGTCAATCTTATCACCGGTCATTATGCTTGTGAATTAACAAATAATGTGGGGCATTAATATCAAGTGACAGATTATCTCGATATAGACCCATCAATCTCGATCTTTCCATTAAGAAATCCTAATCCAGCTGGGAAACCACTAATTAATGAGAAATCTTGTCATCAAGCCCATGATTTTCAGAGAAAAAATGACAAACTTGGGTGTAAAATTAGTAAATATGCTGACAATCAAATTGTTCATATTGAATTTTATTTTTCCACGCCAGATATGGTAGACTTATAAAATAAGGGTTTGAAAGTGATTTATCCAACTTAATAATATGAAATTTTAAAAGTGAAATAGTCTTCAAATGACAAATTTAGAATTTAACATGTCATAATATATTCTTTTTGGTCACTTTATCCCATCTTAATTGAACTCATCACTTTTCTCCCTTTACGTTTGAAAGCAAGAATAATTTCGGAATCCTTTTTCATTTACAACAAATAAAGTAAACTTTTATGAAAGTAATATACACTTTAGACACACCGTACAAAAGATAGGGACAACTCAAACAATGACATAATTTCCTTTTTGATAAAATCTCTTACTTTTAAGATACGACCAGTGACATGTTGATTTTCTTGATCTATAACGATCTTTGTTCTTCCTATTGTATCTATGAAGTGGATATATATAAAGTAAGTCAAACTAAGATACTTGAGACTATTGAAAGGGATGGCAACTTTAGTAAAATCACCCACTCGTTTTCATTTTTCATTTATCCTTTACAACAAATGAAAAATGAAAATGAGTTCAATCAAGACACTTAAGATGGGATAGGAAAATTACTATTGAAAGTAATGATAACATTTGTAAAATTATTTTCTTTCATAGCAACATTGGTGCTTTTTTTTTTTTTGCAGACAACCATTTGGACAGGAACCAATCCACGAAGAAAGTGATGGAAACCAATTAAACTATGCATTTTGGTTGTCACAAAATTCTCCGCCGTATTAATTTTGTGTCGCCGTCTCTCATCAGTGACTTCCGCCTCCCACGTGCTTCATTCCTTCGTTTTTTAATTGTTAAATTCGAGTGGCAACTGCAGGGCCGGCGGCTTCCTCGTAGAAACTCATGATCGAAGCCCGACCGAAAAACCATTAAAATGGTCTTATTATTGGGCTCAAATTATGGGTTTGCGAAGCTCATCCCGTTAAGTAAACATGGGAATATCAAACTTCAATCAATTTTCTGGGTGCCTGCCTCGCTGAATGCAGTAAACCAAGACCCATGGTTAGTCGGCCTATCTAGCTCTCTATGTTTCTGCCAAACCTTGATAATTCCATATCAAAGCTAAAGCAACCATGGAATTGAAGCAATTGCCTTTTTATGCGATGCTGCAATCATCTAAAAATGGATGTGCCAATTATTGTTGGCTCATTGTATGAGTCCATGTAATGTAGGCTTATATCAATTATGCATAAATAATTATTCCCTACCGTGGCAATGCAATGTGATTTTATTGGTCTATTTAATTGTACACACATTGTACATATATGGTACTGGTTGGTGTGAGTTGTTGTCCATCTTATAGACTTTGATGAGTAAGGCTATTTGTATGGACATTTTATTAATTGGCTAAATCCCCCCTCTAGCTCTCCGTTTATATATATATTTAATATATTTAATGTTGTTGGAGGGAGAAATTTTGGAGATAACAATGGAATTTGTTTTATTGCGTTTAGTCGTGGGAAACTGTCCCTCAGAGAGTTTAGACAAATTAACCATCATACCCCTCTCTCCCGTAAAACACTAAGCACACTAACTCACTAATAACCCACTACTCACACACACCAAATAACTACTTATTCACATGGGTAGATAAAATGGGCTTTTACACAGTCATTGTTATCGCATTCTCCCTAACTTTCACGCAACAACTTTTGGCTATCTCATCAAGCCAGTATCTGGAGAGAATAGAGTGGAAGACTTAGTCCAAAATGGCGACGCAGATGGAAAAATACAGTATGTCTTTAGATTTATTTTATATTTGATATAAAAACCCATTTATCTCTCTATGATCAATGCTCAGATCTTGTAAAAGAGTCTCGTTTGAGACCAAATTTTCTAACAATTGGTATCGGAGCATGTATAGCATTGATCTAGCGAGCTAAATCGAACCAAAAATGCATTTTTGGTTCAACCTCAAAATTGGTTTTCGTATTTATTATAGACCAAAAATTTCAAACTCATATCTGAGCTCAACCAGTGGTCTTTTCCACCGGATGAGGCCAGATTTGGAACCAGCACGGTGTGACCATTCTGCCGATGCCAAGAACCACCGGAAACGATGGTTTTCCGACCGGGTCGCACGTGACCTGACCCGACCCGAATTGGGTCAGGCCGCCAGCTGTTGCCGTTCGCCACCAACTAGGTCGTCGAAGGTAGATCGTTCACTAACGATCCCAACGGTGTCTCAATCGACATGAGAACCAACCGACTAGACGCTGAATCGGCCAAATCGGGCTACCCGATTTTGGTCGGATCTGGTTTAATCTAGATCTGGCCGCCGGTAGGCACTGAAGAGCTGCCGTCTGTGGCATCAGATGTCGGCCATGTGCCGACAATCCTGATGACACCTCGATCGGCCGGAGAACCGGCCGACCGGGTGGCGAACTGGTCGTATCGACCTGAACCGGCCGAGTCGACTTGAACCGACCAAGTTGACTCGGCCGAACCAGCTGGATCGGCCGTACTGGCTGACAGCCGCTTCTGGCAGCGCGTGGAGGTGCGTCGGAGACCCCTTTTTATACCGAAATTTTTATAATTTTATTTTGAATATTTTGATGCAATTTTTTTAAAATAATTGTCTCTGTTTGATGATTATTTAAATTAAAATTGCTTGATTTATTGTTCAATTAATTTTATATGCCATAATTGTGTGCTAGCATGTGATAATTAATTGTTTGAAAATTATTTATGGCCTTTTGAATGTTATATATTTGTTTGAATATTATATTAGGCCGTTTTAGTCTAGCATACAATTATATAACACTTAAAGTGTTAATTAAGTGCAATTTAGAGACAAGTGTCCGTCTTTTAATAATTAAGTTGCACATTTGGATTGTGAGTAGTGTATGTTGTATCCCACAACACAAACCGAGCTCATAGCTTGATTGAGTTGTGACTACCACAATGGCACACCTTGGTTAGGTCGTGGGTTTGTGTTTTGTGCATTTGAAGGATTTCTCCAAGTACGCGAGGGTCATGTGATTCAATTGGATTACGACCACCACAGTGGTGTAATTTGATTGAGTTGTGAGACTTCATTTTTATACTGTGGATGAGTCCAATCCTAGTACGTTATTATTCTCCCATAGGAGGTGATTGTGTGTTAGGAATTGGATGTTGCACAACTAGCATGCCTGGATTTGGGCCAGTCTTTGCGGTCCATACACCCACGGGTGGTGGATTGTGATGATTGGTTCTTCCTTATAACAGCTGTTGTGCGGAGAGTTTCTAGATGGCATGTCATGTTGACTGCCCGCAGGTGTTTATATGATAATGCTTGTGAAACTCTCTTCTTATCTACTCAATGTGTGCTCTTGTTATGCATTATGAATTACAGCAACTTTCACGGTCAACAATGTTGGAAAATAAGGGTTTTGTGTGTGACAAAATATATTTTTGAAGATATTTCATAAAAAATGTTTTTCATAAGTGCAAAAGAAAATTATAGGAAGTAAAAGGTGTGCAAATTATAATATCAATTAATAATATTATAAAGTAACCGGGTTCCTACATTTCTTAATATAATGTTACTATATAGTGATATTTAAGAAGATATTTATCTAAGTTGCATTAGTCAAAATGTCTTGAGTATAATGTTTATTAAATTGAAATTGAATATGACATACATTGTAATTAAGAAAATGATGCTTGCTTATGTCTTGATGAAGGTTGAAATATATGGCCTTGCCATGTGGAATAAATCTTTCTATCAAGGACATGCATTATACTATTCTCGGATCAATACAATGTTCTAGAGTTGTATACAGTGTTCCTGGCCTGATTAATACTCTCGGATTGGATATTGAGTTCTCGGGTCTGTAGTACTCGGACCTCTTAAGCTCTTGGTCCATATCAGCTCATCAGGCTCGCTCTCGGTCCACATTAGCTCGTGATGTCTCAGGCTTGCTCTCGGTCCACATTGGCTCGTGCTGTCTCAGACTTGCTCTCGGTCCACATTAGCTCACGCTGTCTCAGACTTGCTCTCGGTCCACATTAGCTCGTGATGTCTCAGGCTTGCTCTCGGTCCACATTGGCTCGTGCTGTCTCAGACTTGCTCTCGGTCCACATTAGCTCACGCTGTCTCAGACTTGCTCTCGGTCCACATTAGCTCGCGCTGTTAGGCTTGCTCCCGGTCCAAATCAGCTCGCACACGTTGAGAATGAAACTCACCGTTTCATTAACATGGTCTCACTTATCTACCTGATGCCCTAAACAGAAGAGCATCGAAGAGATGCTGATATGAGAGATAGCGAGAGAAAGAGGAGAACGGCGCCGTTGGTGACCGAATCCTCAACGGGAGGATTTCTGATGAGACTTGTGTCAGAACGGTCTGATTTGAGATGGAGAAGAAGATCTGAAGGCTAATCTACTGTTCCAACGGGAAGATAGCTCATGATTGAGGTTTGATGTGCTTGAAACCCTAGCCCTAACTTTTCTATTTAAGAGAAGTTGTTCTACGAAGAAGGGTTAGAAAAACGGACAAGATTCTGAAGTCTTTATTGAGAAGAAATTCTATTATTGAGCTCATTCCTTGATCTTGCAATCTACTTGAGAATCCGTGACATTCAAGGCTACGGTGATATTGTGATTAAATACTTATCTGTTTGCTTATATCATCAATTCAACCTTGTATAGCTTTGTTTATGTGCTGATTTCATTAAAATACAATTATTGCACATAAGCATTGAGAGGAACCCAAAACCCTAATTTACTTCACTTTAGGGTTTTTGTGATAGGAGTTGAGAACTGTTATATTTATATCATATTAGCTCTTATTGATTACAAAATCCCACCATTTGTCATACTATTTGGGATTTGTAATTAATTGATGATCTTTTGATCATATTGTAATATCTTGTACAAGAGATTCCTTGAGAATGGATTGTTTAAGTTAGGGAGAACGTTTTCTCCTAACTTAGTTGAGTAAATGAGACTTCAATCAGTTTGATTGAAGGAGAAGAGGGTGGACGTAGGACTCAAGGTGTGAGTGCCGAACCACCGTGGTAAATCTGGTGTGAATCTGTGTGCTTATTATCGTGTTAATCTCCTTAAAACACTTGCTGTGTTATTATTAGTTTTTGAATTTATAAGAGTATTTAAAGTGCTAAATTGTGATACTATCTTCGTTGACTTGAGAGAAGAGTATTGAAGCTTTGAATTCTGATTGTGCCATTCTGCATTTGTTTCTGTGTTTATGTTAGCATTACAAACAGTTTCAAGATTTAGTTTCATTTTCAAATAGCCTATAAAAAAATTCAACCCCCTTCTTGTTAAGCCATAAAAACCAACAAACAACTGCACAATAACCATAGAGATCTTGACTGGATCGAATTTCAAGAAATGGTTGGCTGATCTCCGCTTCGCTTTGTGGATTTCTGATATGCATTCAGTCCTCACTACTGAAAAGCCAAAGGACCCTATTGAGGCTAGCATGGAAGAGTATAAGAATAAGTGTGCTACCTGGGCTAGAAAGAATGAGTTTTGTATATTGACAATGCAGAGGACAATTGAGGATCACCTTTAGGCTGATTTACCCATTGATGCCACTGCTAAGGAATTTCTAGAGGTAGTGGAGAAACAATATACACCACCCATTAGTGCTTTAACTGGAGAGCTTTTGCAAGAATTGTTTGATCTTAAGTATGATGGATCCATGCATGTAAGGAATTATATCATGAAGGTGATTGACTATAAGGCCAAGCTTAGGAAGGCGGATGTTACCCTTTCTGATGCAATCATCATCCATAAGGTTTTGAATAGCCTCCCTGCAGACTTTGTTGTTCTTAAGATGACTTATCATATGTGACATGAGTAGTGGACAACTAATGAGCTGTTAGCTCAAGTGATGGTTGAAGAGAAGCAGTTAAGAGATAATAAAAGTCATGTTGCCTTATTTACTTAGGGAGCTAGCTCTAGTAGAAACAAGAGATTCAAGCCTCAACGTAATAGAGAGCCTAGAAGGGCTCGCCTAGCTTTTCATGAATTAGCCCCTCAGGGCAATGTTGCTGGGACAAGGAGGTCTCAGATGGTTGCTGGGGTCAAGCCAGATGAGATCATATGTTTCTATTGCAGGGCAAAGGGGCATAAGAAACCTGATTGTCCCAGGCTTAGGAAGAGCAAGGGAAAGCGCCTAGATGGAGGTAATTGCTCTTTAGCTTATGTTTGTGAGTCTCATATGATAAAAACATCTTCTAGTTCTTAGTGGTTAGATACTGGTGCCACTAACCATGTAACATTTACCATTCAAGGATTCGTAAACCGGAGGAGGCCAAGTCAGGATGAGAAGTATCTCTTTGTGGTGAACAACGTGAAGGTTGATGTGGAGTTCGTTGGAGATGTCACCTTGCTTTTAGAGATTGGTTTTAGGATGACTTTATATAACACCTTTTATGTACCGTCTTTTAGATGGAATCTAGTTTTAGTTTCTTTGTTGGACAAATTAGGGTATTCTTTTGAAGTTAAGAACTCCATTATTAATGTATATTTTGATTCGAACATTGTTGGTTATTGCACTTTGAATCATGGTTTATATAAGATTTATTTATCCCCACATGAGATCTATGTTACGATGAATGATGAACGTAATGTTCCTAAGAGGGTGATGTCTAAAGAGCAATCATATACATTATAGCATAAGAGACTTTGCCACATTTCAAAAGAGAGAATACAAATGTTGATAAAAGTAGGAATTTTGCCCACTCTTAATGAGGATTTGGAAACCTTTGTGGATTATTGTAGAGGCAAGTTGACTAAGACAAAGAAGAAGATTGCAATTCACTGTTCTGATTTGTTAGGTGTGGAGCACACTGATATAAGTGGTCCATATAGACCAACACTACAAGGTGATGTTTATTTTAATACCTTTATAGATGATTTCTCACGTTATGGATATGTGTATTTGATCAAAGAAAAGTCAGAGTCCCTTGAGAAGTTTAAGGAATTTAAGGTTGAAGTTGAGAAACAATTGGGAAAGAGTATAAGATTGTGAGATCTGATCAAGGTGGAGAATAGTATAGGAGACATGGTGACACGGGACAGCATAAGGGACCATTTGCTCAATATTTACAAGATTCTGGCATAATAGCTCAATTCACTATACTAGGGAGCCCAGAACAGAATGGTGTCGCTGATAGACAAAATAGAACTTTGATGGATATGGTTAGAAGCATGATGAGTGGTAGTAATCTACCCCAGTTTCTATGTGGAGAAGCCTTGAAGACTTCTATGTATATTCTTAATCGCGTTCCTACTAAAGCAGTTCAGTTGACCCCATTTGAGTTATTTAAGGGACACAAACCTAGTTTGAACCATATTAAAGTTTGGGGATGCTGAAGTGAAATTATATAATCCAACTCTGGGAAAGTTAGATCCACGAACCATTAGATGTTATTTTGTGTCCTACCCAAAGCAGTCCAAGGGCTATCGATTCTATAACCCTAGTGGAAATCCTAGAATTGTGGATTCGCAAACAACTAAGTTCTTAGAGCTTGATGTTGCAGAGAAAGCTAAATGTTCATAGACCTCAGAGAGCAGAGGCGTTACCTATGTGGGTGTTGAAGCTGATCCTTTTACTTCATTGAGCATGCAACATGTTGAACCAGTTCTAGTACATGCAGATGTGCAAGAACATTATACTAATGAAGTTCCAGTTGAGGAAATGCAAGCTCAAGATCAAAATACTATTGCTCCGCCAGTTTGGAGATCTACTAAAGAGAGGAGATCAACTATCCACCCTGACTATGAGGTATATCTTGGTGAACATGATTATGACATTGGGATTGTACAGGATCCAGTGACTTACTCCGAGGCTGTTTCAAGTCCACAATTAGAATTTTGGTTGAATGCTATGAAAGATGAAATGCAATCCATGAAGCATAATGAAGTTTGGGATTTAGTTGAGCGACCTGAAAGATGCAAGCCTATTACTTGCAAATGGGTGTTTAAGACAAAGAAAGATTCCACTGGAAAGATAGATAGATTCAAGGCCAGATTGGTTGCTAAGGGATTCACACAGAAAGATGGAGTTGATTATGATGAGACTTTTTCGCCAGTATCCTCTAAAGACTCATTTAGGATCATTATGGCATTAGTGGCTCATTTTGATATGGAACTGCACCAGATGGATGTTAAGACTGCCTTTTTAAATGGAGTCTTGGATAAAGAAGTATATATGGAACAACTTTGGGGTTTTGTGAAAGATAATGCTAATAAGTTTGTTTGTAAGCTGAAGAAATCTATTTATGGCCTTAAGCAAGCCTCGAGGCAATGGTACTTGAAATTTGATAGCTTTATCACTTCATGTGGTTTTGTTGAGAATTTGATAGATCGTTGCATATATACCAAGTTCAGTGGGAGTATCCCAATTTTGTTAATTCTTTATGTCGATGAATATTATTGGCATGCAATGATATGAGGTTACTTCGAGAAACTAAGACATTATTGTCTTCTCAGTTTGATATGAAAGACCTTGGTGAAGTTTCTTTTGTTCTCGGGATTGAGATCCATAGAGATCATTCACGTCGATTGTTAGGTCTTTCTCAAAGGGCATATATTGATCGGGTATTAGCAAGGTTTAACATGCAAGATTGTAAACTTGGAAGTGCGCCAATACTTAGAAGTGACAAGCTGAATAAATTACAATGCCCTCAAAGTGAAGTTGATAAGGAATCTATGAAGAGAATACCATATGCCAATGCAGTGGGTAGCTTTATGTATGCACAGGTTTGCACCAGACCTGATATTGCTTTTGCCACCAGACTTCTTGGCAGATTTCAATCTAACCCTAGTCATGATCATTAGGTTGCTGCCAAAAAGGTTATGATATACTTGAAAGGAATAGGGAATTATATGTTGACTTATAGACATGTAGATGATTTAGAGCTTGTTGGGTATTCAGATGTGGATTTTGCAGGCGATAAGGATGATTTAAAATCCATATCAACTTATGTCTTCATTATGGCAGGTGGAGCAGTGTCACGGAAAAGTGTTAAACTGATGTTGATTACATCCTCTACCATGCATGCAGAGTTTGTGGCCTGTTATGGTGCAGCTATTCAAGCCATTTGGTTGAAAAACCTTATAAAGTTGTTGACTACCCTTGATTTTATTGAAAGGCCCGTTCAATTATATTGTGATAATTCTGCTGTTGTATTATTTATTAATGACAACAGAAATATCAAAGGGGCCAAGCACATAGAGATCAAATTTTTGACAGTTAAAGAGAGGGTAAAGAATGGTGAAGTTGCAGTGGAGCACATTGGAACAAATGCCATGGTAGCTAACCCAATTACTAAAGGGTTAAGCCCTTCAATATTGCAAAAACACGTTGACCGCATGGGACTTTGTTCTTCATTTGATGCCTTTGTTTAGTGGGAGCTTATGCTCTCTATTTTGATGCTTTTGCTCAATGGCAGCTGTTGTTGTTTGTTGAACACTTTTGTTTAGTGGGAGCTAAGGCCCACTTCATTGTTATGTATCATTGTAACATTTGTTTGTTTATTGTTATGGAACCTTGATTGATGCATGTACATCTTAGTTACATGTCTGTTGTTTAATTTTCATAAACTTGTGAGACACATATGTGCTTGTTTAAGACAGGTTATAAAGTCTTAAGGGAGGTGCGACCTTAAGCATTTGGCCAGAGCACATTATTATTGGCCATATTGTAATGTCTTGTAGCATACAAATATTTATGTACTCAAGTACTTTACACAAGACATTTTATATTCTCCTGGGACGGTTTGTCGATGACGTCTTGTCACCTTGGGGATGTCCTTCTGGGGATGGTTTGTCGATGACGTTTGTCATTTGAAGTGATATTTCCCTATGACGGTTTTATCGGTGACGTTGGTCATTAGGAGAATGGGACTGATAGGAGGGTAACACAACATTTCTTTTGTGGTGTTACTTGTCCACCACACTACCATATAAGATCTATGTTCGTAAGGTGGAGGACTCTTGTGACTATCTTGGAAGTTATGTCTTTAAATGACATAATTACCACTATTATCTTTGAGTTTGAAACCTTATGTGACAAGATTAGCAATAAGGGATGTTTCTGAATTTTCTATACCAACACAAAATGTTTTTAAAAATTATTTTCATATATATAAAATCTACTAGTAGCATTATTTGTTTTTATGATCATTGCTATAGCCTAAGTGGGAGATTGTTCAAGTGGGAGATTGTTGGCTCATTTTATGAGTTCATGTAATGTGAGCTTATATCAATGATGGATAAATAATCATTCCATACCGTGGTGATGCAATGTGATTTTATTGGTCCATTTAATTGTACACACATTGTACATATATTCCCTTTTTGCATATATGGTACTGGCTGGTGTGGGCCGTTGTCCATCTTATAGACTTTGATGAGTAAGGCTATTTGTATGGACATTTTATTAATTGGCTAAGTCCCCCCTGTAGCTCTTCGTTTATATATATATTTAATATATTTAATGTTGTTGGAGGGAGAAATTTTGGAGATAACAATGGAATTTGTTTTATTGCGTTTAGTCGTGGGAAACTGTCCCTCAGAGAGTTTAGACAAATTAACCATCATACCCCTCTCTCCCGTAAAACACTAAGCACACTAACTCACTAATAACCCACTACTCACACACACCAAATAACTGTTTATTCACACGGGTAGATAAAAAGGGTTTTTACATAGTCATTGTTATCGCATTCTCCCTAACTTTCATGCAGCAACTCTTGGTTATTTCATCAAGCCAATATCTAGAGAGAATAGAGTGGAAGACTTAGTCCAAAATAGTGGTGCAGATGGAAAAATACAGTATGTCTTCAAATTTATTTTATATTTGATATAAAAACTCATTTATCTCTTTATGATCAATGTTCAGATATTGTAAAAGAGTCTCGTTTGAGACCAAATTTTCTAACAAATTGTAGATATCAAAACACATTTATTAGGCTGTAATTCATCAATGGTAGTAAAAGTCAAATATTTCTTCCTTTAGCCTCAAAATCTCTCTGGTATTCAAGAAGAAGGTCGTACTTAGATTGGGACACTCCAGTCGGGTCACATCAGGTCTGCCGTGTACCAAAAACCGCGTGGGGGCAGTCTCGTTGGTTGGAGTTCTCAGCTGGGATGTGTTGCCAAAGCTGAAAGCCCGCATGGGTTGGCTATTTTGCTGCAAAAATCTGTTCAAAGCTGAAGCGTGGCAGAGGGCTGCTCCAAATTCATTGCCCGCAAAAACTTTTGTCGGCAAGAGGGTTTTTGTCAACTTCTTTCAGGGTAGACTCGATTGCTGTCTCTCTCAAATCCCTGTTTGACTCACGACACAGCTTTTTCCCTTCGACCCACCGTCACTGTCCTCTAAAACCCCTTCTAAACCCCCCAAAGGGCCATCTTCTCTCTGATCACAATTCTTTTGGTCCGTGAAGTTCGAGTCAATTTATGGTAATGTCCAACGCGGGGGGTTTTGCGTTGACCCGGACACACAGCTCTGACCGGTTCTATAACCCACCGCCCGCTCGGTTGTTGCTGCAGTAGCAGAGGGGACTTCGGACAACGGTGAAGTCGGAGGGCCCAGTCGAATCGGGCCGGGGTGAGGCGCCTCCCAACTCGGACGAGTCAAAATTGTCCAGGACCAACTCGGACTGCTCGTCCTCTACTTCACCCACCGAGTTGACCAACTTGGATCGGGTTATGGAATCGGTCACTCCCTGTGTCCCAGCTCAGAACTTTTCCGAGGTACTGTTCAGCTACATGGGTCTTTTAAGTATGCCAGAAAATTTATAAGAAAATGGAAAAAAGCATTGCCGTAAGATTCCAAATTAACGATATTTTTTTAGTGGGTTTGTACGGTCGACGAGAAAATCGGGAGAAGGACCAAAAAAAATCTCTTTTGGAGTAACGTATTTCTAAGGATTTTTTTTTCCTTTTAATCTGGTGTCACTAGATGAATTTAAGTTGTGCTGAGTAAAATAGTTCATGTATCTGCATTTGTGACAGATGCTAATGTTGATGGCGCTAAGAATTTATAAAGTGTAGAACACTAATGTTTTTTAGCTCAATCTGTTGATTCGTTTTATTTGATTTCCGATTAGGCCAAAAACTGACCTCATTTGGCTTAAAGATGGTCGAACGGGCCCTGTTCAGGGGAATTCCATGATATATCCAGCTTAAGCTTCAATGTAGTATTATTTTGAAGGGCCGACTCAAAAGGAGGATTCCCTGAGCTAATGCAGGAGTGTAGGAACCAATTTATTTTGTTTCCATTGGTTACTTGTATTAAGCATCTGGACAGCCACTATTGTTGCCATATTTTCTTTTTTGGTTTATCCATGTAACAGATACTATGACAAGATTATGAGTTCTGTTCTTTGTGTTTCTGGTTAAAATTCCAAAACCCAAGCCAACAAGTGAATATACATTGTCTAGTTCAGAACTTGGGGGTATTGGTTCAAAATTAGAAAGCATTTCCCGTGGCTTCTCAGCAGCTAGCATCACTGTATATGTTTTGATTGGTTTCTTGAGTTTACAGACAGTGTCGAAGCAATGGAGAGCTCGTGAAGCTGAAATAAACCCATCTTTTAGCCTTTCTGATCTTTGGGAATCTTTCAGAGAGTGGAGTGTGTATGGAGTTGGGGTGCCGCTTTTATTGAATGGCAACGACTCTGTTAAACAGTATTATGTTCCATCTTTGTCTGGAATGCAGCTGTACATAGACCCACATAGGCCTAGGTCAGCTCTTATTCATTTTCTTTCTTCTCATCAATTCCCCTTTGACTAAATTCCTGCTCTTCCGCTCTCTCTTTCTATCTATGTATATCATATTTGCGTGTGTAGTTGTAAATATATATGTCATTGCTGTTGCTGCACTTACAGAAAGGGAGCTTCTACACTTCCAGTATCATACCTTTTCTTTCTTTATTTATAGATTTAGCCACATACCTCGGCTTCCTCCCTGCAATCTCTTTTGCAGTACGAAAAGTGACCATATGGATGATCCTTATTGCTGAAGGATTGGTTGCTATCTTGTTCCTCATCCCAACTTTATTTGATTTGGTCCATTGAGGTGCATGATAGGTGAAGTGGTATACACACTTCGTACTTGTTTTGTTGCCTTTTGTTGTGGCAATTTTGCTGCTGGTTGAAAACTATCAATTCACAGTAACATATTCCTTCCTCTTGTACCAAGAAAAACTGAAGGGAGCTTGATTTGCGTGGCTTCAATTCTTTAGTATGGAATTACCAAGTGGACATCATTGAACTCCTCTTCCATCGTTGAAAAACATTTTTTCTTTTAGTTACAATCATTTCATTAGTATTTGAACTCATCTAAGAAAATTATAAGGTTACCATAGATATTCTTAGATTTTATGTAAGATTGGAGGCAATGATGATCTCCTCCTTGGAGACTTGCTAGTTTTACTTGAGCCTAGAATGAACCTCAGACTGTGGGCAATGGACTGATATCATGCCATGGTTAAACTGTAAAGAAAAATCTGGCAGTTTTTAGAGCGACATGTCCAATTTTTTGGCAGTTAAGTGTTCTTTTCAAGAAATCTTTGATCAATTACGGGCTAACTCCTTCCTGTTTGAAGTTTTAGCACTGCCCTAAAAGACTACATAAAACTCTTAACTGTTCTGTGCTCTCCATAGTGCAAATTTCTTCTAAAAATCCCAAAAGGTGCTGAATTGGAATCCCTTCCCCCCTCCCTCTCTCCGCTGTGAATATTGAGATAACAATTGAGAGACTAATTAGATACTTGCTCTTTGGACCTTCACAGCTTCGAGATTTAGGATTGCAGATTAAATATTGATCTCTGTCCAAATTGATGAGTCAGAACATTTATGTTAGCTATGGCATGCTAGATTGTCATTCATACTTTGGAAGGATTTGCTAATTTTCTGAATAAACCATTAGTTTTCAAGTTTCCTTGACATGCTGGTTTGTAAATAAATAAATATCATCATTGATGCTAAATGTTTGGGGCTCATTAAACGCCTGAGAAATGTTTCATATGGTAAGATTTTTAAAAGTGAGACAGTACTAGTTCTTATTAGATCCTTGATCCTCATCCTTGCTGGGGCTCTTAGCTGGGAGTTTTTTTTTTCGACTTTCTTGGTAGAACGTAGGGAAAAATTGTTAGCCAACAGTAATAGTCTTCGACTAAAGCACATTAGACCGAGGGTGTGCACCCTAAGCATGTAAAAAGAAAGGACATCTGGGGACAACCTTGCAAAGTTCCAAGTTGGTATGTGTGTTTTTTAACAAATCAATGCTGTATTTCTGGGAAAAGAAGGAAGACTGCTAGTATTTTATGGTTTTCTCCGTGGAAAAAATAACTTAAAGGAAGAATGGGCTCATGGAACTCCTTTCGGAAAGCATTTGTGCGCCTTTGGCAAACAATTATAGGCAACTTTCTTAATTCTTTTTGTCCTTCTCTACCCCAACGTTTCAAAAAAAAAAAAAAAAAATTGACCTTGTTTTGGGGAGAAAATTTATTGAGTCTAGGGAGGATTTCTGTCTTCCTTTATACTCAGAGTAAAGGGCTACTCAATCAGATCCTGTTTATAATCCCTGATCTGTCATTTTCCGCACTTTGTCTGGAAGTAAGTAACTTTTAACAGATAAATGGGAATTGGATGATGAGTCCTTAGTAAAACTTGTGATTGTTTGTTTTCATGCTTTACCAGGAAGCCTAGCGAGGACAGTGATTTGGAGTCCTTAAGAGAGACAAGTAGCGGCGGCAGCAGTGATTGTAAGCCAGAAAGGCAAGCAAAGAGTGGTTGATGAAACATGGGGTCTGCACGATTTCATTGCGTTAGACACACTGACAATGAGCAGGCCTACATTGAGGGATCAACCTCTTCTTAGTTCATCCAGTAATGAAGCTGAGGTTTGTATCTCACCTCGGCCGCTTGTGTATGAATATTTTGAGCAATTGCAACCACATCATCGCTCTCCTTTGTATGACAAGGCAAGACCATTTTCTTTGTGTTTCATGCATAGAGCTTTGTCTTCATTCGTTTTCCTTGTTCTGACTTGGGTGCTTGTTGATCTTTCTCAAACCCTGCCCCCATCGCTCCCTACAGGTTTCCAATCTTGCATCTCAATTTCCAGATCTGAGGTTGTACAAAAGCTGTGATCTTTTGCCTGCAAGTTGGGTTTCCGTGGCTTGGCATGTTTACTTTTCCCCCTCATTTATGTTCAGAAAGTCAGTGTGGTGATTGAATAATGAGTTGAAATCTTGTTCCAGGTATCCCATTTATAAATACCTGTAGGTCCAACACTACAAAGTCTGGATGCATCTTTTCTTACCTTCCATTTCTTGTCAACAAACTCCAGGAGTATCTACCTCTCTCTATTTCTTTTATTTTCATTGATTATGGTACAAGTGATTTTTCTAATTGTCATTTCCTTTGTGACTGGTGCAGGCAAAAATCGACCACAGTTTCATCCTTCATGCGGGAGAACAGTCTACGGGCTTGCCGCACTATCAAAGATTTCTCTGCCTGTTTTTGGCCTTGCATCTTATAAGCTAAGAGGTTCCATTTTGACCCTATTGGAACCCATGAATGTCAGCAAGCAAATTCTCTATTTAAGGCGGCTGAAAATTGGCCCCAGCACTAGCAGGTTAATCTTCCCGATTTTCAGTTTTTTGTTTCTCACAACTCACAATGGAGATGATATAAGTTATGGGTTTAAACGTTCTCGGATATTGCCATAAGAGTTCACAAATTCTTGTTCTTTGAAATGGGATGTCATCAAAGATAATTGCTCTGGCTTAAAAACCTTCCTCAAGGATTTATGTCAGCATTGTGATCCTTAAACTATGTGAGTATCTCCTCAGAAGCAGAGCTTTTGACCAGAGGTTGAGAGATTTTTTTTTTTTCAGAAAAAAAAAAACAAAAAGGGATCCTTTGGCTTCAGTCAGGCTTGTTTAGCGAAAGGATATTGATTATTCAACTGGCTGTTCTTGGCACAAGACAGCGGCCCTTTTGTATTTTGGGCAGGGCCTGGAAAACTACAATGCAGAAGATTTTGGGATCCGATGGCCTGAACTGTTTTGCCGTGTTTGGGACAGAACTTAGAAAGAGTGATGAAGATTTGGAAAATTTATAATGCTGTCACCATGCATACGCCACATTTCCTGAAGAGATATCTATCAAGGCTCTTGAATCCTTGCACTGATTGTGATTTGCAGTCTGCTCTGAAGTTTCTCTTTTGAGTATGAAATATACACATATCTAAGAGAAAAATGTGATAAGTTTAGTTAGAAGATTCAAATGCCTAACTTAAAAGCTAGCTCAATGATTAAAGGGTTATCTTTTAATTTATATTTAATCTCATGTATTTTAAATTTTAATGTGAGATTTTATCTTCCACATATACCTTGCACACCAAGTGTCATTGGGCTTAATATTGCATGTGCAAAATAAATTCAATTTAGGCTCTAATATCAAGTTAAAAAATCCAAAGGCTTAACTGAAAAGTTAACTTAAGGGTTAAAGGATTTGTTTTTAATTTATACTTAATCTCAAAGATCTCAATTTTTAATATGAGATTCTAGTATTCCATACAAAGTCAAAGAGATTATAATTTTTTATTTTTTATATCTACCTCCATTCCTAATAGATTTTTCCTAAATTGCTACTAATTAAAGGAAATTTAAGCTACAAAGCTAGTAATATAAATTACTCTCTATACAAAGATTTAATAGGATCTAAAAAATCTTTGTTGCTTAGTATCCCTTAAAAAAAGAAAAAAAACTACAATAGTCTCTTATTCCAAAATGTGATTGTAAGTTAAGGCCATAAAGCTACTTTTTGTGAGAAGCAATTTCGAAAAGAAAGAAGGGGAAATTCATTCAAATAAAATTTGTTATTACTGAAAATATCTATGTGTTTATTAAAAAAAATTTATATTATGCCCATGTATGTAAGTTTGAACACTTACATTTTCTCTCTCTCCATATTTTCCTTAAATTAACAAAAATATGAAAATATTCTTATATCAATCTCATTTAAAACAAAAAAAAAAAAAATGTTATGCCAACCATTAACAAATAGGAGTTAACTTCTCCTTAACTAGTGATAAGCTAAGCCAGCTCTTGATTTGCTAGGCCAATAGGTTTGGATTTGACAGTTCCTCCTTTTCTTGGGGGTGTGGGTTAAAAAAAATTATTTAATGAGCAAATGTGAAATTATTTTTATTTTCTGTTAATCATAATTTCTTTTTAGAAAAAGAACATGAAATATTTTACGTTTTTTTGTTATTATTAAGACAAAAAGGAATAGAATTTTTAGATTTAAAATCTTGCTTAATTAAAATTTGAATCAGCTGAATTGAAAATCAGTGGCTGAAGGAATTTCAATAAAATAAAAGACCTGAAATATATACCCACGAAGAAAAATAAAAACGTTTTTAATCTTATAATTTCCGAAGTGAGGGTCATGCTGAAATCAGGGTTGGCGTAGTATTCCGGCTGCGAAGCAGCTTCACCCCTGTCCAGGAAAAACTTATCCCTGAACTCTCAGGAGCACACGCAGGATTGTCCCTGATCTTCCCAATCGTCGCCGAGGTGCGTTTTCTCAAGCTGGTTCTTTAATTCTTCTCTTGGGTGAATTAGTTTTTCTTCGTTATCCTTACTAGTTGCGGCGTTTCGCTTTTTCTGAGTGTGCATTAGTGTTTCTTCTAGGATTAGCTTTGTCTTGTTGTGTATCTGCTACTTTGATACAAAGTGATGTTTCTCTGCATTATCTGCTATTTTAGGCTTCTGGGACTCTATAATTTTGTTCTGCAGTGTGATTTCCGGTCCAAAAAATTGAACTTTCATCAGTTTAGTTAGTGAAGAATATTGTATTCTCTGTTTTTCCTTTTTCAGTTTGAGGAATAAGACGAATCTCTTTGTTCCACTCTCTGTATTGATAAAATCGCTGAAAAAATTAGTTTGGAATATTGACGCTACTGGGTTGTGTATGAAGGAGTAATTTTTTTATTTTCATTTTTCTGTTTTTATCTTTTTGTCAAGTCGAGAAGAGGAGGGGCTTCATACAGTTAGAGGATCCTACTATTTCCGACATGTTATTACTGTTATCAAGTGTAGGGGACAATGTGGTTTGTCATCTTACCTACTTGAAGGTGGGATGTGATTTGAGTTACTATGATCGAGTGACATAAACTAACTGACTTGCATCTTATTCTCTAAGGGGGTTTTGGGATCACAGCATGCCTAGTCTAAAAGGAGGATCGTGTGTTTACACTTTTCCAGGTCTTTATCATGGGTCCTTAGCCTTGATGGGTGAGACTTGATGGTTGTTGTTTGATCCTGGGATTAAAAAGTTGCAAAGGATAACAATATTACTGTGAAAGTATGGTCCAAAGTGATTTTGATCCGCTGACAGACTCACATTGCGATGTAGACAGAGTTAGGAAATATGTTTCAAAATTATCTTTACACTGAAGCAAATCTTACATTGGATCTTAAACATAAGATCCACTTTTGTGGCATCATAAAATGTTATTCTGGAGTTAATTGTGCCTTGACTGCTGGAAGCTTGATATGGTGTCAGGATGTAAGGCAAAAGATATTGAAACCTTTCTGTTTGGATGTTTTGTATTTAGTTTGGGCATTGTATTTGAAAGAAAAGGGGGTAATGGATGATAGAATTGGAAGTTTGTTAGCCTACACGGTATAGTATGACCTCACAATTTTCTCTGTCATTTGTAGATCACTAGTTTCCAAAGTTTTAAAAGAAGAAAGAGTAGGGAACTCTTTCAGGTGCCTTTATTTTCAGTTTTCTAGGTTTTACCCAGGCTGTTCATTTTCTCCCTTTTGTTGTGATAACTTACACACCATTCTGGTGGTTTTACTTGAAAATATATGAAGGGTCAAGCAGGAATATCAGGAGTAGTACAAAGCAAGAATGCAGTAAGCTAAGTAATGGAAGGGCTTTCAAACTTGGGATGTTTGTAAGACTCCAAACGTGGGATGTTTGGATAAGATATGGAGGCAAAATTCTTCCATTCTGCTACCTATAGCATTGTACTCAGTGTGTGATATTTTCAATAATACCTTTTCAGAATTGTGGAGGTATGGGTATCAGAGCCCCAAATGGTAGTGATCGCCTGAGGACAATTTGGACTCCTGAAATGGATCGATATTTCATTGACCTCATGTTAGAGCAAGTTGGCAAAGGAAATAGATTTGATGATCACTTATTCAGCAAAAGAGCATGGAAGCATATGACCTCATTGTTCAATGCAAAATTCAAATCTCATTATGAAAAAGATGTTCTGAAAAATCGGCACAAAACACTGAGGAATCTGTACAAGACTGTTAAGAATCTCCTCGACCAGAAGGGTTTTAGCTGGGATGAAAAGCGGCAAATGGTGACTGCTGATAATGAAGTCTGGGACGATTATATCAAGGTGCAATGTTTTCTTTATTTGACTTGTTTCTTTGGCCCTTATTATTCTAGGAGTCTTAACAGTACTTTTCAGGGAGTCTTAACAGTCCATCTACCTCCATAGGTACACCCGGATGCACGTTCATACAGAATTAAAAGCATCTCATACTACAGTGAACTGTGTTTGATATATGGAAATTTAACCAATGAACAGAAAGGTGATTATTCTTGCCTTAACGGTACTTTTCAGGGTAGCTAATTTCTTGAGTTGTCTATAATTTGTTAATACTTTCTTCTGGTGGATAAATCAGGTGTCAATGTGTCAGAATTGTCCTTACCAACAGGTGAGAATGAAATGAAATCAGCCACACAGACAACAGATGTTAGTGAAGGAACTGCATTGGCTCTTCATGACATCCTGATTGATGAAGATTACAGTATCTCTATATCAGAAAAAGCTGATGAACAAGCTTTACCAAATGTAAATGGGACCACTTTGGGTAGCAGGTCCAGGACTTATTGGCAGCCACCAATGGACCGCTACTTTGTTGACCTTATGCTACAACAAGTGCAGAATGGAAATCGGGTTGATGGTGTGTTCAGCAAACAAGCATGGATGGAGATGATTGCATCATTCAATGCTAAATTTGGCTTCAATTATGGCATGGATATTCTGAAAAATCGATACAAAACTCTGAAAAGGCAATATAATGTCATTAAAAATATTCTTGACCTGGATGGTTTTGCCTGGGATGACACTCGCCAGATGGTGGTTGCTGATGACTATGTATGGCAAGACTATATCAAGGTATGTATCTGCTCTAGTACGGCTTGGTCTAAATATTGAACCGAACTCTTAGGTCTCCATATTTTATGGAATCGAATTGTTTTGGTAATACTTATTATATCTAGACTGTGTTCTCATGCATTGAGTTACCTTATTGTCATGAAATTTGGTTTGAAATGAATTTCATTTGACATCTTAGATAAAATTTCTACTTCAAAAATCAATGTCTCACAGTGGCTTCTCTTACATTCATCAAAAGAAAGGATTTGCTTCATCACTATAATGGGTCTGTTGAACTGCTCTGTATTTGAGTTGGGTTTTCTTAAGTGAAGGAAAACGAGATGAAAGGATTTCATCGTTTATAGTCACTGAAAAGACACTTGAATATTATCTTGAATGTTGCCTTTGATATTATGTAATGCAGGCACATACTGATGCACGACAATTCATGACTCGACCTGTGCCATATTATAAAGATTTGTGCATGATATGCGATCCAAGTGCCGATGAAAAAGACAGCTTTATGGATTTTGAGCAGCAAGACGAAGATGAAGAAATCAGATTCCTAAGAGCATCAAACACTTCTCAATCTCCGGGTACGTCTGTTTACAGGGAAGGCCAAGTTGATGATGAACAGGAATCTACGCATTCAAGTCAGAAGAACAAGCGTCAATTTGAGAACTGGTCGAATTCTGGCCATATAAAAAGATTATGCCGGAAGGATGAGACCGTAGCCAGTGCTCTTCGTGAGATGGCAAGTGCAGTTTCTTCCCTATCAGCGAAGAAGAAAGACGATGAGAACCCAAATTCCATCCCGATAGAGAATGTGATTGAAGCAATTCAAGCGTTACCGGACATAGATGAAGAACTTGTATTGGATGCTTGCGATTTCTTAGAGGATGAAAAGAAAGCAAAAACATTTCTTGCACTGGACGTCAAGTTACGCAAGAAATGGTTATTGAGGAAACTTAGGCCACAGCAACAGGAGTAGGATTTTTGTTAGTTTTACGGTTGTGTTCTTTCTGAGATCTTGTTCATACACGAGTGTCTTAATTTAGTGCAAGAAAATGAAAAATGAACTCGCATAGCCACTTCCAAAACAGCATTAAGAAAAAGAAGGTAAGTTTCGCATCGTCTTCCTGGTTGCCACGTGATGCTTTGATGCTGGTATATATGAAGCAGATCCTTTTGCGATAGAATGTGGTAATTTGCTACCCTCAGAACAAGTAGCATCCTTGTGTTGGGAGATTAATGCAACTTTGATACCAGTTAACGAAGATTGTGCAGCAAACAGATACAATAATAATCCCAAATGTGTACTGTAGATTTTACGAGGTTTGAGATAAATTAAGTCATCCATTTACAAAAACATCTAGTTGTTATTATTCTTTCTCCCTTGTTATTGTAAGAGTGCATCAATTGACAAATTATGTATAGAGTTTTTCAAAAATAGTTAAAATTGATTGATAAAAACGATTGCTTTACCATCATCATGTGTAAAATTAAGGTTCCTAATTTTGTCTTCATAACCAACAAATTACTCCTTTAAAGCCCGATGCAGCACCACAGTGAGCGGCAATCTGACAATAAAGGCTTACATCAAAAGGAGCTTGGTTATTTCAAGCCAGAAAGCTTGCCTTCACATAATGATAGGTTGTCTCTAAAAGTTGTAGCCATAAGAAAAAGGTTGAAGATAAAGAAAGAAGAGAACCAAAAGGTGAAGCCCAGAACGCCGACCGAAATCACAATGCAGCAATTTCCAAGAGTAAACTTCTCTGGATTTTAACAATAGTGAAACATTACTAGTTCCACCGCGTAACTAAGCTTTGAGATACAAGCTGATAGAAGAGTCTCGACTCTAACTAGGCCTAACTGACAACAATGACAAGCAATATGAAGAGGATTCAATTCTATATCTAACTTGGCTCTTTCTATCGTAGTTATTCAGCATATGCAACTCAAAACAATCGTGGACATCTCTCTCAAAATCTGAGGATCCAACAAGCATCCCAGTCATATGCTGTCATCAAGGATGGTGGACAATAACAGTCCCTGTACAAAATTGCATCTCTTTGCCTTCTCCATTTGGTCCTTTTCTGATAAAGCATTTAGTTGAGGACATCTGCGATGGTAAATAACAGTATTAGTTTTGCATATGGCAAGAACCAATCTATCGTTATGAAATGTTAAATGTCTTAACAAAATCATCTTCCATATACACTGTCACAGCGTCTGTGTAAAATACTGAAAGATCAAGAAAATATCAAACTAACATGTCAACCCCGAAATGCATATAATCACATTGATCATTTAGCAGTGGAGTAGGAATCTCACAAAGAAACGCTAAATTTTTTTTACTTATGTATGAATTCCCATTCACACAAATGTAGAACTTAGCACATTCCCATACAACACTTTCGCATTCCACACAATTCACTAAATTTGGCTCTCCTTCTTGGGGCTTATACTAACAATATTCTAATCGCATAGGAAAGTTATCATCCAAAAAAGTTAAACGAGATGCTAGAAGAACTTCCTCCAGCATTTTTCCCCAAGGTTGCAAGAAAGGAAGCAGAAGCTCAATGCATCAGGCTCTCCCGCATTTTCCATGTAAAAACTTAAATTCATTTGTTATCAGCTTGTCATTGTTCGCTAGTATTGTTCTTTAAAGTTTTTCCACTTCCCACTTGCCAAATAATATGATGACATATAAGTAATTTAGATGACAGAGGCAGTATGCTCTCCCTAAGATGGTCCATATCATACTTCTATGCATATCCAACGTCTCTATCCTTTCACTGTTCACTGACAATCACTATATCTTCATTCCAGTCTCACAGCTATTTGCCTGTCTGTCAACTACGACCCTGCTAATATGAATTATAAGAAAAATTCCCCCAAAAATTTGCGGCGTATCTAACTCCAGCTCTACCTTTGAGGCATCTTTATTGGCTCATGTAAGATCTAAGCTCCAAAAAAGCCTTTTTTCCTTTTTGCCCGTTTCCATTAATTTCCTTCTTGATGAATTTTGCTGGCTTGTCAATAATTTCAGCTTACAATCTTTAAGACCACTTGGATCTCAATAAACTAAATTTAATATATGTAATTCATGACAGCCTCTCAATCTGCTAAATTTATATATCTTCTCCAGGTGTTAAATCTTACCAAATGACTTTGGTAGGTATAAGAATTCTGAAAACATGCATCAGAACAAAAAAGATTACAATTCATACTCAGCCAACTTGCTCGCTCAAAAGATTCTATTTCCTTAAATTTATTAAAGACACCATACCAAAACAACATGCATGTGAATAGTCAATGGATAGCAGTTAGTTTTACCTTTCTGTCATTGCCTCATCAGAGTTCTCATCCTCTAAGCTCAATTCAGTTGAAGAATCAGGCTGTATACTTTCAGACTTGTCAGCAGCAGGCATGTTATAAAGAAATGACAGCAGTGGATCACGTGCCATCTTGGAGGTTGAAACCGCAGAAGACAACCCAGCAGGAAGAGATTGGAAATGTTCACCCAGCAACTCCTTTCTTGAAAGAGGAGTAGAATATGGCTCGTCCTTACAAAGTTTCAATTTATGCCAACCGTAATCCAAAGTCAAGGAAACAGAGCATAACATATACTAATCATCACATTCTATGAAAAAAAAAAAAGAAAAAAAGAAGAAGAAAGGAATAGGAGGTAAACATTACAAAAATTTTAATGAAGAAATATGATGAGAAAAATCTGCATAAAAAATAGAGAAAAATGGCCATAAGTCTTGAAAGGTCATAATATTAGATGATTTTCGAACTGACATATGAAAAATGAAGGATATCTTAAATATGTTTGCGTGCTGTGTTGTTATGTGCCCAATCATATTCGTCCCCACTCTTGTAGCGCAAACAGGACATGCCTACAAAGAAAAGAAATGCTGATTATGAACAACTGTAATATGTAAAGCACAACAAGAACCCAAAAAAGCTATTAAAAAGTCCCCAGGATATGCTCAAAATTGTTACAGATTAAGTCATATCATGACCTGGAACTGCTCAGGAGAGAACTATAAAGTTGATTTCAAAGATCCGAGTCTATTAAATTGATCCATTTGAGGTTCATATTTTTATGTCTGACATTCCACATCACATCAATACAAACCCCACTGATATTATAGGCGATTGTGTAACCTGCCTCAACTTTCCTATGACTTTATAAAAGGCTGTCCGTTCAGGATTCAAGGGGTAAAGTTTACTCTGGCATGATAACAGCTTTAGGTTAAATCCTCTCATAGAAAATCAGTACTGAGCCCCACGAATTCTGCTTTCTGTCACAGAAAAAGTGACTTTCTTCTTTGGCACTATAACATCTCTTGGTCAACTCTTCTTACAGAAGTCAGCATTGAGGCTCATTAGACAAATGTCTGAACACAAACTTCCAGGTAACGACTTTGTTTCAAAAAGAGTAATTGTAGTAAGTAGAACCAAAGATGGGTTGTGAAGCGTCCAAAGTAGGAACAGAATACTTAGGTATACTTTAGAAACAGAAGTGCATGAGCTAACTGTGACAACAAACAGCACTGAGAAATCTAAAAGCACTATAGTTTAATAGCTCAAGCATAATAAGATAATGATTGGGAGTTAACATGCTCATGTGTGTCTAGAAGTGCTTCTGGAATTGGACCACGATCAAAAACATGAAAGGGAAATCTCTGAGATAGCTATAAGATAATCTGTGCTCCAGGAAGCAAAGTTATGCAGCAGTGAACAAAAATGAGAAAATCAAGGATGAAAATGAATTTCGTAAACATTGAAAGCGCTTTTGCCAAGCATTGAAGGCAGGACTCAAAAAGCAAAAGCGGGGGAAAAATGAGAAAGAAACCATGGCCACAAACTTCACAAAGAATTGGATAAGCCTAAACTGCAAGAACCGATTCAAGTAACCAAGATCCCATATGCTTGAGATTTAAAAGCTTTAAGTTAAATACATGTAGCAAGTCATTGTCTCCCAGTTAAACCCCACTTCAATCTCATCATCATCCAAACCAATAAGAACAGGAGTGATTTACAGTCGGATAATAGAAGATCCGTCCAAAAACTCTTTCAAAAGGCACGCACGAAATAGACAGAAATAAACAGAGGAAAAAGACCAAAGCTAAGCAAAGCTTCTTGAAATAATAAGCTTATGTAGCATTTCGCACTATAACCAGCTTCTACAGCCTAGCAGTAAGTACCTACACATAATTAGATAATAATTACGTACCCCAAAATTTGCTTCTATAGGATGTTCCTCCTCAATATGGCAGCACAGCCCAAGCAAATCAAAATCCTCGGGACAAAAAGGGCAAGGATGCTCCGCTTTTAACTCATCGTCCCCTTCAAACTCCTCTAAATCTATACAAAGATCTGCTTCAACACACAATACAACAAGCCCACCGTTATCAATACCACTCCAGAAAACTCAACAACAAAAAACCAAAAAGAAGAAGAAGAAGAAGAAAAAGAAAGATTGAAGCTTCAAAGCTAACCAGAGTGAGACTTGGCAATCGACTGCGGGTTGCTCCTAGAAGTGGCAGAAACACCAAAGCTCCAAGCATCACCCTCCATTGAATTTCACTCAACGAAAAAACTTCAATAACTATTCAACTTTTGCTTGACCCCGGTGCTAAAAACTCTTTGGTTGCGGAGATTACAGCGAGTAACGAGCGGTCCTTCGCTCTGTGTACGAGACCAGGAAGAAATGGAGGATTTTTGGATTGGGAATATTGCTAGGATCCTTAGCAGACGCGATTCTGACTAAAATATGACCTCGGTCATCCGGTTATTTCCTTGGCTACCCTCAACGACCTCCGACCGATGACTCTGGATTGGCACTTTCTGGACTTTCCATGTCCCCAGCGACTCCGTCTGTTCCTCTCGAATGCGCGTCCGTATTAGGGGTATTATCGTCTTACCGCTTGCGTCTGTCGGATTCCGTTTTTTCCCCGGGAAATTTGTCGCTTTCAGAGAACGGGCCAGTTTAAAAACCAGACGCCTAATTTATCGTGGGCCCATGGGCCTCTAACGGGGGCCCAGTGTTTGTACGGAAGTTTTCCATTCCTCCTCTTCGTCACTGAGAGAGCCCGTGGAGAATGAATTTCCAGAAGTTTGGATCCTGAAGAACCGAGTTTACAAAATTCAATTCCGAGGTTTGGTTCTTTATTTTGGCTTTGAGTTCCAATGGCGTCTAGGAATCGTACGGAGATGTACAGGAGGCACAGGGACGCCGTGAAGAGCGTGCGAGCTCCGTTGTCTTCGTCCGCGTCGGGTTTCGGTGGTCCGGTTATCGAAATGGCTTCGCTTCTGAGTTCTAATCGGCCGTCTTATTTGCCTCTTAGCACCGAAGATCCAGGTCCTTCAAGGTACGCCTCTCGTTGTCCCCCCCCCCCTTTTTTGGTTCATTTTCTTTGCTTTGCGATTGATTGGTGAGGAAATGGAGGCATATAATATAAAGTGAAAGAAAAGCTTGTCTTTGTCTGTTTGAGAGAATCCATTGGTGACGGATAAATTTTTCTTATTTGAGTTCTAGTCTTTTTTTTTTTTTTTGATTTATAGAGATAATTAAGCGGAATAGCTGGGTTAGTACAGTTAATCGGAGGTGAGGAAATTTACTTTCTCTTTTGTTTTTCCTGTATTTAATCGGAAACCAAACGAAGAAGTCATGTATCTCTTGTCGTAATTGGTTTATAAAATTGTAGAGCTATATAGGGTTTAAGGTTGTGATAATGAAACCATTCTAACTAGATCACTTGCCGCGACGAGAAACTTCTAGGTTCCAATGTTTATTCTCATGGGGCAGAATGGTCTGTTATGTTTGTTCTCATGAATGATTTATGCATGCAAGAAATTTTTTGCTGAAAGTTGACAACGAGTTGTATCTTACTGTTAAAGGATCTATGCCTATGCGTTTGAACTGCATCTAAATCAGGACATTTTAGGGTGAGGAGAGTGGAAGAGGCAGGTGGGACCAAATGCTTCTCGGTTTAATTTAAAATTTAATAAATATTTTGCAATTATTGTTGTTTGCTTAAATTTAACTAGAACACTGTCCTTTCCCACTGCATTAATAATTAAATTTGCAGTTATGTTCTTAACGTAGTGAAAAGTTCAACATAAGGGATTACTTGACATTATAATGATATCAATAGACACATTTTGACTTCATTTTTCAGCTTTTATGTCCATTAACTTGTCGTGATTGACAATTTATATGTTCATACATATTGTTCATAGAGCAAGGAGATTTTTTTTTTTTCACTTTATTTGGATATAAAGGTTATGGGAAACTTTGGAATGGGAAGAAAGCTTATGGTCTTATTTGAGGCAATCATTAACTTATTCTGACTTTTGTGCTGACTTCTTATTTATCTGATGGAGTTTTAGTATGTGTCACAATGCACGCTTAAGAAAGTAAATTGAACCGTTTTGGTTAAGTGGGTAGCTCCTAATGGTTTGGTAGTTGTAAAGATATTTGTTGCAAAATCCGAGTCAATGGAGAAGGGAGCTGCTATAGAGTCTGCGTGTACCTACTTAAGGATCCATACATTCATAGGCTTATTGTCTGGTTTCTTTATCTACCCAATGGTTTGGTAGTTGCAAAGATATTTGTTGCAAAATCTGAGTCAATGGAGAAGGGAGCTGCTATAGAGTCTGCGTGTTTCTACTTAAGGATCCATACATTCACGGGCTTATTGGCTTCTTAATCTGTATTCTCTGATTGATATATTTTTGAAATATCTTCCATTGGCCTTTTAGTTTTTTGTGATATATCTTACTTTTGGACACATGCACATTTAAGTCATGTATAGATCTTAAGTTTTACCAAGCCCCTTTTCATTACTTGAGGTATCTTCAACTTCTTACTGTCCATGATGTGAATCAAACTTCAACATTTTGCCTTGTAGGAACCATATTCAAGTTTGTTGTACACAAACTTGTGTTATGAAAATGTGTTAATCCTCCTAACCGTGGAACTCATTCTTGGTGCAGTAGGGATGCATTTACTGTGGGTCTACCGCCAGATTGGGTGGATGATTCTGAAGAAGTGGCTGCAAATATACAACAGGCTCGGGTCAAAATGTCAGAGTTAGTAAGGGCTCATGCCAAGGCTCTAATGCCTTCCTTTGGAGATGGCAAAGAAGATCAACATATGATCGAGGCTCTTACCATAGAGATTACAGGTCTATTGAGGAGGGCTGAGAAGCGATTACAGAAAATTTCTGCAAGCGGGTCTGCTGAGGAATCAAATATTAGGAAAAATGTACAGGTAAGTTTTGGGGGCCAGTGTACTCTGTTAGTCAACATTTTTCTTTTTTCTTTTTCTAAACTTTGATGCTGTTGGGTTTTAGACTTATTGCAGTTAATATTGTAAAAGTTGCTCAACATTAGATCGTATTTTATAGTAATGGGACAGATCTGATTTACCTTTTCCCTTGTTTGATATATAAAGATATGTTCATATGAAGGAATGACAGGTTTAGTGCAAGGCTCATGCTGTTGTTGTTTGATTCAAGTAGTTTGTTATACTTCATAGGATCCAATAAGTACACATTTTAATACATACGTTTCTAGATATCAGACAGTATTTATACTCTTAAGAGGAACAGTGGATTGCTGCCCTACTGCAGTACTGATGCTATTGCGGAATGATTGGAGTGGTTTGTTCTGCTTCATGCACTCCAACACAAACTCATTTTTAGTGACTATTTGTCTTGTTTTTTTTTTTTTCCTTTCTTCTTTTGCTAAGGGAGGAATGGGTAGAATATTTTACTGATTTCTCAAACCTATATGTTTTTTGATTCTTAGAGATTGCTCAAGCATGTATCTGTTTTGATTCTCATTTTATCTCTATTCTGGGTTCATGTCTTATGCATGCTTCCCATGTAGTCAAGTTGCTTCTCCTTTGACATGTTTTCATAGAATTTTACTTGCAAAAAGGGAAAGAAGCATTGCATTTATGATAATTAGATTTCTGATGTATTTTGGTCCTTTTTTTCTTAGTGGATTGACTCACTTCTGAAAATTTTTCTGACAGCGTTCTCTTGCAACAGACCTTCAGAACCTTTCCATGGACCTTCGGAGAAAACAGTCAACATATTTGAAACGTCTGCAGCAGCAAAACGAGGTTTGTTTTTTTATGTATAGTCGGCTATGAATAATATATTTTTAACTTTTCCATCAATACTATGTTGTCAATCTGGCTGCCAAAACCTTTTTGAAACTGTTCTCCATCCTTAGCTATCCTTAACTGCTTGGTTCAAATGTATGCAAATTTTATTCTTCTTCCCTCATGGTTTCACACTAGTATTTTTCTTTTCTAATATTCATCTTTGATTTATTGTGACTTGATATTTGGTTCTCTCAATTGCTTAAAATTTGGTTTGTTGCTTTATGCTCTAGAAATTTCTAAATGTATTGTTTTTGGCTATTCATATTTTGTGTTGTAGGGATCTGATGGGGTTGATGTGGAGATGAACTTAAGTGGAAATAAATCCAGATTAGAAGATGATGAATTTAGTGATTTGGTATGCTTTTTCCTCTTTGTAGCTTGCTTTCTGTAGGTTTACTTGGCGTTACTAAATACCCCTCTTTGATATTAATCATTAGAATATTCAATCCTTCCTTCAGGTTTGAGTCCAATTCATGGTGTCTTTTTCTTTTTCTTCTCCAAAATCCTCCTTCCTTCAAGGGGGAACTCGATACCTAGGATTAAGCAGTCTTTATGCTATAAATCTTTAGCCACGTACTATTAGCATCTGAACTAAGCTGGGCTTGGTTGGAACCTAGTTTTCTAGTATGCTAGACCTCAATTATGATCTATAGTTCCTGATTGGTAATTTTTTTCAGGAGAATGTGTCTTTGATGATATAATTTTTTGTTTGATGAATCCAGAGTATTGATGAACATCAAATGACAAAGCTCAGAAAGAATGAGCAATTCACAGAGGAAAGAGAAAGAGAGGTAACACAGGTAAGTGATGGTGATTGATCTAATGTCTAAAGATCAACTTCTTTGTTCATTTAAATTTAAAAGAAGCTTGTTGTAGGTTGTGCAATCAGTGAACGAGCTTGCTCAAATCATGAAGGACCTCTCTGTTCTTGTGATAGATCAGGTTAAAGCTACATCCTTATAGTATGTCATAGATAGACTTGGTAAAAGAGGACTAATGGAGTTCATATCTTAGCAGGGCACAATTGTTGATCGGATAGACTACAACATTCAGACTGTTGCTGTATCAGTTGAGGAGGGTCTTAAACAGCTCCAGAAGGTGCTTTTCTCCTCACCCACTCAAACATAAAAACTGCCTATGACTGTGGAATATTGTTCTTCTTTTGCTAAACTTGATACATGAGGTGTGTGTAAGCTGGTGTATGATGAGCTAGCCATTAACTCCAGTAGTAGCCCTAGCAGTTTGTCCATCTGGAATCCTATCATGCTTAGTGTCTTGCAATTGCAGGCAGAGAGGACACAGCAGAAAGGTGGAATGGTGAAATGTGCAACAGTGCTTGTTATCATGTGCTTCGTCATGCTAGTGCTCCTGATCCTCAAGGAGATATTCTTAAGATAGTCCTGTCGGCTAGCTAGAATGCAGAGTCGTACTTGCTGATGACACAGGAAAATTTTCTTGGACTTCTCGAAATATGTGAGGTACTTATCCTGACTCACTTTGACTATTGGGAATTATAATGAAACTACACTATTGATTAGAATGTTATGATAGAGGGCTAGGTTATATTTTCCGGAAGGCCTATGGGATATGGATGTTGGGCTTGAAGCTTACGTTGCGGGGACATCTTTCAAACTCAGAGAATGCAAAGGCATATCGTAAGTGCATTTGGAATTGTTGATGGAACTTGGAATTTCTACCTCAGTCGATACCATAAGTAGGTCTCTTAGCGATATTGTTACATAGGCTCAGCTGAATGACAAAAAGGAAAATTTGCAATGTAATTGGATTGAGGTTGAAAATTTATTAAATACCATGTTAGCCTGTTGGAAAATTCTGGAGTTGTAGTTTGAAATGCACTCAAGAGGATGATAACCTGGAGAATTCCTATAGTTATGCGGCCTCAAATAGATCTTTTGGTTTAAGGTGACAAACCTCTGGAGGATGTCATGTAAAGTTGTTAGTTTTTCCGTACACTCAGTGCTACTCTGTGTTACCATATTAACTCCATTCTTGGCTTATACTACAAATTCGTGTTAAAACACTTCTCATTTAAAAGAGTGATATAAATTGCTTATGTATGTTTGCTGTTTAGATTAGTTTTGCTTTAAATTGGTACATAAACTCTATTCTCAAGTTCTTAAAAAATAATACGACTTGACTGCTAACTCAAAATACAGTGGGTAAAACGTAATTTTGGGTAATGCATACTTATTCGTTAGCCCTCCTCAAATGGTTGCTTCTGCATAAATTTAGGGCTAAATATGTCATTTTTGTGTATTCTTTTGCCTCCACAATCAGATTACTAACTTATAAAAAACCTTACCACAACAAAACATAGCACAGCCAATGCACAGGCCAGTCAGCATTTAAATGCTTATATTGGATCTTATTTCAAGGAGTTTGGATAAATACTTTAGAAAACGCTAGGTTATATGTAAAATTATACCTGACCATGCTGCAAGTTTGTTAAAAGCTTGGATGATCAGGTTTTGTGCCTCTCAAAACCTGGAAACACTAGCTCTTGGCCTATATTTTTTGACATTCGAACTTCATCTGGCAATAAAGCAAGCGTTTCCTGGAATCATAATTCTAAAGGTAGTAATGGTACGTTGTACCTTATAGCTGATGGCAAGTCTCTCATCAAGGTACATGAAAGCAAATCGATCTCTTCCCATAAGAATAGTGATTCCCGTTACAGAAGTTTATAAGAACACCTCAAAAGAATAAATAAGAAAAAGAATCGTATAAATAACAAATCAATACCGTCAGCTTTAACGCAATGATATCTCTTACCAGTAATCTCTACAAGAACATTTTCCGTTTCTAAAATGGTGAAATCTACTAGCATCGCGTACAATAATTTCCCGGTTTTTGATCTCCGATATGAATTTTATAGCAACATGGCAATCATTGCATACACGCAAGTTCTTCATCACCC
The DNA here is from genome assembly GCA_028551485.1 of Casuarina cunninghamiana. Lineage (NCBI taxonomy): Eukaryota > Viridiplantae > Streptophyta > Magnoliopsida > Fagales > Casuarinaceae > Casuarina > Casuarina cunninghamiana. Next base: position 9,987,349 of record CM052368.1, read on the forward strand.
GTATTGGCACACCTGGGGGAGTGTTCAGTAGGGCGAAAGCAATGGCCAACTTTTCACTGTGGTTTGCTAAGTTGTATTCTTTCTCCTCGTTATCCATGTCATGCAAGACAGCTCCTGTATCAGGTACGTAACCACGCAACTTCATTTCTGATGTTAACTCTTTCAGATACAGATCAATTTCCACTGATTGTGGATGAGATCTATCACCAATGTAGAACTGGTGAACTTCATTCTTCACTTCCAGCCAGCTTATACCTGGTTCCTTCTTCACTCTCCTATCTCTCATTGCTTTCCTCACCTCAGAAACATCCTGCCATCTTTTAGCAGAAGCATGAATGTTCGAAAGTAGGACATAAGAAGCTGAATCCTGAGGATACAGCCTAATAACTTCCTCTGCTATCCTCTTTGCCATGTCTGCATTCTTGTGGATTTTGCAGGCAGACAGCAAAGTTTTCCATATGATGGCATCTGCTTTTACAGGCATTGATCTTATCATAGCCTCTGCTTCCTCCAAACAGCCAGATCGACCAAGTAGGTCAACGACACAAGTATAGTGTTCAACACTAGGCTTTAATCCATATTTTTTAACCATAATGTCAAACAATTCCATCCCTTTATCCTTCAGACCAGAATGACTACAAGCATATAGCAAGGTTAAGAAAGAAACATCATTCATCTCCAACTCTTCCTGCTCCATGCACTCAAAAAGTTTGACCGCCTCCTCTCCTTGCCCGTGAAAACCATATGCAGCAATCATAGCAGTCCACGACACAACATCCATTTGTTCACATTCCAAGAAAGCTTTCACAGAGTCTTCCAAACTCCCGCATCTTGAATACATGCTAATTAGTGAAGAAATCACAGCAACTACCGAACAAACCCCAGCTTTGATTGCTTGAGCATGAATCTGTTTACCCTGTCCAAGAGTGGCCAGCTCCGAACAGGCACTAATAACACTCACAAACGTAATCTTATCAGCCCCAAAACCTGCCATTTTCATCAAATTGTACTGATCTAGCACTTCCTCGTAATGCCCATTTTGAGCATTTCCCGAGATCAGAGTATTCCAAGCCACCACATTGCGAGTTGGGATTGACTTAATCACTTTCACTCCCTCCTCAAAGCTTCCAGACTTCATATACATATGAGCCAAAGAACTCCCAACAACCAAATCGAACTCAAACCCACGTTTCATCACATAAGCATGAATCTGCCGCCCTGCATGACAAGCTCTCAGCCCTGCACACCCTCTGAGCACACTTCCCAGAGTAAACTCATCAGGCAAGATCCCCAGCCCATGCATTTCTGAAAAAAAGCTCAAACCATGTTCATTAAACTCGAACTGGGTCAGCCCCGCAACCATTGCATTCCACGTAGCAACATTTCTCTCAGCCATTTCATCAAACACCATGTTGGCACTCTCCATATCCCCAGCCTGCACGTAAGCGTTAATTAAAATGTTGCAAGACATTACATTCCTTCTAGGCATCCTATCGAATACTTTGATAGCCGTTTCTAATTCTCCGACTTTGGAGTACATGTTAAGGAGGTGATTGGAAACAAACTTGTCCGAGGACAACCCAGACGTGATTATCATAGAATGGAGCTGCTTTCCCAATGAAGCAGCCTTTTGTGGTATACATGCTCGGATGAGATTAGAGAAGAGAGATGGATCTGAAAATATCTCTGATCTGAACCCTTCAAACGCTTCTTTCACGTGGCCTTTGGAGCAGAGGTGGGTGAATTCTTCTCTACATTGCGTGACAGTGTCACCAACTTTAAAAGCAGCTATGGCGGCATTTGTGGTGAAAAAGCGTTTGGTTGGGTTGTATAAAGCATTGAGGAAGGAAGGGAAGCCGAGGTGACAGAGATAACACTTGTCCATGCATTAGGTTTGATTCGGAGCGCTATGGAAACAGAGATGAAGAATTCAGAAGATTTGTCATCAACGTTCTCCACTGCACACCAAAGATGATGACGTAGCATACACCGATTTGGGTCAAGTATAATTTTCTAAATCATATATATATATATATTTTTATCTCCTTAACTCCCATCATTTTTGTCCCATTACTTCATCTCATTGTTCATAGATTGACCCACGCTAGGATAAAGGGACATGCTCAATTGAGATATAAATTCTACATTGTCTAATCTTACTCAGAAAAATCTTCTTTATTAAAAAAATTTATTTAGACTAAAATTGATTTTTAAATAACAATGAACTTTGTAACATATTTCATTGAAAACCAAAGGTGTTTGAATGAATTGCAATTTGTCTATTAAATAAGTCACTAAAATCTCAATTTAGTTATTAATAGACGAATAATTCAATCTTTTCTCTTCCAAAATGATCTTGCGGTGTAAAAAAGAAAGGTGTTAGAGCAAAGATGATTGTCTTCTTCCTCTAGTTTCTCTGAAAAAACTTTCGGTAATTTTCCAATTTTCATTCCAATCCTTTCCTTTTCAACTCCTCTTTGTTTTTCTCTCTTGACAGTGCAGGTGAGCCTGTTATTGCCATCTCCAGTTCCATTGCCCCTTCCTTGGGTGTGTCAAGGCTCTGCTTCAGCTTTGACACTCGCCTCCTTCATGTCCTTCATGGTCATTGTTAGTCACGTACTGCACATGGGGCATTGTGTCTTTGTTCTTTGTTTTTCCCACTGACTCTATTCTCAACTTCATGCATAATGAAGAAAGGAAAAAGAATAGATTATGCTTTTCTCCCATTGAACTAACATCTCAATTACAAGCCATTTTTAAGGAGGAAATGAGCTTTCTAGTATCAAGTACGGCAATTTCCTGGGCTTTCATCTCTATTATGTACTTTATGTTGACGAGGCAATCATTCCACACACGCAAGTTCTTCATCACCCTTTTTTGCACACTTGCGGGGGTCTTCAATAAATTAAAAGCAACTGGCAACATTTCACCATGGTTTGCCAAGTTATTCTTTCTCTTCATTTTCCATGTCATGCAAACCAGCTCCAATATCAGGCACATAACCGTGGAACTTCATCTCTGATGTCAACTCTTTCAGATACAAATCAATGTCCACCCATTGTGGATGGGATTTATCCCCCGTATAGAACTGATGAATTTCATTCTTCACTTCCAGCCAGCTTATACCTGGATCTTTCTTCACCCTCCTATCTTTCATAGCCTTTCTGACCTCAGAAACATCCTGCCACCTTTTAGCAGAAGCATGAATGTTTGAAAGTATGACGTAAGGAGCAGAAACCTGAGGATAAAGAATGATAACTTCCTCCGCAATCCTTTTTGCCATATGTGCATTCTTGTGGATTTTGCAGGCAGACAGCAAAGTTTTCCATATGATAGCATCCGGTTTTACGGGCATTGATCTTATCATAGTCTCTGCTTCCTCCAAACAGCCAGATCGACCAAGTAGGTCAACCAAACATGTATAATGTTCAACTCTAGGCTTCAGTCCATATTTTTTAACCATAATGTCAAAGAATTCAATCCCTTTATCTTTCAGACCACAATGACTACAAGCATGTAGCAAGCTTAAGAACGTAACATCATTCACGTCTAACTCTTCTTGCTCCATGCATTCAAACAGTTTGATTGCTTCCAATCCTTGTCCATGAAACCCATAAGCAGAAATCATAGCAGTCCACAACACAACATCCATTTGTTCACATTCCAAGAAAGCTTTTGCAGAGTCTTCCAAATACCCGCATCTTGAATACATGCTAATTAATGACGAAATCACAGAAACCACTGAACAAGCCCCAGCTTTGACTACTTCAGCGTGAATCTGTTGACCCTGTCCAATTGTAGCCAATTCCGAACATGCAACAATAACACTGGCAAAAGTCATCTTATCAGGTTCAAAACCAGCCATTTTCATCATATTATACTGATCTAGCACTTCCTCAAAATGCCCGTTTTGAGCATTTCCCGCAATTAGAGTATTCCAAGCAACCACATTGCGAATCGGCAACAACTTAATCACTTTCTCTCCCTCCTTCAAGTTTCCAGATTTCATATACATATGAGCCAAAGAATTCCCAACAACCAAATTGAAGTCAAACCCACATTTCATCATATATGCGTGAACCTGCCGCCCTGCACAACAAGCTCTCGACCCTGCGCACCCCCTGAGCACACTTCCCAGAGTGAACTCATCAGGCAAAAACCCCAACTTATGCATTTCTGAAAATAATCTCAAAGCCTGTTCATTAAACTCGAATTGGGTCAGCCCCGCGACCATTGAATTCCACGTAGCAACATTTCTCTCAGACATTTCACCAAACAGTCTCTGTGCACTCTCCAAATCACCACATTGCGCATGGGCGTTAATCAAAATGTTATAAGACGTTACATTCCTTTTAGGCAAATTATGGAACAGTTTGACAGCCGTTTCTAATTCTCCGACTTTGGAGTACATGTTCAGGAGGTGATTGGAAATATACTTCTCTGAGAAACCCCCAGATGTAATTATCAAAGAATGGAGCTGTTTTCCTAATGAAACAGCCCTTTGTTGTATACATGCTTGGATGAGATTAGAGAAAAGATATGGTTGCGAAAAAATCTCAGTGTGGAACCTCTCGAACGCTTCTTTTAAGCGGCCTTTAGAGCAGAGGCGATTGAATTCTTCTCCACAGCAAGAGACAGAGGCCCCAATCTCTAAAGCAGCTATGGCGGTGTTTGTGGAGAAAAAGCGCTTGGCAAGACAACACTTGTCCATACATACTTGGCTTTGCCTTCGGAAAACTGTCAAGGGAGGACATACCTGCCTTGCCCCTCTATTTGTCGACGGTGATGACGTGGCATATACGTAAAGATGGTGAAACAAAATTTTCCTTTTACCAAAGTCTGAAAAAAGTTATAATCTATTATTAACAATAATAAAATTGGGCATAAGTTGATATTAATAAAACATATCAGCTTTTTTTATTTTTTCAAAAAATCTTTAAAAAATAATAAAAAGTCGAGAGTTTAATAATGTACGACCATTTACAATCATTTTCATGGTCCAAAATTTAGTTCTTTTATTTTTTGGTCCTTAAAACTAACACTTTATTTGCTTTTTAACCTACTAGTCATGATTCAGGGATTTGACTCATTAATTACCAACATATTTTGAGTAATTTCATATTATATTTTATGCTAGTTTGTGATTAAAAGATTTCGCATATGATTACTACATACATTTGAACTACTAGTTTAATACCAGAAAATAAGACAAAATATAAATGAAAAAAATTTCTCATCTAATTGGTTTTAATTATATGGCGGCACCCGCCCTTAAGAGTTAGAGGCAAGCTTATATCTTGTTCTCTATATGCTCAAAGCAATTTCCAAGTTGTCAGAATATTTTTAAATAAAGATGTGTGATTACTTTGTAAGCCTAAATTTTTCTATTATCTTTTGTCATTTTTTTTAACAAAATTCCACGAAAACACTTTCTACTGCAAGTAATAAATTAAAAAGGTCGTTTCAACTCCCTCATAAAAAAGGTTGATCCACTGTTTGGTCCCTTTTCTTTCACATGATATGTGAAATTATGTGCGCAATTTGGTAATCTTAATAGAAAAATTGGATAAGATGATCAATTTGAAATTCTAACAAGATGCATTAACTGGATTATTGAAAAAATTCAAATCCTTGTCACCGAGTTGGTCAACTCGTCCAATAATAATTTTATTCCCTAATTTCCCATAATTACCTTGTGATGTTGCGAGGCCCATTAAAGTGGTTTGGCCCAAGACCCACATAAGGATTACCCTCCCATTGGATAACGTATAATTAAATCATGTAAAGGATTTATTCTTAGTTAACTTTGGGGTAAGTTAGATGTTTGTTTTTGATTTATTCTTTATGTTGTGTTTATATATATGGAATTTATACATGCTTTGCATGTTAGTAATATCTAAAGATTGAAGAAAATTCATATTAAGAAAATATTTTGTCTTTCTTTTTACTTGACTTTTTGATATAGAGAAATGAATATTATATAGCAAATTTAAGAGAATGCTATTGTTGAAGAACAAGTGGAAAGATGGTGGCTTTCGAAATTAAGCTTTTCCTTTATTTCGATCACTAAACTAGAGGTAAGGCATGGCTTAACAATATGAAAAACAAGACTTCTCGATAACTTAGAGCTAATGATCAAAGCAAACTTTTGTATGTTCTTTTACAAGTGGTATCTAATGCAATCAAAAGGCCAATTACTATACAAATTAAAGCAACTTTTTTACTTCTTTGTCTCAGCCATCAACATGGATCCATATTAGCCCTTAGCAAACTCAAAAAAGAAGAAAACAAAGTCCCCGTGCTAAAATGATTTAAAAAAATGTCAAGATTCCTCTTAGATTCTCGAATAAACTCTCCCCTTAAAGCAAGTCATACATCAAGAATTTTGAATTTTGAAAGTAAAAAGCATAGACTTTAGGGGGAAGTGTCAGAAAAATGAACTTTATTTGCTTAAAGTTGTGATAGAAGTGATTAGCTGCATGGGGTGCAAAAGTTGAAATTAATAAACCTAAAAAAGATAAAAAATAATAAATTCCATGGAAGTATCTCAGCAGTCTGCCCTTTGAACAACTTTCAATTTATTCGACCGTTGATGTTAGGAAGCCCTTAACTTTTTTGACTTTTTTCTTCCAATATGGGCCGACCGTTTCTGTTGAAAAGCGACCACCAGATCTCTCTTAATCCACGGTGGAGGTCCGTCGACCGTTTAAAAATTCAATCCGTTCTCACAAACCCCAAGGACCCTTTTCTCCCTCAAAATTGAAAATCCGACCGTTGTCCGCAATTGCCTCTTCTTCTTCTTCTTCTTCTTCGTCCTCTTCTTCTTACTTTTACTCTCTCATAGACGAGCCTCTCACCATCAGTGCCATTCAACACTTCAAAATCGAAAATTTTCATTTCTTGTGCGTCATGGGTATCTGATGTTTTCTCTTTCTCTCAATCCTTTTTTGTGCATTCGCGTGATTTCTTTCAATCGCAAGTGTGCTTTCTCTTTCTTTCTCCTAAAGTGAAAGGGAAAACCTTGACGATAAAATGGTGAAATCCGCTTCATCGCCGTCTTCTTCTCCGGTGACTATTACTGTGTCATCTGGAGGAAAACTGGGAGGCAGAAGCATGGGGTTAACCAGTCCGGTACCACGTGCTTCAGTCTCAAACAACCCCAATTCGCCCCTCAGTAGCCGAGGAAACCGACGGGCTTCGAGTGGTGGAAAGTACAGTTCTATGTCAAAGGACGAGACCACTACCGAGGAGGTGAACTCGGAGTATGTCAGTTACACAGTGCATATACCTCCCACTCCCGATCACCAGCCCATGTCAACCTCTCAGACTAGCCTCTTCGGTGATGGGAACGCTGAGAGTTCCGAGAAAGGGTTCATTTCGGGTACAATTTTCACGGGAGGGTACAACTCCATGACCCGTGCGCACGTGATCGAGTGTTCCATGGAGCAGACTGAGGCGGGGCTGGAATCAGGACTTATCTGTGGGATGAAAGGTTGTGATGAGAAGGCGATTCAGGGGAAGAACTCGAGGCGGGGTTTGTGTGAATGTGGGTTCAAGATTTGCCGGGATTGTTACTTGGACTGTGTGGGAAATGGAGGAGGGAGGTGTCCTGGGTGCAAAGAGCCTTACAAGGATGCGAGTGACGACGAAGAAGTAGATGAGGATGATGAGCCGGGGTCTGAAGCAGACGATCAGGCCTTGCCATTACCTTCTATGGCGGAGTTCAAGCTGGATAAACGGCTTTCCCTTGTGAAATCCTTTAAGGGACAACAAAACCATCAGCCGGATTTCGATCATACCCGGTGGCTGTTCGAGACAAAGGGGACGTACGGGTACGGGAACGCGGTTTGGCCTAAAGATGGGTATGAGGTTGGGTCTGGAGCGAATGGGTTTGAACACCCTCCAGACTTCGGAGAGAGAAGCAGGAGGCCTTTGACAAGGAAAGTTGCGGTTTCTACTGCAATTATCAGTCCATACAGGTAGGTTTAACGCTGTATTCCTCTGTTCTCTTCCCTCCCATATAATTTTTTGCGTTGTGAACTTTTTCTGTTACACTTCTCAGTTAGTATTGGAAGATGGATGGTTGATTTTTTTGCTAGTGACTAATTAAAATGCTATAAGTTTAAGGGTTCTTTGAGTTCTAAGAGTAGATTTTGGGGATTGCTCTGTCTGATTTGAATTGATATATCTGGAATTGGACCCATTTGGAACGCTACTATGCGTCTTTAAGATATCAAAAGATTATTTGTTTTATTCGGTATGCGATGGTAATTTGAATTAAAAATTGGTTTGAACTTTCTCTGCAGATTACTTATTCTGCTACGTCTCGTTGCTCTCGGATTCTTTCTTACATGGAGGATTCGTCACCCTAATCACGATGCTATGTGGTTGTGGGGTATGTCGACTGTCTGTGAGCTCTGGTTTGCCTTTTCATGGCTTCTGGATCAGCTCCCCAAGCTCTGCCCCGTAAACAGAGTCACTGATCTCTCTGTTCTAAAAGAACGATTCGAATCCCCAAACCTCCGCAACCCCAAAGGGCGATCTGACCTGCCAGGGATTGATGTGTTTGTTTCCACAGCCGACCCGGAAAAGGAACCCCCACTGGTCACGGCCAACACCATTCTTTCCATCGTTGCTGTTGATTATCCAGTGGAAAAGCTCGCATGTTACTTGTCTGATGATGGCGGATCTCTTTTGACATTTGAAGCACTTGCTGAGACCGCCAGCTTTGCAAGAATATGGGTTCCCTTTTGCCGAAAACATGTGATAGAACCGAGGAATCCTGAGTCATATTTCGGACAGAAGCGCGATTTTCTGAAGAACAAAGTGCGGCTTGATTTCGTAAGGGAAAGGAGGCGGGTGAAGAGGGAGTATGATGAATTCAAAGTGAGAATTAATTCCTTACCAGAGTCAATAAGGAGAAGATCTGATGCTTATAACGCACATGAAGAACTCCGAGCAAAGAAGAAACAGATGGAAATGGGGGGCATTCTTTCTGACACCATTAAGGTTCCTAAGGCTACTTGGATGTCGGATGGTTCACATTGGGCAGGAACTTGGGCTTCAGCCGAGACAGACCACGCAAGAGGGGATCATGCCGGCATTATTCAGGTAATTCTTCACTTTATATTAGTTGGACACTAGTTCTGAATTGCACTTGATTTTCAAGTACTAAACTTGGATGTCTCTCGTTGCAGGCAATGCTAGCTCCACCAAATGCAGAGCCCGTCTACGGTGCAGAAGCAGATGGGGAGAATTTGATTGACACAACTGAAGTTGATATTAGACTGCCGATGCTGGTTTACGTGTCCCGTGAGAAGAGACCAGGTTATGATCACAACAAGAAAGCTGGAGCAATGAATGCACTGGTGCGAACCAGTGCAATCATGTCAAATGGTCCATTCATTCTTAATCTGGACTGTGATCACTACATTAACAACTCCTTGGCTCTCAGGGAAGGAATGTGCTTTATGCTTGACAGGGGAGGTGATAGGATCTGTTATGTTCAATTCCCGCAAAGGTTTGAGGGTATTGATCCAAATGACCGGTATGCAAATCACAACACAGTGTTCTTTGATGTGAGCATGAGAGCTCTGGATGGGCTACAGGGTCCAATGTATGTAGGGACAGGCTGCGTTTTCCGAAGAACTGCACTTTACGGGTTTAGTCCTCCGAGAGCCACAGAACATCATGGTTGGTTTGGTAAAAGAAAAATTAAGTTGTTTTTAAGGAGGCCCAAGGGGTTGAAGAAGGAAGAGGATGAAATAGCTTTGCCCATCAAGGAGGATCACCATAATGACGATGATGCAGATATTGAGTCCTTGCTTCTTCCCAGAAGGTTTGGTAACTCTAATTCTCTGGCTGCATCTATCCCTGTAGCAGAATACCAGGGCAGGTTGCTTCAAGATTTGCAAGGAAAAGGAAACCAAGGCAGGCCAGCCGGTTCTCTTGCAGTGCCTCGTGAGCCTTTAGATGCGGCAACTGTTGCAGAGGCCATAAGTGTTATTTCTTGCTTCTATGAAGATAAAACTGAGTGGGGAAAAAGAGTAGGATGGATATATGGCTCTGTAACCGAAGATGTGGTTACTGGTTATAGAATGCACAACAGAGGCTGGAGATCAGTGTATTGTGTCACAAAACGGGATGCATTCCGAGGGACAGCTCCTATTAATCTGACAGACAGGCTGCACCAAGTGCTCCGATGGGCAACAGGGTCTGTTGAGATTTTCTTCTCAAGAAACAATGCATTATTTGCAAGCCGACGGATGAAATTCTTGCAGAGGGTTGCATATTTCAATGTGGGAATGTACCCTTTCACATCGATGTTTCTCTTGGTCTACTGCTTTTTGCCAGCCGTTTCTCTATTTTCTGGACAGTTCATAGTCCAGTACTTAAGTGTGACCTTTCTGATTTTCTTGCTGGCCATCACCATCACCTTGTGCATGCTTGCACTTCTTGAAATCAAATGGTCAGGTATCACTCTGCATGATTGGTGGCGAAATGAACAGTTTTGGTTGATTGGTGGAACAAGTGCCCATCCTGCTGCTGTGCTACAAGGATTACTGAAGGTTATAGCAGGAGTTGAGATCTCTTTCACATTGACCTCTAAGTCTGGCACTCCTGATGAAGGAGATGAAGAATTTGCAGAGCTATATGAGGTTAAGTGGAGCTTCTTAATGATCCCACCGATCACAATCATAATGGTGAACATGATAGCAATTGCTGTTGGAGTAGCCAGGACACTGTACAGTCCGTTCCCTCAGTGGAGCAAGCTCGTTGGAGGGGTGTTCTTCAGCTTCTGGGTGTTGTGCCATCTCTACCCATTTGCAAAGGGATTGATGGGAAGGAGGGGAAAGGTTCCGACCATCGTCTTTGTCTGGTCCGGGCTGCTGGCAATCATTATTTCTTTGCTTTGGGTGTATATCAGCCCCCCTTCAGTCAGGCAGGATTACATGAAGTTCCAGTTCCCTTGAATGTCCTTGGCAAACAGAAATGAAGTTCCTCAGCTTCATGTTGTAGTTATTTTGTTGTTTGATGATCTGCTTCATTCACATTGAATGATTGGCTTTCTCTTTAGTTTGGAGTGTTGTTAGTTACCGCTTTCATGTATCAAGGAGTTTATGTTTGGTGTCCCTTTTGACTGAAACTCCTCTATCCATTGTGCAAATGAGTGTTAAGCAACTGTATTCTGTGATTAGAAACACAGGCCAATATCAGTAAAGGCTCTAATATAGATACATCTGTTACATATGTCACTGATCCCAGGTTTACAAAAAAGCCCAGAAATTCTGTGTCCATGTTTTCGAGTCCAGCAAATGTGGACAGTTCCAACCTTCTTCACTAACACGGTCGAGTCCTTTCTGCACGACTTGAATAATGATTTGTTCCAACCTTCGGGTGAGCCGAAGCTATCATGTTTCAGATCAAGGGACTGATTAGACAGACAACTAAGAGCTGGACAGTCTGAAGTGTCGCGTAGAATCACAGAAGGGGAAAGCCGACAAGTTGTGGAATCAATTTCTATTGATATTGCAATACTCAAATTGTACAACCTATGAGTCTTTATATATATACCAATGACTTACTTACAAGGAAATTGGAATATAGGAAAATAAATAATTACATCAATCAAGGGACATATGTGGCAACCCACATTAAATTGTGATTTCTCCATTAACATTTTCCTTCAAGCTATTGAACAAGTCAAATATTTTGAGCTTAGAAAGAATATGTCAATGTTGTCTACTATAAAGAGTTTTAGTGAATAGCTTAGTAAACTATTCCTTGGTTGAGATGTGGCATATCACAATAATCTTTTTACTATTTTCTCTTACATATTGACAATCAACTAAAATGAATTTTGTTCTTTCATGAAAAATCATATTCATAGCAATCTTTTCTGCCATTTCATTATCCTAGAATAATAAGGCTGATTGTTGTAGATAGAACCAAGAGTCTTTAAGTAGCCCCGTAATCCCTATTATCTCATAGGTGATAACTTGCATTGTTTGATACTCGTCTTCTACAAATAAAAGAGAAACAATTGGTTGCTTATTCACTTGCTAAGATGTTAAGAAGTCCCCAAGCATTATGCAAAATCTTGTAATTGATTTTTGTGTCATAGAACAAGTGTTGTAATATGAATTGTAATAAGCTTTTAGCTTTAACTTGGATGAAGAAAGGAATATGAGCCCAAGAGTTGGATAACTCGTAAGATATCTAATCATCTTCATAGTTGCCTCCATGTAGGACTATTTCAATGCATGTATGAATGGACTAAGTAATTCCGTTGAAAGGTGATATCATGTTTGGTTAGCGTTAGATAAATTAGTTTGTCAACTAGTTTATGATAAGTTGAGGAATCTTTAAGTAGTGAATCATGATGCATCTTTTACTTAATGTTTGTAAATTTCTTATTTTGTTCTACAAGAATCAATAAGGGTTTTGACCATGCTAGTCTTGCCTTAGAGATAAGCTCCAGAGTGTATTTTTGTTGACTTAGAGAAATCCCCTCTAAAGAGTGTCCAATGTCAATCTTAAGGAAGAATTTCAATTGTATGAGATCCTTCATGGAGAATGTGGAATATAAATAGCCTTTCCAGTCTAAGATGAGAATCTAATTATTCCCTATGATTAAAATATTATAAACATAAATCTCTTTTGAAAATGCTAGTGAAGAATTTCAATTGTTTGAGATCATTCTTGAAGAATGTGAATGTAAATAACCTTTCAATTCTAAGATGGCAACTTGATAATTCCTTGTGATTAAAATAGCATCAACATAAATCTCAATTTCAATGAAGAATTTCAATTGTTTGAGATCTTATATGAAGAATGTGAAATGTATGTAGCCTTTCAAATTTAAAATGACAACCTTATTATTCCTTGTAATTAAAATGTCATTAACATAAATGAGAAATACAATGAAAGAATTGCCTTAAGATTTAGTGAAAAGAAAATAATTATGCTAGGGCTAGCGAAATCCACATGCAATAAGGGTTGTTGTAAACTTCACATTCAATTAACAAAAGGCTTGTTTCAATCTGTACAAGGATTTGCTTTTGACAAATTAGACCCTCCACATGATTTTGAAACTCAAAGGGCTCCATATAAACTTCCTTAGAGAAATCACCATGAAGGAAGGTTTTCTAAATATCCATTTAAAATAGAAACTAGTTATGAACTGCAACAATAGTAATGATAAGTTGAAAGTTGACATGTTTGTAGTAAGTGAGAAGGTGTCTTGATAATCAATGCATTCTTTTTAATTATACCCTTTAGCCACTAACTAGGCCTTATATCTTTTAATAAAAAAATCAATATGATACTTTACCTTATAGATCCACTTACAACCAATTGGACATCAATCATGGACAAATGGACCACAATCCAAATGTGATTGGCCTTAAGGGCAACAAGTTTGCTATCCATGGTACTAACCCAATTAGGGTTTTTGAATGCTTTGTGAAAGGAATAGGGCTCTTAAATGGTAGATATGAAGGCAATGGAGTGTTAGTAGTGTAATTGACATTTATCGAGAGAGATAAAATTGAAAATAGGGTATAAGAAAGTGCATGAGGTAGAAGGCACAATGGGACATAGGTAATCGGTACACCAAATGGGTGGTTTGGTTGCTCGGCCCGAGTGGTGCACTTTAGGTGGCAATTGAAGGTCTAGGTCTAGATCAAGCATGGGGATAGGTGGATTTATGAAGGAAGAAGATGCATCTGTAGGTTGACAAGAATTGTTGTTAGCAAAGGTATATGGCTTAGGGCTAGGGAAAATGAGCTCATCAACTGACAACGAGGATGGAGAATATGATTCCTTAGGTGTTATGATAAGAGTTAATGAGGCAGCTAGATTGTTGGAGGAAGATCATGAAAACTATGATGTAAACGAAAAAATATTATCATAAAAAGCAATATCGCAACTAACAAAATTTCTTTTAGTGACAAGCTCAAGAGTTTATAGCCCTTTTGGTAAAAAGGGTAACCTAAGAAGATGTAAGGAAGTGCCTTAGGATTAAATTTGTCATACACACTTAGCATGGTAGTATAACATTGGTAGCCAAAAACACAAAGTGTTCAAGGGAGTGTCAAAAAAGTGCTCACAAGGAGTGACCCAATCAAAAGGATGTAAAAGGAGGTTGAGAAGATAATTAGTAGTTAAGATACATTCACCCTAAAAACGTGGAGGAAGATGGGCTTGAAAAAAAGTAAGGCCCATGACATATCTAACAAATGATAATGCTTGTGTTCCATCATAACATTTTGTTGAGGAATGTGAACATATCAGCTCTTGTAGACGATTCATTTGGAAGAGAGAAAAAATGAACACTCAAAAGAAAAAAACTTGTGCTATTGTTAGAGTGAATGCGCTTGACAATGGAATTCACTTTAACAATATACTCAAATTAAGTGTGCATCTTTGAAATAAAAGACCATTTTTCTACAAACTTGGCTTTTGAAATGAAGATGAAAAGTCTAAGTGGAATGAGAGAAATCATCCATGATTGTCAAAAAAATAGCGTGTACCATTATGTATAGGATATTTGTAGGGTCCCTAAACATCCATGTGGATCAATTTAAAAATAGATTTAATTATTGTTTAGCTTAAAAGAAACGGTGCACGTGTTTGTTTGGTAAGAGAACAAATCTTATAAGAGAAAAAATTTGGGCAAGATATCGGTTTTCCATACACATAATATGATTTCAAAGAAAAATGAGCAAGAAATTTATAGCAAAGGGAATAATCATTATTGAAAACCAAGTTACAAGCAAGGTAACTACTTGGAAGTACAAGGATTATTCTAAATTGAAAACCAAAAACTAAAAAAAAAAAAATGAATGAAAATGTTTTGGAATGATAGAACATAAATAATAAAGTCATTTTTCAATCTTGTTGAGCTTGATTAATGTTCCAATCATATGGTCTTAGAAAACACAAAAATTTTCAAAGAAAAAGCATCACATAATTATTATCTTGGATTAGTTTGTGAATAGATAAAAGCTTGTGCCAAAATTGAAAAGAAAATAAAATATGTTTAAGGTGCAATTTTGGATTAGGTCTAGAATGTCCAATATGGATGAGCAAACTATGGATTTAATCTAGTAGTCTAATAAATATGGGTGATGCACATAGATAATGTGAGTCTAAAATATTTAAATCACAGTTATATAGTCACTAACCTTTGAGTTAATAATCTATGTTAAAGTAAAAGGCATAGGTGTGACATATTGTGAAGTTGGCACTTGGATCAAATGGGCTCATACGATTGAGTAAGTTATTAGCCTTTGTTGCTAGTCATGGGTCAAGGTAAGCCTAATAGATCCCCCATAGATTCTATTTGGGTAGGTGACATAAGACCTAGTAAGCCCATACTAGGTTATGGTGGCAAAGGTAGCCTACAATGGTATGAAGGCCCATATAGACACCAATTGGATACTATGACTTAAACCCAAGGTGGTTTTGGAACCTAGTGACTTTAGTAGTTGTGATGGGCTGCAAGCCCATAACTAGTGGGCTTTTTTTATATTTCCTTCTTTTCACTTAGGCTTCCTTCCTAGAGGGTATCCCACTAGGAGGAAACATACCTCCTTGACATGGCTTGCCTTTTTGCAGTGACTATAGTGAGGCTTTAGCCAAATTGGGCTTCAACAACGGGTAGTGGGCTTGAGCCAGTAGGCCCACCCATGGGATGTGAGGAAAGGCCCAATAGTAGGGGTGCCTAATTCCCTTTGAGGGGACCTTACCACATGTGGTACGCAAAGGGGGGCAATGGGAGCAACATCATCGGAGTTAGGAGTGGAATCAACCATTAATGCAACAACTAGGGTTTGGGTGGCCAAAAAAAAAGAAATTGTAATTTTAGAAAAAAATAAGGGTAATTTGGTAAGTTTGGAAACTAGGGCAACATGTTAGGTGGCAAAAACATAATTTTGGAAAAAAGGGCAATTTGGGTAATTAGGCAATTAAGGCAACGGCTAAGTCTTTAGGGGTATTTTTAGAAAATAGAAAAAAGATGGAAAAAAAGGGCAATTTGACTTTCAATACAACTGTTCTAGTGGCTAGACAAAAAATTATAAGAGCGATTTGGTCCAAGAATAGACTTGCTTTAGATACCATATCACAAAAGGAGAAAGCCAACAAATTGTGGAATCAATTTCTATTCATAGTGCAATACTCAAACTGTATAGCTTATAGGTTTTTAAATTTAGACCTATGACTTATATGGAAGATGAAATATAGGGAAATAACTATAATACAAGAAAATATTTGACATCAACCAAGGGACATATTTGACAAACCACATTAAGTTGTGATTTCTCCATTAACAAATATATTGCATTAAGCATTTTTTTATTTTTGTTTTCTTGAATCTTTCGATTTTAAAAAACCTAAATGATAAACAATATGCTTTTGATACAAATTAGAAGATCCCTTTCAAGAACCGGGTTTGCAGGACAACATTTTTACCATCCTTTTCCACGGTAAAATACTATAAAAATCCTTTTACACTGAATTTGTTGAAAAAAATTCTGCATATCTCATATTAATTAAAATTTAAAGCGAAGATAGGATTCTTTAAAGTGAAGGACAAAATCTCCTTGTAAGCCACTCTAGAAAAGAAAAGAAATTTTAAACATAATATCAAATTTGACTTCAAGCACAATGCCCCTTTCACTAATAGACAAATATCCTTGTCATAAGCTTTAGAACATGAATGTAGAACATAGAAGATTTTCCCTCTGTTTTCTTGCTCCCAATCACCGAATAGCATATGGTCTTTCTGACTTGGCCATTGAATTCTATCCCTACAGCATTGTCCTCTCCTCTGTTTTCTTGCAACTGCCTTCTGGTATCTATCTTGTGTAGTTCTATTAGTTTTGAATGATTATTTTTGGGTGAATCCAAACGGCAGAATGAGGACAGCCTAAGGGGATAAGGTTCTTCAGCTTCGTGACGAGAGCTTTCTTGGACCATCTCTTTCTAGAACGATAACAATTGTACTTGTATCTAAACGCCTTCCAAACACGACCACTCCATGCTTACCACAGATCTTTTCCCGTTCAACATTGGCATATTCGCACATCGCTTGTGTTGATAGTGGTCAATGTCACACATGATTATAGGAGCTTCAGCCGCAAGTGCTCCAGTGAATGAAGTTTGCCATATCAAAGATGGCAACCCATTGGGATGAATACACATTATAACAAATATGATAGTTTTGTGAAAGGCTTAGGTCCACCTCTCTCAAAATGCCTCATTGAGGGGAAGATTGTCTAAATTTATAAGACATGTCACAAGTATTTTTTTCTTCAATGTGAAACTTTATTGTTTAATATTTTTTCATAGTTTAAGCTCGGTTTTTTGCCCTCGAAGGATTGGCTCATTCATGAGATTGGGTTACTATGCATGAGCAAAAGACTGGTTTTAATATTATGTAAGAAGTTTAGATTCACCTCTCCTCAAAAGACCTAGTCAATGAAAGAGATTGTTTAAGCTTATAAGGTACATTATAAGTGTTTTTCTCTCCAATGTGAGACTTTGCTGTTCAATATGTTTTATCTAGTTTGTGATAAATGTATTTTTATATTCACAAAACAACAATTTATTTTGTATTTTAAAGTTTTTTTAATATATACTAATACAATATATTACAAAATTTCTTTTCAAGCAAATTTTTCTTTCAATATTGTAATCACTCATCATATGATGCAGGATACATAAAGATTCTCAAGTCTTTACGTAAAATAAAATTATTATTTTACACTTACTCTTCAATTTATTTCCACCCTTAACAAAACAAAGCTCTGGAACTTAGCTACAAAATATATGTGCATTTAATAATTGTTGGGTATGTGGAGAAATCAATTAGTGTGAAGCGTCCCTCCAAGGTCCGAATAGGCTTTGGTAAGTGGGTTTGTCTGATGGTCCCCTTGATCACGATCATGATGGGGGCATTTTGCTGCACAGGAGTGTGATCAGGAAGACGCATATGTTGTTTGTCACAACCTAGCGACACCAGCTACTGCGGTCCACAAGCTTGAAGGCTACTTCTTGGCTTTATAATTGTGAATGTTCCTTACGATAGCCCCATATCTCTATTACATCGATTCCGGGCCTCTCTTAGCAAAGGAGTGGTTGTCAGCCGTATGGTATTCGGCGCCAACTAGTTCTGGGTATTGAAGGACGTTGATGGCCTGCAATGCGACACCCTGAAAGAGTTTTGACAGGTACCCTCGGCTGGCATAAGGAAGAATTTGAGTCTATAGTCGTAGCGCCGAGAAACTTTATCTGTGTTAGGATGCTTATTTCTTTTATAAGATCAAACAAATCTTTTATATATAAAGGATTTAAGAGTAGATTGTAAACAATATGAAATGTTCCAATGCTCTCATAATAACTACCATGAAGTGAAATTACTAGGATCATATTAGAAAATCTAAAATTTAACATAAAAGTTAGTTAATAAGTTATGATAACATTTTGTTTTAAATTTTGTCACTATACAAAGTTTGTATTTTTTATGCAGGATTTTCTTCTTCAAGACTTCCCCACATGAATATTTCTTGGAGTCAATATTGAACTTAATAGAATAGATGCTTTCTTGCACACTAGACACATCTTAAGGGTTTAACATTGAATGAAAGTTGAAATGAATTAATTTGAACTCTAATACCAGATTAGAAAGTCATAAGTCTAATCCCAAAATCAAGTTTTGAGTTGAAAGAACATTTTTATGTTAAACATATTGCCCAAGGATTGTATTATTTCAATATGAAAATTTCATCCTTATTTTGTAAGTAATGCAATTGAAATATCTTATTCGAGAATCATAAATCACAAGAAAATCTTATTCACATGAATAAGGGACTTTAATGTTATGTTATCCTTTATATCTAAAAGATTCCATAATAGAATAGAACCTCCCAATATCAAAACCATGTGCCATTTAAGGTATAGAAAGATGATTTCCCTTGGGCTTCCACATTGGGCAAGAAACTTCTAAATGTTCATAAATGTGTATAAGACAAAAGTCTCACATGAAAATATAAGATCCCTAAAGTAAAGTTTAAATTAAAAGAGAATCTTTCAATTTTTGAGTTAATTTTTTGATTTAGTCTTTTGATATGGTATCAAAATTCAAGTTGTTTCTACCCATTCCATGTCAAGACAAATGTTGTTCAATGTGTGGAGCATGTGTGCAAGATAAAAGTTTCACCTTGAGTATGTGATAGTTTGTGATAAAGCTTAAATGAAAAAAGTACTTCTCTAATACCTAAACTTGCTTTTGGATTGAGTTTTTAGACATTCTAATCATATAAGAGCCTCATTCTAATTAACAATGGGTGAAAAAATCTCAATATAAAGCATGAGGCCTATGCTCATACAATCAATGTGGAACAACCATATCTCTAATATTTCCCTTCATACAAGCTGACACAAGTACTGTAGTATGGATAGATAGAAGCCCAATAACAAGGCCTAATGTAAGGAGAAGTATTTGATACCATGTCAAAAGGCGCAAATACATAACTTGAAAGCTAACACAAGGTTTGAATCATCTTCTTTTAATTTAAATTTTGTTTTAAAGCTTTTATCTACTGATGTGAACTCTTGTCCTAGACACAATAAACACATATGACTTGAAGAGCAAGTCTTGGTGGCAGACCAATGGATTGTCAAAGGCCCCTCAAACTTAGACTAACTCGCTGGTTGTTACTAGCTGTAAAGGTTTCTCCATGGCCTCTTTTAACCCTACATTTGTGCTTGTGTTCCTTTCCTCACATGCTCCAATGACACGCAAATGTTTCAGACCAGAATCTCAAACGAGAATGCATATTATGTTCTATCAAGAGCCCCACCAGATTGTCCTCTTCTGTTGTTCTAACTCTTTAGCCAGGATAGATGTCCTACCTGATTCCAGATCAGACATTGGATGCGAAGAGAAAATCAACCGCAGTATACACCTTATCTTCAGTCAATTTCCTTAAAATGGATCATTATGAAAATTAGATATCTGAATATATATAAAATTATTATGGCAAAATGAAGTAGCAATATGATAAAATCACAGAGGCCAAGTTATTTGAGGAAGAGACACAGCATGCTACATGTGGGGACCAATTGATCGCAGAGGGTTGGATGAAGTAACTTCATAGATTTTGCAATTTTACGCAATCATTTTATTCATTGATACCATGCAGAAGGACTTCTTACAAAAATAATCTGGATGTCACAAACTAATTGAGCACCGGTCAGTTCAATCCACATGAATAACCTAATCTCTCCTACCCAACAATTACACTTATTTATTTATTTATTCTGGGGGAAAAAAGGATTACCCACTTTTTCTGTGTCTTTTCTTCGCGCATATTTACCGATTCGATGACACCCAATCCGAAGATCCAGTAACCTCTCCCGGTTCAATTCAGACCCACATGAGTTAACTGCACCGGCTTTTCGGATTTCGACCACGACACCGTTCTGTCGGTCGCCTCCCCGCTCCCACTGCCTCTTCTAGAACAATCTAACCACACCAAATGATTAAAAGAAAACAAAATTGTATTAGCACATGATTAGAATAACTGGGACAGCAAAGCTGTCGATGTCAGACTGATCGGTTATGATTTCACTACCAAATGGCCTTCGACCCAGCTTCATGACTGTTGCAGTGTCCCAATCATATTTATGGATTTAATATAACCAAACCGGCCAGCAAGTTGAGCAGCCTAAAGTTTCATGAAATAAATACAGAAAACAATCTGATAATAGTGCAGACTGACTACGTGTAGGGCCGTGATTCTAGGAGACCCCACGCCACAAGCCACGTGTGATGCCAGTCCGTAAAGGAATCGATCTACGTGTCCCTGCCTTGCACACATCCTACGCAACAGTGAATTGTGGGCGGCGTCAATGTCACCACAAACTTCGATTGTTCAGCTCCTTACTTTATTCAGAATTATTAGTTATGCTCGATAGGTGGATAATATATCGAAGAGCCTTTTCTATAAAGTATGACAAAAAAAATCCAATCCAGCAAGGAAGGATCAGGGGTTGACAGCGAAGTGCGCAAGGGGACACCATCGGGGAGGGTAGCTCACAAGTCTTCCGCCGCTGCCACCGAAGAGCACACGTTACCTCATCCCATTTACAGCCTTTTTAGATTCTTCCAATGCCTTGTCTGCCTCATTAAGCCTCCAGTCGGCAAACACGGGCGTGTTCTAGAGACACCCACAACAACGAAGCAAATAAACCCACTTTCAAAGGCAATCAAACAAAGTCCATGTTCTCTGCTGTTCGTAGCAGTTAACCGTATCATTCACGCTAATACTTGACTGAAGAGGATGCCTAAACACTCCATTGAATGCCTTCCCAAACCCCGATGAGATTGTCAAGAGAAATTTTACGGAAGAGGAAGACATTGAATATTAAGAACCAAAAAATAAAGAAAACTCCCGAAAACAATATCTTCCCTAGGTTCAGCCATTAACGGATATTAACAAGTTCAACTTCAGCCGCCATTGCAGGACAGCTTGTTCTTGGAGTTCTTTGACACACAAATTTCTGTTTAGCCCCATAATCATCTATGACCACAATGGCACACGAGATTTCTAGGTAACAAATTGAATATCCCTTTTTCTTTTATTTTCAGAGGAGGAATAATAGAATAGGGTACAAATCTCCTGAGAATGAGTTAATAATAATAATAACAACACTAAGATATAAATGAAAATCAAGAAGAGGAAGAAAAAAAAAATCGTAGAGGTTATAGTAAGAAAGAAATTAAGAAGGAAACACAAAACAATGAAGCAAAAAATGGCAAATCAGAAGGGTACAAAAGAGGTGACAAAACAGTCCTGGCGGGGAATTTACCGGCGGCGTGGTAATTTGGTTCAGTGGGGGTGTCCATACAGATCATACGGAACCCAGAGCGAGTCCAGCGGGCAGGGCTGCTTGGAGTCAAGCCGGAGCCAGGGCTTGCCGCTACCCGACCAATGTAGGAGGCTCACCGGACCCGGGTGCAAAGCGCGACAGCTGCCCCTGACGTTATCGCCACCCAAGCCATGCTGGTTCCACCGGTGTTCTATGGGCGCCACGTGACCCGCAAAGACCAGCAGGAAGGGTGGCAGAGATCCGAGCTCATATATCCGATCGCTTTTCTGGATCTCCATCCACCGCTCGATTCGACTCGTGTACCCGAACCGTCTCCACCGAACCAGATCTATTACCATCACACCGGTGTTGAAGTAGCACGGCTTCCTGCCCTTGAACGCTTTAGAGAACCGCCGGTCCGACCAGAACCCCGCCGTGAAGTACTTCGTGAAGTTTGCGTGGCAGTACTCCGGCGCTCCGATCGTTCTGGAGCCAAGGCTTGTTGTCCATAGCTTGAAGATATCGTCGACCACGATGAGATCGGAGTCCAGGTATATTACTCTCTGCACGCAGGGCTCGAGCAAATCCGCCAAGTAATTCCTCGCGTAGTTCAACGGCTGCTCAAGCGCTTGCCTCACCGACATCGAGATCAGGCCCCGCACGATCTCCGGATCGAAGTAGTACACCTTGAACTTCAGCTGAGGAAAAGAGGATCTCACAAGGGTTTCCAGATTCGTTTCGGAGACCAGGAAGTGGAAGAAGATGCTCTCCGGGCACAGCGAGTGCTGCAAGATCGAATGGACGGCGGCGATTGAGCCCCGGAGGTACTCGACATCCAGCGTGATCGCCACGTGCGCCAAATTTGGGTCACAGACCTCCGTTCCAGCGCCGATGGTGCCGCATTTATCGGCATTGCGAAATGCAGGAGCTTTCCGAAACGAGAAGCGGCCAAGCGAATCGGAGGTGGGCTCTTGAGTCGGTAAACGGAGGTAACTTCCGAGGTGTGACGATCGGATGGCCTCGGCAGGAGGAAAGGACTGAAGCGAAGGGGAGAGGACGATCATGACCATTGCGGCCGAAAAGAATTTGGAGAACCTTATAATCCAGAGCATCATCGCCGGGTAAATCCCCCTCCGCTTCCTCTTCTTTGACTTAAAATCAAACCGATCTGCTAGAATGGAGGAGACGCAAACAAGCGTTCCTTTGAAGTTCGCCAGAGTAGTAGCGAAAGAGAAGCGTTGGAGAAAAATCCACACAAAAAGGAAAGTTCTTCGATTCGGCTTTTGTTCTTTCTCTACCAATCAATCAAAGTAGCAATGCCGTGGGAACGAAGCGACGAAGAAGGAGAAAGGGTAAAAAACCTCCATTAGCCCCAACCAGGGCGCAGGATAAGAGCCTTCCGTTACAATGCGCCGCCTCGGCCTCCCTCCACTCCCTCTCTTCTCCCCTCACTCTCTTCTCCCCTCACTCTCTCTGATTGCTCCAGAAGGTGAAGTAAAGAGAGAGAACGGGGGAGAGAGATTAACAGACAGATAGAGAGAGTCGTAGAGAGAGAGAGAGAGAGACAGGCATAGACACACAGAGAGAGCTAGGAAGAGAAAGCCCTTCTTTTCCAGCTTTGCGTTTTCCACCATAGAAATCCAAGGCCAAACATAATTATAAAGATATTCAAGGGTCAATTTGTACAAAAAAATAAACAAAATAAAATAAAAGAAAACCCCAATTTTTTGTTGTTTTTCTTTTTCTTGATTTTTGGCATTTTCTAGTACTGCCCAATGCATATGTTATGGTAGCAGATGGTTGTAGAAGGCAGGCATTAGCTGTCCTTGTTTTCTGTCACAATGACGGTTGCGCCCCGATACACCTCACGCGCGCAGTCCTTCTAATGTTTACTGTCTAGGGACTGGGTCCAAACCCACCCGGTTTGGGTTGAGACCCACCCGGATTGCCTTATTCAAGAAGGACCTGCACTTGGTCAGTCCCATCATTATACATGCGACACATCAGTCTTCTTGTGACCCTTCTTCGCTTTTGCAGCAAAAGATAAACTGTTTTACCGGGAGCTCGATTAGTGAAGGTGCGTAAGATTTGTTCTTTCCTCTCGTGGTAGGTGTGTGATTATGATTTTTTTTTTCTATTTTATTCCTCCTATTGTACTTGGCTAATTCCGCTATGTTTTTGTTTTACTCTTTTCGGACAAGTCAGTAAGCATGCTTAATAAAATCTAATATCGAAATATAAAAATGTACGTACAATGTAATAGTTAATTTGTTTCCTTGGTTTAAACATGAGGAAGTGATCTCAATATAAGATATATACATGAACTTGTATCCGATTATAGAAAATTTTATAATTTTATATATGAGAAGCATAATAAGCTAACATATTAATAACATGAAATATACTTACTTCATCAATTACGAAGTGTTTTATTTAAAACATAAAATTTGATATTCTTTATAATACAAATGGGATCTCAGTAAATGCACATAAACAACATCACCAATGAACTCTGATTTTTCAAAATCTAGAAGAGTATGATTAACAAGCATATCTTGGTGATCGAAAGACATTTCACCCGTCAGATCTTGTGCCTGATAGTGCCAGGACGAAGCATACTGGTACAGCACGGCATGTTCTTCTCAAGCTGCATTATTTGGTTGAGCGAAGATGAAGAAAGGGAAACATGTACATAAGCAGCAAAGATTCACCTCTAGTTGATCTGATTAGTTTCTAAATTAAGCCAAATTAACAAGCATATCGTCACGGGGACCCCCCCCCCAGCATGTGTTGACCCCTATGTTTTGTCCTCTAATTTACCAAGCATTTAACACGAAGTAGAGTAAAAAAAAAAAAAAATCCTCGCGAGAATCGAAGCTGCGGGAAAAGCCAGAAGCAGAAATCCAGTGGGCTTTCATCAGAAAACATCACAGAGCGTCAGGCGTTAGTGTAGACCAGCTGTTGAAGTCATCCCATTCGGTTTTTGCCACGTCGATAACAAGGGAATGGTGATGTCAAATCAGAGAGGCTCAGGCTGAGTAACCCCGTACTCCTACGCAGCAGAGCTATACGTTTGCTGATTATCCTAGCAAAACGTGTCCCTCGGTTAGAACTATTTGACAGTCCGTACCCCCCTCCAGCCTGGCCTCCACTTGCGACAGTGCGGTCGGCTTTGTGTCTTGGCTTCTCGCATATTAGATAATTTACGCATAAGCTTCTGACAACTAAAAACATCAGCACGCAGAAAGATTGGGCGGTGTCAGTGAAAAGGTACAGCCACCCAATTTGGAGCAATTTTGTCTAACATTGTTACTAAAGCTAAAAGGCTTCGGTCCTTTAGGAAAAGGATATTCTATTATAAAGGTCATTAGATAATATTCGATAAAAAATAAAGAGAAATTCAAATTTATAATTAAGATATTTTCAGATCTGGGTTGCGTGGTTGTCACGCTAAATTGAAGTATGAGCGTCATGTTTCTGAAACTTTTATCCAATTGGGAGGTCTAACATTTTATCGGATAAGTCTTGGACTTAGCGTAAAAGCTTCCATCTTCGACTGGTATAGCATCCAAAGAGATTGAATTTCGATGTTATTTCTTTGGAGAGTTGTTAGTTCGTTGAGTAGGGGATATTAAGACGACCTGAGGCCTTTTATTTGACGAAGTTTTAACGACGGGGGGCTTAAGTCGTCTTTGATGATGATTGTGTCAAGAAATTCGACGCTCTAATGCTCGGTCTCTCAATCTGTCATCCTCAGTGTAAGGAGATAAACAATCAGTTACAATCACATATACATGTAATTCTAAAAGATATTAACGATTTATATTCTTTGAGATAAAATTTTCTTACTTTTACAAATAATAATTATTTACATCATTTTTAAGATTTTAGTTCGTTTTGTTCAAAATCACTTACTTTTACGAATCTCCTACTTAGTCTTGTGGGCATCATAATGACCCAAAAAAAGATTTAATCAAATTAGTAAAAAAAATTAATATTTTTAGTGAATTTTTGAATATAATTGAACTGTTCCATTGGCGTTCTCCGACAGTCGTCCAACAGCACCCATACGTTTGTATCCAAAACCCCAAAAAGTTTCCCATTTCAAGGCTAGGTCCTTTTTTATTTTCGCCCCCAGTTGGGATCGAATGCTTAGTTTTTGGGTTTTTGCAGGCGACTATTGCTCTCACTTACCCAAGAAAACCAACGGGGATTAAGAAAACTCCAACTTGATCATGGCGTCGCTTGAAAATAGCAAAAGGCAGCCATTACCCAATAACGTATAGAGCTCCAGTGGAAGACATAATCGAAAGCTACAGCAATCGTTTTTAATCTCAGAATGAGACGTGGGATGTGGTGTCGTTCCACACAACCTGCTCGTTATTTTAATGCTTTTTCCGTGCTTCGACTGACGCATCATCTTCCCAATTTGCACTTGTAAATGACTCCGGCCAGCGCAGATCAGGCCTCAGTGCAGTGTGCAGAGGGAGAATTGAACGCCACCAGTAAACAATTCACAGTCAAATGGATTTTTCAACAAGTTGGTTGGATCAAAATATAGACGTTAATTGTACTAGCCGTTAGCACTCCGTTGTATTGACTCCACTGGAAAAAGCCCTTATCTTCAATTACCAACGCCCTTCTGACCTCTCGGCTTTCCTCGGCCGTTGGATGAACAGTCGTCACGATCTTCCATCTCCACCTCAGAGACATTGACTGGGTAGTGCTTGCCGAGGAAAAAAAGGAAGGACTGAGTCTTCCAAGAATATTAATTAAACATGGTATGTATCTTTCTAATAATCAGTTAAAATTGCAACAAATGTTTAAAAGATCAGGCATGTTTCTCAGATGATCTTGTTCATGCATGCTTGTCGAGGAATCCCATGATTCTTATGGACCATTTCTTACATGCAAAACAAGACAAAGGAAAAGTATGCTTTTATGTTCCTAATTTTGTTCCTAACAAGATTACAAAAGATTATCACCTTTTTTTAATGGAATTGAGCAGTCAAAACCCAAATTGCAAATAGACCAATTACCTGAAATTCATTGAAAAAAAGGAGTAGGAGCTTGTTGGACCAACTGCTCTGCATGTAGATAATAGTCTACCAACTAATCTATTGACATTATCGTATCCATTGACATCTTCTGTGAAGTCCCATATCGTGCTCATCCATTTTCAGGACTCTGCAGGGCAATGACGAGGAAACGCATTGACTGTTTCTTTCTGCTCTGAAGGTGCATGTGAATAGGATTGCTTCGATGTTTCTCGTTATAGTTTTAAAATTGGAAATGAAGAAGAATGGTTCCACACTTCGTCACCGCGAAGATATCATCATGTGCTCGGTGTACATGGCACATTAGTTTTTGTAGCTTGCACCACGTGCAATAAGCTCTTGGTGCTTGCATAGCCGGGGACTTGTAATGTGGATCTAAGTAACAAACGTATACATAATAGTCAGAACTCGGGCCAATAACTGATAGGTAGAACTATTGGCTTCTTACTTCAATGTCTTCGATTCAAAGTCTCTTGCCCCCGTTATTGATTTTTTTTTTATATTTTAAAATAAAAATACAAATGAATACCAAGGATTAAATGTGATTTGATGCAACTTTTGTAAATATATTGAAATGGTAATCTATCATTATTTGAAGATTATTATCATGGTGAGAGAGAGTGTTAAGATGTGAGCAATAAATCTCACATTATTAAGAAAGTTATTAAATATTATATTTATAAGATAATGAGTTCATTTCTTCTTGAATCAACTTTTAAGTTAAATAATAAACTTTTTAATAGCTAGTAAAATGCAACCTTCATATTGCTCACCAACTGTGGGGATTTGAGATTAAGAAAGTACAAACAATTAAACGAAAATGAAAGAAGGTTAAAAAATTAATTTAGACTATGTTTAGAACGATTTGTCATTGGAAAAAAGACAACTGAATGACTTATACCTTTTCAATGTGGAATATTTTATGACCATACAATTTCTTGTTGTTGAATAGAACAAAGAATGAACATGTGAGCCAAGCTTTTTTAAAAATCATAGTCTACCAAAGCTGTGAATTACATGATAATAAAAGAAAACTTGCAATGTGAATCTACCAAGTTTATGCTCCTGTGCTTGGATCAGAAGCAAGTTTCTATGGACACAATAGCAGCTTTGTTTACTTGTTTAAAAATAATAATAAAAAAACGGAAGAAAAGGAAAAGATAGTTTCATTAGATTAAAGTTAAAACAACTTCAATTATTATTAAAGACTGAATTTTCTATACTGTGAGTCACCGTCATTCATTGTATATGGAACTATCCAGTTGCATTATCGTCAAATCCTTGAAAACACGCTCACCTGAGAAAAGAAAAGTATATTGAAGTTGGAAGATAATATCTGTAGAATAACAAGTTATTTGAAAGTGACTTGGACAAGGGATGGAGATATTGACTTAGAAGACTATAAAAGGTAAGATCCTTTTTTAAAGATTTAGTATTTAAAAGTAAAGCATAGTAGGTGGTAGTTTCCTTAGGTAGTAAGATATGGATTCACATAAAAAGATGCACGTTTGCTCCCATTTTACATTATTTACTGGGGGAGGTTTATTTGCATTCAACGTTATTACTATATATTTTTTTGATTGATTAATGCTTGTCATCTTTGTTGGGATATGTCTTAAAAAAATTCATAAACAGGTTTGACCAAGAAAAAACAGAACCCATAATGATCTGATAATGATTTATGATCATCACGTTTGAAAACATTGAGTTTTTGATGCACTTTAGCGGAGTTATAATTGATAAGGAAATTGTTTACGAGCAAGCAACGCCATGCTGCGGCTGGGATGCACAAACAGCAATGGTGTGATAAGTAATTTCAACACGACATTGATGGAACTCCAGAACGTGAGCACCAAAGCATTTAGAAATAATTGGGTGGCGATCTTATCAGGAACTCGGATATCCCTACGTTATTGGTTTCTACTGATATCTACTTTCTAAGGCATGTTATTTGATCCAATTCTTCTTTATCTGCTTTTCCGTGTTCCTGTTTATGAAAGCCAGGCTTGGGGACCAAGGACTCTGAGCGGTATCGTTGCGATCACGCTCGGACCTACATAGTTTGACCTTGATCAAAGCCAGGCCTTGAACAGCGTCCAAATTCATAGCCAATGTCTGAAAAAGAAGATCTTTGGCTGAAGGCAGCCATACGCATGTAAAGCGAAATTCACAGTATTGGACGCGAAGGTTTGTGAAGTTCTACCTACACTTTATCAAACGAATGATGTACAAATATCCAAAAGTATTTATCCTTTACAAACCAAAGAAAGAATAAACAATTAAAATAAATGAAGTCAAGGCCATGTAAGGCCGTGGGCTTTTTGTGAGAATCTAGTGCTGTAGTTTTTGAGGCTATGCAAGAGGAAGTCATTTATTTATGGACAGACAGGATGAGTGAAGGCTTCGAGGTTTGTGAGAGGAAATCACTCTGTCCGGTCCAATAGCCCATCCCTCTTAATATACAATCATCAATAAATGGGATCAGGGGGAACTTGCTTTGGAGTGGGTGTCTTCTTGTGTCTTCGAGGATGCCATGGGGTAGTCCTTCTTAGGGGCTTGAATTTAACATATTCCATCCACTGAGGCTACAATAACCGAAATAGGCTCTTTGGTTTGTCCCGAGTTAGAAACTGGAGGGACTTGATGGTGTTGCTGCACCTGCACGGGTCCAGACTAGGATTTCATTTGGTCTAGACTTCTTGTAGGTTGGGTCTGGTTTCGGTTTTTGTCTTGCAGCTTGTCCATGTGCTTCGTGGGATTTTTCACAAACGGAAGGGTGTGGTTTTCCAAACTTGTACATATTTAGTTTGAACTTTCAGATTTTCTTTCCCCTGCAGATTAGCATTGTTGGTTTTGGAAGCTGCAGGCGGATTTGGATGTTGGGGGACTCAAAATCATGAACTTCCTTGCCTCCATTTCCTCTCTTTTTTTTTTTTTTTGTTTATTTATTTGTTTTTTCCGTGGGTTTGTGCAGTTTTTGCAAGATCAACAACTCCTTTTGTTTGGATGCCTGCTGGGCCGTGGGTTTCCTGACGTCTCTATTCTTTTTTTCTGACAAACAACTTTAACATGGCCTTGTAAATGGCAATGGTTGCAGTAGCCAAGTTTTGTGTCATACTCTACGTTGTCAAAATCTGTTCAGATAGGAGATGATGTGGCAACCACGTGGCAGCCACGATGAAGTCAACGGTCAGTTCCCAAGTAGGGAACCAAACCCCTGCATTACCTTCGGCCTCTGCAGCAGGCCTTGCCCCGCATTCCAAGCCAAAGCCGTTTTTTTCTCTGCCCCAACCTGTGATGGGTTTCCTCTGGTGGAAGCTTTCTTGCACGCGACAGTGACTATGGGCAGAGGACAATTCAACCTGGAATTGTATTAAGGACTCGTAGTGAACCCTTTCTTCCTCTCTCTACCCATCCTGATCTTGACAAAAAAAAAAAAAAAAAAAAAAATCTTCCGCTACGAAACCTAGAAACCAGATCACCATTCTTCATTTCGGTAGAAAAAACCGACCTTAAAAAGGCATATGTTGCTTCCTGGGTACTCAGACGTTGCTGACGACACAGCACATGACCGACTCTGCTTCTTTTCTCGTGCCCATCTTCAAATGATATCGTTTTGCCGTTCTGCATAGAGCAACGGTATACCACGACGACGTTTTTGCAGTTCCAACGCAAACGACTCCATTCCCTACACCTCACATGACGCTGTCTTGCTTCCACCGCAAACGACATTGTTCTATCTTGCCTCCTTTGCTCATCGTGATGGCTAACTCTAGCTATGCCCAATTCGGCAACAAATCCATCAGAAAAAACACCTTAAGTCCTGCCTCACCGTAGCAGCGGTGGAGTGTTTACATTGCAGCACACAGTCATCACCATGCCACGCACACCTACTTCACAATGACAAGAAGAACCCAAATCAACAAATTGGGTATGAGCTAAACCCGACTACACGGACCCGCTCTATCTCTCAAACAGAGACACCAATTTGACAGCTTTGGTGATGATGGAGCTCAAAAACTGCTCCAATTACGTTGTCTAGTGTGAGATGATGACCATCACGCTCAATAAAAAGCAAACTGGTTTTTGTCGATGGGTCATACTTGAAACCAGATTTGAATCCCTTCTTCAACCCCTTTAGGAGTGTTGCATTGCCATTTGCTATGGATGGATCCTTTTCATCTCCAAACAACTCCACGAAGAGCTCATACACTTGTGATGCTGCTTCCTACTGTGTTAGGCTTCGCGCCATTACAGTTAGGTTGACCCATCTAGGGTTTCCAACTTGATTAATGAATTATGGCAAATTCATCAAGGAGGAGAGTCAATTGCAAGCTATTTCAGCTACCTCCAACAAATGTGGGACAAATACTCCTCATGCAAG
Source organism: Casuarina cunninghamiana (assembly GCA_028551485.1). NCBI lineage: Eukaryota > Viridiplantae > Streptophyta > Magnoliopsida > Fagales > Casuarinaceae > Casuarina > Casuarina cunninghamiana. The sequence continues at coordinate 10,018,669 of CM052368.1, forward strand.
TTGAAAAATGCAATTTTTATGGGAAAAAAGGCATATAAAAGAAAATTTTTACCAATTAATGGGCCCATAATGCGAGTTTTGTAAGAATTATAACCATGAATGCAATTAATGCTACAAGCTAAATAGTTTTCTACCTAAGCACAAGAACTACAAGGAAGACCCAAAAGTGAATTTGGTGATAGACAACTTTGATCACATCTTCATAACCAAAACTGATTATCAAAGCTTCATATAGTTCCTAAAGGAGGATTATGCTAAAAAAGGCCAAGCCTATTTGGCAAGGATGTTTGAATTTGTCATTAGATGTTAGATAATTGATTTAGGAGTTAGTAATCATATTACTACCAATTTGCAATGCCTAAATTCAACTATATCATGTGCATCTAAATCTAGGAAAATCAAATTTTCAAATGGTAATAACACATTGGTAACTCACATTAGAAATACCTCAAATTGCTCACAATTTATATTCCTTTGACTTCAAATTCAACTTGATATATGTGTCCAAATTTTGTTTTTTAAAAAATTGCCACATCATACTTTATGCTAATTTCTATGTGTTTCAAGAGCTTTTAATGAGTGAAGTTAAGAGACTTGATAGAATGACAAATGAGCTTTATTACTTTGTTGCATGTGTTGATAGGAAAAATGCCACACAATTTTTTAGGTGTAGTTCATGTCTTGTGAACTCATTGTCAAGTTATGGTGATTCTAATTTTAAACTTTGGCATTGTAGTTTAGAAATATGTTTGATGTCTCACTTAATGAGCTTTGCATCATTTGTTTATTTGCAAAATTGACTTGCAACACTTCTCCCATGCATTACCATATAACACAACAAATTTTTGATTTGATTCATGTTATTGTTTAGGAACCATACATGATACTTAACCATGACAAATCATGATACTTTTTTACCATAATAGATAGCTTTTCTCATAGATTATAGATGTTCCTTATGAAAGTCAAGAGTAAGACTTATTTACAATTGGAAGAATTTGTTAACTTAGTAAGAAACCAATTTAACATAGAGGTCAAGCATAGAGATAGATAATACATTTGATTTTTTTAATAATAACACAAAATTACTTTTTTCATCATGGGGAATTATGCATGAGAGCTCATATGTGTATACTCTTTAACAAAACAATGTTTGAATGCAAATATTGTCACATCTTAAACATCATGAGAGCATTAAAGTTTCAAAATAGTATGCCCACCTAACTTTGGGAATAATGCATCCTCGTGACAACCTATCTCATTAATAGGATGTCATCTTTAGTCTTGCACAAAGTCTATTCTTTGAGAAATTATTTGGTAAACCATCAAAGGTTTCTCACCTAAGAGTTTTTAGATATCTTTGCTATATCACCATTGTAAGGCATAAAGATATATTCTCTCTATGAGCGATTCCGAGGATATTCATGGGATATGCCCAAGGATATAGGCTTTATAATACCAAAAGGTGTCATTTCTTTGTGAGTTGACATGTGAATTTATGATGGTGTTTTTTTGTTTTCACATGTGGATCCCAAATTACATTCTTCTCCAAAAATGCCCTTGATTAAACTTGTTGTAAAGGTCTTTGAGTCACCACACTCTTCTAAGCTGCCTTCCTTATTACCTACTGTTAATGACTATTAGTCATCATTTGAAACTAGCCACTACACCATAGCTTGATTGTACTCCCATACCTTTATCACTGTTAGTTGATTCTTATAATATCTTTTTTGATGATAACATTGAGGACATCATACCATCATCGCATGACCTATTTGAACTTCTAGCAGATATAGCTCCAAGACAATCCATTAGAGCAACCTGACCATTATTTTAGTCAAATGATTGTTTGCCCTACTATTAAAGCATTATAAAGCTAATTGTTTGAATAACTTCTTTTAACCTATATTTCATATGATCACTTCCTAGTGACCTACTAGTACTTCATTGCATTCATTTCAATTAACACTAAATCTCTTTATCACCATGAGGCTATTAATGGTCCTAAATGGCAAGAGGCTATAGAACATGAGATCAAAATATTAGAAGGCAAATAATATTTGGGAGACTATGGAGCTGCACATAAGATGTTACATGTAAATGGGTTTACAAAATTAAGTGTAATGTTGATAGGACAGTGTAGAGATATAAGGCTAGATTAGTGGCAAAAACATTTAGCCAAAATAAGAGGGTTGACTACTATGAGATTTTTGCTCTAGTAGTTAAGCACATTATAATGATATGCACTTTCTCATAAGTAACACAAAACTAATGGGATGTTCATTAAGTGGATGTTAAAAAGGCATTCTTACAAGAAGATTTGAGTTAAGAAGTTTACATATAACTTCCACTTAGAGATTTTTTGAGAAGAATGATAAAGTATATAGACTAAAAAAGTCTTTATATAGGCTAAAGTAGACCACTGGATAATGGTATGTCAAGTTTACCAAGATAGTACTAGTAGCCAAATATCTTGATTTCATGCATGATGTGTCACTTTTCGTCAAGAAATAGGATAATTTGATAGTCATCTTATGGTTTATATAGATCACATTCTCATTACTAGCAGTGACATTAATGAGATTAGGGAATTGACAACACACTTACATTTCTTCTTTCACATCAAGGGCATGAAAACCTTAAGTTTTTCCTTGTTAAGGTTTTAAGAGATAATAAGAGGATTTATTTAAGTTAGCTTAAGTATATATACTCAAGTTAATTAATGAGATAATACTTGGGGGAGCTAAGCTAGTTGACAACTTTTTGGACACTAACTTGACTTTGGTTACAATCAGGAAGCCCAATGCCATGTGATGATGATCCATGATTAAGGGATTTGTTGAAGTATTAGCAATTCATATGAAAATAAACTATCTTAATGTAAAAAGACCTAACGTTTCCTATAAAATTCACAATCTAACTCAATTCATGCATTCAACCAAGAAATCTTATTAAGACAAAGTTATTCGACTTGTAAGATATCTAAAGAGTTTCCATGGTATAAATGTATCTATTCCCTTTTTAGAAGGTTATCAAGTGTGAGTTTATTGTGATTTTGATTGTGTTACATGTAAAATGGGGTAGAAATTATTGAGCTAATGTGAGTCATATTTTTGATGATGTATAGATACCTAAGAAGGATGAATTTGAACTTATGATGGTTTGTTATGGATCAAATATGCAACCCACACGTAAGCCTGTTAAGTATGTAGCCTATAAGAAACATGTAACCCATGATGAGAAAGGTGTAGCTCATGACGTGTTTGTCTAAATGAATTACAAAAAGGCCAAAAGAAAATACATGAAGAGACATATGAGAAAATGTGAATGTGGCTTCAAGAATTTCGTTCATAAAGACAAGATTTTTATGAGGAATGAGTGATGCCTAGCCATCCATGTGGAAGAGGCAAAAGAGCTCACATTCAAACGGTGCCATTGGGAAGAAAAGTATAAAAGAAATGCAAAAAAGGAGTAATCTTAACCTAAGGCTTTATAACACAAAGGCTATCTCACTCACTATTTTGCTTTTGCTCCTCTCTCTCTCTTTTTCTCTTCTCACACACACACGAAGCTAAATCCTTAATGGTCACTAATAAAGAAGTTAAGTCACAACATCTTTTGTCTTATAAGTAGAGGATGGTTGATCTATTTGACATAAAAAGGATAAAAGGATAAGGGCTTTAGGTAGATGAGACATATGAAATCAAAGGCTAATCTATGAGAAACTCTAAGCTTCTCTTGTTCTTATTCACTTCTGTATTCACTCGTGCACCTATTTAGCTTTCAAAATTGTGCATTATCTTTCATATTTTGAAAGTGTGATTTGAATACAAAAACTTCTATACTTGTTTAGTCTTAGTATTTAAGGGTTGTTGAAAAAAGTTCCTTTTTAAGCTCTTTTCACTTTATCTATAAGGAATTTGTGAAACATGTATATGCTGCATCCTAATTGTTAAGAAAATTAAACGTAATAATTTATAGTTGATTTAAAGGTACCCTTTGAAGGATTTCAAAAGAGGTGGGTTGAATGCTTCATCCAATCACTTAAAAGACTATGTGCATTACTAATTTCTATTATTATCTATATTCATAGTTTGTCATATGAGGGAATGGTTGTAATATTTTGAATAGAAATCATTTTTCCTGAACTATGGTATTGTTAGAAGATTGGTAATACATGCATGTATAACTATACTCTGTAGTGATTGAATACTAGTGGACTTTATCATGTATATATTGGAATGTTGCACTCATTAGCAATTTATTTTTACAAGTATATTATTCTTCTGATTAGAAAACCATAAAAACAAGCACTATTAGAGGAAAAAGAAGAAGAAAGGAAATACTTATAAAAAAAGAAACCTAATTCACCCATCTTCTTATGTTGCCTAGGGACCTCATAAAAATCACTAACAAGATTTTGTGTTATGCTTGGTAATGCATTGATTTCATGGAAGAGCAAGAAACTAGGACTAGTATCTTAATCATCTATTGAGGCTAAGTATCAAGTGATGATAGTCACTTATTGCAAGACCATTTGGTTATTAGGACCTTTTAGAGATATGGGGCTCAAAATCCCTTGCCTTGTGACATAATACTATGACAACAAGGCTACCATGGAGCCTGTAGCTAACTTGATGGTCTATCAGTGCACCAAGTACATAAATGTTGACTATCACTTCATAAAGACCAACCACGTTGGTATAAAGGATTAACTAGTTGATGTGTTAACCAAAGTTTTGGGAGTCCAACCCAAATAGACCTCTCTCTTCTTTTGTATATATGAGGACTTGTACTAAATTTTTTTTTTCTTATCATAGGAATAGTTTCTCCCATCCATTCTTGTAATAGGGTTTTTTGTTTATTAATAAACAAGTTTTTCTTAAAGATTTGATTTTTCTTTACAAAATCCTTCATTTGAGCCAACACTAAGGTAGATTTCAATGCCATTTCAATTTATCTTAGAGCAAAATATAGTGTCTTAGACGCAATGTTCAAGCATCAATCTTAAAAAATTGTCCTATTGCGTTTCCTAAACCCTTCAAGATTTCAAGGTTGCATAATGGAAGCGGTAGATTAGGTAGCTTAATCCACATAGTTGCAAGTTGGGAATTTCTTCTTTTAGTGAAATACCTTATTCACCTCAGAAGTAGAAAGCACTTACTCTCAAACACATGGTGCTCTCTTAACGAAGTTGTCGCAAAGTCCTCCTTAGGGAAGAGATGAATGCTAAAAGAGTTTCTTAAAAGAAACTCTAACTGAAATTATTTATTTATTTTTCTTTATTTTTAATTTTGACCTCGTAACCAACCACTTTTGCAATTTTTTTAACAAAAGTCTTAACCGAAACCTATGTAACAACTGAATCCTGAATCCTCTAGGGTGTAGGAGCTTGACCTGCGAGACCAAGTTTTGGTCAGAATTTTCATTCAGCAGGTGGAGTGCCAAGGCTGCTTTCAGCATGCAGTAGGGCGCCGACCTACCATTTGGGAAGATAAAGAACCAAGCTTGGGCTGCGTTGCCCATAGGCCGACTGTGTCCCCAACTGACCCCAACTTATTTTGAGCCTAATTTGAAGCAGTTGCATCTCAGCCGTTAATCAGAAAAATTGACTTCAAGAGCCTGAGGATCGTACTTTTGTTTATGATCTAAACTAATAGATGACTTTGATATCTATATTTGATGATGATGTCTCTCCTTTGGGCCTGATCTCACCTCTCTTGTTGTTGGGTTTGAGCTTGTTAAGCTCCCAAACACAATGTTGGGAGATTTATGAAGTTGTAGCAATAAACACATAATGAACACAATATCAAAGATTTTATATAGTTTAGACAGAATTAAATCTCTATGTCTATGGAAATAATAATTTATTCTTTATTTGAGACTTTCCTTAATTTGGGAGCCATTTGACAATTTTTCCTTTATTGAAGTTCTCATTTTGTTTGTAATGACTCATCAAATAATATAAACTATATGAGACTTTTAAAATCTCATTCTTACAAGCAACTTAAAAAAAAAAAAAAAAAAACGAACTGATAAATTTTTTATCATTTTGTCCTTACTCCAACTCCATATCTCACATAAAGGTGTTTAGGACACACACTCAGATGGCATAGCTTGGAGGAAAAGCTATGCAATAACTTACCAAAAAGTAGTAGTTGAGTATTGTAATACATGGCCGCTAGCTTGTTGCATCCGTCTTAAACATCTGTACAAGTTTGTTAGGTAGGAAGTCCATTGATAGCCATCCTTTGTGTTAATCAAGGGTATATATCACCGATGAGGTAAGGGCATACGACATAACCCTACAAACTGATCCGGTAGGAAATAGCAAATGGGTCATGATCAAGACTTAATATCCCCAAAAGACTTGAAAGGACATGCAAACACTATTATTATGTTTTGCGAGTTGGAGAAAACGACTAGTTGGGATTGTTTGTTACTGACCTTTTTAAAGCTCGCTTGAGTAAGAAACACATTACAGCACCCAATCCTTTTGAGTTTCTTAATAATCTTGATGCCTTTCAAGACACAGACTGTAAAAGGATCTCAAACCTCCAAACATGTCTAACAAAATCGACGTCATCTAGCCATTGTTCTTGAATTTGTTGGTGCAGATTTTGTCCTAGTGGAGTAGATTTTCAACATGGTATTTGAGATTAAGTTTTAATTAAGATATTCATTAACTCATAGATTTGGACGGATTTTTATAAGAAGTATTTTCACATATTCGAGGCAAGAGAATGTGTTAAAAATCTAATGTATATTCCACATTATTTATATACCGTGTCTTCCCTTTTAGCAAATTAATTTTAAGAGAAGAAGTAAGTCTTCTAACAAACGAGGCAAACTTGATTATTTCACATGCGACTACCTGCCTATACGATGCGGTATTATGCCAATCTTAGATTCTAGTGTTCCTTCAGTTGGATGCTGTAACTGCTAACTTCCTTCGCGACTTCTACAATCCACCTACCTCTTCCCAAACTGTGGGGAAAAGAAAACCACAAGCTAGGAGTTCGAGGTTGTTGTGACTAGGGATACTAATACTTCCCCAGGTAGCTTCGTTTTTTGTTGTATCCCAAAAGTTCAATCATGGCTATCCACGTCTCATTCTGACCTTATGGCAGAAAGAACAGGAGTTTGAGGTTGTTGTGACTTGAGTATAATAATACTTCGGAAAGCAGCTTCATTTTCTGTTGTACCCCAAAATTTTAATCATCACTATCCATGTCTCATTCTGACCTTATGGGAGAAAGATCAGCGCTGTAATGAAAAATCCTAAGGAGAACCTTGCTTGTTGCATAATCATCGTCTAATTAGACTAAAGTGCGGTTGATGCTTAAATTAAGCTCTAATACTAGCTTTAGGAAGATGAATAAGCTCTATACTAATTGTTGGAAGACTAATGGAGCTCTCGTTCTAGGTTTTGGAGTTAACTAGATCGGTCACACATAACACATATTAAGAACACCTGGGATTTTACGTGGTTCAGAAAAGACGATCTCTTCATTCGATTGCTTTTTCTCTTTATCATTGTGATAATTCGCCACATAAGACAGCAACATCTAAGCTTTCCAAAATCTCATACTTGTAAGGATCCCAGGAGAAAACTTAATAAGAATACTGTTAACTTCCCCTCATTCCTTAATTTCACTCTGCACCTAAACATTGTCATCATTATCTGATTGGAAAATGATATTGATCAAGTTATTTTGCGAAGAAATCTCTAGAACATCCAAATTTAGTATTTATTAAATGCTGCATCCAGCTGCTTGAGGATGCAGAAGGGATATTTGAAGTAAACAAAGTTTGGAAGCAGTTGAAAAATGAAGATGATTGTGCAAGGAACTACAAGTCCCAAAACCACCGGCGTGACTTGACCTTTACGTCAAATGACCGAGAAATGATTGAGAAATTTGATTGGGCATGTGGTTTGTCCAGCGGAGAGGAGGGAATCTGCAGCAAGTCATCACTGCAACAAGAAATCACCAAAATCATATAATATCCAACAAAATCTGGCCTTTCCAATAGACAATAGTCCTTGAGATGCTGCACCAATGTATTGTTTCTGGCAGTAAGGATTCTCAATCTCAAGGTGACTTAGATCCCACAACTACTACAGCTCACAAGACAACCTAATCTGGTGAACTCACCGGGAAGGACTAAGATCACCGGGGATCTCAACCCCACCAAAGCCATGGATTTTCTGGCCATGGCCACTGTTTGACAGTTCTTGTTCCCCTGGAAATGAAGCTCCCTTAGTTCATAGAAAACACTGACTTGTGGCAAGTAAAATTAGGATTCCAACTTCTATAACTAAGAATTCTGATGATAGTAGCATTTTACAAGCTATTAGCAGCTGGAGAATCTACTTATCGTTACAGTAACAAGAACATTATTGGAAGATATAAAATGGCAAAACAACTGAAAATGATTTTGCTTTTCTTATTGCAGGGCTTTATCCCGGGACTTATTTCCGTGAATTGCTGCACTAGATCAAGTCTTCTCTCATGCAGCAAAAGCGTGATGGAAAGTACCAATGATTACAATGACTGTCTGGTTATTCATTCCAGAAAATAAAGCAAAACGATTACCGTTCTAGGCCAAGTTTTGCTACATCGCCAGGCCCTGAGCTATCATCATAGACTTGTAGATCTCAACGATCACCCTCTCATCATACTCCTTGGTCGGACGCCTCCCGAAGGTGCCAATCCCGTCACACACAGCCCCGCCGTAGGCTCCGGCGGTGAACGCCCGCGAGTTAGCCAGTTTCAGCATTACGTTCACGTACCAGTCTCGAAGCCACAGCAAGAGCTTCCTGGGCGAAGACGCTCTCAGGCGTCGAAGCTTAGGCGTGATCTTGATCCGCCAAAACCGCCTCCGTGGAGTTGAGCCCAGCTGCACGCGTGCCCGGCGGGTCCGAGTAGACCGATTGAGCCTCACGTAGCCTCTCCTGCCCCAGTACCCTCTCAACCCCTTGTACATGCCCGCGGAGAAACTTTCCATTGTTGTTCCTTGCTCTTGTTTTCCTCTCTCGCTCTAGAAGGGGGAAGAGAGAGAGAGAGAGAGAGAGAGAGAGAGACTTTTAGAGTGAAAAAAGAAAGGGAGGTGGGTGGGGAATTGAAGGGGATGATAAATTTTGCACCTTAAAACGTACAGACATAAGGTAAGGGATCATATATCTCTGTATATGCATAGCTTCAGGAAAAACAAAAAAGAAAATGTACTTCAGTGGAAGATGGGGTGGTGATCATAAATGAGGATGCTATTACGTACCTGCATTTCACACGGGTGTCGCTGTCCTCATTGAATGAGATTGAGATGGCACGTGCCACTCACCTAGATCATGGCCTAGGATTAAACTTCTGTTTTTAACCATCATTATGGGACTGTCATCATCTTTAATGCTGCTTTCCTCTTCCCTTTTACCTTCCTTACCGAAAGAGTGGAAAAACTTACAGCAGTTTAGGCTAGGAATCCAAAACAGGCAAAACAGTTCTATTGAGTATAAACTTTGGACTTTTCAGTATTTATTGTAGAATGATGACTGTAATGAATATGCTTTATCCTTGTAGGTTTAGCAGTGCTGCTGGACTTCCAATCGTCATGATGGTGGCGTGAACGGAGTGGAACACTTAGGTGGTAGTTGAGGTGTTCTCCATGAGTTGTTTAGGTGGGAGCCAAAGGAGGGGAAATCTGTGGTGGTCTGATCTGTGCTGTAGTTGGTAAAGCATCAAGTTTCATGCCTTGGTTGGGGGGGTCAAAAGTTAGGGTAGGTTGTCTTCAGGACCACACAGAAAGCTGATGGAACATTTTGTTTCCATGGGACATCTCAGTGCCTATTTGAAGCCTTCTTTTAAGTTTCGTTTATGAGTATGAATATTTCTGCTATATATTTAAGCATTATATGTTTAAGTATTTATTGAGATATTTCATATTATTGATTACATCTTCATAGTCTTATCTTGTTATTTCATTAGATCTCCATAGTTTTATTTTATTAACTGAGTTGTTGTGATTTCTCTATTCTCAAAGTGAGAAAATATGTTATAAATTACAATTATCTTATATGATTAATGTTTTAACATTATATCCTTCTTACCTATTCATATGTCTTTCTCTTTCAAAAGAATTCTTCTTAACTCTTATCTTTGTTCTCTACTAAAGAACTGAATCATGAAAAACACCAAATAATAGAGTGAGTCATCTAATAAGAACTCGAATGCAACAAGATTGATCACGAACTAGAAAGGACAATTCGACAAAAGAATTTTTAGATGTCTCTGATGATGAATGCTAAGACTTGCTTAAGATATTCCCTATTCAGCATTTAGTGAGGCCTGCCGTGGCCACAGGTTGGCATGATGTGAATTGATGAAATGGGGTTTCCATAATTAAATGGTTGAATTCCAACAAGTGGTTGGCTTGTCTTTGAGCTTCTTTGCGACTTCATCCTGATGCATCCTTATCCACCTGTCATCATTTATTGGCCCGAGCAAAACTCCATTCATGATAATATAACGATAGTGGTTGTAATGTATACTTTCATTGTTTGTAGTGTCTTGGGAAAGGAATTGATGTCGTCTGAATGCTATCTGCAAAAACCATTATTGCACAAGGTCACAAAAATTGAATTATTTAGTACAATTGTTAATAATAAAATATTCTTGGGTTTCCCTCCTAGGTATTGGTGTAAGTCAAAGCATCTCAGCTTAACAATCTTTCAAGGACATTATGAAAACATCGAAAATTTAGTGTGGAATCATAGTAATTAATCTATCGGTGTTTCCTTTTGCTTATAATATTGCCTCTGTTCCTTTCATAACTAAGTGCATGGATCAAAGAAGCCATGGCAAGTGATTGTGCATAACGTGAACCTAAGTTCTTGTTGGATTTAAAAATCTCAAAGTTCTTTATTTAGTGATTTTGTAGATTATATTTACAAACAGAACATGGGCCATGGGCCTGGGGCATGGGCTCCCAATAAGCATTAACAAGAAGTTGTTGTGGTACATCAACGGAGTCGTTGTGGAGCATTAGCAAGTTAAGATTGGAAACATCGTACTATTTTCTTCTGACACGGACATGTTCCAGGCTCTGGGTATTTAATGTTGTTATTTAAATACATAAGAAGAAGAGGGGAGTTTTCTGTTAATGCCGGGTTTTTAGTTAGCACCGAAGGAGACTGTAGGTTGAATTAACTTAGAGAACTAGTCGTAGATACTCTTACTGGTCGACTCTTCTCATCAGGGTTTCACATCGCTAACTCCCAAGAAAAGGATTTGAGTTTTCGTCAACCATCAATACTATTCTTTAACACGTCCCTAAAATCAAGATGTGACACTAAATTTCCTTATAAGAATTATATATTCTCGTTTATATATAAAAGATACTATTTTTTAAACTTGTACTAATTTTTAATTTTTTAATTTATCAGATATATATTTTATTTTAAAATATTTTTTCAATAAATTTAAACTACAAGTGAAAAACAATATGAAGGGCAAGAATAAGCTTGGTTTTATTGATGGAATGCTCAAGAGACCTATTGATGCTTGGTTTCATTGATGGAATGCTCAAGAGACCTATTAATGATCCTGAAAAGGCCGAAAGATGGGATTAGTGTCATAAGGCAATCATCAATTGGCTTAAAAAGTCTGTGGATCCCTAGCTTGTGGCCCATGTTTGATGGATTGGAAATTCCCAAATCATTTGGGACGGTTTATGATGACTCTATTTTTATAGAGTTAATTTACTTATTTTTAGGCAATAAATAATGCAATACTTATGAGAAAATATTTGAATTCCTCTTTATTTATCTAAATTTGTCTTGTTTATGTAGCATAAGGAAGCATGGAGAAAAATAATGAATAGGGAGAACCTAATGCTTATTATGTGGCAAAATCATAATATCAATATCAAAAGAGTCAAGATGAGCTTGGGTTTTGGATGATTGTTATTAGATTTTCTATTGTTATTGAATTTTCTATTTATATAGAAAACCCAGTCATGTTAGGAATTCAAATCTTAATTAATTTAGGAGTTCAAAACCCAATTGTTTTAGGTATCCAAAACCGACTTCTACTAGGATAAGATCTAAACCCTAAACTCTATTTAACAGAAAAGAATAAGCGAAAGAAGGGAGGAGGAAATTGAGCACAACTCAAGAGAGACGCCAATAATTCAAGGTTTTCATGAAGAGAAGACAAAAAGGATAACAGACTTCTTGTTCTTGAATTCAATATGCATTTTTTATTTCTTATTATTATTCTTCCTCATTATTTCTTTATGTTTTAGTTTATTTTTGTTAGAACTACGATGTAACCTAATTATGATGGTATGAATCTTATGATTGTTATGTTTTGCAAGATATTTGTTTATGTGAAGTTGCATATTATTGTGTTTAATGCTTTTAAGTGATTAGCTACCACTTAAATGATCTGATTTGTATGTTTGAGACCGACATGATATGATATGTAGTTACTTCTTATAATGTGGATAATATCTATGTGATGACGAAACTTCCTAAATTAAATATGGATAGATATATATCATATTGTTTATATGACTTTTGATATAAACTTGGAATATTTATAAATCCTAATGCATTTGGTTTGTTTTAATTCACATAAAGAGATATAATGAATTAATGAGCTAAATAGGTTTGTTATACCTAGATATAGGATAGTGAATAAATTAGGAAGTTTCGCCATCACATAGATATTATCCCTCTTGCAAGCATAAATAATCAATATTAATACCTAGTAATTATAGTGAAATTATATGCTCTAACATATTTCGTATATTTAGTTTTCTTAGATTTAGTTAGTTAATCTTATCATCTATCATTTGGATTTGTTAGATAAATTCTAAGAGTTGTTCACCATTAGTAATTAGTTAGTTTAGTATTCATCAATATCTGTGGGACGATATCTTTCTTATCATTATATTACTTGTTCGACATGTTCACTTGCATTTAAATTTCACCGAATAAGTTTTTGGTGTCGTTGCCGTGGATTGGTTGTTTATTGCTAATTAATATTAATACTGAATAATTTCTAGGTTTAATCTAGCCTTTATTTTCTCTTTCTTTTTAAAACAAAAAACAAAAAAATCACTTTTTTAGTTGTTGAAAAAAAAAATCTCTTTTTCTATTGTTGAAAAAAAAAATCCTTGTTAAGTTGATATTGTTAAAAGATTAAATAACAAAGATGGAGAAATATGATAGTACACATAGACCTTTAAAAGACTATGTTACACCAACATTTTAGAGTGTCACATCAAGTTTTCAAAGGCTTACAATTCAGGCAAACAATTTTGAGATCAAGTCAATACTCATTCAGATGCTTCAAAACTCTATGCAATTTAGTGGGCTACCAAACAAGGATCTGAAAGCTCACATTGAAGCCTTTCTCGAAATTTGTGACCTAATCAAATACAATGAAGTCACAGATGATGCTATTAGGTTAAGACTATTTCCATTTTCTCTTAGAAATACAACTAAAAATTGGTTCTCTTTTCTTCCTGTAAGATTGATTACTACATGGGATGATTTGGCTTAGAAATTTCTTGGTAAGTTCTTTCATTTCGCAAGATTTGCAAAAATGTATAACGACATTTTCACTTTTGCGCAAATAGATAATGAAGCATTGTATGAAGCTTAGGAGAGATTCAAGGAACTTTTAAAGAGATGTCCACATCATGGACTACCCATATGGTTATAGGTACAAACTTTCTATGATGGGTGTAGTACAAATCTTCATTTTGTAATTGATACAGTTGCAGGAGGGGACTTATATAGTATAATACCAAAAGAGGCATTTAACCTCCTAGAGGAGATAACATTTGATAATTATCAATGGTCGACTGAGAGACTACCAATGCATCAAGCAAGTGGAGTCCATGAAGTAGATATCTTCACCATAATGTCTGCACAATTGGAAGTGCTCAATGAGAAGATAGACAATCTAAATTCTCTAATTGTGAGACATCAAAGTAGATCATGTGAATTTTATGGTGGAGCATATGAAAGCACGGAATGTTAAGTTGGTAACCCTTATGCTCATTATAATGATTATGCTAATTTTGTTGGGATTTCTAACATGTCACAAAATGATTATTACTTCAACACGTACAATCTGAGATGACACAACCATCAAACGTTTTCATGGAGTAACCCAAATGAGATGAGACCGCAACCAACATTTAGGCAAACAGAAGAGGTGAAACCTAATTTAGAGGACTTGTTTGCTAAGATGATGCAAAATGATGAAGAGAGATTCCAAAGACAAGAAGCATCAATCAAAAAATTAGAGGCGTAAATGGGTCAATTGATTAGTATGATCTCAGAGAGACATGAGGGTCCTTTGCCTAGCAATGTGGAGAAAAGCCCTATAGATACCACAGAGGCAATAAACCTAACATGTGGCAAGCAAGTAGGAGAAGATGATGCTGACAAGGAGATTTTCAAGGGAATAGATAAAGATGTCAACATACAACTTGAGGAGGCACCTAGGAGCAAGCTTGTTCTAGAAAATCCTATGCCCTTTATGCCTTCAGCTCCATCTCCCTACATATTCCAGAAACATGAAAAAGATAAACAATTTTTGGAATTCCTTAATATATCTTCAAAACTGCATATTAACATTCCTTTTGTAGATGTTTCAACTCAAATATTCAATTATGAAATTTTTTTGAAATAGATATTGGAGAACCTGTACTACTTCTTTGACCTTGATAAAAAATCTATACTTGAAATGGTAAACTAAGAAACCCTAGGTTTGAAATTGTGCTCAACATTTTGGGATTTTAGATCTATAGTTTCCTAGCACTAGGTTAAAACTTTCTATGAGGAATTTTATTGTAAAAACTATGCTTATACCCATGGATGTGCTGTAAATGCTGTGGTGTTTTTAGAAATTTTCTATTATTGGTATTCTTGATTAAGCATTGTGATATAAGCTCACTGTTAGCATTCATGTTTTCATAACAGCTCATCTTATCTAATAGTTATATCTTCTAGTGTTGCAGACTTTATTTCTATAGTGATAACTTGTTACGGAGTGATTAAGAAGAAAATAAAAAGAACTTAATCTCTTTCCCATCCGACCTCTCCCTTCTTAGGTTGCCTAGGGATCCAACAATGTAACCCAAGCAAACTAGGTTCTTTAGAGCCCAGTAGAAACAACGTCAGTATCGTTGAAACCCAAGCGAGCCAACTTCGACCCGGTAGAAACAACGTCGGCATTGTTGGAGCCCTGTCTTGGGCAGAAGTGAACGACACAAATCAACACTGGAAGGTCCAAAATAAACGAATTTAGCTTCGTTAGGGCCTAATAGAATCGAAGTTAGTGCGATAGGAGTTCGGTCATAGGCATAACTAAACAACCTAGAGATGAACACAGAGAGAGCCGACTGGTGTTTGATAAAATGCCTGAATGAAATCAGCTTTGTTGGAGGCCCATTTTGGGCAGATGTGAATGACTCGGTAAGCCACCGCTAATCCAGGATGGAATCGAGCAAAAATGGAGGGAGACTCGACCAATTGTGCAGGAAATGTGGCTGAAAACTAAATTGGGATTGAAATGGGGCGGAATTAGGATGGAAATCGTGTGGAAACATAATGGGAAATAGGGACCGAAAATCTCCGCTCCGATACCATCTTAAGAACTTAAAAACAGAGGAATTTGTTGATAATCGTACTATATTCCAACTCTGCATTTGTTTATTTTCAGAGTTTGAAGAAGAAATCGTATGAATAATAAACCGAATAATGGAAACTAGGCCTACTATTACCCAAATGGGTGGTAATGGGCCTCTATACAATTGGGCCTAGAAACATTATTTTTCTACGAAACCAGAAAAATCAAAGTTATTTTGTAGAGAAAGAACAAAGACTGCGTAAAATTTTACGTTGGCAAGGAGAATTGGAGGTCCTCAAAATAAGAGGGTGGAGAGTTTTGCCCTTGTTTGCAACTGTAACGCTAGCTTTCGCCATTTGCGAGAGACTACGGGGACAGTTGCAGTGCAAAGAGCGAGTCTTTAGGTACACAAGTGTGTTAGGAGGTGAGTTGATCGTTATTCGGCGGCTGATTACTTTCTTGATTCATATTCTTGAATAATTTTTCGGTAACAATAAATTTCTTATATTGGATAAGGATTAAGTTTAAATATAACATCCGTTTACTCATTGATAACTATTTTTGCAACAAGAACTTTTCTAGTAAATGAAAACGTATATTAAAAGTAATATGACATAAAATTTTCATTATTTTAATTTTTCTGAAAAATCTTATTTATATAAAAAAAAAAGATAAATATTTTTACTTAAATTAAATCATAAACTCAAATAAACCTTTTAAATGAATCATTTTAGGTCCCTAATCAGCCCGTACTTGCCTTTATATTATAGGTTTGTAACATTGGCAATAGGACAAAATATAGACCAAGTGCTTGGCTAATTAAAGATAAACTTGTTAAATGTGAGTGTTGTCTGACATTGCAAGTAAGAAATAAGCATGTATTCTATAAGTGATAAGAACTCTTTACCTAATACCTTGAGATTTTGGGATGAGTCCTCATATTATAATATGGTATCAGAGCCAAAAATAAGCTCTATTTTGTAATCTTTTATGTCCCATAATTGGGCTTTAGTCCATTTGTAATACTTATGTCATGCACATGAATGAGAGTATTAAAAGTGGGTGTTATTCTATATTAAAAGTGTGAGAATTGTCTCTTAAACTTATAAATGATAAGATTTTCCTACTTAATATCTTAAGATTTTGGGATGAACCTTTACACTTTAATATGGTATTAGAGTTAAGTTTTCCTTTATGTGTGTGCATGCAAACTCACTTTCATAGTTGGGGTAGTACCGTTGGCAAAATTAATTGAGCTTGGACTATAGGAGAGTATTAGTATACCTAGTCCCACACTAGGAGGAGAAAAAAATAAATTCTAGCCTTATAAGAGTCATATCCCCCTTCACGAAGCGTCTGCTCATATTGGATGTTAGAAGAAGCTTTACTTTTGTGTTATGGGGATGGGAGCAGCAAAAATGGACAGTTATTTAGCTCCTTGGGCAGAGAATTTTACCCAAGATCCTAATTACTGAAGAAGATCAAAGAGAAAAGGAAAACTACTAAATGAAGATGTTGAACCAGTGTTATTCGAGCATTACCTATTTGGTTTAGTATTCTTATTGTTTATATATAAGACTTATATAATAATTTTGTTAATTAAAATTTATTCTAAATTATTATAAATATGAATCTTTGAAAAATCTTATGTATAATGTCTCATTTATTAGACCTTCATAGTAATACGAAAGAGGGCAACTCCTCGATATATAAAAAAAATAGATTGCTACTCTTATAGTTATAAACTCGATTTATTTTGAATATCGTAGCATTCTTAATTTTCTTAGTATTTGTTACGTATGTATGTAGTGCATGACATGCAATCTTCAAACAATTTGTTTTGAAAACCTCGTAATTCTTCCACTATTACTTCTAGTGTCCGGGCTGTTTTATTTTCAGGGTCTCACAAACTCTTACCCGTTTCCCATGGAAATCCCATTTCCCCATGCAGAAGATCTAATGAATGTAAGAGGGGAAGTGGCTGATAGCGTTACGTCTACTCATTAGAGAAATTCACAAAGCTAAAGGTAAACCTAAACAAAAACTCACAAAAACGAATCCCGTCCTTCTGCATTTTATAATGATATTGGAACCGAAAAGCTAACAATCATTGCAGAAAAGCCAAACCCATAAACTTTGGGTGGTGATCTTCGAGCTGGATCACACCAATGTGAACCCCACTAGCCCATCTCCTCTCTGTCTCCTTCTCCGATCTCCATACAATGTGTTGGTCTTTATCTCTTTCCTTACATCCACTAAACATAAAAAAGTAGTCTCCTGACATGTGCAGGAGCATATTTCGAAACCTTGAAACGATTTCTCCAACCAAAAAGTGATGGACATGATCCGGAGTGGACTCCAGGTTCGCGGAATCCGCACGTTAGTCTTCCTTCTCTATTTTTGAGAACCTTCCATTTGACCTTTCGGAGGGAAAGCACGGAGCTGTATCCTATCAACCTTTTCTCAATCCACATTTCTCGCTTAGTGAAAGATGAGAAAACGTATTTTAAATTGTTACTCATTAGACGTTGCGTGCGATTCGTTCTTTATTTTGACTGTGGTTTCTGACAACCTGAGCTCTGTGGTTAATATAACAGTAAATATTTTCCCACTAAACTCGAACAAGAAAAGAACAATGGTTGACGCATATAGTCTAACAAGAAAAGTTACAAATTGCTTTATTCTTCAACGTTAAAGAAGTAACAGTTTACAGGACATTACACAAAACGGGGAAGCTAGAACACTTTGGCCATCAAGCTTCACTACTTCTTCCTTTCTCCCATGGAAGCTGGCATCATCAGAAGTGGGAAAACTCCATGGATCATAGTTCTGTCCCCAGCCACTTTCTAGTTTTTGGGATGGTAACTAACTTAACTTAATATAGTGCATCTAGAAGAGGCAGAGAGAAGTAAGTAAGACAATAATGGAGGAAACAAAGGGGGTTATATTCAAATGGAAAGAGTTAGAAGCGATGGCCGAAGGAGGGTTGTAATAGTAGTATGGAAAATAAGGAACAATCCCGCCTGGCGGTGCCTGCGGGAACTGCAGTGGTGTTTTTGGTGGAAAAGGTCCCGGAGGATTCGAGGACGAAGATGGCTCCCCAAACCCTGAAGGTGGTGATGGCGACAAGTAGCAGCCGTTAGGACATGGGGGCATGGGTGGTGGTGGACACTCTGGGAGTGCCGGTGGTGGTGGAGAAGGTGGCGGCGGTGGCGGTGGGCATTCAACCACCGTAGGCGGCGGCGGCGGCGATGGCACAGGGCATGGGTTTTCACAACCATCGCACATTGTGCATGATTCTTCTTGTTTGGACACTGCCGTTGCTATTGATGTTACGTTCGTAGTTGACGCACCCAAGAAGTTGGAGTGTAAGATGAGAAGGAAAGTGAACAATGGGAGAAACATTTTGATGCGGGACTGTTTCATGAAATTTCAGAGCAGAAGCAGAGGGAGGAAGGAGAGTGGAGGGGAAGAGATATAAAAGCAACGTTGGTTGATTGAGAGGGAGAAAGAAGACGAAGAGGAGATAGGGATGCATGTGGATTGGTGACCGCACCATTTGTCGGTGGTTTATCTTCTAGGGTACGAGCACCGAGGAACAAACAAAATGAGAAAAAGAAGTTCATCCCATTGTGCGTAACTCTTCACTACTAAAGAACAAGCAGATATGGGGCCGGCTCAACTGGCTCAACTCTTGATCCAATGATGATACTCTTAAGTTGTACGATACAGAAAATGAAACCTTCTTTTCGAAGGAAAGTGAAAA
This sequence comes from Casuarina cunninghamiana, assembly GCA_028551485.1. Lineage (NCBI taxonomy): Eukaryota > Viridiplantae > Streptophyta > Magnoliopsida > Fagales > Casuarinaceae > Casuarina > Casuarina cunninghamiana. The sequence goes on from CM052368.1 coordinate 10,038,079, forward strand.
GCTGGTTTAGAAAATTTATTTGCTCTTTAAAATTTGTTTGTTTGGTATCATTCATAATATATATATATATATACACATTATTTTTCTTATAAAAATTCTAATAGGAGAAACAATCTTCCCCTTGGAATAAATAGTGCAACATTTTTGCACCATAGGAGTGAGAAACACTACTAGGAAAGAAAATTGACCCACTTGAACCCTAGCTCTTGAGCTTAGCACAAGTTAAGTAAAAACTCAAGTTGTCTTTGTCCACCACTTTAGTCAACATATCCGCCAAATTCTCTACCGTGTGTATCTTATTCAACTTTACACATCCATAGTAATGTCTAATGAAGTGATATATTCTCTTGATATGCTTTGACTTGGAGCAAAATATTGTATTCTTGGTGAGAGGTATAGCATTTTGGCTGTATGTTTATATTGCACTATCTTCTAGCTTTTGACCAAGATCCTCTAAGAATCCTTGCAACCAAATGAACTCCTTTGTGGTCATGTATTCTGCTTTTGTGATTGACAATGTAACCATTAGTTGTAACTTGGACATCTAATTGACAATTGTTCCACCAATTATAAAGACGTAACCTATAGTACTTCTACCACATCACGATCTCTAAACAAGTTTGAGTTTACATAACCCTAAAGACTAAGCTTTGAACCTCTAAAGTGAAGACAATAAGAAGAAGTCTCTCATAAATATCTCAAAATCCACTTAACTGCATTTGAATGTGTCTTTCTCAGTTTGTTCATATATCTACTAACTACACCAACTAGCTATACAATATTTGGCCTTATACTGACCATGACATACATCAACCTATACACAGCTAATGGTTAAGGAACATTCCCCATGTACTTTTGTTCCTAAGTTGTCTTTGGACAATCTTTTATTAATAGCTTAACTGTCTCGCACGAGGTTAAGCCACAAACTTTGCATTTTTTTATATTAAACCTCTCAATCAATCTCTCAACATAGTCTTATTAAGATAGTTTTAGAACATCCTTCTCTCTATCTTAAGATATCTTCATACCAAGGATTTGTTGTGCCTTTTCAAAATCTTCCATTGCAAATGGCTCTTGAATTGATTTTTTTAACTTATCTACATTCCACATATTTGCTCTATAAACAAGCATGTTATAAACATATAAAACTAGGACAAGAAGATTACCTAATGGTGTCTTCTTGAAATAAACAAAATGGTCATTTGAGTATCTATCAAACCTTTGCTCCATGAAGTTATTAAATTTCAAATATCATTGTCTTAGGGCTTTTTTAAAACTATACAAACTCTTCTTGAGTTTACACACCAAATTTCTTTTCCTTTCAATTAAAGTCTTTAGGTTGATACATGTAAGGATTTTCTTCCAAATCACCAAGAAAAGCTATCTTTACATCCAACAGTTCTAGGTGCAAATCTAAAATAGCTACCAAACTAAACATAACCCTTATTAAAGTCATTTTAAAAACTAGAGCATATCTTTCTTTATAATCTATTCTATTTTTCTATGCATATCCCTTGACAACAAGTCTTGCTTTGTAGTGTTTTTTTTTTCATCTACTTCATTCTTGATCTTGTAGATTCATATTGAATACAATGTTTTTTTTGTCCTTAAGCAACTCAACCAAATCCCAAGTTTGATCAAACATTAAAGTGTTATACTCTTTATTCATAGCTTGTTCCCACTCGGCCTTATCAACACATTTTAAGGCCTTATGCCTAGTCTCAAGCTCATCTACTTCAGTATACAAAATGTAATTCAAAGATGGAGATTACCTAGAAGTAGCATGTCTCTCTTTAGTGGATCTTTTCAAAGATGGAATGGTGGACAAAGTGTGGGATTGATCTTTTTATGAACTTTCAAAAGATAAAGTTAAGGAAGAAGGCTTTTGAACACTATCACTTGAGCTTTCAAGTTTGCGTCAATAACATCAAGTTTTCTACATTTTCTCATCTTTTCTATTCTTATATAGTTTATCTTCATTAAAAACTTATCTTTGAATTTGTACATCTTCATTCCATCTTCTCACAAGCTATAACCATATTCATCCAAGGAAATAGAATGTTTTAGCTTTAGAGTCTAACTTACCTTTATCTTGATCCTTATAATTGCATATGTCTTATATCCAAATACCTTGAGATATAAGTAATTCAATTGTTTTCTCATCCAATTTTCTTTGAGAACACCAAGATTCAATATTATAGAAGGGTTTTATTTAATAAGAACACAATTATGTTAAAAACATCCCCCCAACATCTTTGTGGAAGTTTTGCATGATAAAGCATAGCTCTTCCTTTCTTAAGTATTTTGCAATTCATTTGCTTTGCAACTCTATTTTCCCATGGAGTTCCTAGGATAATCTTGATTCTCTTGATTCTTTCTTATGCATAGAAATCATTGAACTCTTTGTTATAGTTTTCTCCCTTATTGTCAAATTTAAGAGCCTTAAGCTTCAAGTTTGTTTGATTCTCCACCAATGCCTTTCACTTTTTGAACATTTCAAATACATTAAAATTTTTTTTCATCATATAGATCCAAGTTTTTCTTATATAATCATCTATGAATGTCACAAAGTACCTCAAACTTCTAAGAGAAGCAACTTGGGCTAGCCTTTATACACCAATATGCACCAACTCCAATTTCTACTTCTTTCTCTCAAGCCCATCTCACAAGAATCTAACTCTCTTCATCTTTCCAAATGTGCAACCTTCACAGAATTCAAAATCAACATTATTCAAGCCTTTAAACCTTTGCCTAGAGTGCAATACCTTTAGGTCTTTTTCACTCATATGATTGAGCCTTAAATGCTAAAATCTTGAATCATTTTGGGCTATAAATTGATTGAGTTATACTTTATATTTTTAAGTACAAACAATGTGTCATCTCTCTTATCCTTTATAATCACCAATGTACCTTTGGTGATTTTATAGCCAATTGTTCCAAATGGGCATAATAATCTTCATTATCAAAGGTAGTGGTTAAGATTATATTTTTCCTAAGCTCTAGAATATGTTTCATATCATTTAAGGTAAGTTTAGCACCATTTGATGCTATTAAGATGATTTTTTTCCCTTTAATTCCAGCAATCTTGTAATAGTGATAAGTTCCTAACAAAACTCCACCATAATCACTTGACAAGTAGCTTATTTTACATGGAATGAGATGATAAGAGGCATCTAAATCAATTACCCAAGAGTTGTTTGCTATAGCAATAGCATATAATGTCATTTGCTAAGTCACAGTCCGTTATTCCCTTTGAAGTATAAAAACTTTGTTTCCTAAGAGCATGACAATCCTTTTTAACTTGTCTAGTCTTTCCAACATTCTTTATCCTTGCAGCTTATAGCTGACAATGTTGTTGACATCATTGAACTTGAAGCTTTATTTAAAGTGCTTCTCCTTAAATCTTTTGAAAACATCATTAAATTTTAGCTCCCGTTTGAAACCTTGAGCACTAATCAAAGACATTACCAAAGGATCCCAACTAGGTGGAAAAGAAGACAAGTATAACAAAGCAATCAAGTGATCATCATGAAATTGGACTCTTATCCCTTGCAACTGAGCAAGATTTGAGTTAAACTCATTCAAGTGATCCTTAATACTCCTTGACTCATTTTGTTGCATATTAAATAACCTACACAAAACTTTAATCTTATCATGATTTGAATTCATATTCAAACTTGGTCCATAAGTATTAGAAAGTGCAACCATCATACCTTTACCCAATGTATGATGAAGGATACAACTTAACACTTAATTATCTAGATAGAGATGGATCATACCAAAAGCTTTTCTATCAATAAGCTTAAATTCTTCCATTGACATTGATAGGAGATGTTTTTCCCATCCTTGCAGTGCAACATACAAATTTTGTCTTTAACACAATTTCTTCCATCTTTATCTTTCACATATTGAAATTTTCTCCATTGAACTTTTCAATTTTAAAGTCTTTCACCATTTTAAAAACCTCTCCATTAAATTAAATTTTAGTATGTAATGTGACTAAACTGGTACTTTGAATTTATCCAAAATTTGTCAAACCAACTTTTAAAAAATCCTTCAAAAGTACCACAATAAGAGAGCCTAAAAAACTAACCTAAAAATTTCATATGCAAACAATGTTGCACAATTAATTAATGCATAGGGGCTAGCACATGATAGGCAATGCAATCTAGTGCACGTAACTCATGTGCCACATATTTGAGTGCAAAAATGGATTAACTTTGGTCGATCAATCTGTTGGGTTAGCTGCAAATGAATTGGAATGGGTCTCGAGTCTTGATTCATTTCTTCAAATCAAATTTGGGTTAGGTTAGGTTGGTTGGGTTAGGTTGACTATGTGGGTTAAGTCATCTTCACAAAACAAGTTGAAACAAAAACAAACCAATTTCAACTATAGTAGGTTGTCACTTTTTTTTTTACTACTCCATGGCACTTTCTAGTGGCTCAAACACCACCAAACCATAGATTAGGCCACCATAAGTCTATAAAACATGCATTTGCTTCCAAAATCTATCTAACAAGAGAGATTAAAATTTTTCCCTTCAGCCACTTAGGTCAATAATCCATGAACTTTAAGCCTCTTTTATGATGATATCCTGCCACCAATGACCATTAACAGGTTTGAAACTCATAGAGGAGTTGAAGAGAGGAAAATGTTAACCTCAAATGCCCTTTTTAGCTGCGAAAAGACTACAGTTGAACTTTTAGTCCATGAAACCAAAGCCTTATGCTTTGACTCCAATACCAATTATAAAGCCAAAATCATACACCAACCAAAATATATGCATGCTAACACCAAGATTTATAATGTTTCAAGCCTAAAAAGATACCTTACTTCCACTTTAGGGGGGGCAATTCTTCCTCTTTTCATATCAATGGCATTACAATTGTCTCCATGAACAAGCATACACAGCTCTTAAGCAGCTCACACATATACTTTCTCACTTTGCACTACAATTCATGTTCAAAGCAAACATTGCACTCATTACAGTTCACTCTCACACATAATTTGTTCACACTAACATGAAAGCCCTGTGCATAATACACAATAAACACTTGCATAGGTCATCTCACTTACAACACATTAAGATGACCATTATGTCCTGGTACTATTTATTACAAATATATAACAAAACACATCGTGCTAACACACGTTGGATAATTCACATCTCAAGATAAGGGGCTAATGAGGACATTGAACTATCCATGTGGCTAATAAGAGTGCACTCTTAGAGTCGTTAGCTCAGGCATAATGATAATAAATGTTTAGACAATAACAACTTAATTATGTTCACCTTTGTCTTGCAAAACAATGTCCTTTTTTTTTGTTATAAATAAAGTTGTGAACCATAGAACATTTTGTGGTTGTAATAATACAAGGTTGCATTATGTGTTTTTGATATTTTCTTTTTCTTTTTCCTTTATTTACTTCCTCCACTTTTGTTATTTCTTAGTGCATTTCGAACACAATTTTACTACTATCAATCCTTGGTATGCAAAACTATAATTTGTTGTTTCTTCTTTTTTCTGGACAAAATATCCTTTGTTTGAGAATGTGAAAATGCTTCCTTATACAAACTTTCATCTAAAAAACATAATATTGTATCAAATTGAATTTTAATCTCATGTTACAATTAAAAAAAATCATTTTTCTTACATATAAATATATCTTTTATTTAAAAAGAGACACTATAAAAAAAAAAAGATATTAATAATATATATATAGTTTCAACAGTATCTTTACTATCCATTCAGTGTAATTCCAACCATTATGTGGTTTCTCTCCAAGATCGTAGACTAAATAAAGGTTTTCTTCAAAAAGACTAATAAGAAAATTTAGGTTACAGTCCTAGCATTTTTTTAGCAAACAATCTTGAGTTAGCTATTTCCGCATTCAAGCACCTAACATAGGTGTCTTGGATTTTTAACAGTGCTTTCACTCTTTTTAACTCCCCATCACCTCCACACTTGTCCTCACGTCCCTTAGCAAAGGCCTAATTTATTATAACAAAGGAAACTAGCAAATAATACATGAATTTTACCTTATTTAGAAAGGAAGAAATGCAAGGTTGTTCTACCGTAAAAGAAACACAATGACTTTGTTAGATCTATTGGATATTGATGGGCTTCCTTTTGCTTTTGATTCACACTCATTCTAGGGGAGGTTATGTTAATAACGCCTAGCTTAATTGGGAGAAAATACTACTTCAAACCTTTTTTCCTAGGCTCGATATTCGGTTATGTGAGTTTGAATGTGTGTAAAAAAGAAAATAATGGAAGAAGAAGGAGGAGGAGGAGGAGGTCATTCGTGATCAGTGAAGGAAACCATGGATGATTGTTAAGCATGGACCAATAAAAAAAATGTGATGAGTTGATGTCATTAATTGACTTGTATATATTAAGTCCCCCCAACATCCTTCAAGAAGGAAGTTTCCAAAGTACTTTTTAAAAAAGCCCATTCCTGCTACATAGCAACAAATGGTTACTTTTCAAAAATTAAAGCAAAGAGATGGAGAAGTTTTGAAATGTTGGCAAGAAGACTCTAGAGCCGAGAGTAGGGAGGAAATGGTCATTGCGCCAAGATTTGGACATGCTTACTATGGACGGCACACCTACCAAGGTGTTAGAGCAACCTAAGTTTCTCGTCTTCATCACAATCTCCCACTCCCATTATTCGTAATAAGGGTCACTGCTACATTGGCTTGAAGATCCACAATTCGTAAGATCTAGACGTGCTCATTCTGAATTGCATGCTTACTAAGACGTTGGAGCAACCCAATTTCTCATCTCTATCACTGCCTCCCACCCTTATCATTTGTAAGAAGGGTTTTTGCTACATTCCCTTGAAGATCCAAAGTTTTGATTCACAAGATATGGACATGCTCACTCTAAATGGTGTGCTGGCCAAAGTGTTGGAGCAACCCTGTTTCTCATCTCTGTCACCACCTCCCCCCTGCATCATTAGCAAGAAATGTCATTGCTACATTGTCTTGAAGATCCAAAAATCTTAATTAATGGGGTGAGTTTCTTAAAGGTTTTAAGCTACATCGCCTTAAAACATTCAAAATCTTGATTAGCAAGGTGAGTTTCTTGAAGATTCTAAGATCTTAGAAAAATAAATTCTTGGGTTTTCTTGATGGCAAAACATAGCTTGATTGCAAAATGTGTTTGCTTTTCATGCCTTGATTGCAACGTTATCCCGTTTTGCCCTAACCCTATGTTTGGCTATTGAGAATCCTAAGAAAGAAAGAAAAGGGTATTAAGAATTTTTTTGTTTATTTTATTTTTGGACCTTCAAATCTTAGCTCATAATATTTGGGATTCAAAATCTAGGTTTTCCTTCTAATTTCCTTACTTTTCCTACCAACCAAACAAAGCTTAATGTGATTGTTACTTTTATCCTATTAACTTGAAATTGAATCATGAAAACCTAAGGGAAGGAAGATTGTGGGTCCTTTTATTCCTCTAGTTCCTTTGTCTCTATCTTTGTATAAAGATCAAATAGCTAGATTGTCAATTCCTTTTTCTAATTCTCTAGGTTTTCTCAACAACCAAGCATCAATTTAAGTTTATTTTCATCAAACTACAAACCTAAATTCTATTTTGGCATTGGCTTAGGAGAATTTGGATTTATCTTTTGTTTATCCTTAGAAGTTCTTAGAGTTCTGAAACACTTCTTTCCTTAAGTGTTGTAGAGTTTCCAATAATTGTCTTAGACATTTGTGAATGTACGATTAGATGAATGTCCTTCGTTATAAGACTAGTTTCTAATTGCTTTCTATAGCATCTTGCTTACTATGGTTCTCATTAACTAGAAATCTAACAAGTTTTGTGTTTTATCTTATGAAAAGTTGATGGTTTGAGTAAGGCTTCCTTTATTTTAAAAAGTTAGATAAGGTTTGAAAAATGGTTGATGCTTGGATTAAGGTACTATGACCAAAGCATATTGGGATCTCCTCCAACCATGGCAAGCCAAGAACGAACCTTGTTTTTGGTGTCTAGCTAACAATGGAAGATGCATGATCTAGGATAGCTTTACTATGTTAACAAAGGGAAACCTCCAAGCTTAAGCATCTTGAACTTTATAACAACTTTTTATTATTCCTCCTACACAAGAAGCAAAACACCCAAGCCAAAGTAGATGGATAGGAAGGGATGTGGAAGATGTTAGCTCATTTTATAGGCTTATATAATATGAAGTTATATCAATAAGCATAAGCTATTTCTCCTATAAGAGTGTATTGATGTAAATTATATCGGTTTAATAAAATTAGACAAATGTTTTCCTTGATTGTAAATATGGTATTGGCTAATGTGGGCCAAGGTACACCATTTAGAATTATGATAAGTCTTAACTATTTGGTTAAGCACTTATTAAGTTAAGTAGGCTAGGTCTCCTTTTTAGCTATGCATATGTACATGTGAATCTACATATATTGAAATTAAGTGCTACTAAGTTTTTGAGATGTGCTAAGGTAAGGATTTATGACTTTGCACTCAAATGACACTTTTGTCATTCTATTATGACTTGTTGCCCTACTTGTGTATATATAAACACACATTACCACTTTTATGTTGGTATCTAAAAAATAGACACGATAGAAATCTTTGTAACCAACCTTCTTTACCAAGCATAGTTTTGTCACTAATTTTTTTCAAATTCGGCATCTCATTAGCTAGTGTTATTCTAGAGAAATAGAGGGTAAAATTTAAACCAAAAATCACATCACATAGAGGTCAAGTCAAGTAAGTAATCTCATTTCTAGTGTTTTTAACAAAACCCAATTTTAAACTCATGATCGATGCATGATTTTTGGGCAACACCTCGATTGTGGTGACTTTTGTTCTAATAGAAGTTGGCTATAGAAAGATGGAAGAAAGCTCTATAGGATAAGTTACATTGATGAGAGTTCAATCCATTACTTGATATCATTTTGCTTCAAAAGATGTGTATACTTATAAAAATTGTTAGGTCTTTAAAGTGTACTGAGAATATGGTAATGGCATTGTGGTTTTACTTATGACTTGTTCACCCCAAAATTGTTATAGGAAATTTGCATGACTTGGCTGCTGCCATTTATATTAATATAAATGCCTTTTCTTTTGGAATCATCCAGATTTCCTAACCTTCTTGATCCAAAATGTAAATTTTGACTTTTTTTAGATTTAGGGACTTTATTAGCCGATGCCCCTGTTGAATCTGCTAGGTAGTCAAATTTGCAGCCTCAAGAGGCTCATAACGCAAACAATTGAATTATAAACAAAACGAACTTCCATAAATACGAATGCGAATGCTGAATATTAACTATTGCTATAAAGGAAGGCACTTTTTGCAATCACAAATCTATTTTAAGCTTAAAAAGGCAACAACCAAAAACTTAAAAGATTGAAAGAAAACGGACGGTAAAAGAGAAATCTCGAATGCTATTTGAAAGATGAATGGAGGAGCTAATAAGTCCTTTTTGGGGGACTTACACCATATAAAGGACAAAAGTTTCCTCCATCACTACATGCTTCTTCAGTACCTAAGGATTCTCTTTTCCCGAGAAGTTAGACTCTGTACTTTTTATTATACTATTAGAACCTAGACCAATATATAGAACGAATTTAAGAATAAAAATTTCACATTAAAAAACATAATTCTAGCATAAAAAAATTAATTAATTTTTAGATTTAAAATTAAGCTTTAAACTTTCCATAAATCGCTCTCGTGGAATCTCGCATTCTACGCACAGTGCTCTTAATCGGTGGAAAGGCCCAAGTCATGAACTCTGGAGTTTCGCATCGCCAATAATGGACATCAAGAATCTGTCTACAAGCACTTAGTAGCTGCAACAAGAAGGCTCCTTTTCATGGCCAAATTCAGCTACTGAACTGCGTATTTATTTAGCAGCACGAAATTGTATTTTTTCATATTCTTCAAGAATTACTTTAAGATCATTCCATTAAGCCTCACAAACTTATAATTATATTATAGCTTTGGTCTCATACAAGTTAAAATGAACTAGAAAGAAAAACAGAATCTCCTCAAAACCATTCTCCACGAAGCTCTCTCAGAACCCTGGAATGTGGGAGATCGGGGTCTCCACGCATAGCGTTCTGCTTCCATATCTCAGTGGCCCTCCTAAGTGCCTCCTCCGCCGTGTCAAGCTGCTCCGGCAGCCACCCAACTACGTCTCTACGACGACCGTAATCTTCGTTCGCGTCCGCTGTCCCGTCTGTGGCTCTGGTAATGGGCTTCCTTGTATCGGCCACCTTGATCTCCGACAGTGGCGAGGCTTTGTGATGCTTGTAGTACTCTCTATCATCTTCAACTCTTTCTTCTCTGTTTGGCTGCTCTTTCTCCTTGTCTTTTGGCCATGGTGTGCCGTCAAGCCCTGCACAGCTGAATTCTTCCAGGCTTGTTGTAGTGTAGCTACGCTTCTGTTGGATGATGGGATCGGCCGGGGGGTTCACGCCGGTGCTTTCCAGCCTTGGAGAGGAAGCATAAGGTGTTCTTGGAGGCTTCAATGGTCCCGTCTCGTTACTGGGTTTGTGTTCCGTTTCCTTCTTGCTCGAGTCATCGTCATCCAGGGGGCTTCCTTGACCCTGTAAATTCCACACATGTATACTCAAAACATTCAAACTCAAAACTCAACACGCAGTTTTTCCCAGGTAGAAGAGAAAGACTCATACCTCATTTTTTCTGTAATACACATCAGGCCCAGCTTCGACCTCTCCAGAATGAACGTCAGGGTCGGCGGTGCGACCCGCCGATGACGAGGCAAGTCCTCTGCCAAGAGCTTGACCACGGGCTAGAGAGGGAAGCCAAGGCGACCTCCTTGCCGCGACTGCTATCCTCGATTGCATCTTGCCTTTCCTGCTCTTCTCTAATGATTCTCCGGTGTCTTTGACCTTCGTTCGATTGAGAGACACAGAATCGAAGCTGGTATGTTCCTGAAAACAGAGGAGGGGAACTTTCAGGTGAAGAAGACACGTGTGTAGCCGTAGCGACGTGCAAGCAGTTTAGAGTGCATTGGTGTGCCTTGCGTGTCGCCTCGCGGTTCTTTTTCAAGAGGCATCTCCATCTAGAATCATGGAGAGATTGGACTAGCTTTAGAACAATAGAAGCTTGGAGAAGCTGCTTCTTGAATCTAGAAAGAATCACACAGTTGATTGTCCAATAATAGTCTAGTCTTGGAAGTGAAGAAATATACAAGGTGTTAGAATAAGTAAAAGAATAAACTTCATCTATTTTCAACAAATTATCTCTAAAAATAATGAACATTCATAATTTAGACAATTCCAACTTATTTTAAGATTTTAAAATTTTGATATCAAATGTTAGACTGCATATTGGTCCATCTGGTTGTCCTAGAAACTAAAGGAAGGAAAGCCATACCAGGAAGACATACCAGGAAGGTACTTAAAACTGTAAAAAAATAAAGACAGAGTCCTCTGCCTGGGGAAAACGAAGAGACAAAAGATGAAACAACAAAGAAACTTCGCACCCGAATTCTTGCCCATACGTACAGACAGCGCCCTTCGTTGCTTTTTGTCCTCAACGATGAACGGAATAAAGAAATTCCCAAATGGAACCATTCTACTTCTTCGATGTGGCGTGGTCCAATCGAAACCACGATCTGATATGTAGCCAAAAGAAGTCCAAGAGGTAGAGTGTACCGCTATAAAAATCCAAATTATCTCTTCTGGTGACTAAAAGTTTGGAATGCAGCCATTCAGTATTTTAATACTTTAGTCTCTTGACTGGATGATAGTAAGTTTTAATCAATCCATGAAGTCAGTATTATGATTAATAAGCAGATCATGCAGAAAGTGCATACACAAAAAATACCAAAAAATATTTAGACTATTACGTGATTCAAGAGGAAAAATTCTTAGATCAACCAAAATCAATTCTCTTATTATTCGAAAGATTTTATATACTTAGAAGTTTTAGAGAATTTTTGGACATCTCACTCCTTAGTCACTGTAAAAACTTCAATTAAATGAATGACCCACATACGATTTTTCATAGTTCATTTTATAGAAAACATAGTACAGCAAGCAGCAGTTCTCTTAATGTTGGGTAGTGGCATTACCATCAAGATTCGGATACAGGATTCAACTTTGGTTTTATTGATTAGAAGAAATACAAATACAATCTTGATCTCCTGGGGCTTACACTGCTTATTATGTAACAGCATTTCAAACATCCAGTCACCTAATCTTACGTCTCACCTACTCCTAAAAATGGAAATAGTAAAACATAGAGTAGTCTAGACTACACAGTTAAACAACAACTACTCCTACACCGCTCAGCCAATATTCTTCACAACTTGGGTTTATCCCTCTGCCCAAGATTGGAACACACGTCGGCAAGGAAAGTGAAGAATGCAGCAAAGAAGCACAGAAGCCATGACAATATGAGCACTGTCCAGTCCCAGATATTCCTCTTCGGGAAGTGTCCCCTGTCTGATACGAGCAACGCTCTATAAACGGCTTCTGATAAGGCATAGGCTGTGACAGGATCTGATTCCTCTGCAAGATATCCGTACTCTGTGAGGCATACAATGTCATACACCCCTGTGGTCTCCGATATACCCAGCCATTCACATATCTTCAGGCGGCCGTCGATCCTCTCCTCGGTGGATAACATGTCGCCATGTGTCAAGATCAGGAGAGGGCTCTCATCTGCATTCCCAGTTAATCAAACATATTAGTGAAGTTATAGGAGCATTCTGATGTGGAACATTTAGGAAAGTCAGGTTGCTTTGTAGAAAAGTCATCTCCTGGGTAGGTAGGAGTCACAGTTAACAGGTCATAATCCTCTTTTTGTAGGACAGAAGGACTTCAAAAAGATTTAGTGATGTCAGAGAATAAAAGATTAAAGAAAGTCATGATACAGTTATTGTACTAGTACAAGCAAAGACATGGACTGACAGAATTCGAGGAAACTTTACTGTCAGATATACTTTATTAGAAACAAGCTCTTCTGTTGTGGTTAATGATTAGAGCTTTGAATTAACCATGCTTACATTGGAGTTATTTCTATGATTGAATATCATAATCATTATGTGTTTGATTATGTACTCAGGAAATACTACTGAAATCAAAGAGTTTTTATGAGACAGATGCCTTACTGGATATTCTCAAAACAGAAGAGCAGAAGAGCTCCCGGATGGCCTCCAGTGCCTTGAAGTCGCCTGCTTTTGAAGCCTTGTAGATCTCTGCTATGTTGGCGACCACCATTGCAAAATTCACTTTTCTCCTGATAAACTTCGAAGGTGATTTTGAGGTAAGATTCTCAATATCATGTCTGATCAACGCGTCATCGCCCGACCTTAAGCATGGCTGATTATGATGAACTCCGTCAGTTATCCAACTGCTCAACTCTTCAAGATTCTCAGCCATTTTATCTTGTTCAAAGCCCCTTGAATCGTACACGCAAAACCCGCTTTTCATAGACCTCGAAACATTGTGCTCTTCCATGAACATGGTAGTGTAGTTGGAAGAACTTCCTGCAAATATAAGACAGAATAGCAATTCAATTTAAGGAAGAAAGTTACAAATAACAGACTGGATTAGAGCTTTTACTTCTGTGGCTTACCTAGTGAAGTTTGAGCAAATGGGATGATTCCAGACCGCCCAAGGACGCTGTACATGAGGTTCACAAGAGAGCTTTTGCCAGAGCCAGTGAAACCCGCCAAGAGAATCGTGATAGTCGGTGGAATATCCATCTCTTCCTTGCTGATTCCTCCGGTAGGCACCCAAAAATCCCCCGAACGATAGATCTGCAGCTTGTGCCGGAGCTCATTGAGCCCTTCGGGAGCAACCAAAGCCAGCCTTTCCATTTCCCTCAGCACTTTAAGCCTCGGCGTCAGATTCGAAACATCTGGGAGGTCATACTTGAGCATAGCACATTCATCAAAGTCGGCAGCCGAACGCCACCAACAATAAGCTGATCTTGATAACTCATGCTCGTCGTCATCAGAGGAAAATAGTTGGTTCTTCATCTTTCTTCGAACTTCTGGGATTGTGACAAAGATGGAAGTAAGTTGTCGATTCAAGAGCTCCGTCAACAGCTCGGTTCTTGCTCTTAATTCCCCTGTTGCATGGAAACTTCAGCGAGTATTGGGAGACAAAAAGGTCCTACGTGGGTTTGTCCGGAACCCGGCGCAGAGTACAATTTCACTCACGGGTCGGCCATCATTGGAGAAGATGGTTCCTTGCTCTTTCGTATACAAACCTCTCCCTTTAAAGTAAATACCCATGCAATGTAGTTCATATATACAAAATTCGTCGAGACAAAAATTCACAACTCCGTTTGATTTGGTATACCAAGGTAGGTCTGCTACAGAAGTACGGAATCGGGTAATTTCTTGGTCCTTGGCTCTTACTCGTGGGATTCAAGTGTAGAAGGGACAGACACTGATTGTCCCACGAAAGGACTGGCTCCTTGCACATGGAAGCTGCAGTGAACAAAGTAGATTCTTCCACTCTTGTCGCTCCTGGCATGGATTTGTTCACATTATTCTACATCTACTTCTATAATTGGAATGGTCTTTCTACTGGGGTGAAAGGGTGAAAGAAACAGGAGAAACCCAAGCTTGGAAACAAAAGACGGTGATGAAACAGGAAACATCCCCTTTTCTCTAGCTTTGGCAGTTTCCCTTTTATTGAGTCCGTTAGTTCGCAGAATTAAAATTTGAGGATGAGGACAAAAATAATTTTAGCAATTTCAGGCTTTCTCAAGTTGCCTATATAAATAGAAGATTTAAAAAGACTATATATACCAGAGGAGAGATTATTTGATGACTTTTATGTATATAAAATTCTTAAATAATAGTAGATCAAGCCTCAGTTGCAAATAGAATAAGAAACAATAAGTATATGGTTGATAACGGAGATCAGAAGGTAAAATAGTTTCAAAAAGACCAATCATGTATTCTTACCAGAAGTAATACAACCAAACAAAAAGAAACAACTAAGAAGAGATTTTTCTTGGGTTTCTAGTCAGAAAGATCCCTAATCTTCATCAAAATTGGATCTCCACAAGGAGTAAATGAATAAATGTCTTTCCTCATATCTCTCTGAGCTAGAGGGAATGCGGCGTTGCTCGTTATAGGTGGCTTCCTCCTGCAGTTGCTAGGGTTCTCACAATTAAGAAATTTAGCCCGACTCTGGTGAAAAGAAGATGTGGCTATCGCCACTTTAGATCGACTACTGGAAGAGAAGAGTGAAATACTCTGGGATCCATTCATCATCCTTACCACCCAATATCCATAAACATTAAATAACCAACTTAGATCGCAAACTTCATTCCACTGCCAAACAGAAATCCTGCAGGATTTCACATAACAAAGGTCATGACAGATAATTTTGGTGAACTGGCAGGACAATCTAGAAAGCCCAGACCCTGCCACAAACCGATTTGGTCTAGGTGACCAGTTGCAATTAGCACAAAATTTAACCAAAAAAGCACATGAAAACCGCAAATAGACCTCTCAGGTGAGAACCTCAGTTACAATGCAGGTCATCTCCATCAGTTTTACCGAATATACATTCACATTTATGGTTGAGTGGTTGAGGTGGTAAGCTAGCTACCTTCAACGGAAGTTAAAGCCGCCAGAAGGAACAGAAATTTCATTCCCTCCACAGCTGAAGCTAGTTTGGGGGACTTCACCTGGGGGCAATGGCTCATCATCATCCCCAATCCAATATCTCTCAAGAATCTTCACTGCCTTCTCGTATATCTCATTGTTGTCATGACTCTGAAGATTTTCAACCTTGTCTAAACCATCAGCATCATCAATCAATTGCACGTACAAGTTTACATCTGTTTTGCCTATATTCTTCTCAGCTTCCCCAACCCTCAGAATGTTCTCAAGTCCATCCAAGGAAACTGTGACAATTCTTGGGTCTGGACAAATAAGGAGATCACATAACGGCTTAATGCACCCCTGGCTCACGAGGTACCTACCAGATATAAATAGACCAAACACATACATGCATCATGATTATTTCCCAAGATTATTTGAAGGGTGGAAAGGATGATTGCAAGGAAATTAGTAGTACTTGATCTGATCATGGATGCCACCAGATAGAGCATTTGAAATTGCCCAAGCAGCTTCTTTCTTGACCTCGAACTCTGCATTTTGAAGTAGTTGGAGAAGGGGAGGAATGATGCCAGCCTCAATTACAGCCTGCAAAGTTTATCCAAAAAACATAGCTCAATATCACCTCCACCATATATCAACAAGAAATGACTTTTCACCACAATAATACAGCAATAACCATGTTTCCTACATTGGGTCCTTGCTGCCGCATTTAAGCATGAAAATTATCATAGATGCAAATATTTATTGAACGAAATAAGGAAATGAAATACAATCATTACAACGTCCTAATTAGTGCATGCATTTGTTGCAGATGAAACTTGCTTACCTGTATCTGATTTACATTTCCAGCTGTGATATTTGAGATCGTCCAGCAAGCTTCCTTCTTGATGCTCTTCTTATTATTTTGTGTCAACAGGCTCAGAAGGCAAGGAAGAGCTTGATAATTTATTATACACTGCAGCATTAAATTCCATTTAAGAAAAGCAACGCAAGGCATTTTAAAACTGACAAAGATGCCATGTTTCATTTGGTGACCAACATTCCAAAACTAAATTAAGAATTACATACACACGATTCATGAAAAAAATACAGAGAGAAAAAAGATGAAAAGGAAAAAGTCTACTATTTATTTGCAAGGATTGCTTGAGTAGGGCACATTGGCATGGTTAGACCCTCCGGAAGGATCTCATACCCACTATGGACACTATATTGCGGTGAGCAATACGCATAAGTATGAAATACATTAATTTCCTGTATAAATTCCAGCAAAACAGAAAACAACTGCCGCTGGAGCGTTTTATAGATCTATGATTGCAAAAACAGAGATTCTATCCATCCAACCAAAGATAAAGAGAATAGAATAATACAAAGCAAAACCCAATTCCAACAAACAAGATTAAAGAGAAAATAGTATGAAATATATTACTATTGCACACCTGAGTTTGCATATCATCTCCAGTGACAATATTTCCAACTGTGCGAAGGGCGGGAACGAGCACCGTTGCAGAGGGATGACTAGCGAAACAGAACTTTCAACCATTAAAATCTGAACCAAAAACTAATTCAGATGAGCTAATTAAACCAACACTCACCTAAGAAGTTGAACAAGTCGGGGGCAGGGACCTGCATCAACTACAGCTTGGATTCTGTCGCTTGAGCCATCTGAAATATATGATAGCGCCCAGCACGCATCAGTGAGGACTTCCTCATCATTTGAATGTATAAGACGCTCGAGAGCTGGGATAGCTGGCTTCATCTGCACAAAAAGATTCAACAGCACATACAGAACACATATTTTGACTACCAGAAAAAAAAAAAAAAAGTACTAGAACCCTAATCACTCAGCTCAAATTTCCAACCTGCTCAAAAGAAGGCGGTGGCTTGCCCCTACAGAAGTTCGACAATGTCCACGTCCCATTTCTCAACATAGAAGGTTTTGCATGATCATTAAACTGTGCCAGCAACGGCATTAAAGCCCCATGACTAAGAACAAGATCACGACATCTAGGCGAGTCACCTGCAACATTTCCTAAGGCCCAGACGGCCTACAACCCAGCCACGGATTGTTAGCAGCCCCATACGATGTCTTACAAATCCAAAGACAGAAAATACTAACTTAATCCCCATTGGAGATATACCTGTTCACGAACATCAACACTCGGAGAGCCGAGAAGTTTGACAAATGTTGGGATGGCTTCATAATCAATCAAAACCCTGGTATTTTCCGATGTTCCGGAGGCAATGTTCGTGAGGGTCCAAGCGGCCTCAAACTAAAGAAAGCGAACACAATCAACAACAAACAAATTCCGAACTAAAATGAATAACACGAGTGCACGAGAAACTAAACCTGAAGTTGTGGGAACTCGTCCCTTGCAAGGAACTCGACCAAGCGGGGAACAACCCCGGAATGCACAACTGCATCAATCGGAGGGTTGCTCTCTGGAGAAACAATGATGTTAGGAACAAAGCACAGCCCACTTCTCACACAATCGAAAACGAATCCAAACAAAAGTTTTACCGCTTGAAAGCAGCTTTCGGAAATAAGTAGTCGCCTCGAGCTGCAAGCTTTTGTCCCCCGACCAAACCCTACTAACCATCGCCGGTAGACTTTCTAACTACATTCCGATTAGCAAACACAACACATTGACATGCTTATCGTTATAGAAGATAAACTCGAAAACAGCGGCGTATGGTATAGCGAGTACCTTCATTTCGGACGTGGGAACCGCAGTGAGAGAGGAGGGGATTTGGTGAGGCACGAGGCCTTCTCGACGCTTCTTCTGCAAGCTCTCTTCTCTGCGACTCTTTCGGATCTCGACCATGTTGTCCTCCCTCCGGCGACGACCCTCCTCGGCGTCCACGGCCACCTTGTACCGGTTCCGGCGGACCTCGGTCCTCGCGCTTGGCCTCAGAGACATTGCACTTCCCTGAACGACGATCCAATCAATCAAGCCAAGCTTCGGTGACGAAGGGAGCGAGTGGAATGACAAAGACAGTGAGAGTGGATCTTAATTCAAACAGGATACCGAGGAGGGCAGTGAACCTTCGTGCCAAACCGCCCGGGATTTGCATATTATTAACGGAACCACCACCAGGTTTTGAATTTGAAAGACGGCGGCGCGATGCTCCGTGCTCACGTGACACCCGCCGAAATAATCACGTGAACAATTTCTCTTGCTTTTGCTGCAAAAAGAATAAAACGGACTTTAAACTTCTAATTTAGTTTCTATCCTTTTTTTTTTTCCAATAAAGGTGCTTGAAAAAGAACAATTTTAGCCTCCTAAATAAAATAATTTATGCCTCAAATAGATGAAGTTAAAAGTGTATTTTTCATGTTGATAAATAATCATCTATAATCATTTAGTTGATAAAAGATATAAACTCTTTTCATATCTATTTTTTTTTTTATTAATAATAGAAATTTTATAAGTTTATTAAAAAGAATACGGATTATCAATAACATAGAAAAATAATTTTCAAAAGTATTAACGAGGATATATATAATATTATGATGTATTTTTGCTAATTGCAACAACACAAAAAAAAAAACTAAAATAAATATTTGAGTTATAATTTTCAATGTGTTTCTCTTACAAGATTTTTTCTTCATGTTCAGATTCTAAAATTAGAACATTATAAAACTGTTGACACGAAATTATGAGAAATAAGAATGAAAAAATGATCTGTAAAAGCAAAACGTCGCCGTAAGAAGTAGAACACGTACTCTTCCGTTGGAGCAGAGCATCAAAGAAGATAAGGCTTCGAAGAAGCAGGGTGTCAGAGCAATGGAGAAGAAACTATCCTCATTGGCGAAGGCCTTTACTCCGTCACCGATTCAAGAACTCTCACATCTAGCTCAACGATGCAACGCCATCAACCTCGCCGAAGGCTTCCCGGATTTCCCTGCCCCGCCTCATATAAAAGACGCGGCCATTTCTGCTATTAATTCCGACTTCAACCAGTACAGGTTGGTGTCCAACGCTGCAACTTCTCAAATTTGGCTTCTATGGATTTCTTCCATAAATTTAGCTACTTTTCATGAGCACTCTTATGGGTTTGATTAGCTTTTCACAGTACCTATATGAGTTGTTCTTCACTTTTCACTTTTCACTTTTTTTTTTTTTTTTTTGGTTTATAATTTACTACAACTATAGCAATCTGTGAGGAACAAAATTATGTAGAATTGTCCCCAGGATCACTGAATTGTATAGCTGCTAATCTGACTAATGTTAAGCCGAATAAAGATAGCAAGGTCAACTACCGTTTTAAAAATGCAATCCAAAATTTTTAAAGTGATGTCCAGACGCGTGAAGGCTCCACCTCTGGGTATGAATCAAACTGAATGACCGGAGAACTTCAACCATGACAATGGATGTATATATCTTGGCACCAGTGCAAAACACTTTGCTAGTGGGTGTTTTATTTCCACTTCAAAGGCAGTTGACAGCAACTGTTGCCATGACAGGCATGTGCAAGAAATATGTGACCACTTAGCAGTGATGGCGAAGAAGATGCATGGTTTAGACGTCAACCCTCTTACTGATATAGCTATTTGTTGTGGCCAAACTGAGGCATTCGCAGCGGCAGCGTTTGCAAGTACGCTCTCTTCTTCTCTCACCAGTTCTTACTATCATTTGTGTCAAACGTTTCTGTGGTATGACTCCATGTGTAACTCTGTCGATTGCTATGTACGGCAGTAATAGATCAAGGTGACGAAGTCATACTTTTTGACCCTTCATATGAGACCTACGAAGGATGTATTACCATGGCCAGGGGCATCCCAGTAAGCTTCTTATTATCCACAACAGAGAGCTTGGAATCTTGATTCTGTGAAAACTTTCTTTAGCTGTGGTTTTAAATTACTAATTATTTAGTAACGAGGGAAACAAATTGGAAATTACAGGTCTTTGTGGCACTTGACCCTCCTCACTGGAGCTTAGATCCAAACAAACTGATTCAGTCTATCACTGGGAGAACCAAAGCTATTGTACTGAACAGGTCAGTAAATTCCACTAAGGGGATACATAATGGAGCTTTGGTTAGAGCTTGTACTAGCCTATTCTTCGAAAATTCACTGTCCATTTATAAGTGGAAAAAGAGATTCAGCCAGAAGTCTATAATGAAATGTGAACTTAGGTTAGGCTCTTGGCTATAACGTTTTCATGGGTGATCTGTTGGATGCCCACAACATCTTTGCACAGAGGATTGCTATAGAACCATCTACATAAGGTCTTTAAGCGGAAAAGAACATGACAATCTGGCCATTTGACTAAATTCCCTCAGGTTGATATTTCTGCCATCCCAAGATTTAGAAATCTTATTGCTAATCATTTTATCTATTTCTGAATGTGTTTGCATCTTGGTTTGGAATTTCTTCAGTCACAAGCAAGCTTCTGTGTTCTCTCTGTTGATGTAGAGTGATGGCATGACTTTCCTTTTTGTCTAAGGAAATGGTGCTGACATACTAGAAATTACACAAAAAAAATGGTCTAGAAACCATAGAGGAACTAAAAGGAAACTTATAGCAAGTTCTTCCCAAATCACTATTCATTTGGATCTATCCTTCATAATTAAGTATAACATATGAAATTGCTCAAAATATCTCCAAAAAGCTAGTTTTTCTTGCATTATGGATATGTACTAACACCAAGTTCCACAGTCCTCAGAATCCAACTGGCAAAGTTTTCAGTAAAGAAGAACTTGAAACTATTGCTGAAGTATGCCGCACAAGGGACCTTCTAGCTATTACAGATGAAGTATGAGCATCCTTTAGCTTATCAAACTCAAGAATGATTGAATGGATTAGATGATTATTGTATGCACATGTACCATCATAACATTCTAATGCATAAAGTACAAATCAAATTTCTTCATTATTTGGTTCCATCTTATAGTTAATAAATCTCTCTTTACTCCTTTGGCTGGGGTTGGGGGTGGGGATTGTTGTTAGAGAATGTGTTGATGCTGTCATTAATCACACTAGCTGGATGTAATGCACAAAATAGTCTAAGAGTCCAGAGGCTTCACTGTAGAATTGGATGCCAATATAAATTTTTAATTCTGAGGTATCTATTACAACTGAATTTGTATGATGTGATTATGGCTGACACAATGATTAACTTCGGCTGAACGTAGTTTTGGATTATTGTTGATACCTGGATGTTGGAGCATGCGATTGTTCTAAACTTAATAGCAATTATTCTAAAAACCTAGTAAAACTAGTGTAGTGTGGAAGCAAAACGTGAGTTGCCATTAAATGAAAACTTAAACAGGGTTAAGCAGATCACTTGTGTGTAAATTACATTGAGAGAAGTTGTAGAAATTAGGAGTGACACATTCTCTAGTTCTCATGATGGCATGACATTGTTGTTTGTCTAGACCATGGTTAAACTTACATCTTTGATTTTGTTTTATGTTAGTCTTAGTCTATTAACTTTGTCTAAAAATTGAAATTTCCATCCATTTGCTGTTTTCAATACGTGCTTCCTTGCTTTTGACTTTTTTAATGTCTTTGCAGGTGTATGAACATGTAACATTTGAGAATGAGAAACACATATCCCTTGCCTCATTCACAAGGATGCAGGAGCGGACAATAATTACATCTTCCTTGTCTAAAAGTTTTAGTGTTACAGGTTAAAAGCTGACATCCTAACCATACCCAAAAGGATTTAACATAGATTTGCTCATGCGAGAATGACATTCTTTCTTCATATTCTTTGGAATTTGTATATCCACTCCTTGTTCTTACCTCCTTATAGTTGCAAAGTCTTCTATTTCTACTTTTAACTGCTGTACCGAGTTGTTGCACTAGGTCTAGAATTGCTTTGTAATATTGTTTGTGTTGCTCTCAGGTTGGAGGGTTGGATGGGCAATTGCTTCGGCTGCCATTGCCTCTACAATCAGAAACATTCATATCAGAATTACAGATTCTGCTCCGGCACCTTTTCAGGAAGCTGCCTTGACGGCTCTGAGAAGCCCTCCAGAGTACTTTGAATCATTGAGAAGAGTAGGAGAAAGCAATTGTTATCTTTCATCTACTTTTGTGAATTCGAGAGCCTAACCTTACTTGTTTAAGATTCATCTCAATTACGTCTCTGTTGTGCTCAGGATTATGAATTAAAAAGGGATAACATGATCAAGGTGCTTTCTGGTTTTGGTTTTAAGATTCCATTTAAGCCGCAGGGTTCATTCTTCCTATTTGCCGAGATTCCAGAAAGTTGTCCACTCTCTGATGTATGTGCTCTTTTTTCCCTGTTGTTATAATAACCATTTCAAAAGGATTCCAACTTTGATTTACTTAGCTTTATTTTTTCTTCCCATTGAGTGAGACATGAATTATGCATTTTCCAGGTAGAATATGTTAAAGAATTGCTAAAGCAGACCGGAGTTGTGGCTGTTCCAGGCCGTGGATTTTTTCATCCAAATTTATACTTGAATAAATGTTCTGAGGGAGATTGTAGGTATCAGAATAGATACATCAGATTTGCTTTCTGCAAGAGTAACGCTACCTTAGCCGCTGCAGCACAAAGGCTAAGTGAGCTTTCAGGGGCTACAGGGCATTTCAACTTCCATTAATATTTAGCGCTTTCAATTGAGGATGTACAAGTATAAGCAAAGCATTAGCAATTTTTTGGGTGATTATTGAAAGGTAAATCAGTAAGCTGTGTCCTGTTGATCAGTTAGTGGTATAAGAAAGTTTTATCTTTTTTTTAAAAAAAAAAAAAATTGGTATATAAGAAATATAATTTTTTTATTAAAAGATTTATTATCAATATCAAAAGTCCACTTAAGAAGTAGCGTAACTTATTATCTTATAAATAAGATTTTTAAAACTTTTTTAATAATGTGAAATTTATTGTCCAAATTTTAATACAATATTTTACTATGGTGATTGCATTATTAAATTATCATAATATTACATTACATGAATAAGACATGGGTTCAAACTAATAAAAGTTTATAATGATATTAACAAAAATTTTGATTTTACTATTGTATTAAGAAATTCATTATTTAATTTGAAAGTAGATTTTGAAAGTAATGGAATTCATTATCTTATAATTCAGATTTTTACTAATTTTCTTAATAACATGAGATTTATTATAGATATCTTTTTAAAGATAAGATTTAAATGGTATAACATATATATTATTTTTTAACACAGAAGTATTTTTCATTTATAAAAGAATTTTTTTCGTCACACAGGTCGTAAGAATTGGTGTGGAAGGCAAAAGCTAACAAAATCCGTGAAATACAGAAAAACAAAATCATAATATTATGCTGTCAAGGAAACAAAAAGAAAATGCTTTGAATGCGTTGACTGCTTCTTCTCTGAACTATGCAGTAAATAACGAACGGAGTCTCGCCATTGGCAATTCCGGTTGAGAGCCTGAGAACAGAAATGTCTTCGCTCCCGGACGTGGCGGATGAGCAACGCGCTCCTCTTCTCAGCGAGCCGGAAATTGTTCCCGATTCGTCATCCAACGGCCCGGATGCTTCCACTCCCAGTCCCATACCGACCACCGATCCGAGTCAACGATTCGCCTCTCTCGACGTCTTCCGTGGCCTCACCGTCGCGGTAAGTCCTCGTATCCTCATCTCCCTTCTACTCTGCCTACTGTGTCCCTATCCAACTTCTAATTCTCCGAACAGAGAGTCCTTAATCTTCTCATATGCTTGTTTTTGCAGTTGATGATTCTAGTTGATGATGCGGGAGGGGCATTCCCGTCCATAAATCACTCTCCCTGGTTCGGTGTGACTCTCGCGGATTTTGTGATGCCGTTTTTCCTCTTCGGTGTAGGAGTCTCCATTAGTCTAGCATTCAAGGTATATAACCTTTTACGGTAATGTTTGTCCTGGTTAGTATTTCGTCGTCCTATTAGGTTTCTACCGTACGATTTCGTACTTAGATTTTAGTTTGTGTAAAAAGGCTTATAATTTTCTGTTGTCATTATGGTACCGTGCAGAATATTTCTAGCAAACGAGTGGCTACAAAGAAAGTCATACTAAGGACCGTTAAGCTTTTTCTCTTGGGGCTGTTAGTGCAAGGTAAATACTCGGAACACTCTCTTAGTAAGACCTTGACAGAGCATCAATATGAAAAGCTTTAGCTTATACAATTATTCACTGTTTTAACTACACTTACATGCTTCAATACTTGCATACTATTGTAATATTTGTTCACAATTCAGTTGTCCTGAGGAAGTATTTTTGTGTTTATATGATGAATAAAGATCTGTAATTCTTTTCTTCTTTTTTGGGTATATTGTCCCAGGTGGGTATTTCCATGGGCGTAACCATTTATCATATGGAGTTGATGTGGACAAGATACGTTGGTTGGGTGTATTACAGGTAGCATTTCTTGGTTATCATTTTTTGGTGTAGTTGTCCTGCTTTGTTAGTTAAAATCGCAGATTATGGACAAAAGTGTTTCTTCCAGGCCCACTATTACCTGCTTCTATGTTCTGAAATATTTTTTCTTTTTTCAAATATATTTCATTTTCTGAGATCCAGATTACTGGAGAAAAAGCCCCGTGCTTTCGTTCCTTTTTTTGGTTGGAAGTGTCGATATTTGGAAGCTTGCTTCTTAAATGCATCTAAAATATGACTGGGATATATACTTTTTTCAATACCCAGAAAACTAGAGTCTACTCTGCTAGGTGTTCCTGGAGAAACTAATCTTAGAGATGGGTATATTAAAAATTAATAAAAATAAAATAAAAATAAAAATCTTGCATTGCATTTCGAACTTAATAAAAAGAAGAACATGATCTCAACTGAACCTTGTAGTGGCTAATGCTGCTACTGCTGACATTACATCTCCTCCTCCCAAATACTAGTTCGCAAATGTTTTGTGGCTGGAAAAGATGTTTAAGCAGTTTCAATATGGTCCGGCCTCTTTGGAATGTAAGCTTTGATCATGTTGGTTTGTGACAGAACACCACTGAATTGGTGCAACTGTATGCCAGGAAATTCTTAGGTACATAGCTAATCATCTGCCACATGATCTAGTCTGTGAGCAGTCGCTAACATGGTGGTATATCAACACCGTATAACCCTGTGCATCTCCTAGGTTATGGTATTAATTAAGTAGTCTATAATACTACTATACCCTTGCTCACGGAATTAAACTGGTGTGCGAAAATGCAGTTGATAATATTTGCATGTTTTGTCCATTCTAAGGATCAAAAGCTTGAAGTGCCATGCATTACCTCATGCATTGCATTGGATAAATGCATCTCTGACTGATTAAATCAAATTGAAGTACTAGACCTCAATCTATCAATTGGTCTTTTAGGGTTGATATAAGAACTGAATAAAGCACTTTTATTTGCTGGTGTAGTTTTATAAGCAGATGTCAAGACTCAGAACTTTTTAAGTCAATATGCATGTTGATACGTGCTTCTTTGATTTACAGAGGATATCGCTTGCATATATGTTGGCTGCAATGTCAGAGATATGGCTTGTTAGCAGCATCACGGTTGACTCACCAGCAGCTTTTGTGAGAAAATACTACATCCAGTGGTTAGTTCTGTTAGTTAGATTATAATTCGACTCATGGACGTGATTGTAACTTGAAAGCATGATGCAGGGGTACTTTTGTATTGCATATATGTTTTGGTTTTACAAATTAACTTCACGAACACTTCTCTCTCTTCTTTTCCAAGTTCCGATTGAAAGTAACACATATATATAGAATGGAACTAAGAATTGAAGATGGAAGAAGTGCTGAGACCTTAAAATTGTGTTAAGTAAAGAGCTGTAGAAATGCCAATATGATTTTATATCTGAAGAAAAATCTAGGTAAGAGGTGTATTGAATTGGACAAGCGAATAGAAATTTAAGCGTGAAGATTAGAAGCTATTCTAAAGTAACAATAGCTTATCTAGAAAAAAAGGAAAAAAGGAAAGAAAAAAAAAAACCACATATTAGTATTAGTATTTATGAAATGCCTATTGGACGTAGATTTTTCTGGACACATGGAGTTTTCCTTTAAGATCTGGAAATGGATTTAATGTTTAGTACTACCTTAGCCGTCTTTGGGATGCCACCTCCGGACCACCCTTTTTTCAGAGTCTAGTGTTGTCTTTAACCATGATTTTAAGTGATCAGGTTATAAACTTTTGGAACTTCAAACTCAAATATCCTCATTTTTCAATGGTCAAACCCTTAAACACGTGTAGGATTATTATCAAACTTAGTTGCGATATCTTTTCCTTTTTCATCATTAAAGCCTTAAAGTTATGGGGTCGGTTTATTGCCACACTTGGTTACAGAAATTCAGTTACTACACGCAACAAACAATCTGACATGTTGTAACCCTGAAAACGTATTTGGTTAGAGGGATCATCTAATTTCTGTCCTGGACCTTTGAGAGTTCTTTGATTAACTTATTATGGATGATATGTTTTTCCTCTTGCATTTGATACTTTCACATCCTTACTTTTGCTTATTTGTGCAGGATATTCGCTTTCTTTGTGTGCTTAGCTTACATGTGCCTACTATATGGCCTTTATGTTCCAAACTGGGAATCTGGAAGCATGACTTGGTCTGGTTATGCCTCTGAATCTCAAATTGTGAGTTGAACTGTATAATATCTGGTTTCTCCTTGGCAACTTTCTTTCAATCTGTCAATCTGATGATGCACATGTCCTGATATGGTTTTCACTTAAGACTTCTAATTGCCATCTCATGTTTCTCACTTAAGATGTCAAACAGCATTGCTTGATAATGATTAGTTGTTAGTATTGACTACTGGATGTCTGTTTACACGGGTGTATTTCTTTTCCTATGTAAGTTTCCACCCCCTTTTCCCATGTTGACCCTATTTACCAGACGAGTCTGTTATTTTTTATGAACATTTTTACTAATTTTACCTGCCAGACGACCACCTTTTTCAATTGTATAGCTATTGGACATGATTTTTGTGTTGTTGGTTCTGGATTTTTTTTTTTTTTTTTCTCTTTTCTTTTTCTGTTGTTCTGGGCGTTATAGGTGGCGGTTCAGCTGTTATTTATATCTTCCCCTTCTGCTTCTCATGCCTCAAATATTGCAATGAATACACTCACATGCAGCTATGCAACTATATGGCTAAGTGTTATTGTTATCAGGTGAAATCATTATTCGAATTGTTGTTATTCAAATTGCAAAAACCTAGTGGCACGATTGTAACTGAAAGAGAGCCGTTGTTCTGTGAAATGATAGATCAGAAACGATCTTCTTTATCAGAATTGTTTGCAGACATGCTAATAGCGAGTTGCATCATGCATAATGTCTCTTCTTTGTGTCCTCTTTTCATTTTGATTGAGTGAAACTTTTCTGTTGTTCCTCCTCTCTCTGCGAAACTAATTTAAATTTTGTATTGTTCAATAGGTTCATTGTGAAGTGAGGGGCAGTCTTGAGCCTCCTTGCAATGCAGTTGGTCTGATTGATCGAATTATTCTTGGTGAGCATCATCTTTATCAATATCCCGTGTACAGAAGAACAAAGGTTACTTGACTTGTCCATTTGTCTTAACTGCTTTCTTGGACTCCTGTGAATATGTTCTTAATCCTTGTTGTGCGTTTAGGAGTGCAGTGTTAATTCTCCCGACTACGGACCTCTGCCACCAAATGCACCTGCCTGGTGCCTTGCACCATTTGATCCAGAGGGCATCTTAAGGTTTGAACTGCATTCCATGTTTCCTTATCTATTCATTGCTATTATAAACTATTTAATTCTTGTAGTTTTTGTACAAAAGATGACGTACTCCAAAGCAAACTTCGTATCTAAATGCACTTAAAAACTTTCGACATTCCAGTTTTCTGAATACACAAATGCACTGGAGATATAAGTGTGTGATAGATTATCATTCTCAACGGTAGTTTATGATACTTTTTTGCTAATTTTTATTGTTGTTCAAAATTTCCAGTTCATTAATGGCTGCTATCACGTGCTTTGTGGGGCTGCATTTTGGACACGTACTTGTGCATTTTAAGGTACGGTGTTACTTGTTGCTTCATTACATTTATGCCTATGCAAGAAGATCGTAGTTTTTGCTGTCATCGACACATTTTGTTGTCTTGTGGTATTCTGATAGCTTTTATTTGATGATATAAACCTTATCATTTTGCCAGGGCCAGATCCAGAGGTTATCTTTGTGGTCCATGTTATTGTTCCCTCTACTAATTGCAGGATATGTATTGAAGTTGCTAGGTATGTCTTCTTGTAACAATAATTGTTTTCCAATTTTTAGCACTTTTTCATTTTCTTTCCCCTCAAGTAATTGATATACTGTATATCAGGCATCCCTTTGTGTAAACCCCTCTATACATTGAGCTATATGTGCATCACCGCAGGAGCATCTGGCTTATTCCTAACCATTATCTATTACATAGTAAGTTTATCCTTCTATAAGGTATCTCCTATTAATTGCCCAATTATGCCCGTGATGTGAAAGTGACCCAAGTTTAGCTTCTATGAGTCATTCTATCTAGTGGATTTCTGGGAAGTGACAGGAGTTATAATTTCAAATTAACCATCGTTTAATATGTTGATGCGCTGATGGATTTAAGCTCGAGTCTGTCTTGACCTACTTTTCAGGAATTTTAACTTCACCATTGTTTTTTCCACCTTTTTTATTCTTTTGGAAGAGGGGAGGGAGGGGGGTGTTCGGGGATGAAGCAGGGTGGGGGGTGGAGTGTCCTTCATGTTTTTCAATTGTAATTAGGTCAAAGGCAAACATTGTTTGGAATTTCTGGTACTCACAATTTCTCCACCACCGAATCAGTCTAAATTATAGAAACCAGTGTTTCAATTGACCATGAAATTATCATGGCAATGTGAAGAAGGGATACATAGGATTTTGCATCGATTGTGTTATCCAGGCGCCTGAGAGAATGGCGAATGTGACCCAAATTAAGTTTTCGTCAAATCAATCTCAGAGGAATGTTCTGAAGGTCAACTCTCACTGTTGGTGATATTTCTCTTCTACAAGAAACCGAGGAAGCTATATGATTGAAGAAGGCATTCTGCATAGGCGCTTAGTTGTTGTCTCTGTTTCTGTGCTGAGATCAGAACGCAAATTTAGACTCTTCATGAGACTATTGAAATATAAGCTCCACATTCAGATGCAAAGAGCCAAAAGTATGAAGGGCAATGCTTGCTTCTTTTAGTGTAGAACGCCCAATGATGGGAGACTACCCTCTGATATATATTTTCTATCTTTCTAAATAGCAAGGTCTTTCATATCTCTGCAAAATGATGTACAATTTCTGGTAGGAAAAGGAGACTAAAATTATGTGAAATTTGCGTGTTAATCTAGACCGTATTTATTTTCCTCTAAGAACTTAAACCTCTTTGATGCAGGTTGATGTCAAATGTTTTCGAAAGCCAACTAGATCACTAGAATGGATGGGGATGAATGCTCTCATTGTATATGTTATGGCAGCATGTGACCTTTTCCCAGCAGCCCTGCAAGGTTTCTATTTGCGTTCACCTGAAAACAACCTGGTAACTCTTTTTACAATAAATTGTTATCTGCAACCAAGTTTATAAAAGGCTGAAGTTGATTTAAGCAACAACCCCTCAACACACGAAAAGAAGGAAATAATAGAATCATCTTTTTGGTCCACCCTCTATTTTCGTGTGAAGGAAGTTGCTAGTTGACCTTAAGTTATACTGCATAAACATTTATGTTCATTTTCTTGCTTGTGAAAGTGGATTAATTGACATTGTAGGTGCGCAAAATTTTAAAACGCAATATAATTGTATGTTTCTGTTCCGGTTAATTTGGCTCACTGTCTAACTGATTGACAAATTTTCGACCAAACACGGCATGCAGGTTGATGGGACAGAAATGTTAATGCAGGCATTGCTTCATTCGAAAAAGTGGGGTACCCTGCTTTTTGTATTAGTTGAAATATTGTTTTGGGGCGTGGTTGCTGGTTTCCTTCACATGAAAGGCTTTTACATAAAACTGTAAAGGGTGATAAGATGTACATACTGTATGTCCCATGTGAATGACAAAATTTTCCATCAGGCATCAGCCTTTAAATTCTGTCAGGATACTGTAGCATGTGCATATGATTAGGGTCTCTTTCTCTTTTCATCCTTTGATGGCCGTCTAGTCAAAAGCTAAACTTTTCTGAGGATCATGACCAGTAATAGATAAGAGACATGACAGAAATATCTGTTTAAGATTATGCATTTTGCCTTTTCTTGATAAGTAGGGACACAAGAAGAAAACAAGGTGCTGCGTTGAAGAGGGTTTTTGCGTCTTTGGGTAAGGGGATAAGCGAAAGGGCCGACGGTTCCCGATGCTTTACACAGATTTAGCCAACAAAATCAAGGATTAGACAACACCTGGTGGCATATTAGTATTCTTTCTACTAACCACAACCCCTGTTTATGTTGTAATCTTCACATTGGTTGTAACCTGCCTTAAAATCATTTCTATATGAATAAAAATTATCTTTTGTCATGAAGTTAATTTTTAAAGGAAATGAACTTTTTAATTTGCTTTCAAGTTTAAGATTTAAATGAAGAGGATCTTGTTATGATCCACAATTTAAGAGTTTAGGTTCTCCTGTAATTTTTTTCTTACGGTGGTAAAATCTCTGACATAGTTTACAATCTCCTATAAAAAATTTTGTACATGAGTAAACTGTTTTTTTTTTAATAAATCAAATTAAGAAAGCAAAAAAGAACTTTGAACTCTTTTAAGATTGGTTCCTGCATCTCTTGGCCTGTGGAACCTGCTCAGCAGCAAGGCAGGTAATCGAAAAAACCACCATTTCGATCACATCACATCGGATTAGATACCGACAGCTAGAGAATTTTCCGAGGGAGAATAAATTCTCCTCCAAGCTCCCCAATAAAGTTACGCTACCGAACCAGACAAAGAACTGGATGCTTGTCGTAGGGGTTATTCAGGAGCAAGAACCATTCTTCTGTTCTTCCTACTATCTTCGCAGGTTCGAGAATTCTCCTCCCGACAATGGTTGAAGTGAAAATAGTAGTGCATTGGAAAGTTTATTTCCTAATGAGATGTCTTCATGCATAGCGTATTACAAGTAATGTGATATATTCTAATACCTTATCATAACAGTAAGGTAAAATTATGAGTTTTGTGAAGATAATTTTATCCAAATCATATGCTTTAATATTATCTAACAAATTATGAGTAATGTAAGGCATTCCAAAACCGAGTTAGTGCTGTCAATATCGCATGCTTGCGCTTTTGTTTTTAATCTCGGTGGTTTCTCCATCCGGCTGGCCGCCAGGGTTCCAACGGAGTCTTTGGTAATATTTTACTTTTGTTTTTTAATAAAAAGGTGAATTCTTACTACATTGTGGGAATCAACTTTGTCTCTAAAAGAGTTTATGAGATAAGAAACAACAGTGGAGATTGTCTCCATCTTAGGTCATCAGACGCTTTGGGTACTGCGTCATTCTCTTCTGCGACAAGAGAAAGGAAAATGTACAAAAAAGATTCCATGCAGCAGCTCAGCTCTCAGTATTCATGGTGGTTCCAAATCTTGGTACCATTTTCATGGTTGAAGTCTCAAGAATATGAATGTCTGGTTTGTGTTCTGATACAGCACGACACAAGATTGAATCATTCAGGTGAACTTCATGGAAAGCACTCAGGCTAAGTAAATAGTGACAAATGTAAATTTATTCAAGAGTGATTAAAGAGTGAAAGATTCTTTTTTTTTTATTATTTATAAAAATAGTTTTTTATTAGAATTTATTTCATATAAAACTTTTTTCACATCATTTTTAACGCATCTTATCATAAATAACATTGGGTTACAAGTTTTGAATGGAAGATATGTCACTTCTTGAACTTAAACTTACACATCATTTGAAAGAAGTCAATTCTACTAAAAAATTAACTTAAAAGTGTAGGAAATCTTTCTTTCTTTCTTTCTTATGAAGAAAATTTTCAAATAGAATTTAAAGAATATCCTCAATTTCAAATCATATCCTTTCTTACGCCTTTAAACTTTTAAATATGATTAACCCCATGAAAGGCTCACTTACTCAGGACCTTGACCAATAGATAATCAATTTCATCTTGCCTTCCGTCGCACAAAGCTGTCATCATAGTTATTCATGCAGAAGTGATATGAAATTCTCTGTTTCTGATGGACATGATTAACTCAGTCCGTGATAAAAGAACAATCTTTGTCATTGATTTCTTTTTACAAAGTAAAAGAGTCATTATTCCCCTCTTTGCAAAGGCTAAAAAGGAAAGCTAAAAAACACCAGCTGAAACCACTAACAAATATCCAAAATCCTCGGATTTGCTGCTTTGGCATATTTCATTTCTTCCTATCAAAGACATGACTTCTGGGTGAAAGGGCTTTCGAGCAGTCTCTTTCCGCCATAAACAACTTTAACTGAAGGTTCCCTCTGTCTAGCAAGATTTAATACCCGGAGGTGAATTCCAAAAAAGATTTACACGAGTTAATTTTTCTGTTCAAAACAACATAAAAGCCAGCCAAAGGCTCCGTCTGTACCGCCTTCTCCCTCCCTTCCATCGTCCAATCATTAAGTGGAGATAGAACAGAAAGAAAATGGCTACTGAGAAGACTACTGCCGAGGTTTCTTCCCCAGGGGTTGGCAGCATCCAAGACACTCTCACGGAACAGTCACCAAACGGTGCACGACCTGCAGCACCATACTTTGGAAAAGCACTCGCATTCCGAGCACTTTTTGCTTCAAACAGCCCTCGCACAGGAAGCAGAAAGGTTAGAAACAATGGTGCTAAAACGTTGCCAAGTAGGCTAAGCAAAGTTTCATTAGCTGAGAACAGTGCAGAACACTAGAAATATGCACTTCCATTGTTGTACTGAACTGAATGTACTCCCTGTTCGGAACTAAATGCAATATTGACGCTTGTTTATGTCAAGTACATTGAGAAATTGTAGTATGTTTTTCTCATTTAACTTTCATTTATGCACTTTACTGCCCACTGCAGCTAAATGTGAAATCAAGTAGTTCATGTACACAAATCGAAATCAGTTGTTCTTTTTACATAATCTAAACTTCATAGGGTTTATTCAGGGGCATGCTACTAACAGACTTTGAACTAAAACAAAGTGATGGATTTCAAAAGCTCTGTAGAAGATATGCAGGGAGAATCCCTTGTTCGTGGTCCAGAACAGTTACAAGAGCATTAGCATTAGCATTAGCATTATAAGGAAGTTATAAAGGATTAGAGGCAATGATTATAACTAGATCTTGGATCTAATTATGATGTGGGCATACATTATATGGGCTCAGTTTGGTGTGCAGTTATTACATTGGACTATGCCAGTATGGTTCAGCTTCCACCCCATTCAATCAACTTCGCTAGGCACCAGTCTTAGTATAGAAATGGCAATGAGATGGTCGACCACCTATCAACAAACATAAAAAAGAAAAGGCCAGAAAGAGAATGTTTTTAGATTAACGTAATGATCTGCTTGCTTCTTATTCCCAGAGGTGTGTCTATCATGAAACGGAAGCAACAAACAAAGAAATACGCGAGCTGAGTGCAGCCATGCGTAGAGAAAACATGGAAGAAGACAGGTCCTTTGGCAACGTCCAAAGCTTCTCTTCCCATTCGTTCACAATGATAAAATATAAAAAGAATGTACCTAACTCAGCAACACAAAACAAAGCCGTATGCGCAAACTAAAGTTTTGAACACACAAACCGGGCTGGGCTTCTAACAATGGACCAGTAACGTGAAACCAACCAAACATCCGTGCACCCAATTTAGTAGTTTTTTTTTTTAAAAAAAAATCTAAAAATTGGTTTCTAGAAAAAAAGTAAAGACTCTTCAACTCGTAGATTATGTCACACTCAATAATATGTCTTATGTTATGAAATTTATTAATAACCTGTTTTTTTTTTCTTTTTATTAATACTTGTGAAGAAGAGTATAACTTCTAACAACAAATAACTTATTACGGACTTAAGTTTAAAATCAAAATGTGTCTATTTTTACAAATATCTAAGAGACGACATACCTGATATTTTCAATAGGAACCCACGGCCACCCCCTGTGGCTATCAGACACGACTTCCTTCTCAGCCCCACTTCTGATGGTCCCTGCTTCGTCTGATGGTTCCACCTACAAATATCTCTGCAGCCTTTTGAGTGTCCTACTCATATTCATCCCCTCCTTTCCCACTGTACGCTTCCTTCAGCCACCACAAGCTGGTTATGCTCATCATCCTCAGGCCCAATCCATATCTCTGTCAGGAGATGTGAACAGCTGACTATTTCTCATGGCCAAGCTTCCAACTTATTCCTTCTTCTTATTACCCTGAAATTTCCCACACGCATTTATTGAGTTCTCTTGCAGTCTTACAACTTAGTATGTGATTCCCAATCAAACTAATAAACGTCTGCTAAATCTTTCAAGTGTTCGGTGAAGAGACCAGTATGAATATGGAGACTTAAAAAGCTCCAAAGGATATTCACAATGACCAGGTACCACCACTTTTCGTACCTACTTTTTCCTTTTTCTCTCTGGCAAGATTATTATTGATCTCTCATATATTCTTCCGTGGATACACCAGATCTTCTTGAATCCTTGTATCATGCTTCTCTTAGACAGATGAGAAGCACGTCAACTCACTTGGTATTCATATGACGTTTTTGGACGGATACAACCCATATTCTCAACTCCTTCTCATGAAGCATGTGAGAATCATCTGCCATGACCCCTTTAAATAAAGAAGTAGGCCTGACTGCGCAGAGTAGAATTCTTCCACTAACAGACGACATGTTCTTATGGTCAAGATAATGATCATGGGAAGGCGAGTGCACATGGACCCAAGGAGTTTGTCATATACATTGGACCGGATTTTGTCAGGGATTAAACCGCTGGATACAAATGGCTTTTTGCTGCATCGCTTAAGCATTTCATGGTTTCGGCATCTTTACTTCGTGGTCTGGAATCGATGCTCAAATTTAACTACTAAAAGTTTATTTTTATTCAAAATTTGACTTAAAAGTTGACATTTTTTTATATATATAAATTTCATAAAAAATATTTAAGTGAGATAAAAAAAAATCACATTACTTTTAATACAATGCTTTACTTGAAATTAAATTTTGATATCACATTAAAGAGATAATAATTTCAATTAAAAAGTTGACTTAAAAATGATGATTCTTTAAAAATATTTAGACAATTTGAAACTTTCCTACACCATTCTTAACATAGCCTACCTATTATTTCCTACAATAAACAATTGACATAACATAGCCCACCTTTTGTTTCCTACAATAAACAATTGTCAGGCCTTAATTGCTGCGGTTTTATATTTGCTAAAAAAGATGGTTTGTGGTCTTTGTTCTTCAATGATTAAAATGTGTTATGTTATTTGAACAAATTGCTCTAAGTCTTACAAATCAATTTTAAAGAAAATAAACTTTCTAAAATAATAATAAAATTCATGATTAAGTAAATAAGGTAATACTGGAATTCATGATTTAGATACGAAAAATCTGTCTTGAAATCACACAAAACCTGTAGATTCACGTGAAAGTAATCGAGAGGCAGGGTTGGAATATTTTACAAAAGCTTGTAACTTGGCATTTCTATTACAACTGAAAATGACCAATATAAGGTTGCCCATACATGAAAACCATTATTTTTGAAAGTTTATCATAAGCATGGAACGCAACTTCGCTGCTTCTTACCGAAGCAAGCATGTATAGAATTATCTGGTGCAAATGTCGTGAGTAGAATCCCAAAGCACTGAGCATTTCATGAAATGTTTACCTAGGGTGACGAGTTGTTCACCCTGGACCGGGGTTGCCCTACAATTATACGGAAATCTGCTGTCGTTTACGAGGCGTTGATGCTGGGTTCATTTAGGTGCAGTCAGAGGGCCCAAGTCCCCAGTGATAATGACAAGGAGAGCATCTTTGTGGATACGGCAATCTTGAGTCGTAGGATACTTTCGTGCAGCAGCGAATGTCTTTGGTGTCCTTCCCAAACGAGTAACAGACTTTTTCCCATTTATGTTTGCAAAATAAGTCATGCCTAGCTGTATTGGAAATAGGGTTGATAAGTATTAGACTTTATATATATATATATATATATTTTCAAGATATAGTCAAGATGATAAGAAAAACTTGTGTGAAAGATCTTATAAAGAAAGTATCCCAATTAGAATGCCCTTAGTTGTATTTTTAATTGACCTTAGCATGTTTTGAGACAAGTCACCACTCCTTAGCTTAAGCTATCAAGTAAAGTTTAGTAAAAATTTTAAATTATCAAAAAATATATATATAATGTACTTTTTAGTATCTTAATTTGGAGTTCTCTCTGTCTAGGAGTATTGCATCTTTTAATAACCAAGTTTAAGTTATAAAGTAAGTTTTTATCACATATATCAAAATTCATAATGAAAAGTTCCTTTGCGATATCACTCATGAAATCCATTGACTTTGGAAGTTAGGTTCGCGATCCTTTGTAAAAATGGTCATATATCGGTGACGGAACCCAACCTTAACGCTCATATATGCTTACTCCTTCGGTATGGGATTCTTCAATATCTCTCTTAGTTTAACCTTGGTCTTTTGTTAGTATAAAGGATTGACCCACTTTCTAGAATTTTTTTCTTTTTTGCTAAGTAAAAAATTTATATATAAAATTCACCAATACACCTTTGCCCTAACACTCTACCTATTTTGTACAAGAGAGTATTTATCTATAAAAAGCGTATGCTAATGCTAACTTCATTTAATGCTTGATGTAAGTATTAGGATTAGTGAAATAATTAGGTTAGAATAACAATTATAATAAGATATTACAATCAAGGGTCTCCATTTAATTATAAAATTGGGCACTATCTTATTGTTGTAATGGGTTTTCATAACAATATTCAATTGAAATTCCTATTTTCTTGTTATATTAAGTTTTCTTAATAATATTTGTAATGGATTCCTTTGATGTTAGTCTATAAATAAAGAAAATATAAAGAAATTTAGCGGCCAAGCAAAAAAAAAAAAAGTCTATTTGAAGGCTAATTGTTGAAGAGAACTCTTCTTATAGATTTTAATTGATGAAAGATCCATAAATTATCTATTTACTGAAAGGAAAAGTATAAAAAAAATTTAATAAGAAAACATAAAACATTATATTGATTTAAACCTCTTGAATTTACTATATTTAGATGTATGCATTCATATGGTTGTATATTCCATCTATATATAATGATGTGTAATCTTTGTTGAATTTTCACAATAAGTAGTATTAGAGTCACTTAAATCCCCGCCAATTAAGAGTCTCTTCACACGCAAAAAACAATTTGCACCGCCCATAAGTTGCACTAACCGAACCGAAGATAAGGCATCATTTCCTCTTGTTGCCCTTATGATCCTATCGGTGAAGAGAGAGAGAGAGGAACTGGAGAGGAGTCATCCCTCACCACCGCTCTTGTGATCCAATCGATTAAGAGAGAGAGAGAGAGGAACTAAAGAAAAGTCATCCTTCCTACCGCGCTTGTGAACCAATCGCGGAAGAGAGAGAGAGACGGGCACGCCTTATCTCCTCAAACTCAAAATAATGCTAGATAACTAGGGTCAATACTCCTATAAAAGGACCTTAAACAATATTTTATTACCTAAAAAATAATCTTCTTAAGCTTCCAAACATGTTGGTGATCTTTTTAACAACGAATTTCCAGAACTCACATTGTTTTTAAATATTACATTATTTTTTTCATTCCAAATAATTTAAACAAAAAGATGTAAACACAAACTTAATAATATATGTCTTAAAGTTTTTCCTTTCACATGATGGAGTTATATGATCCTCAAGTACTATGACAAGAATGATAGTGTTACATCAAATATAGTTTCTAGTTATACCCAAATTACAATTGAGTATTGACGATCTAAAAAGATGTGATCTCAAGACTCATTAGAATTATGAAATAAATAACTTTTATTTTTTATTTTTAAATATCCAAGAAAGTGGAATTTATCTTTTGTGGCTAACTAATTATGGATTGCCAATTATACTATCATTGAGTATCAATAGATTGTATATTTGAACTATACAACCCAAATCAATTAATTCTAGGTCATTGGGGAGCAAGAGCTTTCATGCTGAATTGATTATAAACATCTCACCTATAATTGTAGTCCATTTAAGCTTATCTTCTCTCATGTCATTAGGCTTTTGAATGATATTGATGTTACTTGTGAGCATAAGCCATAAAGCACCTTTTGTTAGTTGGTGATAGAATTGGATTAGATCAACCCAAGAAGGAATTGACTTTAATATTATGTAGAAGTTAAGCCTACAATCCTCTATAAGACAAGTCATACATAGGTGAAGAAACCCAACCTTATAAGGCACATGTCATATGCTCACTCCTTTTAGTATAAGATACTTTCACATTTCCCATGTTGTCCAAAATTTAGTCTTTTGTCAATAAAAGATTGACTCACTCTTTGAATTGGGTTAAATCAAATCAAAAAGGAATTAATTCTGATGTCATGTAAAAGTTAGGCCTAGAATCCTTTATAAAACTAGGTGTGCATAGGTGAGGGAACTAGCCTTATAAAGCACAAGTCAAGTGCTGCTCACTTCTTCAATGTAAGATTTTACAAAACCAACCTTACAAAAATGAAAAGAGGTGTTTGAATGTTTTAAATTTATAATCTATTGTAAAATCTTTTATATGTGAAAGAATTGTCTCCTTTCTTATGAGTCAATTTTAAAGAAGAACACTATCATTGCATTTATTTAGAATCTTTTTTATATACAAGAATATATTCCTCTTGAAAACATTTTAAAATAAGAAATGAGTTTCTTTTTTTTTTTTAACAAATTTATCTGCAGTGTATTTAAGATAGTTATCGGTTGTATGAAAACTCCATGATTGATCATATTTCAGCAGCCAGCTTCGAGGTAGACGGGGATTATATAATCCTTTGTGATCAGTACCAGCATCACTATTAAGATTCAAATTTCTGTGAGATTTTGGTGAGAGATTTATACTGTACAATGCTGATAGCAACGATTGACCTTCAGATGAATACATCAACGAATGACTATAAACAGAATGCCAAAGATTAAGTAAAGCTAATTGACAAGGCGAGCTCCCGACTTTGTTCATCGCAAAGTTGATGCCTAATTGGATCACGGATGCTGTATAGTTGGTCAGTGACCTAGAAATCTTTC
The DNA here is from genome assembly GCA_028551485.1 of Casuarina cunninghamiana. Taxonomy (NCBI): domain Eukaryota; kingdom Viridiplantae; phylum Streptophyta; class Magnoliopsida; order Fagales; family Casuarinaceae; genus Casuarina; species Casuarina cunninghamiana. The sequence continues at coordinate 10,077,862 of CM052368.1, forward strand.
TGCAGCGAAAACGACAGAATTCTGTGGCCTGTATCAGGTACTAGATCAAAACATCTACTTCAAAGGGTAATCATGGACATGGTATGCTCTTCAAAGGAGCACTAGAAACTAGTGGCAGCCATTGCACATCCGTCGAGCTCCTGTTCACCGTCTGCATTACCCTACAGGCTGGACTTCTTTCAGAGAAGGTATCCTTTTGTGAAAATGAAGCAAACATTGGAGAATAATGATAAGAAGACACTGAAAAATGACTCGGAGTGGGGTGATATGTGTACTTCAATGTCCCCAAAAATCCGAGAAAACGTTCACGGTGAATGACGTACCGGAGTAGCTGTTCGACTATCATCTTTATTACAAACAACTGTGTTAAGATATGCTCACAGCACGCACTTCAATAATACTTTAGTAGGGCCAGTTAGCCACTCAATAATTTTCAGCCGACTGCCGGAATCCAAACAATGGAGGAGAACGGACGATTTGACACCATTACACTGGGGTGGGGGCGTAGCTAGATTGCCTCTCTGGAAAGAGTTGGGCGAGAAAGTGAGAGAGCACATGGGCGCAGCTTCAGTGTCCCCCCGAATACCGAACAGCATTGAACCCGTTTCCTCCTCCTCAACCCCCCGCCCCCGCCCCCGCCCCCGCCCCCGCCCCCGCCCCCGCCCCCGGAACACCATTGAACCTTCCTGTTTTTAAGTTTTTGTAGTAGAAGCTCTAGCTGTTTTCCTTTTTGTTTAAGAAATTATAATAATTTAGAGTGTGGATTTTTGACAACTTCGATAAATCTCACTCTATCCTGTATGCCTTGCAACTCAAGAACGTCCTTCTTGATTTGTATATATATGGGTGTTTTCCTTTTTTACAAGACGGTTTTAAAAAAATATAATATCAAATTTTACATTCAAATATAACACACATATTTCTCCATATATGTGGTGAATGGACTTTTACGTTACTTAAATTTGCATGAGAATAAGTTTTATAACAAAGAAAACAAAATCTCATATTCTTAAGTCCATTTATGAATAAAATTATTTTTAACATATTTAACTCTTTCAGCCAGCTCCAGCCTTTCCAAAGGGCACAAAGTAGACAAGTCTAAGCCTGAAGTCATATAAGAAGGTGCGAGGTATAGCCCGAAGCTCAAACTCAGTAATTTGTGCTGTTTTATACCATTCAATGGACAGAAACAAGTGTTTGAGAGTGAAACAAGTGTTTGAGTTTCTCTCAACACTTGATTAATCCTGATCAGAAATAGTTTTCTTCTCTTTAGCTATGAAATTTCATGTTTCAAATTATATTTGCTGAAACATTTTTACTAGAGCTGGAAGAGGCACCCTCTTGGAAAGTCTGATCAGATCAACCAAAATATGCGTAAAGGAAAACCCGATGGTGGCGCTTCTGTTTCTGTGGTGCGTATCAAATCAAGTACAAATCGTATCTGCATCTTAGATGAGATAGTACATAGCACTAGCTGCTCCTGGCTAATGCTTTTGTGATAATGTGAAGCGACAGCCATGAATAGCTAGTTACCATAATTATAAAAATGCAAATTTTCCATGGACATAACCATTTGGCGTGCGGTTAACGGGGAGAAGTTAATAGTTGGTGAATGAAAAGAAAATGGAAGACGGAGAGAAAAACGAAAGAAAAGAGAATGGCAGGATTGAACATACTTTTATTTTATGTTGTCTATATATTGACACGTCACATTTGTTATATATAGAAATACTCTCTCTTTTACAAATTAATAGATCTTTTAATATGGTATTAGATTCTTAATTTCAAAGTAAACATGATACGCTTGTGGACTCAATTTCTGTAAGACATGTTTTCTATACTTTCCCGTGAAGCAACCTGTCCCAGTGTCAAGTCATGGATTAGATGGACTTAATTTTTGTAAAACATGTCTTTTATACTTTCCCCTGTAGCACCTTGTCCCAATGTCAAGTCATGGATCAGAAGAACTCGACAGATAGATTCACCAAGATCACTTGAGATATATCCCATCACACTTTCAATGGCTTCTTGTCAGTTCGCCTGGTTTTTGAGAAAGGCAGGGTCAATCAAGCAGGGATTATGGGAGACACATGTATCATCCAAACCCTCCACGAGGGCCCAAGAACTCACGTCCCATGCACTTCGTAAGTGGCAGACAGCCCATCGCGTTCACGTGCTTACAGCGCGACACGTGCATAAGAGCAGCAGCAGACTTAGGATGCCAAGTACAACAAATGATGTCCACAAAGGCCTCTTGGGACTATTGGAACTTTTTGGCGTGCTAAAATTAGATACAACATCTAAAGAGGTATCCACTAAAGAGAACTTTGTCAGCTCTCTATACTAGTATGCTAGTCGCTGCAATAGCTTCACTTTAGATTCTTAGTCGCCTGCAATATGTTTCGTGAGATTTTTTAGAATGCCTTCTCTTCTAATTTGATTATAATAAGACATTATATAATTCAATGAATCCTAATGTCTTAAAATAGAGCCATCACATTTTCAGGACGGTAATAACTTGAATAAAAAAGGATCATCACTTTCATATAAGTCTTTTTCTTGTTGTAGCAATATTTAATAGTTTATAAAGCTAATAATGAAACTGACAACCTCTATAAGAGTAAAAAGTATTTCTATTAACAATTTTTCATAAATTTTGCTTTTAATCTTCTTGGGTGTTATCAATGTTTAGTATATTTATAATCAATTTCTTTTTTTTGATCTAATTTTATTTGCCAAATTTTCAAGCCATGTTTACTAAAAATTTAAGGCTATTAGGCTTATTTTTGCCTCCCACCTATTCATTTACAACCATTCTATGCTAGATTTCCATGGGGGATAGTCTATAACTAACCACGGAATTCATGAAATCAAGATTTATCTTTTAAGATTCAATGGCAAGGAACATGTCATTTAAATAAACATGATAACTCAATAAATATAAACAGGGTTAATATTTTCAAGAACAAAATGTTCTCTTTTCACTTTACATCATTCATATAACATGATTAATTTATATTAGAACAATGCTAAAATAGTGTTAGTATATTGTACTTTTTATATTAGCAAGTATTCTTCCTCTTACCAATCAATTTTAAGAAAGAATATAAATTTTATTGGGCATTAGATTTCAAATTTCAAGTGAGGTATCTTTTGATCTTAAATTAAGTCATTGTAAAAAGCATTTTCCTACATTAAAATTGGGGAACGTGTTAGAGATATGGCAAATATCTTACATTATTTGACGTAATTGAAGATATTTTTCCTTTCTTTTCTACTTCAAGCATTGGATTCTGCCTGCATGCGAGTATTAGCTTGACTTCTCCTTCTCTTTCGCGGATTCATAACCTAGTACTAGTATTATTGGAAACCTGAAAGAATATGCGTTTCCTTTTTGACCAAATCCTGACTACACTGTTTCTGGATCAACTCATCTAAGTTGGTGGAATTAGAAGAACTGTAAAAACTGAAGAGCTGAAAAGGTAAGAGATGGTGGTATACTTTAATCCTGGAGTTGGCTGCTGTTAAGAGAGATTGGACAAACACGTAGATTAGAAAAAAGAGGACAAGGAATCATTATCTGAAGCAGGAATTCTAGGATTATAAGATGCTGTGTAAACTGACCTGAATTTCCCTTTTTTCTCGGGCTCTTTTTGATGAAATTTCACCATCTTGCATCATAGGATCCGCCACCACATGAAAACTAGAAGCCAGGTACAATAGATGACATATCGGTATCAGGGCAAAAAGATTAAGTAAGTCTACTAATATGACTTTTCTTACATAAATCTGCGAGAAGGACGAGTTTAGGGCGTGATAAATACAGTTCATAGCCCAAAAATAAGATCTTGTTTAAACATAGATGCAGTTCCTTCAATTTAAGAGTTGGTTTTTAATTTTGATTTTGAATTTTTTTTTAACTCTATTAAAGCTCAAAATGAAATTTATTTCAAATCCAATTCAACTTGAACCCTTCTAGGGTACAAAAAGTGTTGAGAAAATGTAATTTCACATCAAAGATATAAGATTGTTGAATATTATATAAATATAAATATAAATATAAATTTATTCTCCTAATTTAGAAACTAACTTGTAATTTAGATTTTGGGCCTTCTCATACGCTCACCCCCTTTTTTATTGAATATAAAGCGGAAAAGTAATTTCATTTTATTTCACCGATTATGTAGATGAGCAAAAACCCCATTTCGTTATAAATACGAGGCAAACGAAAGCTCGTGCATGAATACAAACTCTCTCTTGTGTGACAACCGAAAGCTCGACCGCGGCTAAAGTGTTACGGGCCGGGATGTCGGATGAAAACCCCGCTTCGAGTCTGAAACTGTTCGGGTTTCCATTGATGCAGCACCAAGAACTTCCAGAGAAGAAAGAGGATATTGAAAAACACAGAAAGTTTGTATGTCAATTCTGCCAGCGAGCTTTTGTCAACTCCCAAGCACTGGGTGGCCATCAGAACGCACACAAGCTGGAGCGTCAAATGGCAAGGCGCTCCCATTTTCAGAGAGAACAGTTCATCGCAGCTGCACCGATTTTCAGCCCTCATACCGTGAGATCTGCGCCTTCTGGTTATTCAGCAGGATTAATCAGCAATGGTGCTGCTGCCAGCTTCTTGTCACCCTTGAGCTCATCATCTTGTTCTTGCTTACCGTCTGGACATTTCGTGACAACTCCCCCGCAAGTTCCTGCTAACGCCCAGCCGTTTGCTGAATTCACTGGTAACTTGCCGGACGGGGAGGCCGGTGTTGATCTCCATCTTAGGATTTCTCCTCCAGGGTAAAGATAGTTCGCTAAGATCGGGTTGCTACATCCTCCAGGGTAAAGATAGTTCGCTTAGATCGGGTGTACTTGTAGCAACTTATCTCTTTTCACAACATTTTTACGCATATGTATTTAGAATTAAATCTGAAACTGCAACGTCGGTAACCAGTAGATCTTAAACTCCAATAATAGAAAACGTATTCGGACTCAAAGTCGTCATCTTGATTCTTCCTTCCTCGTGGGCAAAAGCAGAACTTGTCGATCAAAGGGATCATCAACATGATAATAGAAATTTAAACAAGTTAACGGGAAAATAAGCCGGCCGTCGGTCTACATCTGGAGATCGGCATCTCTTCCACAATGGACTTCATTTTTCTCATCCTTTTTTGGCTACTACGATTTAAGACCGTCGTGCCAAAAATGATTAATAATTAGCGTAGCGAAACCCATCAAAAGATCTTCCCGCAAAATACACAGGAAACCTCCTGCTCGCCTACGGAAGACATAAGGATGAATCATGTACTTGCCAAGTACGACGTCTGCGACAAATATTCCCTCCATGGATTCTAAGCATGGAAAAAGCTGAAGAAAAGGCTAAGAGAATAAAGCTTTTGGAGAGGATGCATAATGGCCGATAAAAAGCAATGCTTAGCTTAAGAAATCCACTTGCAATTGTCATAGAACCTCACTTACCCATGTTAAGTCCAACCAACTTTGTCATCATAACATGTGCACCAAATAATCTACCCATATATCAAATACTCGAATCTTGACAATAATTTTAAACTATCTCAACGTATAATATAATTTTAAAATTTCACTTATGGTTGAATTCCATGTCAACATATGAAGTTAACACTTAATTAGTTAAATCATATTTGAATTTTGTTTTTAATCAAAAATCATATTCAATCACTTGTTCATTCATAAACAATCATTTTACATTTGAGGAAAGAAAGCATGTAAAAAAATATTTTAATATAAATTTTCTATTGTTTAAATGACTTTTAGTTATAATTTGACTTTGTAAAAAAAATTATTGTTATTGTTAGAAGGAAAATTACTTAAAAGTTTTATTCTCTCTTTATTGTTAAAAGGTTTTCTGTTGGCAAAAAGAATTGAAATTGCAATAAAAAAGCAGAGATGGATAAACAAAGGAGGACAGGTTTTTGTCCACCAAAAGATGCCTGAAACCGAGGTGTCCACCGGCAAAGCATCATGCATTTACAGCTAACTTCATGTTCCTTCTTTAATCGTATAAAGTACCATCGAGCTCCGTGACCATCGGAATCCACATATATATAATGCAACCAAAATTCCATTTCAGTACCCCCTGCATTTCCTCTTTCCCGAACATACCCCCCAGTCCACGAAACCCTAGCTTCTCCGGATGCCATATTAAAGCCCCTAGGCCCTCCGCATTCCTCTCCCTGAAGCAAGAGGTCGGGTTGTCCGAAATGGAAGGTTTCGGGCCCGGACATCGGTACTGTGCGGGTGACCGGAGGCTCGAGCTTGTGAGTGGAAAGGGGTTTGGGTCCAGCCACGTGTACGCATCTCGGCCTGGATCGCCCGGTGCGGCGGTTCCGCAGAGAGTGACTCGGGCGAGTCAGACCGCGTCGAAGCCATGGGGCTTCAACGACCCGGAGACGAAGAGAAGGAAGAGGATCGCCGGGTACAAGGTTTACACGGTTGAAGGTAAAGTCAAGGCGTCGCTGAGGAACGGACTCCGTTGGATCAAGAACAAGTGCTCTCAGATCGTCCGTGGGTACTAGGCTGCATTTCGTGCGTGAACGGTGAACATGACGCCACGTTGTATCGTAGCCCTTAGCTTATGGTTCCGGATGCAAAAAGGTTGCACAATATTCCAGGAAAATTGCATTTTTTTAATTGTTCAATATTTTCCATTTTTTTTTATTATAAATAGGGTATTGGGCCTCCCTCTAGCGGGCCTGCGATTGCGTCTGTTTAGCCCAACCCATAAGGTTTAAGCAAAGTCTGGCCCATTTCCGATGCGAAAACATTTGGCCAATTAAATATTCTTAAAATATTGATAAAACTTGCTTAAAAATATTAATAATTTTTATACATCAATGGAATTTTATTTATTCTCAAAATAATCAGTAATAATGGCTAACATTTGAAGTTTTCCTTTTGTCTAGACATTTGTGAATAGTGAAGAACTGCATCCCAGCTCTTTTTCTGATGCATTAGCCAGAAACTAACAGAAATGGCTTGCTAAAGAAGATGAATAAAAGATGATCATATCCCAGAAACTAACAGAAAGAAATCTAAATGAAGGAACAGGAGAGATAAACACCTAGAGTATAAAATGATGATATGAAAATTCACTTCATGATTAATAGAATGTTTTCCATTTTTTTCTGTTTCTTGATGATGGACGCCTCCGCCAAATTCTCGTTCTTGGAAAAACGATTTGCATACATGTCGAATTCACGATCGCTGTTCCCATCTGTCAACCCATAGACCTCTGAATCCGCTCACGGTAGCTACGCTCAGCCGCGCTCATGCGTTGAAGCCTCATTTGTTCGTAGAACTGAGCAATGAACACCTCGGCCTTGAAGTCGATCATCTCGTCCCCACCCTGATCGTTGCAAGCTTCGTCATCTTCATCCTCGCCCCGGTCAAGATCGCGGAGGTTAACCGCGGACATGTAGCGACCTATACTTTCTTCAGAACCCGAAGACGAACTCGCTCCACAAGACGGGACCATATCGTCCAAGTGTTCGACCGTCGGGGACGGTAGCCCGTGTGGTTGGGCCGGATGGTTGTTGTGAAGGCGCAAGGGATGCATAGAACCCGCAAGGCGCTTCCACATGCCCTTCGGCTCCACTGCGACGTGAATGGGTTTCGGTTTCTTGGACCTGCCGAACATAAAGGACGCTGCTTTCAAAAGCTGCGAACCTCCGCGCTTCTTTACCTCAGCCTCATGCTCCGGCGATTCCTTCCTGTTAATGCTATTGTCTTTATCATGCATGAGGTCTTCTTCGGTGGCAATGGTGACTGGCTTTCGCTCCATTAGGGAGAGGGAGGACATGAATGGTTGTTCTTCTCTTTGGTGTGAAGGTTGCTCGGGGCCTCTACCCCACGCAGAGCAGGGGCAGAATGGAAGAAAACGTTGGGGGGTTACTCAGAATAACAAAGCATTATAAATACCTAAACTTAGGAGGGGCGAAAACTTACTAAGAATTCTCGTACGTGGACATGAGGTCGTCTGACGTTTAGGTTCTTTTTATTGCACTTTAAGGGAAGAAATTGAGCGACTAGGAATGTGCGATGGTTAGATGTTACAGATTGGCACTTGGAAGAATGACAAAAATATGGCAGCAATTTTTGGTAAAAGCTAGCGGGACTATCTCGCACCAGGTAGAAAGAATGTAGCGATCAGAACTCGGTCAATTAACATGTTTATCGTCCACTTCAAAACCGGAATGATCAAAATAGAGAGCATATAAGAACAAAATTTAAATGTATATATATATACACACACACACATCAGAGCCAAGGAGGAGTTTGAGTGGCCTATATCGTCTTACGGGTTAAAGTACCAATCTGGTTTTCCGGTTGATCTCTCATCGCAAACTCCTGTCTTAGGCTTAAGTGCTTGATGGGTAACTATGAGCCTAGTGGAAAAGCCTACGTTTAGCCGTGTGGAAAACCCATTGAGAGATGTCAATGAAAGGTGGATACCGATATGCATTTCAAAGGGTCACCTTCAATCTCTAGCTGTGCCATATGACACCAGACATAAGATTGTCAATCGTGACAAACAAATCATAGAAGACTTTGACAAGTCCATAGATAATCAGGTAATCCTAGGGATTTGAATAGACCATATATATGGGGCTTCGTCTCTATGGAATGTGTTGGAGATATGGTTGTTGTAGTATTGATTGCTTCCATATTTGAGATATTCCAATTATGATATAGATCTCGTTGTATAGGGAAATTATTATTTATTTTCTTAGTCCATTTCATTGTATTATAAGTAGGACTTATTGTAACTATTTTCATTAAGCAATCATACAAAATTTGCCCACTTCCTTGCGTTCAGCATTGCTTCCTTTTTATTTCCTGTCATGGTATCACGAGCCACTACGGTTCTCTTGTTCTAGCTTCCACTTTCTTTGTTTTTTTCCTACTTATCCCAATTTTTTTGATCCGTTTATTTGCTTTTTTGTTCGTTTATGCAAGCATCTTCTCAATCCTCATTTATTTGGGATATCAGCCTTCACATTTTTTTTTCTTAACATGTCTTCTTTGCAACCTGTTGATGTTGACGCTCCTTTTTTTTAGGAGGCCTCCGACAATGAGGCTCCCATGGGACAAATCCCCATTGTGTTTGCATCGAACCTCACGACTCTTGTTTCCTCCCAAACTAGTGTGGGCTCCCATGGCATTGGCCTTATTCCAACCAAGCCTGTCTTTTGGGTTCCTGGCCCAGCTTTTTCCTTTTTGGGTGCCCTTGGCTCGAACCACATTGCTTCGAGCCTAGTCTAACCCACGTTGGATCCTACAGGTTCTTCACTAGGCTCTACCTAGGATGCTATCAGACCCAACCCGACTTCTGACTTAGGCTGGTATCTTTTAGGTCAAGCACCCAACCCAACTTCTCTAGGTTCGTGTCCCAATCCCTACCTGGTCCCTAATTTGCTCAATTCACCTTCATAGGTCAAGCACCTAACCTGGCTTCTCCAAGTTTGAATCTAAATCCTTACTCAATCTTCAACCAGGGAGCTTTCCCCTTCACAACGCCGATCAGCCACTTGGAACTTGGCGATCCACTGTATATCGACACCTCTGACGGTTCAAAACTTCACCTCATTGCCTATGTTCTCACCGGCACTGGTGATTACGCTGCTTGGGCTTGCAAAATTTACCATGCTTTGGTCACCAAAGACAAAGATGGGTTCCTCAACAGCTCTGTTCCTATTCAGACTAACCCCTGCTTGGCTCGCCAATAGCACAAGTACAACCAATTGGTGCGTTCGTGGCTCAAAAACTACAATAAGCTTGAAGTCGATGCCGCCCTAACGCCAACTAAGGATGCTTGTTCGTTTTGGACAAATATCACCGAAATGTTCAGCAAACTTAATCAGGCTAAGCTCTTCTCTCTCCATTAAGCCTTAAACAATCTAAAGTAGGGCAATCTCACAGTTGTCGTATGCTTTAATTGTCTTTTAGCTCTGTGGAATGAGCTCAATTTGGCCGAAGAGCAACTCAAGGGGCTTGACTCCATACTTTGCCAATATTGTGTCATCAAGGACATAACTTGGTGCACCCAATTCCTCTTAATCCTTAATAAGGGTTTTCTTCCATTCTGATCGTAGATGCTTATGATGGATCCACCACCCATGCTCAGTTGACTCTATCACTTGGTTTGCAAGATGACAATTAGTGCCTTGCATCCTTTAAGTATGTTCGTGTTGGCAAAACCATACTGCTCGCAGCTCGTGCTACTCTAGCGTAGAGAGCGCTCACATTACAAGCAAGCGCTCTTAGTTCAGGATATGCTTCCATGCCAAATGTGGTTGTCTTGCTTGCACCTCTGCACGAATTTAAGCGCACCTGTGGTTGGCTCGTCCCACCACAATGTGCCTGGCTAGTCCATTAATTCAGCCTGCACACTCAATCTAACGCTCAGGCCCGATCCAATAAGGGCTCTTCTCGACACAATAACACTAAAGGGATTTTTTAAAACCATTGCAAGCGCTCGTTTCACACCTAGGACACTTGTTGGAAACTCCATGGACATCCAAGTACCAATGGGGGTAAAATTAAGAAATTTTCTTCTAATTAAGTCTCTATGACTTATGATGCACAGCTTCCCCAACCCATTGATGAACAACAACTTCAATGCATCTTAGATGCCATTACACAACTTAGCTAACTAGATAAAACAACTAGATTTGCAGGTACTTCATTTTGTCTTAATTCCATCACTAATACTACTTGGATTATTGATTCAAGGGCCAACAACCACATTATTTGTGATGAAAAATGTTTTAATAACATGAATTGTGTGACCATTAGGTAAATTTACAACTTTACATGCATGCTTGCATGGCTAAGGAGATGACATACAATCAAAGTTTCTAGTAACGTGATCACTAACACCCAAATCTATAATTCAATGTAACAAAGATGTGAACTCTTGGGTAATACTTGGTCCCGATGAGGTAGAGAGTCCATTAAGGAGGGTCACAACCTTGTTATAATCATCGACATTGAGTTCCAGGGTCTGCTTGTCAACAGAAACTGTAGAAGTTACTTGATTAGTGGATGTTTGCCTATCCAGTTTCCCTTTCCCTTTCCCTTTCTTTTTGTTGGAATTGTCTTGTGACCAATGGTTCTACAATGAGCACATGACACCAAAAAATAACATTTAGAAATTTAATGACCATTGCGGCTACAGTATGTGCAAGTTACGCCCCTTCCAGGTGAGGAATTGGCCTTTTTTTGGTTGAAATTGGAGTTATGCGAGCGTTGAATAGTATGTAGTTCACTGTTGTGGCTAAATGACATGTTGTTTAGCAAATAGGGTGATAGCCTGCTTGGAAAGGCGCAACCCAACACGCTTGGCCCACCCACACAAGGGTTTGTGTTTGGCATGCTCATGAAACGACCTAGAAAATTAGACCCACCCACAAAATGCTAGCCTACGGGTTGCTCTAGTACATGTGACCCACTTATATAGCAACTTGACACAGGACCTATCTTCCCCGATGGTCGTTGGTGCACTAAGAAAGCCATGGAATGGCCGCGAATGTCATCGGCCAAAATTCTAGTTGATTCCTCATCCTAAATTTGTGTAATAGCATCTTCAGGACTTAGTAAAGGATGATTATTTTGGATTTGAGAACTAATTTGGGCATAACTTTCATTTAAACCAAGAAGGAACTCCACAAGTCTCCTTTCATCTTGATAATCCTCAAATTTGTCAAGACTAGAGATGAATGGGTGACGAATTGCAAGATAGGTCGAAAGTTGATACCATAGTGCTCTAAACACATCACATAAGCATCAACAAAATATTTTCCTTGAACATAAAGAGTAATGGCCTTCTTGACAGAAACAATTTATTTGCTACCTACTTTGGAGAATTTCTTGTTCAATCGGGACCAAACATCCTTAGCACTAGTTCTGTAGGTAAATCTCTTGTAGAGTTTTGGGGAAAGAGATGTAAAGAGCCATGAAAGAATGACTCCATTGCATCTCTCCCACTGTGAATAGAAAGGTGAAGTGGGGTTTGAGTCTGGGAAAGAACCATCAAGGAGCTTGAACTTGTTCTTCCTTAACAAGGCAATCCTTATACCTTTGCTCTAATTTACAAAATTGTTGGCTCCAGAGAGCTTTTTAGTCACAATCAAGACCCCAGTTGCATCACTGGGATGAAGGAAGAGAGGATCCCCTTGTTGCACAAGTGCAACAACGGGAAGTTCTCTGAAGCTAAAGGGGGAGATCTAGAAACTTGAGGTGGGGATCGGTGGCCTCGGCCTCATTATGGCTAATGTCAATGAGCATGGATGGACCTTCGTCGTGCTTGTTTTTCATCACTACTAACATCGATTTATAGGAATTAACCAAGAAGCAAAGAAGGGAGAAGGTGTGTAGGATGTACAACGAAATGCTTGTGAAAAAATTGAAGCAAAGGGGAACAAATAGGGTTGCCTACAACATGTTTGATAAAATGCTTCAATGAGATTTCAGCATAAAAAATGTTGGTAGCAAAGGAAATAAGCATAAGAAATGGCAGTGCTTGATTCAAAAGAGGAATTCAAACACTAGGAATGGAATAATATTCAACCAAAACAAATCAAAATGGATAAAAATTGGTTTCAAAGAAATGAAGATAATAGTGTGGAAGCAAAGAAAATGGAGGAAAAATGAAGTATTGTAGGTTAAGAATCAATGACCGAAACTTGCTCTATGATACCATGATAAGAAGAACACATACAAGAACATACTCATGGGTTTGAAAAGAATGAATCTTGTATCAAATATGTGTTCAACGGTTAAAATAAACAAGCAAAACCATTATAGAAGCTAAATATACAATGTGCCTAGAGTTTACACTCTATTGTCCAACGGTCCATAGCATTACATGGACAATGGTATTACACGTTATACACTTGATTACTTTGCATCTATTTTCTCAATAAGAACAATTATGACAACTTGGTACTAGAACTAGCTCTGGTTAAACCAAGCTATGTTACTATGGTGGAACTAGACCTAATGTTTTAGGGGATGTCTAAAATGATTCATATCTTGTTTCAGGCCATGAATCACAAGATTGAAGGAAAAATGGTAAGGATCAGGGAAGAGGAAGAACTAGAAAGTGTGGGTTTGGACCAAATTGAGAAGATGAAGTCATCATAGGAAAATGGGAATAGAAATGGAAAAAAAAAAAAAAAAAGAGGAAAGAGAAGAGAATGGGTCAGGAGAAAAAGGAAAAAAGAAAAATGAAACCATGATGTAGAGGGAGATGTTGCAGAAGGATAGTGGCGATCTCACGAAGTGAGTTTGGATTTTTTGTAATTTATGGTGGAAGATGACATAATAGACTAGGTTTGTCATGCATAGAAGTTTTTTAGGTATCACAAGATTCCAAAAAGAGAAAAAGTAGATATGGCAACATGGCATGTAAAGGTGATGCCCATGTGTGGTTTGAAAGGATATAGATGAAGGCAAGAGAGGAAGCAATCTCATGGCCAATACTTAAAGCAGGAATCACTAAATGCTACAGAATCAAACAAAGCAGGAAACCACATTTGGAGCTCTTGAATGTGAGACAGACAAGTTCAATGGAGGACTATATTAGCAAGTTTGACTGTGTTGCTCTAAAAGTTAGGCAAATGTCAAATGAATGGGAGGTAAGTTGCTTCCTAAATGGTTTAAAAGAAAATTTAAAAACTGAAGTAAGTTCTAGAAATCTTATGAATTTAGAAGAAGCTATGGATTTAGCCTTAACCTTTGGGATAAAGTACTAGGTGGTGTGTGTAGTAATGCTGCAACGGGTAACAAGGGTAGAATCATGAATGTTGTAGAAAAAAAACCTATTTTAAAAGGCCTTCCTATTAAAAGGCTAACCCCTAAGGAGGTGGCAGAGAAAAAGGGAAAAGGTATCTATTTTAGTTGTAATAAGGCTTTTCACCTTGGTTATAAATGTAAAAGGAAATTATGGATTTTAATTGAGAAGAAGAAGAAAAAGATGTGGGTATGGAGAAATTCAAGAAGTAATAGAGGAAAGTGGTGGAATGGTGGAGATCATGCAAAAATAACTTTAAATGCTATGTATGGATCACAAACTGCAAAGACAATTAAATAAAAGGGGGCATTAGGTAATAAAGGAAACAAGGTAGTAATGTTAGTAGATATTGCTAGCACTCATAACTTTTTGAGTAGTTCTCTTGCTAAGAGTTGGGGATTAGTGCCTAATGTGATAAAGACAATGCAAGTAACAATAGCAAATGGAGGTATTTTAAGATGTGAAGGTTTGTGTAAAAACATGCAGGTCGTGATCCAAGGTGTTTGAATGTGGGTTGATTTTTTCTTTCTAAAGTTGTAAGGCATGGAGGTGGTATTGGGGGCTCAATGGTTACAAATGTTAGGTCCAGTTTTATGGGATTTCCAGTTAATGAAGATGACTTTTAAGGTGGGAGATAGGAAAGTGACATTACAAGGCAAGGGTTGTGAAGAACCTAAGATGGTAGGGGATTTGCAGTTTATCAAAGAAGTAAGAAAATAAGGTCAAAGGATGTTAATGCATAAATGGGAAGTTAAGCATGAAGATTCAAATGGTAAGAATACAATTGATGAGCAAATGGATGCTAGTAAAGAAAAAGATCTGAAAGTAGTATTTCAAAATTATTTCAATTTATTCCAAGAACTAGTGCGATTACCATTGCACAAGAGTTGTAATCACTTAATTCGTATAAAAGAAGGGAGTGAATGAATAGCCTTCAAGTCATTTTGATATCCTTACTTCCAAAAAGAATGAAGTAGAGAGGATGGTGAAACAAATGCTAGAATTTGGAACAATATGGCCTAGCTTAAGTCCATATTCATCACCAATGTTAATGGTAAAGAAGAAAGATGGAAGTTGGAGGATGTGTGTGGACTATTGAGCCCTTAATAAACAAATGGTGAAGAATAGATTTCTAATACCATCAATGGAGGAGTTGATTGATGGGTTACATGAAGTCTAATATTTTACTAAGTTAGACTTGAGGTCAAGCTATCACCAAGTAAGGATGCACCCATTAGATGTTTATAAAACATCATTTCAGA
Source organism: Casuarina cunninghamiana (assembly GCA_028551485.1). NCBI lineage: Eukaryota > Viridiplantae > Streptophyta > Magnoliopsida > Fagales > Casuarinaceae > Casuarina > Casuarina cunninghamiana. The sequence goes on from CM052368.1 coordinate 10,092,949, forward strand.
CACACAAAGGACACTATAAATTCTTAGTCATGCCATTTGGGCTCACAAATGCCCTTTCAAGTTTTCAATCATTAATGGATGAGGTATTTAAGGAGTTTTTGAGAAAATTTGTGCTTGTGTTCTTTAATGATATTTTGGTGTATAATATAGGATGGGATTAATATTTAGTTCATGTACAAAAGGTGTTTAACAAATTAAAGGAACAAAGGTTATATGTAAAGGAGAATAAGTGTTCCTTTGGGGCTTGTCGAGTGAAATTTCTAAGGCATATTATGGAGTTGCTAGAGTTTCCATGGATCTTGAAAAGATTTTTGATTTGTTATCATAGTTAAAACCCAAAAACATTAAGGGTTTACATGGATTTCGAGGCCTCACAAGATATTATAGGCAATTTATTCACAGATACAACCATATAGTTGTTCTTCTTATTGATTTACTAAGGAAGAACAACTTCAAATAGGGAGAACAAGCCAATGAAGCATTTGAACAATTGAAGCAAGCAATGATCAAGGCACCTATGTTAGCCTTACTTGATTTTACACAAGACTTTATGGTAGAGTGCAATGCTTTAAGCAAAGGAGTTAGAGTAGTGCTTTTACAAAATGGTCATCCTATTGCTTACTTCGACAAGGTTTTAAAAGGGAAAAATGAACTATTATCTACTTATGAAAAGGAGTTATTGGCATTGGTTATGATAGTTAATAAATGGAGGTCATACTTACTTGGGCATAGGTTTATTGTAATAGATCATCAAAGCTTGAAACACTTATGGCTTAAATGATCATAACTCTAGCGTAGCAAAAGTGGTTGGACAAATTGATGGGGTATGATTTTATTATCAAGTATCAACTTTGCAAGGAAAATAAGGTAGTTGATGCTCTCTCTAAAACGGAAGAAGGATAGGAAGAATGCACAGAATTTGAGGGTGTGGATTGGCATACCATTGTAACATCTGAGTAGCCAAGTTTGTTTTTTTATTCCATTCTTATACCCTTATGGTTGGACACTGTTAAAGAAGAAGTGGAAAAAGATCCTTAATTGCAAGCTAAACAAAAAGAGATACTAGAAGGTCAAACAGGTTATAGACAGAAATGCAAAAATGGCATACTTCTTAAGGAGGTCAAGATCTTCTTAGGAAGAAACTCAAAGTTTAAGATTCCAATTATGAAAAAGGCATATGGTGCAACACACGAAGGGGTGTAGAAAACCTTACAACACCTTAAGTTGGCTTTTGCATGGAAGAAAATGAAACAAGATGTGATAAAAGTAATCAATAAATGTTAGAATTGCCAACAAAATAAGGTTCCAAATGAAAAACCAACAGGGTTACTTCAATTATTGCCAGTGTTAAGGGAAATATGGATGGAGGTGTCTATGGATTTTGTAAAAGGCCTACCAAGTGTAAAATGTAAAATAATCATTCTAGTGGTAGTGGACAAGTTATCCAAAATGGCCCATTTCCTACCTGTGGAGGCTTTCTTTGAAGGTGTATATTGACTATATGGTATGCCTACTAAGATCATTTTTAATAAAGATCCAATGTTTACTAGTAATTTTTGGAAAGAGTTATTTGAATTACATGGGCCAAAGTTGAACTATTCCACTACCTATCATCCATAGTTAGATGGCCAAACAAAAGCTATTAGTAAAAGGTTGGAGATGTATTTAAGAGCCTTTATGCGTGATCAACCTAAATAGTGGTTATGATGGCTACTATGGGTAAAACTGTGCTATAGTACTAGTGTACATAGTTCCATTGGGAAAAGTTCTTAAGAAGTGGTATATGAAAAGTGTCTCCAAGTCCTCTTACTGATATTCCTAACATAACTAATGTGGAATCTATAGAATGGGTTATGGAGGAGCATGATCAGGTGGTGAAGGAACACAAATATAGACTCAAGGAAGCTTAGAACAAGTATAAACAATATTATGATCTTAAAAGACTTAGAAGGAATTCAAGGAAGGTGATAAGGTCTACCTTAGGTTGCAACCATACAAACAATTGTCAATGGGCTTGCATCAATATCAAAAGTTATCACCGGAGTATTATGGGTTGTACAAGATCTTAAAGCAAATTGGTTTTGTGGCATACAAGCTAAAATTTTTGAAAGGTTCCAAAATTCATCCCATTTTTTAGGTTTTTTTGCTCAAAAAGGCCATTGGGAACAAGGTTGAGCCTTAAAACGAACTACTAAAATTTTTGGAAGATGAATAAGTACTAGTGGCTAGACCTTAAGCCATTTTGGATATGAGAACAATGAAAAGAGTGGATCATATATAAGTGCACTAGAAGGGCATGTCACCATCAGAGGCTACATGGGAAAGTTTAGAACAAATGAAGCTTTGATATCCTGAGTGTGACCTTTAGGGCAAAGTCTTTCGTTAAGAGGGAAGAAGTTGTAACATGCTAATTTATGTAGTGTACTAGATTATTTTCTGTGGTTGTTGGGCTTAGTGTACGTGGGTTGTGTTGGGTTTTATGGCTTAACAATAAGGGGGGTTGAATTGTTTAAGCCAAGAATTAATTCCTATTATTTCTGGTAAAAATCAATCTAATTACATAAACAAGTCACACAAATAAAACCAGTGTCAAGTAAGCAAATTTCAACCAAATGATGCTTTACTTCTAGATGAGATAGTAAGTTATCTAGAATAATTTCACACTTATATAACAAATGAGCTAGTCAGTTAGTATCAAATAAGTGGTAGAATAATAAATAGTAAACAACAGGAGATATTTAAGTCAATAGAGAGTAAAGAAACAAACACCAAATTTACCATGGTGGTTCGTCCTACATCCACCATCTTCTCCTTCAATCCAACCGATTGAAGTCTCTTTTACTCAAACCGAATTAGGAGAAAACGTTCTCCCTAATCCAAGCAATTCCTTCTCAAGGAATTCTTAAACAATGTTACAAAATATGATCAAAAGATCACAACTCAATTACAAATCCCAAATAATATAAAAGGGTTGTGGGATTTTGTAACCTAAAGGAGCTATTTCGATAGAAATATAATGACTTAAAGCTCCTATCATGAAAACCCTAAATTATAACAAATTAGGGTTTCAGATTCCTTCCAATGTTTATGTGCAATAAATATTTTTAATGAAATCAACACATAAACAAAGTTATACAAGATACAATTGATGATATATCCGAATAAAAAACTATTTAATCACAATATCACCGTGGTCTTGTATTTCACCAAAAGTGAGTGAGGTTGAATGATCAAAGAAATAAGCTCAATAATTGATTCTTCACTCAAAGAGAACTTCAGATAATCGTCCATGTCAAACCCTTCTCCATAGATTAGCTCTTCTTAAATAGAAAAAATAGAGTTAGGGTTTCAAACGTTCAAACCTCAGTAATGAAGCTTTCTTCCTGTTAGAACAGCAAATCAACCTTCAAATCAGCTTCACATCTTCCTTCTAAATCATAAATCCGACCGTTCTAACACTGGTCTTCTTAAGAATCCTCCCGTTGAGGATTTGGTCACCAACGACGCTGTTCCTCCATTTCTCTCTCCTTTCTTCAATCAGTGTGCGATTAAGTGAGCATTCGTTCTTAGGGCATCACATGTGATTAAGTGAGATGATGCCTTAGTGAAACGGTGAGTTTCATTTTGACAAAAGCTGGGCTCATTTAACCAATGGGCAGTGATCTCATAAGCAAGCCATGAAGCAGGCCGAGAGCAAGAGCAGGCTGAAAGTAATAGTAAGCCGACAGTAAGAGCAAGCCGAGAGCATATAATATAAGTTCTTGGTAGAACCAAAGTTTGCTCCAATAATAGTCTTGATTCAGTAAAGTAATCTTTGCTAGAGTCAAATACTTCATACCTTCATCCAAGCAAGAGCAAGTATCATTTTTTCTCAAACATAATATATGACACATTTAATATCATTTAAATAAGAATTTTTCTCAAGACATTATATAATGATATTAAATAAATCATTTCTTAAGAGCATTATAAAGTAACATTATATCAAGAAATGTAGGAACCTGGTTACTTTATAATATCATTGATTGATATTATAATTTGTACACCTTTTACTTCCTATGGTTTTTCTTTGCACTTATGAAAAACATATTTCAAGAAATATATTCACAAATACATTTTGTCACAACAAAACCCTTATTTTCCAACAATCTCCCCCTTTTTGATGATGACAAAATATCTCAATAGTATGGCACATGTTACCAAACAACTAATCATGTTTTTCATGAAGATGCACATAGCTATCATTGCAAAAGTTGATCATAACTTAATTACACAAGAATTGATATCATATGATCAGCAAGTAAGTTCTATGCATGTTTCTAATATTTCAAACACCATCGAACACATAAGTTGGCAAGCAAGGTGTTAGAGAGATATCCCACATTCTGCACTTGTAAAGTAAAAAATGAGATTGATCATGTGCACACTATTCTCTCCCTTTTTTTGTCATAAGCAAAAAGACAAACATGCAAGTAGTAAGGATAGAAGTCAAAAATGACCAGCAGAAGAATAAAGTTAGAACACTAATCGAATGTGGCTGGATTAGAAATAAAACAGCTGCTCCTTAAACTGAGCAGGTGGTTTAAACAAGAAAAGAACAGAAATATTGCAATAACAAAGAATAGAAAATTCAAATATTTTTAGGGACTAACATTCCAAGCTCTCTTCAAAGAGCATAAAACCTTTCTTTTGATAAAGGTTTGGTTAGTATATCAGCAATTTGCTGATCAATGCATACAAATTCAAGCACAACATCTCCTTTTTGAACATGATCCCTAATGAAATGATGTATAATTTCTATATGTTTAGTCTTAGAGTGTTGTATAGGGTTCTTAGTGAGATTAATGGTACTAGTGTTGTCACATTTTAATGAAACTTTCTGTGATGATTGTTGGAAAATAGGGTTTTGTTGTGACTGAAAATATTTTCTTGTAAATATCAATTCTCAAATTATGTTTTTCTAAATGTGCAAAAAGAAAAACTATAGGAAGTAAAAGGTGTACAAATTATAATATCAATTAATGATATTATAAAGTAACCGGGTTCCTACATTTTCTCATAAAATATATTCTTAAAGTATTTGTGACATATATTCAAATAAATGTTAATTATTTAAATATATTGATTATTTAAATATTTCTTCAAGAAATATGAAATATACTTGAATATATTTTATTTTAGGAATATGATACTTGGTTTGATGAAATTGCAGGAACATTATATTCAATATATGCGATACATTATAAATGTATTGATAGTGGACCGAGTATTGATATTGGACCATGTTGATATTGGACTGAATATATATTATTACTGTACTGGACTTTTGCTGCTGGACTGTGAGAATATAGGTGCGGCCCAAGTTCACGTCAGCCTGCCTGATCCCGTTCCTATTACGGTGTCGTCTTGATCATTATCAGAGGCTTACTGTTACGGTGTCGTCTTGATCATTATTAGAGGCTTCCTGTTACGGTGTCGTCTTGATCATTATCAGAGGCTTCTTGGTACGGTGTCGTCTTGATCACATCAGAAGCTTCCTTGATACGCTTGCTGGCTACGACGTCGTCTCACTTAAGGGCACATAAGAGACGCTTATCTCTCGAGGCGTTATGCCCTAGCCGCTTCATTCTCACCCCGACGCTGCCTTCGTTTCTCTCAAGCGTCGAAGCTTCAACGGGATGAATCTGGAGGAGACGGGCTGTCAGAACGGTCGAATTTTGAATCAAAAGGTTGAAATGAGGCTGATTTGATGGATAGTCTACTATTCCCAACGGATCGAAGGCTACGGTTCAGGTTTGATTCAAAAAGAAAACCCTAGATGTGCTTCTATTTAAAAGGAGATGTGTTCGTGAAGGTTTTCTCTTGATGATTGACATCTATTTAAAGCATTCTCTTTGTGAAGAAAATCTACTCAGCTTACTTACTATTTGATTCAAGATCATACATCATTCGGTGGTTCATAAGCTCTCGGTGATATTCGACTATTCGGTTCAATCTTTGATTATATCATCAATCATAGTTTGTATAACATTATTTATGTGCTGATTTCACTTATAATCATTTTCTGCACATAAATCTTGAGGAAAATCCGAAACCCTAATTTCTTCAAATTGGGGATTTCGTGATAGAAGATTTGTATCTTGATATATTTGTTTGCATAGCTCCTATGATCGGCAATATCTCATAAACTAACATATTATTTGGGGATTTGCTATTGTATATGATCTTTTGATCATCATTTGTATTCGGACTTGATAATTCCTTTGAGAAGGAATTATTTGGATTAGGGAGAACGTATTCTCCTAATCAGGTTGAGTAAAGGTGACTTCAATCGGTTGGATTGAAGGAGAAGAGGGTGGACATAGGACTCTAAGATAGAGTGCCGAATCACCGTGGTAAATTGGGTGTTGATTCTCTTGTTCTCTATTTAATCAAATATTTCTGTTTGATTGCATATTATCATATAAATTGCTAAAGTAATTGATTAGAATTTTTAGAAGAACATTTCGGTACAAGAGTAATTCAACCCCCCTTCTTGTTAAGCCATAAAACCCAACAATGATATACCATAATCTTCTAATTCTTGTTTCATCCACAAGATTTGAGCCCAACTACTAGTAGCAACTATATATTCGGCTTCAGTGGAGGAAAGAGCTACACAATTTTGTTTCTTTGAGTGCCAAGAAACAAGTAGGTTTCCGAGATAGTGACATCCACCACTCGTACTTTTCCTATCTAATTTGCAGCCAGCATAATCTAAATCACTAAAGGCATGCAAGTTCAAGGTTGTATCTCTAGGATACTAGATTCCTAAAAAAATCGTGTCTTTAAGGTATCTAAAGATTCTTTTAACAGCAACTAGGTGTTGTTCTTTAGGGTTAGATTGATACCTAGCACATAAGCATACACTAAACATAATATAAGGTCTAGATGCAGTCAAATATAACAAAGAACCAATCATTCTATGATATGATTTAGTGCCTACGCTAATTCCATTTTCATCATTGGATAAGGATAAAGAGGTGCTCATAAGTGTGTTCATTGGTTTAAAGTCATGCATCTTATATTTCTTGAGCAATTCATTTGTATATTTTGTTTGACTTATAAAGGTTCCTTTGTTTGTTTGTTTGATTTGCAAACCAAGAAAGTATGTTAACTCACCCATCATATCATTTCAAATTCACTTTGCATGCATGCAGCAAATTCTTCACATAGTGTAGAATTTGTAGAACCAAACACAATGTCATCAACATATATTTGAATAATTAAAATTTCCTTTTCTTTGTTCTTTATAAATAAAGTGTTGTCCACTTTCCCTTTCCTAAAACCGTTATCAATCAAGAAAGTACTTAGTTTATCATACCATGCCCGTGGAGCTTGTTTCAAATCATATAAGGCTTTTGAGAGTTTAAAAACATGATTTGAATGGATTGGATCCTTAAATCTAGGTGGTTGTTTAACATATACCTCTTCATTTATAATACCATTTAAAAATGCATTTTTGACATCCATTTGAAACAAGGTAAAGTTTATATAACAAGCAAAGGCAAGCAAAATTCTAATTACTTCTAACCTAGCCACTGGTGCAAATGTTTCATCATAGTCAATTCCTTCTTCTTAACTATATCCTTGTGCTACTAATCTAGCCTTATTTCTAGTAATAATGCCATTTTCATCTAGTTTATTTCTAAATACCCACTTTGTACCTATAACTGGATGATCATTTGGTCTAGGAACTAGATCCCTAACGTTGTTTCTTTCAAATTGATTTAATTCTTCTTGCATAGCAAGGAACTGGTTTTCATCTTCAAGAGCCTCATTTACTTTCTTTGGCTCTACTTGGGATAGAAAGGCTTGATGTTCACAAGTGTTGTGAACTCGAGATCTTGTATGTACTCTAACATTTGGATCTCCTATAATGTGATCCTGATCTACTTCACTTCTTATTCTAGGAAAGGAAGGATCCCTAGTTTCAGACTCTCTCTCAACTTCAGCCCTATTTGGAACATTCTTAGAGATAATGTTCTTTTTGGTTTTTGGTGAGACTTGACAATCATCCTCAAACTTAACATGGATTGACTCTTCTACAACTAGAGTTCGTTTATTGAACACCCTATATGCTTTGCTTGTATGAGAATATCCAAGAAAAATTGCTTCATCACTTTTGGAGTCAAACTTTCCTAGTGATTCTTTTCCATGCTTTAAAACAAAACATTTACTACTAAAAACGTGGAAATATGAAATGTTTGGTTTTCTTTCAAAGAATAGTTCAAACGGTTTCTTTTTCAAAATCTGTCTTAAAAGAGCACGATTTGAAATATAACAAGTTATATTTACAGCTTCTCCTAAAAAATGCTTAGGAAGGTTATATTCTCACATCATGGTCCTAGCCATTTCTTGAAGAGTTCTATTTTTCCTTTCAACAACACCATTTTGTTATGGTGTTCTGAAAAGTTATGCGAAATGCCATTTTCTAAATAGAATTTTTCAAAAAGTTGGTTTTCAAATTCACCACCATGATCAGTTCTTATTTTATGATTGAAAGATCTTTTTCATTTTGAACCATTTTACAAAATTTAGAGTAATCATCTAAATATGTCCATGTGAATCTAGAGTAATCATCTATAATAACTAAGACATAATATATTCCATTTAAAGTTACTGTTCTCATAAGATCGAAAAGATCCATGTGTAATATCTCTAATGGTCTAGATGTATTCACCACAAACTTCGATTTGAAGCTACTTTGTGTATGTTTACCCTTAATGCATGCTTCACATAATCTATCATGGTTAAACTCTAGAGATGGAAGTCCTTTCACAAGGTTATGCCTATATAATCTTTCTATTAAGCCTAGACCTGCATGTCCTAGCTTTCTATGCCATAACCAAGCATCAACATTTTTATTCACAACAAAGCATGTTTGTTCAACATTCAACATTCAATTCACTCAAATCAAGCACATAGATGTTATCTTTTCTATTTTCAACAATCTTCATTTTATGTTCAACATGCTCAACAAGGCAATTTTCTTTTCCAAATTTTATCTTTAATCCTTTATCACATAACTGACTTATACTAAGTAGATTAAATTTTAGCTGATCTCCAAACAAAACCTCAGATATAAGTAGGGTTTTAGGATTACCTATTGTTCCCATTCCTTTTATCATTCCTTTGGAGTTATCTCCAAAAGACACCGTACCTCCATTTTTCAACTCAAGTATTGAGAAGAGCTCCTTCATCTCAGTCATGTGCCGAGGACAACCACTGTCTAGAATCCACATGTTTTTGAGCTTTTTGTTTTTCACTTGTGCACTCATAACCTATAGAAACAAATTTGATCGTTGAAGTGCTTGGTACCCTTTTTATTTTGGGTCTGTGAATGTTAGTTGGACTTAGATTTTTGTCATTCTTAGGCAGCCAAAGTTTCTTTACTTTGTAAGCCTTTCTAAGTCTAATGGGACATTTATCAAACATATGACCAATATAATTGCAAAAAGAACATTTATTATCATGTAGCGGAATTGAACATTCTTTTTCTTTAAAGAAATAAGTAAATGATTTTGATTTGTTATTCAATTTATATCCTAGTCCTGCTTTATCATATATACCTCTTCGGAAATTTAAAATCTTATCTAACATGGCACTTCCTTTTGTGAATTTCTTTAACATCAAATTTTGATTTCAAATCACCATTTTCTTTTTCTAGCTCAAGGACTCTACTTTTAAGATTGTCAACACGCACATATGAGTTATTATCAACATGTATTTCAACATCATAACATAAATTATTATCACAAGAAGTTTCTATTTCTATGTTCATGCATTCAGATTTATTGTGTTTCTCATATATATCATTCATACATGCATCATACTTCACATATGCATTTACAGGAATACTAATGTTATCATGCGCCGATATTGAAGTATTTTTCTGTTCAGTTTCATCTCTACATGTAGCAATTTATATGCTTTGTTTATTATGTACATCAATTAAAACATTTTGACTTACATGATTAACAGTTCGAGCATTTTGATTGGCATGTACAAAAGTCAACATTTTCTGTTTTTCAGATTTATTTTTTGCTTTTAACTTTTTGTATTTATCTTTTAACTTGTTTGCATACTCAACTAAATCAAAGAAGGCAGTTTCTAAACGAGTGTTTATATAAAGAAATAGTTTAGAATCGCTTACCTCACTATTTTCTTCCTCAAGAGTTGTTGTTGCAGTTAGGCATAGGTGTGCAACTTCTTCTTAAGTTTCTTCATCAGATGATGAGTTCTCATCATCCCAGGCAGCAATCATAGCTTTCTTTTTGTTCTTGTTGTTTCTCTTCTTGATCACCGAACAATCAACCTTGATGTGTCTCGGTTTTCTACATTTATAACACACATTTTCCTTAGGTTCATTTGATTCTTTTCTCCTAGTTTGCCATATATTTTTACTTAGAAATTTCTCTTCTTAGAAATTTTCTAAATCTCCTAGCTATAAGAGCTACTTTATCATTTTCTGATTCTTCCTCTTCAACCTTTCCAACTTCCACTTTAAGTGCAAGTGATCTTTTGTTTGCCTTCTCTTTCTCTCTTCTCATAAGTTGCATTTCATGAGTTTCAAGAAAGCCTAGCAAGTCATCTAAGGTCAACACATCTAAGTCATGAGCCTCTTCTATGGCCATCTTCTTAGGATCCCAACTTTCGGGTAGGGATACTAACATTTTTCTTACCATTTCCTCATTTGTGTAGGTTTTTCCTAACAATTTAAGTTCAGAAATGATTTCGGTGAATCTACCAAATATGTCACTAATAGTTTTAGAATCTTTCATAACAAACAATTCATAGTCATGTGTAAGCATAGTGACTTTAGAAGACTTTACCTTTTTGATTCATTCATAGATGACTTCTAATTTATCCCAAATTTCTTTACCGGTGAGGCAAGAGGACACTTTGTTAAACTCATGTGCTCTAAGACCACTATAAATCATATTCATGGACTTAACATTTAACCCCATTAGTTTAGCTTCATTTTTTGTCCACTCATCAGTCACGGGTAATGTAATACCCTTCCTAATTACTTGCCAAGCTTCTGGATCTTGGCCTATTACAAAGACTTGCATTAATTGTTTCCAATGCCTAAAATTAATGCCATCAAACAAATGAGGTTTATTAAACCCCGTAATAGCTAAACCTTTGTCAAAAGCCATAGTATGGATCTACTCTAGGATGTTAATCCTCTTAATCAGAGAACTTGGCTCTAGATGCCAATTGTTGGGTTTTATGGCTTAACAAAAAGGGGGGTTGAATTGTTTGAGCTAAGAATTAATTCCTATTATTTTTGGTAAAAATCAATCCAATTACGTAAACAAGTCACACAAATAAAACCAGTGTCAAGTAAGCAAATTTCAACCATATGATGCTTTACTTTTAGATGAGATAGCAAGTTATCTAGAATAATTTCACACTTATATAACAAATGAGCTAGTCGGTTAGTATCAAATAAGTAGTAGAATAATAAGCAGCAAATAGCATGAGATATTCAAGTCAATAGAGAGCAAAGAAACAAACACCAGATTTACCACGGTGGTTCGGCACTCAATCCTTAAGTCCTATGTCCACCCTCTTCTCCTTCAATCCAACCGATTGAAGTAACCTTTACTCAAATCGAATTAGGAGAAAATGTTCTCCTTAATCCAAGTAATTCCCTCTCAAGGAATTCTTAAACAATGTTACAGAATATGATCAAAATATCACAACTTAATTACAAATCCCAAATAATATAAAAGGTTGTGGGATTTTGTAACCTAAAGGAGCTATTTCGATAGAAATATAATGACTTAAAGCTCTTATCACGAAAACCCTAAACTATAACAAATTAAGGACTTGGATTCCTTCCAATGTTTATGTGCAATAAATATTTTTAATGAAATCAACACATAAACAAAGTTATACAAGATACAATTGATGATATATCTGAATAAGAAACTATTTAATCACAATATCACCGTGGTCTTGTATTTCACTGAAAGTGAATGAGGTTGAATGAACAAACAGTTGAGCTCAATAATCGATTCTTCACTCAAAGAGAACTTCAGATAATTGTCCGTGTGAAACCTTTCTCCATAGATTAGCTTTTCTTAAATAGAAAAAATAGAGTTAGGGTTTCAAATGTTCAAACCTCAGTAATGAAGCTTTCTTCCCGTTAGAGTAGCAAATCAACCTTCAAATTAGTTTCACATCTTCCTTCTAAATCATAAATCTGACCGTTCTGACACCGATCTTCTCAGGAATCCTCCCGTTAAGGATTCGGTTGCCAGCAGCGCTGTTCCTCCATCTCTCTCTCCTTTCTTCAGTCGGCATGCGATTAAGTTAGCATTCGTTCTTAGGGCGTCGTATGCGATTAAGTGAGACATTGCCTTAGTGAAACAGTGAGTTTCATTTTGACACAAGCTGAGCTCGTTTAACTGATGGGCAGTGATCTCATAAGCAGGCCATGAAGCAGGCCGAGAGCAAGAGCAAGCTGAGAGTAATAACAGGCCGAGAGTAAGAGCAAGCTGAGAGCAATAGCAGGCCGAGAGCATATAACATAAGTTCTTGGTAGAACCAAAGTTTGCTCCAATAATAGTCTTGATGCAGTAAAGTAATCTTTGCTAGAGTTAAATACTTCATACCTTTATCCAAGCAAGAGCAAGTATCATTTTTTCTCAAACATAATATATGACACATTTAATATCATTTAAATAAGGTTTTTTCTCAAGACATTATATAATGATATTAAATAAATCATTTCTTAAGAGCATTATAAAGTAACATTATATCAAGAAATATAGGAATCCAGTTACTTTATAATATCATTAATTGATATTATAATTTGTACACCTTTTACTTCCTATAATTTTCTTTTGCATTTATGAAAAACATATTTCAAGAAATATATTCACAAATACATTTTGTCACAACAAAACTCTTATTTTCCAACATGTTGGAGTTATTGTTGGATCCATAATAGTTAGCAATGTCATGTGTAAGTGATGTAGTCACGTGTTGGGGATTTGGAAGTGTCCAGAAGGTTATGTCCGTGTCTGTCGTGCTCTATATGTATAAAGTAGCTAGAAGGAAGAAGGAAAGGCAGTGTGTGTCATGCAGAAATTCTCCTCCGGTTCAGTGTCCCTTTTGATGCCTGAGGTTCAGTATCCCTTAGATACTGAATTCAACTTTCTAGCTTCAAAACAGGTAGAAAGAGAAAACACAAACTAAAAACGAAAACCCATTCGGAGCAACCCATGTATTCCGCCACACCAAAACAATCAACAACTTCCAACCAAAAACCATATTGTGAAGAAGACAAGAACGGTCCTGACAGATTGCATCAAAGTTCTAGAGTTCTCTACACCAATATGGTGAAACAATATTGGACAAAGTGGTAGGACTTGTATAGCCTCTAGGAACACATCTTGCCAACAGCTATCATCCAGGGGTTTTAGAGACATCCTAGAAGCTCTCAAGTCAACAACCAAAAAATAAAGGAAGGACCTTATTAGATTTCTTAAAATAAGAGTAGTGATGCCGCAAAAGCTCATAATTGCAGCTTGGAAAGAAAAGGTCGCCCGAGTTCTTCAAGTAGAACTCGAACATAGAACTAGGTGGAGTTCCAGCTCAAGACAAGAAGATGCTCCACAATAGGAGGCCATGGAGGAAAGTTTGCAAAAAGCGATCCAATGGGCTAATAAAGCTTTATAAGATGGAAGTATTAGCCCATATAGACATCCTAGGTAGAGCGGCATGCTAAGCCCAAAACAAAGTCTTGTCCAACTGCAAGTAACACAGACTGGAAAAGTCTCCAGAAGGCATACCAATAGAAGACTCACCCAACGTTACTTCACCTAACAGAAACTTAGAAGAAAAAGATAAAAAACTAAAAAAAAAATTATTAATTAAAATTTTCACAGTAGCACCTCGTTTCCCTAGAAAAGGAGGCATTTCGGACTTCATAGGCATGCTTTCACTCCTCTCTATTCTCTTTCCTTCGTTTTTTCTCTCCGTGCGACCTTTCTTTCTCCTCTTTCTCCCTTTGTAACACTCTTTAGAAATTTTCGTTCTCTTATGCGTATAACTTCTTCTCCTCTCTCTTTAACCTTGTAATTTCTCCCTTTGGAACTGTTTAGATCTTTCCTTATCTCATGCATATAACTTCTTCTCTTCTCTCTTTTAACATATTTAATAGTGATTAATAAGTCTCAATTGTCATGTCACAAAAATTCCCAATTTCTATCTCACTGCGAGGTGTTTAGGCACAAAATGCTTTTTTATTTCTTTGCAACACACTCAAAATAGCACCGCACAGATTCCAATATATTTGAGCTTGGTTTATACTATAATATTCAATCAAACAAACACAACCAGTAACTCAAATATTCATATGGCAAAAACTGCATGAACAGTAACATACAGGCAATGTGCTATTTTTGCTCAAGAACTTGGTGCAAATCAGCTTCAAACAGAGAGCAAAGAGTTTGGAAAAGCAAGCCACAAGAGCTTACGAGATTATGGACAAGGTTCGGCTCGATTCAATTGCTTGAGAGTTTAGACTTTCTTGCTACAATATTTGCATCTTTTTCTGCACATTCAAGACAGCAAGCAAAGTCAGTCTTTTACCCTTCTAAACCAACCTCCTAACCTTTAGAAAATATGCCCGTTATTGTTCTTAGAATTGGGGAAGACCATCTCAAAACACGTGCAGTAAGTGGCAGGTCCCAGGCATTAATAAGGCACAAAGGCTCAGTCTGACGCACCGTTTTCAATACGAGGGGGGGCAACAGTCCACCATTAGGCTACACAGAGGCCTGGCTCTGATACCATCTTAGAATTGGGGAAAACCATCTCAAAACACATGTGCAGTAGGTGGCGGGTCCCAGGCATTAATAAGGCACAAAGGCTCAGTCTGATGCACCGATGTGGGACTAGCTTCTCAACACACCCTCGCAGTCCCACAGTGTTGGGTTTCCAGTATCAGGCTACGCAGAGGCCTGGCTCTGACACCATCTTAGAATTGGGGAAGACCATCTCAAAACACATGTGCAGTAAGTGGCGGGTCCTAGGCATTAATAAGGCACAAAGGCTCAATCTGACGCACCGATGTGGGACTGGCATCTCAGCAATTGTGACAGAGATATCCCATCACATATTCAAATTTTCCATTCAAAAATCAACCAAACTCAGGATTTTTTCTGCCCACTTTTTGCCCTAGCATCCGCATGAAGGGGAGAAGGCCGCGAGACACCATGAAACATGCGTTTCGTTCAGTTTCTGGTCTGGGTCGGGTCAGCCCTATAACGAATCGGTTTGGTATTAAAAGGTCAGCCTAAGCATACTTGGTCCAGCCCATATATTTTGCATTTCAACTAACTTAATTAAGGAGGGAATAAACTTATTCTCCTAACATTTATAGAAAAAAATATTATATTAAGGAATTCTTTGTATTATTTTTTTACTTGATACATTATTCTATGTGTAAAATCATTTTAAAAAAATTTACTTTTTGTTAGTCATCAAAATAATGAAAAGGAATACTTATATTCCTAATAGTAAGTTTTTTCATCTTTTCACTATAAGTAAGAAGGATATACCTTTAACTTCTTGCCGTAATCATTCTTCAAAGTGTTGACAATGTATGTGATTTTATTGTGATCATAAACTCAAATATCTCTTCGTATTGAAAGTGTTTCAAACAACTAAACCGAATGGATCTTCTCTTATTTGCTTGGCCAATATGAACCATCAACGTGGGACGATGTTTCAGGCTAAGGAATCGGTTGGAGACAAAGAACATGAAGCTCCTGCTTCCTTTCTCTGCCTGAAATTTTTCAATTGAATTTGAGTCGTTCCTCTGGCCACCTAACAATTTTGCCAGCAGCTTCCACTGAGGTATCATAAGTTTTTTCTTTTTAAAAATGGGACACGTGGAAAATGGAGGTGCAACATGAGTCCGTGCAATCTGAATGACCATTTACAGACATAATCATCATCGTAATTGGAATGGGTCCACAGCCATTTCACACCCAATTTCCTGCTATTTCTTTGGTCACAGGCATCCCATGTCTTCGTGCAATCATTGATCATGACAGGCACTCCCATACTTATGAATGGGGTTGCTTCGGTTCTTTCTTTGGATTTCTTCTAAGCTTCTAATGCAATTGGAAAATGTTAAACTTTGTCAAATTTTAAGCCAATAATTAAGACAAGAAGATTGATGGACAAAACTAATAAATGCTAGGCTTCAAATCAAGTAACTTGAGAAATTGTACTAATAGGATAGAGTATTGTACAAAGCAAAGTTGAAAACATTAACATGTGATGTGGTAAATCAAACTGTTAGGTTGCTGTTTAGTGCAAGTTTTACAATATTGATTGTCTGGAATAGAAGAATTTTCAATCCCATGTGAAATTGACTTGAGAGTATAGATGTGGTAAGTGATGACAACTAATAATTTTTTTCTTCCTCCTCTTTTTGCGCCAACAAGTTTTTGACTAATGTAGTTCCCTTTGTTTGAAGAGAAAATCAAGGGAGAAAGTATATGAAATGTTGAGTGACACTATCAAAACTTGAGAAATCCGAATTGTCTTTTTTGTTTTTTATTTTTCATTTTTTTTCTCTTAAGTTTTGGAAAGATGCATCTAATTTGTAAAATCTTGTGGCCTAAGAATTGGAATCAACTATGGGATGTAGCCATTTTATCTTCTTTTTCCCCCCCTCTAATTAGAGGGAAAAAATTAATGACACAATCAGGAACAATAGTATTAAAAATCTCCTAGAAGACTCTTCTCAACCCCAAAGATTAAGTGAAGAACCGAATCTTTCAAGATTAAACACAATTTTCAAACCAATTTAAGACATCATAACCTGAAAATCCAAGACTATAACGTTGATTTAACAGCATCTATCTGGGTAAGTTTTTAAACGGTAGAGGCATGAATTCGAATATTTATATCCTTCTGTGGTTCCAACCTACGAACAAATAAAACTCAAAATGGGAAGCATAAATGCATGAACGATGTGAAAGAGTCTGAGAACAATCATGGAAACGCATGGCAGCTGTAAGATTCAATATTCTTTGTTGAAATTTGCATAGACTCCCTAGTAAATGCCTTGACACTGTAAAAAACCCCTCAAGTACTATCTCTAAAAGACTTTTTGAATCCTTTTGGTGTGAGAGGGATAAGTACTATCTCTAAAAGACTTGAGTACTATCTCAAGTACTCCTCTTACTAAATTAACTTTTTGAAATGGAAATCAGGCTCGTGTAGGGTCAAATACGTGTAGGGTCAAATTGCGATCAAAGCTTCAAAATGGGGGGCCTTTTGAAGTTCCATAAAGTTGCCGCGTGCTTTAGTTATGGATTTCTGAACTGGGACAAAAAATTCAAGTGTACTTTTGACCTTACCCCATAGCATTAAGTGCATCCATTGGCCATTACCACTACAAAGTCTTTCCAATTTCTTTCACTAGTCCCATCTCCTTGACATTTAGGATCTCTGACTTATCCTACCTGTATGTTTCATAGTTGACTGTATGTGAGTAGACATTTTGTTTTTAACTGGTTAACAAATAAACCATAGCTCAAATGAAGCATATTCCCCTCTTTCTCAATGTTATTTCCAGGGACCAATATTCTCGTTCTTTACTTTTTTAATTGATGCATAACATTTATTTTGTCTATTAAGACTGCACTTTCCGGTTGAGCAAAATCATTGCAAGGACTTGTTAGGAGATAAACGTGATTATGCAGCAAATACATACATGATAAACACCAAGCACACCGAAAATTATACGTGGCTCAAGGTAAATTAGTTTCTATGTCCAAAGAAGACAATGTATCACTATTTAGAAATTTAATGTACTAAGAAGTATTAAAAACAATTCCTTTCTAATAGTTCTTTTTCTTTGATTATTTTTATGATTTACCAAATAACATAACTTATAGAACTTGTAAAGTTTTATATTTTAAGGTAATTAGGAAAATAAAGAGCTTGACCAACAAAATTTCTATTTTACCTTTATATATTCTTATTTTTATCTGTACATCTAATTTTGACTCTATAACTAATATGGTTTTTAGATCCAACCATCTTCTTCTTGGATTTTCCTTTTCACTTTTAATGTCCAAATAGATGTATTAAACAGTAATGGTCTTGCTTAAGCCGCATCTTCCTTGAATTTTCCGGTGCTTGTCTAATACCTGCTCCAATGAACGCATCCGATGTAAAAAGTTTTGGCACATACCTTGCGATCAAAAAACCTCCAAAAAAAATAGTCTTTTTTTTTTTTTTCTTTTAAACCTTCGGTGATAAAGAAAGGGTGTTTAGACCATGGTTGGCTCTAGAGGAGCATGATCTGCCAGCTAGTTGCTTCCCTTACATTTCATCGAAAATTAGCTGGAAGTTTGAATTTTCAGAGCTTTCTTCTATCAACGTCAGAGATACTTCTGGCTGTAAAAGAAGCAAGGTAGATGAAAAAGATGGTCAATTGGTGATACTCAACCTCGATGGAAGAGCCTTTTTTGTTTCCATGGTTCCCTGAAATTTCGTTCTTCAAGATCTCAGTGTTTCTTCCGTGTTTGCGAGACAATTCAACTTCTAAGAAAACGCCAAAATCGTCAATCACTATCCTGACTTCCATCTGTATTACAACTGAAAGATATGTAGCTCACAACTGTACATCAGAATCAAACAAACAATCCCATCACTATTTCCCCGATCAATCTGTTTGAAAAACTCCTTTGGCTAATGAAAGTGTGAGGAACATTTTGAAAGTCCTATTTTCATCCAAAGCCAGCGATGAACTACTCGATGAGAGTTGTTCAACTTGTCAACTTAGAAAACAAAAAGAAAACCATATCAATAGCATCCTTCTCAAGACCACAGTTTAGGAGAGTTCCAGGCAGCCCACCATAGACGTCTGTGAGTCCTTTTCAGACAACAAATCTACGTCTCTGCTCTCTCTCTTTCCTTTATTTGAAAATATAAAAGAAATCAGCGGGCGTTTAGTTAAAGAACGCCGTTTACCTTTTCATGAACACCCAAATCTTTTCTATCCCGTACTACTGTCGGTCTTCTGCCGAAAGATTTATATGTCAGAAACAAGGAGTGGTAAAGGCACGTCAGGGATATTTCTATTTCCATTGTAGTATATATGTATGTCTCCATATATATATCAATCAACAAACAGTGCTGGATGAAACTGTTGGAATCCTATTTCCATTGTTTAAAAAAGAGCACTTTTTTTTTTTCATTTTTTTTCATCTTTGGTTAGATCGAGGCCTTTGGTATTTAGAACTCTTCATGGCCGCGACTTGGAGTCCTTAAGAATCCTATGGGACAGATGGGTTTGGTGGTGATAGCTGCTCAATTATTACCGAAGACCCACAATATAAAAACATAAAAATAAGCAAGACGTGTTTCAAGGACGTCCCTTTCTTTCGAGATCCTTGAAACACGTCTTTTCGTTGTTGCTTCGTTGCAAGCCAGAAGAAGGAGAGCTGTTCGGTTGTTGAGCTTTCTCTGAAACTTACCCTCCATTTAAATACTCATCACATGTCAAACCTAAACTTAAGAGTTAAGAATTCATTGATACCCTGAAAATTATTTTTACTCTTCTTGTTCTTTTGTTATATTCTTATTCACGTCTCAATTCTTATGTATTATATTGTGGACATTGTGTATCATATTGTTAAAATCTTAATACGAATTTTTTTTTCTATTTTTATAAGTATTTCTTTCTCTTAATAATTTCTTTTAAGTGATAACTAAACCCATCAATGTAATATTAAAACTTCGCTTCCAAGCTTAATATCTCACACTACATGTAAATTGAATCCATGAGAACAAATATCCAGCTTGTGGTAACAAAAGAACATGTTAAAAACAATGTTAATTAATGTCATATTATCAATTTTGAAGGAGTGGCGCATTTTTTCAACAATCTAGTCTAAAAGATAAGTCTTCTAACAATTTTCATCCTCAGCTCTCTTGTTACAATGTTTCCAAGCCGAACCCATCAATGACATCTTCCCAAAAAGGTTCTTAAATGATAAGACAAGTTAACGATCTGGTCATTTACTTAACTTAAGAAAGCAAACACCCAAATTTTCCTGACGAAGCTTCCCCACAGGTTCAGTATTCAATCATTTGATGGATCAAAGGCAAAACATTTTCTGTTCCTCCAATGATTAAGAATTCTCCAGCTTGATTCGTCCGCGTACAGCCGTGTCCTTTGCCAGGTTACGAACGCTTTCACATTCACTCACCGAACAGCGTTTGTCTCTCTCTCTCTCCCTCTCCCTCTCCCACACCGCGTCAAATATTCCCATGCATATAAAAAGCCACAACCTCCCACCCTCCATCCGCATCTGAAGCATTTTCTCTGCTCCCAAAGCGCACTCTCTCACATTTCTCATTCTATTTTGGCTTACCTGAAGAAAGTTCTGTGCTTTCAGAAGCTGCATACAACAAAAAGCAGCCTGAAAATGCCTAAGAAGAACTGTGCTGTGACTCGTAGAGCTTGGAACCTCCTGCGTCTAGCGTTGTTATGGACTCGAAAGGGTGGCGTCTTCAAAAGCCGCTTCATCACCGAACTCCGCCTCCTGCCAAAATACGTGCGAGGCCTTGGCCACAGTGCTCGGCACGATCAAATCTATTATCGAGAGCGTGAGCTTTCCTTCGACAAGACCCCCATTTTCCGAGTCAATATGCACCGCGCTGGCTCCATGCGGTTCCAACTGAACTTCCCCTGCATAACCCCACAGGTTGATTTCGACCATGACTTCTACGGCGAAGATGATGACGAAGTCTGCGATTATGACAGTGGGAGGAAGAGTTTTCTAAAGGGTGAAGAAGAAGAAGAAGAACGAGGAGGAGAAAATGGGTGTGAAGAAATGGTTCCGTATGACGAAGAAGGGATTGATTTAAGAGCAGAACAGTTCATTGCCAAGTTCTATGAGCAAATAAAGCAGCAGAGATAAGACTCCATTTTTGCCATACAATGAGATTAAGAATAGAAGCACAAGTTAATCATGGTTTGTGATGAACTAGCTTCATTTGTTTTGAACACAAGTCTATAGTTTCCCGTTACAGGATTTTGTTAGATATTGATTAAAACAGAGACATTGTGGAATTCCGTGAATACAGCAGAGTTTTGAGCGTATACAGTTTTTATAAATAAACAGAGCTTGATTTCCAGAACAAGCTTTATTTTTAATGTCTTGCGTATATTATATTCTTCTTGAGAAAGAGGGACCAGAGTGATGATTGAACAAAGATAGAAAGCAACGAAATTCCAGGAGGCTGCTGCCATAGAAAAGCTGCAAAGCAAATTCATCTCTGGCTGTCAATTACTCATTCAAATAATTAAAGTGACGGGACCCTTGACAAGCAAATATTTAGAAATTCTAGTGATAATTTAAATAACAAGCGACAGTTGTAACCAAAGATCAAGCTGCTGCAAAATTATACAGAAAAACTTGTTCCTGTAGTTGTGGAAGAATAACACCCAAGTGGCTTGGGAGTAAATTGGAAAACTTCATATATACTCAGGAATTTTTGGAAAAGACTTGAGTACAGTAAATAAAATGAATTCCAATAAATCAAAAAAAATAAGGATGATCATACTTGATAACAAAGGCACATTATTAAAATGGTATTTATTATATTATCGAATATCACACATATGACAAAAATATATTAAAGCTTGCAAATACACAAGATAAATTTCTAAAACAAAAAATGCGTTATTTAGCCAACTAGCTCGGTGACGAGTTAGTAAAGATCCCAACCCTGATGTTTAGGGTTTAACACCTATATGTATAAGTTTGAGTATTTGAATTGTAATATTTAAAAATAATAATAATAATTTTTTTTTAAAAAAAAAATGCCTTCAATTAAACATCCGAGTCTACTCTGTTCAATCATAAAAGCCAGTACACGCGGCTATTTCACTGAAAATATACACGATGATTATGTTTAAGGTTGGTTAAACTCAGATGTCAATAAGCAACCATCAACGGTGTTACAAGAAGAAACGATATCTGTCCGTGTACACGTCCAAAAGACTGGACCAAGAACAATTTTAAGTACAAAGATTCACAAGAACAAAAATTCACATCGACAGCTTTGAACTGAGGAATACTATTAACTTCGAAATGTAGCAAGAGATAATGTCACTAGGCTTCGACTTCAGAAACCCCAATGCACATCAAACCGCCAGAAAACTTCAATACTTTCCTGCATGTGAAGGTTAAACATACTCTGTTAAGCGTGGATCAAATAATACAAATGAACCGTACATGTAATTCATGTGTCATTATTACACTAATCAAATCAATAGGCAAGTCAATAAGCAAAGCCAAAGATCATTGCTGCCAAATGTGCCTTTTGGAACCATACCAAGGATACCATCCCATCACAAGGCGCAGCGAAAGAACCAAACCCAGCCTGACATATTCACTGGCGCCCAGGCTAGAAACTATAAAAGCAAGTTTAGCATGTTTATAAGCAATTGCACGTCACATCCATACCAACCCAATTCCAACAGAGACACAGACCAGTTAGCTGACTGATCCCATCTGCTGCATGATTTTACATCCCACACATAATCACGAGTTCACAGCAATAATGTATCATGAAGCATCATAAACACTAGAGATATTGTCCCAAAAGACAGACTGTTTAACTTGACTTTGGACTAGCTACCTGCCATATGACTAAATCTTACAAACCCATCGCAAAAGAAGCAGGAGGGAACAATCAATGAAATGACAGGGCAAGTTGCAAACTTCTGAAGTTTTTTCCAAATTTCAGTTTCTTGTACCTTAAAAGAATGATTAGGGAGGTAATAAGATGGGGAAAGATCCGTATCAACTTCCATTCTGATGTCTGTCAAGACAAGCTTCCAACTGTCCTGTTGCTGCCAATATTAGACCTGCATTTGAAATGTCATAAATCTTACATTAACATACAAATATCTAAAAGGTTTCAACGACATTTGCTAATAAAAATTGATTCTATGTGGAATATAAAAGCAATATACTCGAACTCCCAAGAAAAAAATTGCAAGTGCCAAGCTGCAATATAGCATCTATATTGATTCTTTCTGTCTTCTACTAAGAGTAGTTTACTCTGGGATTTCAGGAAATGACTGCCTTACTTTATTGTAGTCAAGATGGCCTTGTCTCCATATTAGAATACCGACGGTGAGCTTATGTGCAATATTATGTGACTTATTATTGTCAATGGAATTAACAAAAGACCACCAAAAGTACAAGGTCACTGGAACCAAGGGGACCCAAAATCAAGCTAAAAAATATTCAAGAATGATTTTTTATTTTTTTTTGGCAATATAAAATTTATAAGATCCAAAGTATTAGTGAAGATTAAATACACAAGTCATTAGAGGTTGTTCTGCTCTATTCAGATCATGTCTTTCTCCAACTCATACAAAACTTTACCCGAATAGGACTTGACATGAAGATGGTAACAAGGTAAGCATCGGAGACCTAGGTCAATTAGAATGTCATGCCTTCCAGCATACAGGTTACTTTAGGCAGCTGAGCGGGAAAGATAATCTGAGGGCGACCACTAGTAAGGAATACCATTAGAGAAATTGCTACCAGCAATGATCATTACTAAGGAATACAGAGCTCATACATTGAATATTTAGTACCTAAAAAAAGTGGTGAGGGCCTCCCAGGACGTGATTTGAACTCCGGATGAAATTGTACCCCTACATAGAATGGATGACTTGGGAGCTCCAAGATCTGCAGAACAAGAAATTTGGGAGTTCAAAATTCAATGTCATTTGGCACTGGAAAACTTACCTTCCTCTATAGAGACACACAATCAAATAAGCTTAGGTTTCCAACTAATAGTGGAGAAAGAGAGATAGAGGCACAAGCCCGGTGAGCTTCAGAAGAAAATAACCACCAACGGAAAAAAGATTTAGACATCTGGCTTTATCCCATCATCGTTGACAATTCCTCAATTTCATGTCAACTTAAGCCTATATAATTATGACTTAGAAAGAAAAGCTACCTCCATCCGCTTTCTGCTTTCATCTTTTCCAACGAATTTGAGGCCAGCTTCTTCTAGAGTTCCAATAAGCTCTGGGTTTACCTGCACCAAGTCACCATTATAATATTACACCATACACCATATCTTTACCAGAAAATAAAGCTTGACTAACATCATTATGTTTATCCACTGCAACCAGATTAGAAAACAAACCTCATATCTGTGTCGATGTCGTTCTTCCACATATTCTGAGTTGTGGTACCTATCAATTAGGAGGAAATCCAGATATAGATGCACCATACTGTGGATTCTCCGAACAATCTACTCTAAATTACAGAATATATAATGACTTTCACCTAGGAGATTAGTTCCATTTAGCAGTCCTAGTTCTAAGTAGGTGACTTAGTGGTTAAAAAAAGGAACAGAAAATGGGTTCTAGAAAGCAAAAGGAACCCAAAATGGAGTCCATATTGATTGAGTCAAGTAAATGCAGTGGCAGTAGCTCATCAGGATGATATTAAGCACTACCAGCCAAAGCAGCAGAGAACCTAGCTAGATGTTCCAGATGAACTGGTCCCTAAATCTTCTCCTAAAAATTTGATACTTGTTAATTAGACAGCTATAAGTTCATTAGTTCAAAAATTTATACCATTCCATCACTACCAAAGATGTATGACTAATGCAAAGGCAAGCCTTATGACCATGCATCCTTGCAAATCATCAAAAAATATACATACAGCTTTGAAGTAATACAATCAGGTGTTTCAAATAGCGTCCTTCGAGATCCTAGTCTCATTGAGCCTCCCATATGAGTTCTTGAACCCTATAGTGAAAATCAAAATGAAATCGCACACCAAATGCAGGGTTATTTATCATGAAAGGTAAAACAGTATTGTGGCAAATGCATTACCTCAGGCATAAAAATTACAACAGGATTTGGCGTCTGCTTATCAAACTCTGTGCTGTTTGCATTTTCCAATCTCAAAACCTAGGCAAGTAATTAAACTAGGTCTCAGATAATTATCGATGATGAAAAGGATGTAGAAATGAAAGAAATTTTACTTACAGATCTAGCAAACTCAATCACAGAAATCTGCATGCCCAAGCAAATCCCAAGATAAGGAACATTATTCTCTCTCGCATACTTTGCAGCCAATACCATACCTGTCACACCACGATCTCCAAATCCACCAGGAACCAAGACACATGCCGCATTCTGAAAAGTGTCAACTTTGTCAAAAAGCAGTTAATAACTATGTATAGAAAAGCCCCCTCCTTTCCCCAAATTCTACAACATTCGAATATATTCTGAAAGTTCCATTACAGTGTTAGAGAAAACACTTATAAGCAATATATTGAGTATCAAGTCAGCCTAGATCACCATGTGGGACCGAGTTGTCCCATGCCAAACTTTGATCTCTTGACTTGACATTCCTTATGAACAAACTTAGCTGGGAGGAGATCGTCTTCAATTTGGGATAAGATATGCAAGAAACCTAGTCAGTGTAAAAACATATCTTTCCAAATATTACTCATAAAATGTCTCTTGTAACAGCTGATCAACAGAACAGGCCAATAATAGATCTGACCATTAAACCCACTGTTCAGACGGCAATTTTAGCTAATAGCCCAACTCAGGCCCACTCGGCCCCTAATTGGCCTTGTTTGAAACATGACTATATTCGGGATAGACCAATCAACAGCTAGATTTTCAGATGTAAGACATCCTATTTTAAAGGTGAGGAAAACACCACTATCCTGAACAGAGAGAGATGCCGCATGAAAGAGGCAAGAAAGAAAGACACGAGAGAGAGAGAGAGAGAGAGATGCTTATAATTCAATGCAGAGCTTACCCTGAGAGTCTGCCATGCAGCAGCATGTGCTTCTGGTGCCTGCATGAGGAGCACAAATTTTTGGACAAAATAAATGTTTTTTCTACACAGACATGAAAGCAGAATCCCCCATGACTGAAAGTTCTAGGGATGAGTACCAGTTCAGCATTTCCATCTTCAAGGTCAGAAGCGGCAATCCAGTCAATTGAAGGCTTCAAAGAACATGCAATGCAAGCATGCAGAAGGGCCTGCAAGCCAAATAAGGATGAACAATAACGTTAGTTGAGATTCAGGATTTTAACCCAGAAAGTCACCATGAAAAAGAGAAAAAGACTACAGAATAGAAAAGGTAAAAATAGTAAACATCTTTCATCAGACTGACCATCATAAAGTAATTGCACAAGGACAATATGGCAATTTCCCCAGTACGTCATCAAAAAATAACAGACCATGTAAACCATAATGTATTAAGCCAATCTAAATATGGAAAGACAAGGAGCCATGACAAGAAATGAATCTAAAGAATAAGAGCATTTAAGTAATCACTCAATCAGATTGATCATCACAATTTAACTACCATGTGAATGATGTATCATTCCTTTCATATGATTTAATCTAAACTATAGTCAATGAAAAGCAGCATATAGACAAATGGAAAAAAATAGTTGTACTAACCCAGAAAAATTATGACACTTGGAATTATTGCTTGTAAACTTCATAATATATGCAATATTCTACAGGTTAAAACAAATCAACAGGACGAGTGTATCTCTGTATCAGCATCCAGTGTTCAGTAGAACATTAATTTACCTATCCATGCTGAAATAAGTGAAAATTGAAAAAAGACAAGCAGGCTTCATATATAATAAGTTCCATTTTCCAATCCAAATTAGGCAGAGGAAAAGCTAGTATGATACCTTCACAACAGAAAGATATGAATCCGGTAGGCCAACATACTTCCCAACCAGAGCAATTCTCACCTGCAATTATCAACATACTATAATGTTCTGTGAACGTGAGATATATTTAAAGAAAAGCATTACATCTGATTGTGATAATACTAACAGATTCGGTCAGATTATCAAACGTCTCAGCCATCCTGGTCCAACCTTCTAAGGCAGGAGGTGTAGCAGGGCTAAAAAAGAAATCCAATAACAAGTTAATATATTCAACCCCCATGCAATTCAGCACACTCTATCAAAACTGATGGTGCATTTAGTTTATAGAATCTCATAAGTTCTAATGGTAGCAGTCCAAAAGATCCAATCTAAACCTAGTCTAATTCACTATTGTCCAGAATTAAACAAATGCCTTGGTCTCACCACACACTTGAGAGACTTTCAACTGCTCTTAGGTTGAATGCCACTCTAATGTAAGATCTAAGCCTTAGAAAATGAGGGAGGAGAGACAGCGTGGCAGTGGGGAAAAAGTGATTAACAAACTTACTCGGGAAAGTTTAGCTGCTTTAGAATTGAGCGATGAGCATTTTGGTTCTGAAACGCATTAAATATCAAACAACATCGAAAAGGAAAATTTTAGATGTTATACTAGTAGCAGCAAACCCTTGAGGAATCAAGAGACTGAACAGAGCTCACCCTGAGTAAGAGAGGAACGTGCCAAATGTTTGGAACATCGTGTATATTGAGAATATTACCAGCCTGTCAGAGATCATAAGGACGACTTGAGAAAAATAACCCAGAATTCATCTGAAAGATCACCAAATGACTTTAACAACTTACTGGGACATGGCAAAACTGTGAAAGCTTCCCCTTGGTATTTTCCAACAAAGGCTGCAAAATAGTTGACAAGTACTTACTTCAATATTACGAAACTTGTATTAGAGAGTACAATGATCCAAATTAAGCACTTACACAAATCACACATCAGATCAATGCCTGTTCATATAAAAATGAAGAAATATAGCAAGGTAACTCAAAATGGTCAATGCTGAGACACTTTCAATGTTTTAAGAGCAGCTTAAACAATTAAGATCAAACAGCTTTGAGCAACAGTACTGATACAGCAAAATACCCATCAGGAAAATCTAAGCGTCAAAATGGAATGCGCAAAGCTAATGCTGGATTTATTCAATCACCCATGTCTTCTGTTCGTGAAATCACAAGGTAGTTGAAAAGACATACCTGAGCAGATCTACATGCTAACAGGTGAGGAGTCAGGCCCAATGCTCTCAATTCTCGTACACTGTGTTGTGTAGGTTTTGTTTTCTGCAAAACAAGAGAGAGATCAATTATTAACCCAGAAATTGGGGGAATGGAATGGAGAAGTAATTATGAGATAAGAGGACACAAACTATAAGTTTGGGAGATATAATAAACTTTGATCCCCACATTTATGATCCATTATGTAGAGCAACTAATCATTTGAAATCACATGTATAAGTTATGGAGTATTACTTGCTCTCCAACAACACCCAAAACAGGTATCAGGCTCACATGAACGAGGCAGAAGTTATCTTGACCTGGAGAAAATAAATAAAGTTAACATATCACTTCCGAAAATGATGAAAACTCACAATCCAAGTGCCAAATAAGCTGAAAAATAAGAATAATCTGTCAAACTCTTTGTGATTATCAATTACATGCATAGAATACAACAGAATAGCACATCCAAATCCTAATACATGATAGTTTGACAGCATGCTCGTTACCTATAAGTACTTTTTCTTTCAATTGGATCCATGGAGTAAATCAACCTTACCAACTGAAAAAGACAATTGTCGTAGAGCCTCGATGAATGGCATTGATTCAATGTCACCTATCCAAAATACAATGAAAAATGATCTCCTTCAATTGAACAACAGAATATATCCTCTGGTAGATCACATGCTTTTTTGCTTTGAATAGCTCATACCTACAGTCCCTCCCAACTCTATAACACAAACATCTGCTGGACCTTCTTTTCCATCAACAGGAATGACAGCAACCGCTTCAATCCAGTTCTTGATGGCATCCGTGATGTGTGGTACTACCTGGAATCCAACAAGGGAAGCTCAGTCACTAGTAATTTCTCCATGCAAGCAACTCTAGAAGCCTAAATCAGCTACCAAATTTAGCATCACCTGGACGGTCTTTCCAAGATAGGCACCTTCTCGTTCCTTCTCGAGCACAGACTGATTAGAAATGGAACAACTTGGTTATTTTAAGAAGCTTACAGCGTTTCTCAAGATAGTACACCTACTACTATATCAAATAAATTAGTACCTGGTATATCTTTCCAGTGGTAATGTTGTTCTCTCTTGTTAGTGTCACATCTAGGAACCGCTCATAATTACCCAGATCCAAATCAACCTTTGAATGGTAAAAAAATAACGAACGGATAGATTGTTGTGGACATATAATTATACATATAAACATAAAAAAATTAAAAAATAATCATGAAAAAAAGGAAAAAGAAGAAGCAAACCTCGCCCCCATCGTCAAGAACAAAAACCTCCCCATGTTCAAAGGGAGACATGGTACCAGCATCAGTGTTTAAGTATGGATCTGCAACCAAGCAATTGCCAAAATTTTGATACAATATAAGACTTAGACCTGCCCCTAACAACTTCATAAAGGGAGGAAAAAAAGAAAAAAAAGAAAAAAGGATGCGCATGGTTATCAAAACTTGAAACAACTGAATATAAAAAATAAAAAATAGATATATACGCTTCCTTGGGCACTAAATATACAGAATTCATCCACATGCAGACCCACGAAAGACAAACAGAGTTTGTAATGGTATTAACTTATCTCCTAACAGAGTTATAGAGTAAAAATGCACCCATTTGAAATCAATTAGCAATTAACCAAGCTACAAAGTTACAACATCCAAACAAGACAGTCCCAGAGGAATACTAAAAATTAGCTCATGCAAGTCTGGATTAAATACCATCCCATTAAATTACCAAGAACTACCTACGATTGCCAAACATGATCTAAACCAAACAAAACTTAATCCAGTAAAACAGAAAGCAATATGGAACCGATGGGTGAAAGAGAAGGACCAATCTTAATGGAGGTGACGCGAAGGCCACAGGCTTTAAGGACAACGCCTATGCTGCTTGCAGTCACGCCTTTGCCCAGCCCACTCACCACCCCTCCGGTCACCAACACGTACTTCATCTCTCCTCCTCTGGGTGTCTGCGGTTGTGAATGCAATTGCAGGCGAATTGTTTGTGTTAATGTCTGAGCGGGAAAGAGTTTTGAGATCGCAGAAAAGTCCCCAATGGCACGACTTGGCACACTGTTGGAGGTGCAAGTTGCTTTCGATTTTTAACGAAAAGATACTGTTTAAGCCTCTTGAATCCGTACATCTAGCGTTGTCCAGCTGACTGAGATCTTTTTTGTTTTTGGCAAATTTATAAAATGTATAGATGTTTCTTTTATTGAAAAAAAAAAAAAAGAGAGCGACTAAACAATAATATTAGCTTGATCTCAATCCCATGAAGCACATATAAATTATTAATTCAAGAGGACAAAACAATAACAATAACTTAATCTTATTAACCCCACGAAATATGTAATGCTAAAAGGTTAACTTGTGATAATCTAATAATCATAATTTTGTCATTTTAATATTACTTATATTGAACATTATCAGTATCAAATATATTATTCTTAAAAAATTATAGAATTCCTTTGACCAAACAAGTTTAAACAACCATTATAACTTGATTATAGTCTCATGAGATACATAGTGATAAGTAAAAATTAATGACTTATTAAATATGAGGTCCATTATTCTAAGATATCGTAAACCTAAACCTAGATATTTTCAAGCAACTAATATTATGTTGTCATTTGTTTTAAAAAAAAATCTTCTCAAAAAGCCTAATCAATAATAAGTTACGGCTTGCCTCTCCGCTACCATCAACAATTAGTATCCAAATCACCAATATTTACAATTTCTTTTTTTATATGCTAGTCATCTGAGTTTCCAATGACCTAATTTTACCCCACAAAAAAAAAAAAAAGAGCATGTGCACAGAATAAGCCAAGGTGCAAGGTTTACGTTATAGAATTGTGCCTTTATCAGGCTTTATAGAATTTAAAAAGGTTCTTTGGTTCTACATAAGCATAATTCCTTGATATGCCTCTACTTGATTGAACTTAGTTTTTGTGTCCAGGGCTACAGATCTTCTTCATAGGACCTGTCATTTCTGAATCGAGTTCCCTTCTCCACTACCTGCATCTTTTACCAGTTTTCCACAATAAAAAAGCAAAAGGGAATCCTTGAATAGCAAGACTCTCAAGACGATCAGCACTCCCAAAGGTATTTTGGGAAGCTTTTGCTCTGCTTTTTTTTGGGGGGGGGGAGACAAAAGCTTGCCATCAGTCCAGAACTTTATGCCTAATGTTGAAGAAGATGCAGAAGGGTGCAATATTCCCCTGTAAACATCATCCCTCGTCCTCATCACCGCTGCATTTTTGGGGGAAGTGGGAGTTTCATTATCATACTACATGCAGACCCACCATCTTAGGTGACTGTATTAACACTCTTATTGGGTACGACTAGCACTTTGAATCTCAAACGATTATGTTACCATTTTGAAGACATACAGGGGAAGAGAGAGCTTTCACTATTAATTGATATTATGACAAGGCCAGTAGGTTGAAGTTCCGAACTTAAAACAAACCCCAGAGGACAGTGGAATATAAATTGAAATTGTATACTTAATAATTGTTTTTATCAATTCAATATTTTAAATATGAAAGAAATCTGCATATCAAATAGAAGTTTAAATTTATAGTTTACTATCGTAATATCAAGATATTTCACTTTTTATTTGAACTCAGACGGAGAAAGTAACAATTTAACACGTACATCTTAGTATTTTTATGAATTGCTGGTTATATTAATCCCATTGCCGCCTTCCTTCTCCGTACAACTCATTTTTCTATATGCAAATGAGCAACTTAGAAAATGAAACGCGGGGGAGGTGGGGGGGGGGGGGGGGGGGGGGGGGGGGGTTGGCGCGGTGGGGGGAAAGCACGTATCAAAGGCTTCAAACGACATGAGGTACCATTGAGAGAGCTTAGCCCCAGTTGTTAAACATGGGACATCCAAAACCCCTTAAACTTTAAACCAAAATTAGGGTGATTACTGGTACTTCAGAGTTAAAATATCCCACAAAACTGCCTTAATGAGATAAGAAATTCCCTTCATATGTTACACAAGATTTAAGCCGCAGAGTTACTGCTTATCTCATCAAATGGATACCAAAAACCAGCATATGGAATGCATGATACACAATTTAAATGTAGTTCACTCCTTCACCTCTTACAACCTCGCCAATGCAGTGTGCTTTGTAATCACCACCTCCACCTTCAAGAATTCTATTAGCTGTCTCCTGGCTCACAACCAGGACCATCCCAATGCCCATGTTAAGGGTCCTTCTCATCTCGGCATCCTCTATATTTCCAGCCTAATCAGAAGAAAAAAATAAAAGAAATTCATTTTTCAAGAAACTTATGCAGTAGTTGAAGCATCAGATATTCCAATTTTACCTCTTGAATCCACTTAAACAGGATTGGGACCTCCCAGGAGTCCCTGTAGATGACAGCTCCAAGGCCTTTCGGAAATACTCGAGGTATATTGTCAGTGAAACCACCACCTGTGATGTGGGCAATGCCCTTTACCCCACCCTTGCTGATTAAGTCAAGCACCTGATTTGGAAGGAATGGAAAAAGAAAAACTTGTAAGAATAGAGAAGAATAAAATCCAGCATTATAGTGATAAACAGTGGGTGATAAGTAACCTGCTTCACATAGATGACAGTTGGGGCCATCAAAGCTTCACACAACGTAACACCCTCACCAGGAAGTTTGTCCTTCAAAGAAAGGCCACTTCGAGCGAGAACCCTATGGAGATATAACATTGCTTATCAGTTGGGATTTCAACATCGATCAGAGCTTTATCAGTTGTAACAATGCTGCAAAAACTACTTCATAGTAACAGCAAAGCAAAGACTTCTTCAAAGTAACACTAACCTTCTTACTAAAGAGAAACCATTAGAATGAACACCGCTAGATGGCAGGCCAATGAGAACATCTCCAGCTACAATGTCTTTCCCGTTGATGACTGAATCTTTTTTGACAATGCCAACCGCAAAACCACTCAGGTCATACTCACCATCAGCATAAAAATCGGGCATCTCTGCAGTCTGAAAGGTATTTAGCCCGAATTAAACACATTAAGAAGCTAAAAGTAATTAAGTATAATCATTGGAGAGACAGAGAGAGGGAAAAGACATTGGCTTCAAACGTCAAGCCTGACTAAGACTTATGCATTATCCAAATGCAAAAGGACAATGCCAAATTCAATTCAGTAAGGTCCTTAAAATATATGATTTTCACAATCAAGTAACCACATTGTATTTGTGTCATCGCAAAATCCTTCCCATTACAGGTGATACAGGTCTAAATACTGTCCAGTGTTGATTCTTCCATAAAAATTGATTAAGCAAACCCCCGCATCCCTCGGTTCCAGGGCTTCCTAGACTGCTTAAACACAGGTTGCAGAGCCTGACTCTGTATTAGTTCCTTTTCTTTAACTTCTTTTGAAACTACCTTTGACACATGAACTAAAATCGCGCTGTAACCCCCCCGATTAACTCTTGAGTGTCAAACGAAAAGCACAGATTGACACAGCAAAATGAAAGTAAGAACATTTTAAAGAGGGGGAAAAAATCAGGTACCTCGCCACCTAATAAAGCACAATCAGATTGCTGACAACCATCAACAATGCCTTTTATAACCTAAACAAGAAGGAAAGAAAGATCAAATCAGCTTGACCTTGACGAACATAACAACTCTAATCAATTTTTTGCACCTTCTCAGCAAGGTCGACATCAAGGCGGCTGGTAGCAAAGTAATCGAGGAAAAACAATGGCTTTGCTCCCGAAGTAACAATGTCATTGACACTCATTGCAACCTACATTAGTTCAAAGCGTCAAGCAGCTGATTATGAATATCAAAACCATTCACCAACATTCACCTCTCAAATTTTACCAGATCAATCCCAATGGTGTCGTGGATACCACTTTCAAATGCCAGCTTAAGCTTAGTTCCCACGCCATCCGTACCGGCAACAAGGTACGAATCACCTGCCCCAGAGCACTTAGTTAGCAAACTCAAAGACGTGGAAGAGACTTAAGTCAAAAAGAGACCAAAGAACTCAATCCATTCGGATTACGAAGTGTATAGAATCATTACCTAAGTCCTATGAGAACAACTAGCTTTTCGACTTTTAGTGTTTCCAAGTCCTCATCTTTTCGACTCGACCACAAAGAGAAACGCATACGCGATGCTAAAACATATCGCTCTAAAACAGAAAATTTACAGCCATTGGGGAAAATTAATATTTACCGAGAGGGAAAAGTCCGCCGAAGCCACCGATCCCCGGGGCCATTTTGGCAATTCTTCGAACGAGTTCAGTGCCAGCGTCAATGTCCACACCGGCATCTTTGTACGTGAGACGCTCCCCGGAATTGTTTTGCGGCTTCGAGAAAACGCGGCTACTGTTCCCCGCACTACTTGTCACTCCTAATCTCCCGGCAGCCACCGATGCCGGCTGAAGCCTAAGGGAGAACCGTTGGATTTGGCCTGGTTTTTGACCGTAACGTCTAATAGAGCACGCAAAGCAGCGTGACAGCTCGGTGTTTGCGCCGACGGTAACAGTCATGGCGAGAGAGAAACCTCTGGGTTTCGGATTTTTGGGAAGGGAAATGGATTTAGACCCAAACCGACCCGAATCTAGGCGAGCATGTGACGTGGGAAATACCCGAGGCCGGGCACGTGCTGTGACGCTCCGAGTTGGTGATGATGGTAAAGATCCCCACTGCCAACGTCACGTGCAGCTTTTCAAATTACATACTTGGCCTCGCCTTCTTCTTCTACTCCACCGCAGCAGGACCGCCCCGTAACTGGTCAGCACTTGAAATCTTACCAGAGCGATCGGTCGGATCCGTCCAAAGCTTGTCACGCGCCCATTTCCTCCACTCCTTCACTCTATAGTTGTATCGGCAAGGGGCCGGCTGCAGTGGCGATGGTGGCGCGGTGGTCGAAAGGGACGGCGAATAATAGAAGAACGGGAGGGAGGCGATTTGCTGAAGAGGGAATATAGAAGAGTACCAGCAGTAGGGTTTTAATGGGCAAAAATTCGTCTTAAAAAAATCAGACTATTTTCCCTAAGGGGTAATTTTACAACTCCAGTACAATTCAGTTTTGTAGGGGGCAGCGAAAGGGTACGTTGGTCATTTGCAAGATTCTTGGCATTATGTGCCAATCCGACATATGCTCCTTGGACGCATTGGTAATTTGGTACGAAGACAGTTTGAAACAAGACAGAGCTATCGACGTTATATTGATAGCCTTGCTCGTAGGACGCTACCTCCTGGGCTCTTTACCAGATGCACCCTCCTCGCACTGGGAAATATCCTTCCTTCTCGACTCATTTCTGTGTCTCTGTCTTCTCTAGCTCTCTCTAGCTCTCTCTAGCTCTCACAATGGTTCTGCCTCAGTGCAATACTAGTACTGGAGGGTCAGAACCGGACCCGGACGACCTTATTTCCTTCACCGATGGCGAGCTCATCGATGACTTCGAAGACTCCACATGTTCTACCCCCTACGTTAGCGCCCCGTCAAGTCCGGGTCGGGACGCCGCCGCCACCACCAACGGTGGATATTTCTTCAGTGCACCCGCGAGCCCCATGCACTTCGTGCTGTCCCCGGCTGCGTCTGCCTCGTGTCCTCCATCGCCCCAGCCCGCGGACACATCGTCTTTTGAGTTCCAGTTCTCATCCAGGTGCTGTCCCAATGGCTCTGTAGCCATCGGATCAATGAGCTCGGCTGATGAGCTATTCCTCAACGGTCAGATCAGACCCATGAAGCTCTCCTCCCACTTGCAGAGGCCCCAGATCTTGGCCCCACTCATAGATCTCGACAAAGATGAAGACCACGAAGAAGCCGGCGAAAGTGCCAAGAACGGGCGCTCGGGTTCATTGCAGAGAGGCAGAGATCTCAATCTACGCAGTAGATCTCTCCACCGAAAAGCGAGATCTTTGTCACCGCTTCGCAACATAGAGTTTCAGTGGCTTGAACATGAAGACAACGACAAGGCTGGACACGTCGATAAAGAAGATAAACAAGCCGAAACCACCACTGCCTCCTCCGAGACGACACCTTCGTGCTCTGCTTCGTCGTCGAGGTCATCCTCCTCTGGAAGGAACTCAAAGAAGTGGGTATTCTTAAAGGACCTCTTGTACAGGAGCAAGAGCGAAGGGAGAGCAAACGGGAAGGAAAAGCTCTGGTCTTCCATTATGTCGAAGGAAAAGTCGAATGCTGCGACTCCGACCAAGGAGAAGCCGGAGAGGCAGAAGCAAAAGCAAGCTAAGGGAAGACACAATAATGGGGTGGCGACATCGAGGCGGAAGACACCGGTTCCGTCACCGCACGAGCTGCATTACACCGCGAATAGAGCCCAGGCAGAGGAGCTTAAGAAGAAGACTTACTTGCCCTACAGGCAAGGTCTGCTTGGATGCCTGGGGTTCAACGCCAAAGGATACGGTGCACTCAACGGACTCACTAGAGCGTTGAACCCAGTGTCTTCCAGGTAGGACAAAAACAGAGATGTCCTATATCAACTGTACCATAAATATGTAGCTTTTATTTTTCGGATCAAAATATGTAATTCTTGTTTAAAGATAAGATGCTTTGTACAGTAACGAGACTATCATCGTTTTTGATGATGGGTCAGATGAAAAATATGCAGTGTGCATCAGTATGTTAGCTTCTAAATCTGAAGTTCTACTCAGGCTAAGGACGCCTTCTATATTGTTTACTCCATGGATAGCCTTTTGTCTCTGTACTAAAAATTGCTTGATAGTAATGATATTCCGCACATCGATCTGGGAATTGCATGTGTTAACTAGTGGTTTTTTCCTTTTCTTAGTGACCCTTTCGAAAGTACCAAAGTTATGATCTTTATTATTATGATGGGGTCATAATTCATATTTAAGTGTAATAGAGATTATCTTATTATTAATTTATTGTTAGTGTTTTTTTTTTGCTAATTCAAATATTAAGCACAAATTGAGTCTATTTTATCATTAATATTATCATTAGTAGATTGTTTATGTTTGGATTAAAAAATTGGTGTTAAATATAGATTCAAATATTAAATGGGTTTTTAAAAATTCACATATCTTTTAATTATTAATTTTAAAGGACTCGAAAATTTTTCAATAAAGAAAGTCATTAGACCCTAACCCCTTTGATTTCCAATTTTTCTTTTATGTCTAGCCGAAATGGTTTGTTCCTAAGCATATGGGAGCTGGCCTTTGGTTTCTATTGTGTCGTTGTTTCCACTTGGTCTGGAGGGTTCGTTGCTGGGATTGGGTCTTTTCGTGATGGGATACAAATTGGCCCCGCCGGAGGGTCATCAATGGTCGTATCAGAGTCTTTAGCCTTTCTAATCAACGATTATGTGAGCAAACTTGTTGTAGCCATTTGGGTTTGGAGCTGGGATTATGATCTGCAATTATGTGATCCTCCTTGCATGCAGATGGATAATGATATCCCCTCGAAGCCCCACAGTTGCGAAGCCAGCTCAATCCCAACATGGGAATGCAATCGTTAGGTGAGTAGTTAAGGTCCTGCACCCCCTGCCATGGCGGATTTCATAACCTGAGCAGACACACATGGGGACTTTTGTCCCGGTACATCTGGGGTAGATCTGACCCACCATTGATTACTTCTTGTCTGCCGTTTTTTGGAGCTTTTCCTCTTAACAACTTGTGTCCATGCATTGATTGGCTGAGATGGTTGCTCAAAGGGTGAAGCTTGGGGGTGGAAGGAGTCCTGTTTCTCTCGATGTGGGACGACGTACAAGTTTCGCTGTTTTTCTTTGTATTATTAAGATACATGTTTGGTGAACCATGTGGGCATCTGAGGAATTATGCCCGGAAGTCGGTGGGTAACATGGGAGAAAGGCCCACTTTCTTGGGAACTGCTATGGCAAGTCACTGTTGAAACTAATATTTTGATAGCCAAGTTCGTGTTAAATATTATTGATATTTAGTTGCAAACATATATTATTTAATTAATTTATGATAGTAATGACTCCTACTTAGTATAAGTTTGTATGCTTTTTTTTTTTCTTGAGGATTTGTTCCGAAGGAGAGAAAGATACGATATAATCATTTAGTAAGTAAATTTGAAATTCTATAACTTTAGTGTTTTATTGTATATAAAACGTTAGTTTGAGGAGAAGTACTGAAAATAAATTTTGACAATTAAAGTTATCGTTTGTTCATTTTATAGTTTATAAGAGTTTGTATTAAAGATAAATATTTGAATGTTTATTTCATTTTTTTGTTATCCAATTAATAAAAGTTATATTTTAATTAATATCTAATTGTAAAGAATTTTTATTCTAATTAAACTTTGTTGTCTACTTTTATATATATAACATTGTATAGTTTTATAAAGAAATTCAGTTCCACATTCAATTTTTCAACACTTATTAATGGTTTGATCGTTAAAGGATCCTTAACTTGTTATATATCATTACGGATATTAATACAATTTCCCACTTAGAAGTTTAATAGGGTTATCAGTTTCTTGTTTCAATAAATTCTTAATTTTATAGAAATTCAGTTCATATATCAATATGCTTTGTTTCTATACTTTTCTTTTCATTTTTTTTAAAAAAAAAGATAATAGTCAACTTTTTTAGTTTGATAATTTTCTTGCAATACATTTACTAAAACATTTTTAATAGGTTTACAAATCCTCGTCTTATATTCTTTCATCATACAACTAGTAAGTCATTAATATCACTTAATGAGTAATTAATAGGATTTTTTTTTAACCTATTTGAATTAGTCAATATCAAGACTCTAGCTAAGTGATTGATGTAGGCAACCTAAGAAATTTAGAGGTGTGGTTTGAATTTTTTTTTAAATTTTTTTAAAAAAGAAATGAGTGTGGTACCATGATTAATTTTATTAATAATAGTAAGATTGAATATAATAAACATATCTTAATTAAGTACAAAAGCTAAGCCATAGACATGACCTTTGGAAAATTTGGTTGATGAATTTACATGATAAATGCACAACATGCAAAAGAAAATACATGAAATGAAAAAGCAACAAAAGCATAGGGTGGTATATATGCTTAACTCTAAGGTGGCCTATAATTGTTTGAATGTAATTGATTATTCCTAGTGACACTTAAGCAAAATCTTGGTAAGGAACTTGGCTGGACGTAAATTCTCACATTTTGAACTGTATGACCATGATTGGTTAATCAAATTGCTACTAAGCTCCTCTCTTGATATATGTGTTGTATGCATGTGGTTGAAGAAGCAACATTAAGCACTTATGAATTACATATTCCAGTCTCCAAGGAGTCCTACATCTATTTAACAAGCATTAAACTAAGTAGTAAGAATCTTACTCTATAATATGAGGTACATGTTCATTTCATGACATATTCTTAAGCCATTAAGGTATGTGCTTCTGCATTTGTGCTACTTCCCAATCCTAATTTAAATGAAAAGGGCATTAAGATCCTTCACTTTAGTCTTTGATTATCCCCCCTCTAGGATTATTGCACATGATGCTTGATATGAGTTTAACTTTAGTAATCTAGGAGGAAAGGGTTGCCATTTTACCTATATGCCTCTCCTATCTATAATATGTATAACAAGAATTTTTAGCATATGAAGAGAAACCTGGTCAAGAAAGCTTTGTTTGAACATTAACTTTGAAAAGCACAGAGAGCTAGATTAACAAGTGTGTGATATTAATATTGATTTTGGAGAGAGACATTATTTGGTGAAATTCTACATACAAGTGTACACGTCGAACAAGTAATATAATGATGAGAATGAGTATCATCCCATGAAGACGAGTGTTTACTAAACTAACTAATTACTAATGGTGAACAATTTCTAAAGTTTATCTAGCAAATCAAAATGGTAAAACATTGATTAAAAAACTAAATTTAACCCAAACTCAATTAACTAAATATGTTAGAGCTTCTGATTTCACCTAATTACTAGATACAAATGCCGATCATTCATGCTAGCAAGATTAAGTCTACTCATGTGATTGCAGAATTTCCTAATTTATTTACTATTCTATATCTAGGTATACTGAACCTACTTAGCTTACTAATTCACTGTATTTCTACCCATGAATTAAATGAACTAAGTGCATTACAATTTGTGAATATTTCAGTTTACACCTAAAGCCACACAAATCATATGGTATATGTCTATCCATATTAATATATGGTTGCATATTACATGAAGCAATTATATGTCATCTCCTGTCGGTCTTAAACATGCAAATCATATCATTTAAGTGGTAGCTAATCACCTAAAAGCATTAAACTCCTTAATATGCAACTTCACATTCATAAATATCTCACATAACATAAATAATCATAACATTCCTACATCATAATTAAGTTACATTGTAGCTCTAACAAACTGAACTAAAACAACATATTTACACAAACTAAATCAGTGCAAAAACGTGAACACAACATTCTGTAAATTAAAAACATTATAACTGTTAACAAAATGTCTTCAAATCACAAAAAGGTTGTACAAATATGCACATCATGGGGTCAAGAAGGTTATGTTTGAAAAACGAGACGAAATGAGGAACACACGCGCCGCCGCCGTCTGTCGTTGGTCTTCACAAAAACTTCCAAAAAGGTAGATCAGGATGCCTAGGTTGCAGATTTGCAAAAAGATCATGCAAGTCCGCCATAGAAACACGTAGATCTAGCGAAGAAGATTCGAACGACGAATGCCGTTCTTCACCGGAAACCGCCGTAAATTGCCGTGAAACTATTACAGAAACACCTGAAATTGCAGTGGAAGCCAAATTTGCTTTCAGATCATCGGAAAGCACTCAAATTTGGTTGGAAAATCATTGAAATGGGTTTCTCACCGGAGAAGGACACTGGCAGTCTATTGTCGCATGACTGCCACAATCTATGCCTGAGCCGCATGCTGTCGCGCGTCATCTTTGAGCTCCGGCGAGATCCCTTGCCGCCGAACCATCCTCTCTCTCTCTCTTTGTTCTCTCAACCAAAGCTCGATTATCCACCCACCACAATGCATGACTTTCTCTTCTGTTTTGTTAATCTGCGGACCCGACATTCTCACCCTTTTAGCCCACTTCTTTCCGGTTTCTTTTCCTTTTTCACATGATCCAAGGCCCATTCCTCTCTCCTTTACAAGCCTGTACTTGATAAAAGCCCCTCTTTTTAACTCTCCTTCTATTTTCTCATTGTCTTTTGGTTTTGTGCTTCTTTTCTTCATTTTTCTTCTATTTTAGGTTTGATGCATAAAATAATAAAATATACATAAATACAATTAAATACAAATATAATTTAATAAAAATTATATTAAATATAACCTAAAATAATAACAATAACTCTATATAAAATAGAGTTATCAGATACGGATAGTGCATTGTGTCACACCAAATTACATGCCAACCAAATGCCCTACATGACGGCACCACCCAAGATGACTATAATGGCTTTTCATTGGTTATGCCATGATGTTTTCAAATCCCACGAAATCAAGAAATATAATATAGAATTGAATTGAACTTGTACCTTTAATGTCTCTAAACTTCCTTCGTATTTGTTACACTGGCTTACCATGTATGAATAAATGATCAGTTGTTTTCCTTTGTGCATTAATACAATATTGACACTTAAAAGTCATTTATATTTCTCTTATTTGCAAATTACTTTTCATAGAATCTATATAATAAATGAGTTTCTTCATAAATAAGCCCATCTTGTTCCATATAAACTTGCCCACAAGACTTTATCTTTTTCCAATCTTTTGTCATTACAAACCAAAAAGGCCAAGAATGTACCTAATGCACTAAGATCACAAGTCATTTGATCCTTGTATTGAGTGATTCCAATCTAATTGCTTAATCATGTTGATCCCTAAAGAGGGGAGCATTCATAAAGTCCTAGTTTTGTAGAACTTCTTTGATAGTTATTCGTGAGTTTGGACATAAAAGATACCATAATATTTGCCCTAACTAGTCATCCTTCCACACACATACAAAAAAAAAAAAAAGGCACTTCCCTTTTATGATTATCCATCTCCTATGCTATGTTGTGTAGTTTAGGAGTAGGAATATCATTTTCCAAGTGTGAGAATGAATTTTCTTTATGCCTTTTTGTAAAGCTTCAAAAGAATAACTATACTTAGAATTCACTAGAAAGGCCAACAATGATTGT
This sequence comes from Casuarina cunninghamiana, assembly GCA_028551485.1. NCBI lineage: Eukaryota > Viridiplantae > Streptophyta > Magnoliopsida > Fagales > Casuarinaceae > Casuarina > Casuarina cunninghamiana. Next base: position 10,135,124 of record CM052368.1, read on the forward strand.
CTTTGCACATAATTCTAAGCAAAGTTTTTGTGAAGAGCTTGCATTGTTTACTCAAGGTTATGGATCTCCAATCCCATTTCTTCACATAAGATGCATATGGTTTCCTATTTAACCCGATGACTACTTGGTCCAACCCGTAAACTCCACATAAAGTTTGCCATCATCCAATAACTACCTATCCATCCCATGAGCATCTTATCTTAGCTTTTTCTATATTAATCTTTTGCTCACTATTTGCCTCATATTCATGTAGGAGATTCAAATGAAGGTCATAAAAGATTTTTGATACCTTCTAGAAAGACAAACATATCATTAGCACAAAGAAGGTGAGACCTTTATGAAATGGTTATTTCCTTTGAATTTTCCTATTTCTTCCTTTTCTATAAATCAAAACTCTCAGTAGAATGCATCTTGAGCTAATATAAAAATGCTTAGTGCTTACCCAAGGCCTTGTGTAGATTTGAAGAATCCATTTAATGCCTTGTATTTGAATAAAAAACTAATTATTATAAAAACACATGGATATCATGTCACACCATGTTTAAGAAAATCCAATCATTTCCATAACATTGAGAATGAAACCCATTCTAGTCTATCATATCCTTGTTCCATGTTTACCTTTATCATGATGTTTTCACCCACTACCTTTCAATCCAATTCAATTACCATATGTTGCCACCTTGCATAATGCTGGATTGCTCCCTAGATATTAGCTGGAGCAAAAGTCTTACCAATCTCTCATTAAGTATCTTAGAAATTATCTTGTAGTTGAAATTTCACAAACTTATTGGCCTCAACTCTTTGAAACTTCATGGATTCTTTTCTTGTAGAATCAAGGCTAGTGTGGTTGTTGTAATACATTTTGGCATTTTGTTCCCACCAAAGAAATTTTGGACCACAACTAGAAATTTTCTTGATAATTTTTACACTAGAATGATAAAAGTGTCTAGTAAATCCATTAGGACCAAGTGCATTATTTTTTTTTTTAATGATTTAACTAACTTTGGAATGTGATTCAAAAAAGTGTTATGTTCTCTATTCTCTGGAAGAAATTAGAGATAATAAATAATGAATGAGTTGCAATCAATTATTAAGACTTGGGGAAGTAGTCTATTGCTAAAATGCCCAATATTTTAGGATCTAAAGGAAAAATTTACACATTTGATTACTTATATCTTCATAGGATACCCTATATTACAAAAGGACTATTGTGTCTAAGATCCTAATTTTGAAAGTTTTTTTTTTATCAATTGAGATGTTGCATTCCATTAGTATAAATTCCATTTTGCTCTTCTTCCTCAGTCTAAGTATATCTATGATCAATGAACTTAGTGTGAAGCTTATCTAGTTAGACAATACTTCACCATCTACAATGACTTCTCCTTTAGCATCTACCACCACATTACTATCTTTACCAACTACTTCCACATATGTATCTACATCACTTGTTGATGCCCAACTTAAGCCTTTACCACCTAGGTCCTTACCATTTAAGCCCTCATCTAGACCACATTTGATTGTCATTAAGCCATCTCCTATTCCTCCATTAGAACCATCTTTAGTGGAATCTACTTGTCCTTTTAAGTCAGCTGACCCACTAATTTGGCATTTCACTCGTCCTACTCATCCTACTCACCTTCCTATTTAGATCGTTGATTATATTTGTAACTTGATTATCTTATCACCTAACACTAATTTATATCTTATATCTCATCATGTGTCTCTTAACTTCTTTGCCTTACATCACAAACATTTTATAGCCTCAATATTTGTCATTTCTAAGCCAAACACTTATCATCAAGTACTTATGGATATTCATTGGATAAAGGCTATAGATAGACAATTATAAGCCCTCATGGCCAATCATATATGAGATATTGTTTCACTTTCACTAGGTCATAAGGCTATTGGATGTACATGGTTATACAAGATAAAGTTCCTTACTAATGGCATAATCAAGAGATATGAGGCTCAACTTTTGGCCTAAGGATATAGCTAAAGAAATGGCATTGAGATCTTTTTTGTTATAACCAAGATGGTGACTATTCGTTTTGTGATCAATATGGTGGCAATTCAACGTGGGTGTCTCCATAAGTTTGATATGTAGAATGCTTTCTTGCATGACATTCTCTTAGAGGATGTGAATCATTACTACTATACAAGGGATAAGCTTTTTCTTGATTGTATAGGGTTGGAATGTGCAAAGCGAAGGTATATTGGTGAGGAAGGCTTTAGGAATGAAAGAAGAAAATGGAGGATGAGAGAATTTCGTGAGAGAGTAAGATAATGGGGAGAAATTGTTATGTCAAAGCTTAGTTAGTATTAGTTTTGGATTTTTAAGAGTGTTATCATCCATAGTTTCTTCAGCTACAGAAGAATATGAGGACATTTGTGAATGGAAAGGGTGAGAGGAGGTTTCAAAGGTCGAGAAAGAAAGTCACTGAGGACATTGTGCTTTCCTTTGATATGCCTCACCTTAAATTTATACTGGTTGAACCAGTTTGCCCATCACAATAGTTGTGGCTGAGGGATTACATTTTGCTTGAATTGTAATATTCTCAGGAATGTTGCGCAGTATTTCAGTTAAGAATTGGTACCCAATAAGATCGAATTGAAACTTTTCAATCCCTCTTTTTACCACCAATTTTTTTTTTTGAAAGTGGAGTGATAATAACACTCAGATTCTTTGAACAAGCCATTTTTAGATCCATAAATTCTTCTTTTGCCATATATTTCTTCTAGTAATATCACACCTCAATAAAGGACATTGGCATTAGTTTGCAGTACTTTCTTGCCTTTGTTTGGAATTTGGGGTGTGGTAATTTATAGGCTAGCTCCTTTAACATTCTAACAGATCTAGTATGTTTTGGATTCCAGGTTGGGGGATCTTTTTTTAGCAATTGAGATAGCAGTGCAATGTATTCAACTACTTTTTTGATAAAGTTTTTCATGTTGCTAATGATACCCAAGAACTTTTGTACCTACTTTGGTGTTATATCTACATCTGGGAATTCGAGCAACTGTGAAGTAACATGGGGTTGTAGTTCATATCTACCTTTTGAGATCTTCATTCCAAGAAAATTGACATATGACACACTAATTATCATATTTCTTTTTGACAACATGATCCTATATCTTTGCATTAATTCATAGAACTATTTAAGTAAGTCTATGTGGGATTCTTCATCCTTTGACAACAGTAGGATATCATTAATATAGACTAGGACATGATGGAGGACTAGACGAAGGATCTTCATCATCGTTCTTTGAAACATAAATGGTGCCATCTTTAATCCAAATGGCATAACTGTCCACTAGAAATGGAAGTTTGGAATACAGAAAGTCATCTTGGGCCTTTCTTTAGGTTTTATTCCAAGTTGCCAAAATCTTGCTTTGAGATCAAACTTGGAAAAGATTTTGGCCTCTAATAATTGAGCAAGGAGTGTAGAACAATTTGGTAGTGGGAATTTATCATTAACAAGAAAATGATTCAAAAGCTTGTAATTGATTATTAGCCTCAATTTTCCTCTTGCTTGTTCTACTCGCTTGTTGACATAGAATGCTTCACACACTCATTCTAACTTCTTTGGCTCAATTAACCCTTCAAGCTGGAGTTGTTGTAACTCAACTTGAGCTAATGTCAAATGTTCAAGATTCATGCCTTTGTGACTTACCTTTGTTGGATTGATATCTTCATTTCATTTGAATAGGAGTGTAATGAAGAACTTCTCCTTTCATCATAGAGGATTTGAATGTTTCTTGAGAAAATTTGTATGGTCTTTAGCACAATTGGTTTTAATAATCTTCATCCTAAGTTGATATAAGCCATCAAAGATATGGAATAGGTTTGGAACGCCTGTCCATAGAAGCAAATGACCTCTAATCTTCAATCCTTTTAAAGTCCATTAGACATTTTTAAGATTGAGAATAATATCAAACCCAATCAAAACATCCTGTCCTAGTAGATCAGTTCTATAAGACAGGGCTATGAATTGAAAACTACTAATAAGTTTTAAAGTGATTGGTTTACTTTTAAGAGTAACCTCAAATAATTCACCATTAGCCGCTCTAAACATCCTAGAACATTTTTCCCAATAAGCTAATGGCAACAAATCTAGCTTCATGAAACCAACCACTAAGCTTGTGTAAAAAAAATGCTATCATTTTCACTAGCTTCTCATTCTTTTTGGAATAATCCAAACTTGTGTTGATAGAGAACTCTAGTCTCTAGTATTGAAAGTTGAAAGATCTAGATCCATGGTGTGAGCAAAAGTGGATATCATGCAACAATGATATTCTCTATCATTATAGGAGGAATCATCAAACTCATAGTCTATTTTGAAATACTCTTCTGCTACTTTAAGAATTGTATTTGGGCTCTATTAATCTATTTTTAGAAAAAATAGATTTAAGATCAATATCCTTATCCCATGGTGTAACTTGATGGAGATAATCAATGAGTTGAGCACATTTCTTCTTTTGTGGACATTGATTTGCAAAATGCCCTTCCTTATTGTAAAAAAAGCACTTATTGCCTAGCTTTTTCTCTTTAAATTTTTTCTTATTAAAAATTTAAATCACCTTTTCTTTCCTTTCTTATAGGATTGCTTGGAAAAATGCTTAAACTTGGCCCTATGGTGCTTCTTTCCAAAATGACAATGACAGATCTTGTTTGAGCCTTTGCACTTGATTTGCGAGTCTGGTTTGTGATAACTTGAATGAATAATTTTCCATAGAATTAGATATTTTGAGTGAACTCGTACTTATTGCACAACTGATTCAAAGCAATCAAGGCTTGTTGATAAAGTCATCCAAAAGTGGTTGCTAAAAGTGGAACCTTGGCCATTTTGAGATTTTGTAAGACTCTTTTCCTAGTGGAGTAGGAAGAGAATTAATATAGGCTTGTTTGAGATTTACATCGTCAAAGCCTCCTACCAAGTAGAATCTTTCCAAGAACATGTTGTAGTGCCACTCCAAGTCTTTTCTACTAAAAGAACAACACTTGATCTTCATCAATTCTTCTCAGGCTTGTTTAATAAAATCTCCTCAAAATTCTAAGAACTCGGTGTGAATGAGTCCAAAGAAATGTTGATGTCATTGGATGCTTTAACTTAATCTTGTCTGTGGTTACCAAAATCGAACCACCATAACTGTAAACGTCCATGGAACTTTGCTATGATTTTGTCCTATACTTAAACAAAACTGGTTTCTTCCTTCCTTAGCTCAATAGCCACGTAAGAATAGATTTGGAGCAATTATCCTTCCACTGGTGTGGAGAAATATCATCTAGGGATATAAGAGAAATATCTTAAACATATGTTTTTGATTAATTAAAAGCTATAAGCATTGCCTTCTTTGTACTCATTTCTCCCAGGAATTCAGCATGACTAATTGTCAATTTTTCTACATTCATCAGTAGATCACCAATCCAAGAATCATCATCATCATCATTAGAGAGATCTCCCAAGGCATTGAGGACTTGAAGTTAACCTATCTAGAATGTCATGAGGGAGATCTAGATAAGAAACATAATCCTCCTTTTGATGATTGTGCATCCTTCAGGAAACTTCTTGAAAGCCTAAACTAATTAACTCATATAAGACTAGATCTCAACTTTGTACTTCAACACCTTAATTAGTCTTCTCATACTTTTAGACATTCACATGAAGGTTGCTATGTGAGTACTAAGTAATATTAAGGTGTTGCATGACTTGGGATTATTCTTGCATTTGTCATCCATTTTGGAACTAGTTGCATAATGTGACTTAGACTATGTGATTTGGCCCATGTCTCAATGTTGTGTTACAAGTTATTGTATTAAGTTGGACAATTTACTCATTTCTTGAACAACCAAGAATTGACCTATGATGTCTAAATTCTTGGTAGAGTCGAAGTATAAGGCTATGGGACACATAATATATGAGATCATCTAGTTTATTGATTTCCATAAAAATCTTGGTGTGTTCACGCTCATCCTGTTACCCTATATTGTAATAATGAGGTAGCTCATCATATAGTTGCAAATCCCATCTTTCATTACAAGATAAAACATATTGAGATAGACTATCATTCCATTAGAGTAAAGTTATGAAGATGGACCAATTAAACTAAATAATATCTTTACACTAAGGAGCAACCAACTAATCTCTTCACAAAACCATTACGTAGCAGACAACACTAATATCTTTTGTCCAAACTTATAGTGCTTGATTTACCCAAGCCTTTAGCTTGAAGGGATAATGTTAAATATTGATGTTGTTTCTAATCAAGTTTATGTATTTTTGTTTGTATTGCTTGCTTTATTTCATCATGGGCTTAAGCCAATGTATATTCTAGGCACATTTGTTTTGTATAATTGGGTAGAAAACCCTATTATTCTTTGATAATTGTTAATAAAATTGAAACATGAAACATTCTTAGCTTGCAAGCACTTAATCCGTATCTTTATTGCTTGTGCTTTGGTTATAGTCAATCAAGTATCTTCCATATCTCATATATAGATTTTATGAGGAATAAACACTATCTATTTTTTCTTTGAGGGGCCACAAACATTTGTTGCATATGCTACGTCATCTCTCTCAATAGTTGTCCATTAGTTTTTGCTTTAGTCCATTCATGGCATTGCTCAACCATTGCAGATGCTGCTAAGTAGTTTGTCGGGTTGTAACCAATGATCAACTTCCCAATGATGCGAACGCTTCTTCCTATCTATGATGAACATGGTAGAAGATGCAAGAAATGAAAATAGTTGCGGTCTCAATTGAGAGAGATTCTGACCTCAAAGGAAGCTGAGGGTTTGATTAGTCAAAAGCTACCTCGTATAAAAGGACCATCCTCTTTAAGACAAGGCTCTCTTAACACCTAGCTGGCCTCTCGTCCCTTCCACCTAATTATGACATCCTAAAACGTGCCTTTCTTCTATGAAGAGGTGATCTGGGAGAATTACAAGGCTTATTCCCTAACCGCATTTTGTTCTGTTCTGGCAACTATGTCTCATGCTGGCAACCACTCCTTGCACTATTTACGTGGAATGTGCTAGCGAGACTTGGTAACCCGTTACAAGCTCACATCAGTATGCATCAAATTGTTCATTCTTACTTTTTCAAGTAATATGCACCAAATTGTCCACAACTATATTATTTAAAACATGCGGCAAAATACTATTTTTGTCCAAATACCAAAACACCCCCTTCGTGCCACGTGTTGTTCTGGCGCCCCAAGTCCGTGGGCCTTGCTTTACACCGGCGACGGTGACATTTCTCTCGTTCTTTACGGCTGTGTTCCATTTAACTTTCCCTTTCTCCAGAACGCGAATTCTGGATTATATTATAGATTTTTTTATTCTGTTATTTTGGATTTCGACTTGGGGAAGATGGAATTGAAGCAACCAACCATGGGCACAGAATCGAACTCAGCGATGGCGTTATCATCAACATCGTCTCCCTGTGGGAAGCGAGCTAGAGATCCCGAAGATGAGGTTTACGTCGACAACCTCCACTCTCACAAACGCTACCTCAGCGAGGTTCGCTTCGTGTTTAATATTCTATCGGGCAGCATTGGTTTTTATTTGTTCTGTCTAAATTTATATGAATTTTGAATGAAGTAGCTTTGCTTTCATTCGAAAATAATGGGCTTTTCTAACCTAATCTGTTTGGGTTTCTTAGGAAAAAAGTTATTTCACAAAACCAACTCTTCTTGGAATTTGTTTGAATCCTTCACTTTCTTCAAGGTTTGTGCTTATACCTGGCAGATGATGGCATCCAGTTTGAATGGTCTGACGGTTGGAGACCCACTACCTGAGAATCTAATGGAGTCTCCAGCCAGGTCCGAAAGCATGTTTTATCTCAGGTAACTTGGTTGGCATTCGTCTAGTTTATTGAGCTTTGCAAAGCGTTTTTGGCTTCGAGGAATGAAATATAGCACTAGGCCGTATGAAAAATTCACTACGCTCTCATTCTGAATAACTTCAAAGTAGTTGTTTTGTTAGGATTGAAGTGAAAATTAAGTATGTCTAGATACATTCCAAGTTATTATAGGAATATTTTGAAAATTATTCTCCTATGTATTAATGAGTATTCTTAGTGGCATTTGGTTAGGATTTTCAGCAATATTTGATTAGGACTCCCTTTGGTGCTAATACAAAAAAAGAAGACCATAGAAAAATCTTAAGGGCCAAAAAGAGAGCAGAAAATATGGTTGTGCCTCATGAGGTCAGCAGCCTGCACCTCATAAGAGTGCAACTAAAGAGTGTTGCTTTGTGTAGTAGTCATTGGCTAAGAGAGAATTGAGTATGTTGTTGTGAGTGTTAAGAACAGTTGTATGAGAGCTGTGTATGAATTTTGCAATTAGCACTTTTGTATTCTTTTGAAGAAACTTGAATAGGAGGAGAAGAGGCTGGTAGCTATGCCAATGACAGGAAATATAAGACATTTTGTTGGTCTAAACCGCTTAAATCTTGTATCTCTTGTATGTTTATAGTTTGATCTATATATTTATGGGTTCATGTGATGAACCGTTTTCATAACATGCTTCAGCTGCTAAAGGATGTAGAAGAAGGGTAGAGATTTGGTTTGAATCTCTTTATTTAATGCTTAAGAGTGAGAAGATCTTCTTGTTTTTTTCCAGTTGTATAACACAATTGTTTTGCATGGTAGGCTTTCGATGGAAACTGATTGGTAAGTGGTATTGAGTTGAAATCAGTGTAAAAGAAGTGGACTTATTGGACAGCAGAACCCACAGAATCTGTTTTTCTGTGACTTTTGGGTTCTCTGAGCTTGCAGAGTCATTCATCTTCTTCATCATCTCTCCTTGTTTTCCAATGTATATATAACTTGCCTTGTATAGATGCTATCTTTGGAAATTCTAAATTATTGGCTTTGAAATTATTTACTTAACTTCATAGAAGTTTCCTTGACTTAATTTTTCCAGGGATGATATGTCCTTGCAGTATTCACCAATGTCAGAGGACTCGGATGACTCTCGATATTGTGAGACTACCATAAACACTTGCTCCTCCCAACCTGACAGCGTGCCTACCAGTCCTGTCTCTCCATACAGATATCAAAAACCTCCCAGTGGATTCTCTTCTGCACCTTCCACTACTTCTAACCCTTCACATGGTTGTGCTGTTGCTACCGTCACTGGCTCACAGCCTCGACAACGTGGCTCAGATTCTGAGGGTCGGTTCCCATCATCGCCTAGCGATATATGCCACTCAGCTGACTTGAGGAGGGCTGCCCTCTTGCGGTCTGTGATGAGGACGCAACCTCCTTGTCCATCATCCTATGAACTGACATTTGGTTCAGGGCAAGATCCTGTTCCCAATATAGAATCTGAAGAGCGGCAATGCTCGTATATGAAGTCTTTGGTTGATGAGAGGGAGTATCAAATTGAAAGGTGTTCTTCAGTGAGTATGTCAGTGTCTGAGTTCAATCGAGAGAGATCCTGCAGAGCCTTAGATATGAATGTAAAAGATGGTGATTGTGGGAGTTAGATTCTTCAGGAATGCATTGGGAAGACAAGCTCTAATCTCATGATGGGCATCGTTTTGCTCTAGGATCACCAGTTCTTGTGTTAGTTTGAAGTGATTACTTCAGTGCATGCCCCATAGAAATTGGTGTATCGTTTGGCTGGGAAATTGTTTATGGCACTCATTACTCAATGCACCAAAAAGGCCATGAATTGATTACTTTTGTGTCTAGCAGTTCCATTGCAGAACATAGCAGAGACTGTTCACTTGGGCGTAATTAGAAAATATCCTGTAAATTCTCCTTGTCGACTTTCCATTTTACATGGTTTCTCCTGTGACCTTGCCATGTTCTTTCCTTGCAGTTTATTTCCCATTAAGGAATGAAAACTTTCATTACCCTACTCCTTTTCCTTAATTTAATTAGACTTCCATATTTACATGGTTTGAAGAACCTAGAGTTTCTCTAAGTAAACCTTTGGGTATGTTCTTCTTAAACCTAGAAAGGCGTACTATTAGAAGATTAGAATTGCATGTAGCCTGAGGTTAATCAACGAAATCATGTATTTTCAAGTTTCAGACGAACCGAGGGCAGTTTTAATATCTACATGTCACAGAAATGTGGTTGTTAAGGCGACTTCATTTTATCAAGGCGATGTAATCGATAGCGATTAACTTTTGGTGTATCTACAGTTGCTGCAATTTTGGCTGCTTTGGAAAACAGCGGCAGGCAGCCCTCACAAAAACTAGGTATCATTTTTGAAAAACAAATGGTTGCACAAATTAATGAAACAGAAAATAAAAATAAAAATAAAAAACACTGAAGGTGAAAATATTCTTAGTACGATTTGTTTTCAGATAACAGATCTATTTGAAAAAAATACGGCGTGTATTCAAAGACTTTCTTTTTAGGTGGCATTTCGAAATAAAGAAAAATTAAAAACATATAAATTCCGATATGTATCTATATGTATATAAGCATGTATATGAATGTATGTAAATAGACAAACACAAAATCATGGTAGAACCTCTGGTCAACTCAAAATTTAGTTCATTGTCATAAACAAAAGATACAACATTAAGGAATGCAATCACTGAAGTTAGGCGAACTGGTCTAAAAAGGTTCTTTGCTGTAGCTAGCATGCTTGACTACCATCACGCCAACAATTTAAACCGGCACGATGCCCATCTCCGAACAGACTGAAGTAACACAGCGGGGATGATGGCAAGAAAAAGCATTAAATAAACCCCGCTCCCCAATGCAAGAACAGTTGATCAAGCAAATGTCGATAGAATATTTTTCTTCAGGGTGAACTCATCCGCCTTCGCTGGGCTAATTGACTGCATCAAACAAAAAAAAGATGATCAATCGCAGAGCTCTTTTTGGCATCTTTTATTGATATTAAAAGTCATCTACAATGCCATAGAATTGCCATTTTGCAACAGTTCATAATAAAGTCATATTCATCTTGAAGGCCTCAATATTTGAATCCAAAAGATCTGTAACACTTGATATATCATTTTCTTCTTGTCACTGAATACTCATAATGTGGCATGGTAATACTGAAGCTATCAAGCTCAATTTTTGCTTTAAATAAGAGAATAGGATGAAAATCTTACCTTCTCAAGTATGCGTTGGAGTCGCTCAATTTCATTCTTAGCATAATCAACACCCTTCTCCTTACAATTTTTGGCAGCCTTCAAGTAAAGCTTTCCATACCTGACAAAGGGTTCATAATAGTTAACTAGGTTCAGAAGGGATTTATATCAAAGGAGATAAGTATTTTGACAGAAACCCAAACCATCTGATCATTCCAATCAGTACGTTAAAAGAGGATCACAGTTAAGAATATTAACCTTCCGAAGGTTTCACTAAGTTCAGACTTAAAGAGAGTTAAATAAAGAAAGCAGGCAGATACACATGGAGTACCTGGCGCTGGAGCCTGTGAGCTTCTCAACTTCCTTTTCTATTTGAGCAAAGACAGCATTCTTCTCTTCATTAGTAGCAGCTACAAGCTCCTTCACTAAGGCATCCAGACTTGCAACAATACCAGCCTGTCAAAACCATTGGACATTTTGAGAAATAGTAATAAAATTGAGACTATTACCAGTTTCAAATCTCACTAACCAACCTTTGATGTTAGCTGTCCCTTTCCATCCCGACTGGTTCCGCATTTTTCATTGATGAAAACCACAAAGTCATCTAAATCTCTGCCACCTTCATAGTCTTCACCAGCTTTGTTGCTCTTTGGAAAGAATTTCAATGTTGGGAACCCACTTACTCCATACCTTCAAACAAAGCAGACGCAACATTATTTCTCAAAGTTACGTTAAGAAATACATATTCAACGGAAAAATAAGCTCATAAATTGAGTTTGAGCTTACTTTTCTGCTAGATCCTTGTAATTGTCAGCATCTAGATTCGCAATCACTACATCTCCCTCAGACTTAAATGCTGTAGCTACCTTTTCATAGGTCTGAAGCAACAAAAGAAAGATTCAGATCATTACAAGAGCAGAATTTAAAAGGATCGAGCGATAACGACCAAACAAAAGAGGTAGACTTACGGGGGCAAGATTCTTGCAGTGTCCACACCTGAGAGAACGAAAATCCATTAGTTATTCTAATCAGTGATGTGAGAAATTACAGAAAAAAAAAATGAAACTACTTATGAAATTCACAGCCGATGATGGATGAAAAACCAACAGGCTCTTTAAAAATAAAGGTATTAAGTAAGAAGAATAAGCATGCTTACCATGGGGCGTAGAACTCAACCAAAACATCCTTGGTTTCATCCAGTACAACCTCATCAAAATTATCAGCTGTAAGCACCACTACATTGGATGGAAGTGTAGCTATCTTCACACTAGTCCCTGAAAACAGTTGACTTCATCAGAAAACTCTATTGTTATGCCAGCATATTCAAACACACAAGAGAAAAACAGGTAATACAGAGAAATTTAGGTTCCTGAAATGTGATGAGGCAAAATAATGGAAAGAAAACTTGTGCAGCTACATAAAATATGGTGTCAAATTCTTCAATATGTGGCAGGGAAAATAAAAATACTATGAAATCATGCACTACAACCAATTGCCCAAGATACATGTACACCTGAGGACTCATCTAAGGGCACAAAGGCACAGCCAGAACAACAAGCATACTCGAAAGATGACTAAAAGTGAAAAATGCACATTGCAGATCAGTGTCATAAAAAATGTTCAGCGGGATACACAAGATGGAGAAATCAAAGTAAAAACCAGAAAAAAGAAAAGCCAAAGAGATCAACCCTGCAAAGTCAAAAACGTAAGAACTAATAAATGAATCACTAAATAATAGAAATATCAGTTTTGCATTTTCCATAGACAGTAAAGCCCAACAAGATGACATCATTTTGGTTCACACATGGAACAAGGTAATCTTAGAGGACAACTTAGTACCTCCTTCGGTATTCACAAACTCAGCAAGTGCTTCTGCAGTACGAGGTCCTTCATACCTTGATAAATACGTTGTACAATTAATACCAGGAAAGTAGCTCATTAATATTAGATGTAATGTTGACAAAAATTTCACAAATACTATCCGACTAGATGAACAGTCCTCACTTTTTGGGCTCCAAAGATCCTTTTGGAAACCACTTAATGGTTGGATATCCAGAGACCTCATATTTGCTGCACAAGCTCTTTTGATCATCACAGTCCACCTACTCCACATCATCAAATCATATGTCAAGAAAAGCTCAACTCTCAAGCCCATAGTATTGCATAAAGCAGTTTGGGAAAATCTATGGCCACAATGTAACATGTTACTGTTCAAAATGGCTATGAAAAAATGTCACGAGATGAATATCATCACTAAAATTGCTAAAATTGAATCGTATATACCAACATAACTACTCTAAAAAGTTTCTAACCAAATAATCGCAATGCATAATGTAGAGCTTACCTTTCCAATCAAGACCGACTTGGCCTTTCTAAAACTAGCGCCGAGCTTCTCATACTCTGGAGCAAGCTTTTTACAGTGCCCACACCTGTCAGCGAACGAAAATGTAAGTTTTACCTACTTGAAAACTCTCTGTGGGAAGCTTCCCAGGAACCCACTGCCAGAACAGAATAAAAACTGAGCACAAAACTTTTACAATCCCTCTTAGAACTTTCACAAAATCTAAAACGAAGAAAGAAAAATACGCAACATTAGAAAATAGTTGAAGGCTACGAATTTACATACAAAAGCCAAATCTTAATCTTCAAAACTCTTTTTACTTCCGTACTATATTCTTGACCCACCTTCGTTAAAATTCAATGCAATAAGATTTTTCATCAAAAACCTCCATTCAATTTGACAAGCATAACAAACACATAAAGAATAATCCCAATTCTAAAGCACCCAGCAGCAAGTTCACCAAAACACTAAGAACGGAAAAGAAAAATAATCACACAAATCAAACGCATTGGATGAGTAAAAGTGAGTGACCGTCAACCCAGATCCTACGAGACAATAAAGCACGGATCCACTCGTCACAGTATAAGTTAAATCAAGAATTAAAACAATAGAGTCAAAGAGCGGAGGGAGAGAGAGAGAGAGAGATAGAACAAATGGGTACCATGGAGCATAGAATTCGACGAGAGCTCCACGGTTTTGACCGACCTCTTCCTCGAAGTTAGCTTCAGTCAGCACAACGACGTCGTCTGCCAAGGCCGACAGAGCTAGCAAGGCCAATGTTCCAAAACCCACCCAGATCTGAAGAAGCCTCCCCATTTCGCTCTCTAAATCGTTAGCTCCGTCTTTCTCTTCGCTCTGAAAATGGCACCTGCAGACCTACTGTACTTTATAGTTTTTGACTTTTCTTGAAGCAAAAGTGAGTTTTTTCGTTGCGTGTGACGTGTCATAGTACCACTGGTGGTGATGCATCACCGGTGACGTGTCGCTTTGCGAGAGGGCTTTCCGGTGCCGTACGTGACGTGTCATAAGTACATTATTCCAATATAAACTTTTGAGTTTAAAAAGGTCAAACAAAACAGCCTAATAAGTCGACTCCAGAAGCTCTGATTTTTTCTGCTGGGGCAGCCATGGAAATTCTTTGCCTTCTTATTGGCCAAGCAAAACTTTGGTTCTTGGCGTCGATCCACTTGTCCGTTCATTGGATCTATCCCAACTATGGTTTTGACTTAAAAGAAAAAAGAAAAGAAAAGGAAAGATAATGAGCATGCCATCTTAAAAATAATGAGATATTCTTGGTTTAGTATTTTTTTATATTTCTAACTTTTTATTTATTTTGATGATTGGTTTAAAGAACTACTTACTATTAAAATTTACGTTTCAACATAACACCTTATTACTTGTGAACTAAATTCCTTTACTTTCACCACATTCTTTATAAGCATCCTTTTGAATTGAATTTGTATAATTTACCCATATTTGAGATAACTCATACTGTTAACATCTTAATTAGATATGCTTCTTGTATGTTTAGGTTTCTCCATCTCTTAATAATTGATTTTAGGCCATGAAATTAGACTATTTCTAACAAAAGAGATTTAGGACATTTGTATCCAAAATTTATAATGGTATGTCAAATATCAGTCAAGGGCATGAGGGAAACCTTGAACATGCCATGTAAGATGTAAAAGGATAAACCAAGTATCTCGCCACATTCTCATGAGTCATGAACTTGTCATGGCCACCAACTAACCCTCTTATCAAATCTCTTATGAATTTTCATTAAAGTGTTTGTAAAGTAGGACGTACCTAATATTGATATATACATGTCCAAGTGATTCAAAGGACTATTAAACCCCAAGTTGCAACTAAGTATGATCTTTATTGATCACTTCGGAAGTGTAATGTGTAGATTACAAAACGGTTGCCCATTCGTAGTCATCCA
This sequence comes from Casuarina cunninghamiana, assembly GCA_028551485.1. NCBI lineage: Eukaryota > Viridiplantae > Streptophyta > Magnoliopsida > Fagales > Casuarinaceae > Casuarina > Casuarina cunninghamiana. The sequence goes on from CM052368.1 coordinate 10,150,472, forward strand.
TCATCATATGGTTCAACCTCGCAACAAAAATATATGTTTAACAGAGGAACACTCATAGTTAAACTTATACAAAGAGGATCAAAGAAAGAGACATAGGATTTATGTAATTCAAGATGATTTTCCTACATCTACACCACCAAGTTGTAATCTTTTTTCACTATGATGGATGAGTAATCCTAAAACCTCTTCTTTTTTTTTTCTTTTTCTTTTTTCTTTTCTTTTCTTCCTACTATGTTTTTCAAACTCTTTCCTTTTCAAACTAGCACCAAAGAGAATAATCACTATATACCACTCGAATATTCCTATTAACTACCCAAAACATAAATATAGTGGTTAGTTTACATATTTTCCTTTACTTCCATGCAATAAAGAACAAATCTATCCTTACTAATTTTTGTTCCAACTCCTAACAATTTTCCTTTTTTGAGTAAAATTAGTGCAACATTCTTATACAATAAGAAAAGTAAAAAATTTAAGTTCTAGCAACTTAGATTTCAATGCATCTTTAGTCTAGTGATATTTAATATCAAAATGTTTAGACCTCAAATGAGATGAACATTCTTATTAAGGTGGATGACATTTTAATAGTCACTATAGAGGATAAACTTCTCTTGCTTTACACTAAGTTTTTATAAATACATTTTCATCTACAAAACTTCTTTACCACCATGAATAATTGCAAGGTATTCTACTTCTATTATAGACAACACAACACAATCCTTTAAACTTGATTACTATGAAATTACTCCCTTCACAAAAGTAAGCAAGTACTCTATTATAGATTTCCAGCCCATTATGCCAATAAACAGCCCTATTGAGATAGAATAAGCCTTCATAACATCTGTGAAGGTTTCATTGTCAAAATACGATCCCAAAATGTTGAGTACCAATCGTTGAACCCACACAAAAATTAATAAAATTTCATTTTATAATGATGTGCCTTCCACGTTGATAATCAAGACATTTTCAATGAGTCCAAGGCCATAAGGGTGGTATACTCATCTCACAATTAGGTGTAGACAATTGAAGTGGACCACAACAAAACCACCTCCCTACTTAACCAAACTAAGTCTTGTAAGAAATGCATACAATCTTGATAGATCAATGTGATTTAATCAGATTTAAAGCTCATTTGTAATGTGGATGAGACCTTCGTGCAATGATTATGAAAGGAAATTCATAGGCCAACTTATGCATACTACGTTGCATCATTCCTAAGTTGAAAGATATGAAAAGGACTCAATAAAGGCTTAATATTTGCCATCAATGAAGACTAATTTGTTCTTCATCAGGAGCACCAAATGCATTTCCTAAATCCAAAAAGCATAATTGCTTAAACCAACCAACTTGAAATTGATCAAACACACCTTAAGAGTATCACCATGAGGGACAAATAGAGGATCATTTGAATATGTAATTGTAAGGATAGGTGGCACATACTTCTTATTTTTCTCTACCTAAAGGAATGTGGACATTGGAAGACATTCCACCTACAAGCAAGGTGTTGAACCCAAATTTCATGGTTAGAGTTCTTATTAGCTTACCACTGAACTAGATAGCTAAATGATAAAAGTGTTATTTGGTTTAAGCTGTAAATAGAAAAATTCAAGCAAATTTATTAGGACTTGAGCTCTACACAAAACCACAATCAAAGAATATAAGAACCTCAAGTAAAGGAATACCTTGTATTATTTAATTCAATCTAATTCCAAAACATATAATAATAATAAAAATTCACAACAATCCACTCCAAAACACAAATGATAATCAAGCCATAAGAAAATATTATAAAACTATGAGACTATTGATAAACTCTTCCTAACATAAACTATAAAAACACTACAACTATAACTGAAGAAAACTATTGATGATAAAATAAGGTTTTCTCTTCATGAATGCCCCTTCTAAAGATTGAGAATACCTTATATAAGCCCTTCGCTTGTTGCTTTAGGTTCATTGAGTGGGCCTCCCCTTTAATTTCTAAAGATTAAGAATACCTTATATAAGCCCTTAGCTTGTTGCTTTAGGTTCATTGAGTGGGCCTCCCCTTTAATTAATATCAAAAAGCATGGTCCTAACAATCCTCACCTCTTTAAATAACCCTTATCCTCAAGGATTAACTTGAATCTTTTGAATCCTAGTGCACAAGTACAAATTCTATTGTAGTCTTTATATCTTGTTGGCTCTTATCCATTATCATAAATAGTTGTTTGGCCTTGCATTGATGTCCCTTGAACCATTTCTCATTGCAAAACAACATAACCCTTACTCTCGTCTAATCTGCATTTGAGCATCTATGACACGTCTAGAAAGAATTCTCATGTTTGTGTTGGTTGTCAAAGCCTTGAAAATCCACATATGCTCTCTATTATCCTTTGATGTAGAAGAATGATGACGTTGGTCAACTCTTGTAGGAAATCCTGTCTTAGCCTCTATCAAATATGTTATCCTTGTTATTCCTAGGTTGCATATACTTCTCACATATCCATGCTAGTTTGAATGGTTGTTTAAGGTTCTAGGGTTGAAACACCATAACTAGCCCTCAAAACCCTTCTTTTAACCCAACTCAACATGCTTCCTTTGTCCACCATAAATATTTTACTAGTACCTTAAATCTCAGTTTGTTGAATTTCATAATGTAAGCAAGCACCATGGAAGTTAGCCTCAACTGATGAAAGGTTCCTACAGCTCCTTCACAATGCTCCATGGCAAACTTATCACATACGTCATCCTCAAATCGAGTCCAACTCATTCTCATTTTTTCTCATTTAAATAATTCCCCACCCATTCAATAACTTTTTTTCTTAAAATAAATCATTGCATCTACCTTCACATACTTATCCATTGGGTCAAAACATAAATAAAGCTCACAACTAGTAATCCACTCCCTTGGGTTAGGACCTTTAAACTCTTGAAAATTAGGATGGTGTGTTCTCAAAGCTAAATTACCTATAAGCTATTGAAATTCCTTGAAATTAGGCCCCCACCTTGCTCCACAGGTTGTCCTTACAATCCAAACATTCCAAAATCAAGCCCCTAACCTTGTTCCACATTTTGTTCTTAGGGTACAAAATTCCCATAATTGGGCTTGTGAAAGGTAGACCCCTAAAAATTGACCCATTGACCCATTTGTTATCTTATGGATTAAGCCTTAAGCCCATAAGTTACCTTTGTGCATTGGGCCCCCAATCCATTTGTGATCCTTGTTAGTTAGGCCCCTAACTTGCTTGTTCTCCTTGCAAATTAGGCTCCTAGCCCACTTGTTGTTCTTGCAAATGGGCCCTCAGTATACTTGTTGTCCTTATGAATTGGGCCCTTAACATGCTTGTTGCCCTTGTGCATTAGGCCCCTAGCCTATTCACTTTCCTTGTGCATTGGGCCGCAACCCATAGGCTTGCCTTATGGGTTAGGCCCTCAATCCATATGAGACCCATTATGAATGGACCCATGTGGAGTGAGCCCACATAGGTTGGGTTCCAAATCTAAGTGGCAAAGCAGCCCCACATATCTTGTTGGCATCACTAGTAGTTGAAGTTATAACATGTGGTTGACCTATGAAAGGGGGGGTCAGTCACCACAATCAGTGTTAGGCTTGTGGGCACCCTTAAGCAATGGCTTATGGCCTTGGAGCACCATAAAATTGTCCACACAATTCATGTAGGCACACAAGTCAAAGAGTAACCCATGACTCTAGTTGGCAAACATGGCATCAATGACCAACAAATGGTTACTAAGGGGCTTCTATCCATTCCAAGGTGTCTCCTTCAGTAGTTTAGGGCCAAAAAACAATAAGTCAGCCCCTAGACCCAATGGGTTAGGGTTTGGTTTGCAACCTAACCCATTCAGTTTGTGGCAAAAATCAACTATCTAGCAACCACTAAGTAATTAATCTAGCTCATGCTTGTCCTCCACGACACACGCCAGGTATGCATGGTGGTTGACAATGGTAACCAAAGTAGATCACACCTTAACATTTATAAAACAGAGCCCACATGCCCATCGGTAAGCTTTGTGCCAATTATCTATGTGGAAGTCGTGGTAGCACATGGTTGGTGATGGTGTCTTTGACCTCACTAAGTCCTTCCTCCTTTGTTGCAAGCAACTCCTTGATGGACTACATTAAACTTGCTTGTATGTTGGTAAAACACTCATGTGCTTGCAATGCAAGTTACTCTTGAAAAATTGTGAACTACTCTTGATTTTGTGTCAATAATTGGCAGAAGTTTTCCTCCAAAGGCTACAAACTAAATTCATGTTTTGCCATAGTTTACACCTTAATCTTGACAAAACTTTTTTTCTCCATAGGTGCTAGATCAATGTCTCTTATGCCACTACTAGAATGTAAGCCCTACACAAACCCACAATTAAGGAATACAAGAACCCCAAGTAAAGGAATACCTTGTATTAGTTAATTTTAATCCAATTTCAAAACATATAATAATAAAAAATTCCACAGTCATCCCCTCCAAATCACAAATAATAATCAAGCCATAAGAAAACACTACGAAACTATGATATTACTAATAAACTATTCCTTAGATAAATTATAAGAATGCTAAAACCAGAGTTATGAAAACTACTAATAATAAAATAAGATTTTCTCTTCATAAATGCCACTTATGAAGGTTGAGAATGCCTTTTATAAATTTTTAGCTTGGTGCCCTAAGTTCATTTAGTGGGCTTCCCCTTTAATTAATATCAAGTTAGGGCTGGTCCTAGCAAAATCTCATAAGACCGACCACTTGGAAAGTGTTTGACAATAGTCCATAATTAGTTAAAGGACCTACAAAGCCACGACCAAGTTGATAAGGTGTTTAGTAAAAAACCCCAATGAGCTCACTAAGCTTGTCACAAACAACCTACAAACAAAGATGCCTTCCAAGGAAGCACAACATTGATTAGTTTCAAGCTGGTTGGTTTCTAAGCAATTATGCTTGAATGCTTGATATAGTCACACAAGACCAAACCAAAACATGTGCTTGAAAAAATGTCGCAACAAAGTGTTGGAATATGGTTTATAATCTTCCATGAGCCTAATTTATAGGATGGTAGTTTTGCATGGTAGGCATGCATTTCTATTTATAGTTAGTGCATGAATGGGGTAGAATAGAGTGAGTAGTCAAACCATTTACCATATTGTAGGATTCTAGCCTCCTTAAGTAATCAAGAAGGATGGTTAAATTGATTGGTTGTTAAAAAAAATTTCGACAATTTCAATGCAATAAAAATAGGCAAGTGTTATGGAATATCATTATATTGAATATTATGTGACATGATATTAGGCTTAATTTTGTATATCATAATTAATGTAAATATTCTCTATATTTTCATTATTATAGGTCTATATAAAGGCCTTTCATTGTATAGTGTAAGACATTGTAGTATTAATAAAAGGAGAGATTTCCACACTTTATTTCTCATTTTGTGATAAGGCTTAATTGGTTTCCAAAGGCTACAGTTAACGAGAGAGTTTTAACTATCAAGATACCTTCTCACCTTTTGCCAAACATGTTACTATCCGACTCCTTGTCACTATTGTTGTTGTTCATCATTGGTCCCTTTTTTAGATGGATGTGCAGAATGCCTTTTTCCATGATGACCTCTCTAAGGAAGTTTACATGGAGCTTCCTCCTAGATTTCACAATCAATGGAAAGGACTTGTATGTCGATTACAAAAATCCTTAAAAGGTCTGAAGTAAGCTTCTCCATAGTGGAATGCTAAGTTCATTACCTCTCTCCTTAGTTATAGATTCAAATAGTCTTGGCATGACTACTCTCTTTTCGCCAAGTCTCAGGAAAGCTCTTTTGTTGCTTTACTTATATATGTTAACAATATCTTGATTATATGAAACAATTATGTAGCCATCTCAAATCTAAAGGCCTACTTAAATTCTACTTTCTCTATGAAGGATCTTGGATAGTCAAAATTCTTCCTTGGAATTTAGATCGCTCATTCCTCACATAGCACTTCTTTGAGTTAGTAGAAATACACTTTGGAGTTCATCTTTGAGGTAGGGTTAGCAAGCTTAAAACCTTCAATGATCCTGATGGAGTAAAACAAGAAGTTTACCAGTGTTGAATATGATGCCAATTCTAAGGAAGAAAATCATGATCTAACACTTTATAACCCTTCGATATATCAAAGGTTAATTGGCAAACTAATTTACTTGACACTCACAAGATCTGATATCACTTTTCCAATTCAATTGCTCAACTAGTTTATGCATGCACCAAAATAATCACACATGGAGTCAACTTTGAAAGTGATCAGGTATCTCAATAGTTGTCCATGCCTTAAGATATTGTTCCTTTCCTCCTCGAAATTGGAGCTTAAAGCCTATTATGATTCAAACTACAACATATGCTCTATGACAGAAAGATCCAACATTAGGTTGTGTATAATGCTTAAGTATTCTTTGATATCATGGCGATAAAAAAACAACCTACATCTCCCTTTCTTTTATCGAAGCTAATTATTAAGCGATGCAAGTCACCACCTATGAGATAATATAGATTATAGGATTGCTTAGAGATTTTGGTTTTTACCTTGTATTGAAGATTGGAAAGATGTTGATTACACCTACCATGTTACCATGTTGTGTCCTAGAATAAGGTTCAATCTATTGCGGTTATTATGTGTATGTTATTTTCCTTAAATAGATTAGGTCTTACATTCTATAAATGTAGGGTTTTGATCCTTGAAGCATAAGAAGCCATTTTCTCTTTTTATGAGTTCATTCAAGCTTTTATCCCATTAATGAAAATGGTAGAATATTTTCAAAACTTCTTGCATTAGTTTCATAAGTTTCTTCATGGTATTGAGAGCTAACAATTTTGTTAGGTTCTTTGAGTCGCATATATGCTATAGTGCGCTTGGTTTTCATATAATTTTGGTCTTGTTTTTTGGTTCGAGCAAAACCCTTATTTTATGTTGTTAAGACATGCGCCTAATGAGAAAGTCTTTGCAATTGAAGTGACATGAGGAGTCGAGTGACATGCCTGCACTTGAGAAAGACTTTGCAAAAACAAAGAAAAAGGTGAAAAGCTTTTGTCCTTTAGTGAAAAGCTTTTTCGGTTGTGTGCTTGCTAAGGACTCGACATTTCGATAAGCCACTTGGTGGTGTGTTCTTACATAGGTTTTCTTTTTTTTCTTCCAAACGAAAAGAGTAATCACGAGGGACTTTGCCAAATGATTTTATCCTTTATTTTTGGCTCTCTCTCTCTCTAGGAAAGGTGTGTGTTGCACACTCATAAGTTGGTTTTCTCTCTCTGGCATAAAGGTGCATGTTGTACACTCTTTAATTAGCTTTCTCTTTTTGGTGGAAAGGTGTATGTTACACTCATTATTTTCTCGAATTTTTAAGTTTTTGTTGAGAAAATTGTGCTTTGTTTCACGATTTTGATTCTGTTGTCGATACCAAGCAACCATATGAACCTTGGTATTTTCTCGTTTCTTTCTTGCTTCCACGCTTTGTAACTATCTTTTGGATTGTTGTTGTGGTTTGAATACTTTGTCGAACAGTTATTTTCTTAGATACATCTTGGTACGAGTAGTTTGGAGAATTTAATGGCTTTGTGCTTCTCACAGTTATTTCATCAAACACTTGGTGTGCTTGATTCTATTCATCTTATTTTCCATTACAAACAGCATCACCACCTCATGACTACCATGTCGTCTAGGGTTTCTTACAAGCCCAAATGTAAGCATTGTAGATGCAAGGGACATTGTAAGAAAAGTTGTTATCATCTTAAAAGGCCTCAATGTGAGCATTGTCAACTTTTTAGACATAATAAGGAAATTTGTTACAAGCTTAATGGTTATCATCTAGGTCACAAGAATTTTGCTGGTAATTCTATTGTCAATCTAGCCATTACTAAGTGTAGTCATTGCACTTTCACACCAAAACAGTATGACTGCATTATCCATCTAATCAAGGAGGACTATGGTAAGACCTTTCATGCTAATGGAGTAAGTATTTTGAAATCTTTTTCTTACATTTGGATTATAGATAGTAAAGCCAATAATAATATTACTGATGAATTTAATTATTTAGAATTTCCTATTAAATGCATGTCTAAGTCTAGATCTATTAAACTATCAAATGAGGAACTAACCCAGGTCACCCATACTGGTTCCATAACCCTAGCCAATAGTTTGAAATTGTATACTGTACTTTACACTTGTGATTTCAAATATAATTTACCATCCATAGCTAAATTCATTACTAAGAATAATTATTTAGTGGTTTTCTATGTTGATTTGTGTGTTTCGGGACCTCTCTACAGGTGACATAAAAGGGATTGGTAGAACGCAACATAGACTTTATTTTTTCTATACCTTAGGAATAGTCATGTTAGAAAATCTTCTCGTATTGTACCAGCCCTTTCAATTACTTCAGCACACAATGACCTTAGTTTTCATCTATGGCATTTAAGACTTGGTCACATGTCTTCATCCAAATTTAAATTTTTGAATGATTTCAAAGATTTTTCATATTCTAATTTTCATTGCTTAGTTTGACCTTTTACTAAGCAAAAATGTGATCCATTCATTGTTCGCACTGAGAATGTCAAAAATCTTTTTGATTTAATCCATGATCCATTTAGGGACCATATCATGCATTAAATCATGATGGTTCAAAATATTTTATAACCATGATTGATGATTTTTCTCGAGGAATGTGGACTTTCCTCATGAAACATAAAATTAAAATGTTATCACATTTGGAACATTTCTTTAACATAATTAAAAATCATTTTAACATTGGGATCAAACACATTCGTTCTGATAATGCAACTAATTTTTTAATTCATCATGTGACAAGTTGTTTTCATCACAAGGTATAATGCATGAAAGCTCATGTGTATATACCTCGTAACATAATGGTGTAGTAGAATGCAAGCATTATCACTTATTATATGTTGCATGGGCATTAAAATTTCAAAGTCACGTGTCTACATGTTTTTGGGGTAAGTGTATACTCATTGCCACACACATTATTAATCGCATTCCTTCTTCAATCTTACATAGGAAATCTCCTTATAAAGTGATTCATGAGAAAGCTCTTGACCTCTGCAGACTCCAAGTCTTTGGTTGTCTTTGCTACGCTTCAATAGTAGGGCATAAAGACAAATCTGCCCCTCGAGCTATTCCTAGTATTTTCATGGGATACCTTTTTAGACAAAAAGAGTATAAACTTTATGACATTGAAAGAGAAATTTTTTGTGAGTCATGATGTTCACTTTCATGAAAATGTTTTCTTTTTTACAAACATAGAGACTAGGTCTCATTCTTTAGAATTCCCTATGATCCCATCCCAAGATGAGGAGCATGCACAACAAGTTATCAGAGTTAACCCTAATTCAGATGCTTAGGTAATCCCTCCTACACAATCAAATCTCAGTCTTGATACTACCACTCAGACTATACCAGATACTACTTCCAATACATCAGGCAACCAACCTAATGATTCTACCTTGGAGATTCCAAATCCTCCTTCTGCACCTCCTATTTTCACTTATGATGAGGCAGAGGATGATACTTCCTCACCAACCATGCATGATGCCATAGTCCCTCCATTACTTCCTAGACCTCGTATCGGGACACATCCAGAGCTAAGACCTTGGACAAGGCACTGCCAGCCCCCTCGAGTAATCCACCTATTGCTGTGCTGCTGCCCTCAACCCGGAGCTTCCAAATCCTTACTTCAGGGGATTAAGGTAGTTTATGGCTGATAAGTCAGGTAGCGAAGCAGTTCCCACTCACGGCCCATGTTAGAAGCTAGACCAAGGTGTTCTCCTTTGTCAACTCCTTGCTTGTGTCGTTGACAAAGTCAACGCTACTAAGGACCGGGGTGAGCGGAATTCAATTTAGTAGAGGCTCGAAAAGGGGGCGGTTTTGTCACACTGGTGAAGGACGACAAAAAGAAAATTAAAGAGCCATCGAACCAAATTCCATCTTCTGACATTGTCCATAACTCAGTGGCTCTCTATACCCTCTGGTAAATCTAGAAGCATTGTGTGCAATTCTTTATGACTCTACTACCTTAAATGTGGTAAAAGCAAAGCAAATGGTTTGGAGGTCGGTCGTGGACAGTGCTATTCTTCCCTCAGAAGGACCTTGGTTTACATAACCAAGCTATCATGCTCTCTCTAGGGTATTTTGCTTATGCTTAATGTTTTCTGATTTTACTAAAAATCATATAAGAAAGAACCTCTTAGAATTATGAGTTTATTGGATTGTTTCATTAAAGGGGTCAGAATCCCCCTTTGACTCTGTGCGCCTTCGAGAAACCAACCTGATAAGGGGATTATCACACAAATTTTTTGCTGGTATAGAAATGGATGCCCTGTGCTCCTACTGTAGAGCTAGAACTACAGCTACCGTCTCTTTTAGTTGCACCTCTAACCTTACAGCTACCCAACCTGTTGATAAAAGGTCGAATTCAGCAAGGCTGCAGGCACGAAATGTCGATAAAATCCGTTAAAGGAAGCCTAATCAAAGAAAGCAAACAAGAAGATCTTGTTGGGTTTTATAGCCTAACAAGAAGGGGGGTTGAATTGTTATTGTACCGAATGCCCCTTTTTATCTAATAATAATAATTTTAACAACTTGTATAATAATATGCAATCAAACAAGAATATGTAATCAAGGAAGGAACAAGAAAATAAACACCAAATTTACCACGGTGGTTTGGCATTCTATCTTAGAGTCCTATGTCCACCCTCTTCTCCTTCAATCAAACTAATTGAAGTCCCCTTTACTCAATCTAATTAGGAGAACACGTTCTCCCTAATCCAACTAATTCCTTCTCCAAGGAATTAACACATCCGAGTACAAATAGTGATCAAAAGATCATGTACAATAGCAAATCCCCAAATAATATGTGAGTGTATGGGATATTACTGATCAAAGGAGCTACTCAAACAAATATATCAAGATACAAGGCTCCTAATACGAAATCCCCAAATTGATGAAATTAGGGTTTCGGATTTTCCTCAAGATTTATGTGCAGAGAATGTTTATAAGTGAAATCAGCACATAAATAATGTTATACAAGCTATAATTGATGATATTATCAAAGATTGAATCAAATAATCAAATATCACCGAGAGCTCGTAAACCACGGAATGATGTATACTCTCGAATCAGATGGTAAGTAAGCTGAGCAGATTATCTTCACAAAGAATAATACTTCAAATAGATGTTTCTCGTCAGTCACCACCTTCACGAACACATCTCCCTTAAATAGAAGCAAATCGAGGGTTTTTAGTTTGAGTCAAACCTGAACCATAGCCTTCTATCCGTTAGGAATAGTAGACTGCCCATCAAATCAGCTTCATTTCACCCTTTTGATTCAAAATCCTACCGTTCTGACAACCTATCTCCTCCAGATTCATCCCGTTGAAGCTTCGGCGCTTGAGAGAGACGGAGGCAGCGTCGGGGTGAAAATAACGCGGCTAGGGCTTGACCCCTCGAGAGATAAGCGTCTCTTATCTGCCCTTAAGTGAGACGACATCGTAGCCAGCAAGCGTATCAAGGAAGGTTCTGGTGTGATCGAGACAACACCGTACTGGAAACGTCTGATGATGACCAATGCGACACCGTACTAAAAACGGGATCATGCGGGCTGACGTGAACTTGGGCCGCACCTATGTTCTCACAGTCCAGTCCAGTAATACTATATATATTCAGCATGTATACCCGGTCCAATATCAACACGGTCCAACATCAATACATTTATAATGTATTGCATATATTGAATTTAAGCTCATATATTGTTCCTGCAATTTCACCAATCCAAGTATCATATTCCTAAAATATATTAAAGTATACTTCATATTTCTTGAGGAAATATCTAAGTAAACAATATATTGAAATAATCAACATATATTTGAATATATATATAACAAACTCATAAAAGTATATTTTATGAGAGAATGTAGGAACCCGGTTACTTTATAATATCATTAATTGATATTATAATTTGTACACCTTTTACTTCCTATAGTTTTGCTTTTTGCACATTTAGAAAAACATATTTGGAGAATTGATATTTTCAAGAAAATATTTTCAGTCACAACAAAACCCTATTTTCCAACAGATCTGACTTAGTTAATGATGGACCAGATCTCGCGAAAGGCTTTCATAAAGACGTATGAGAAAGGGAGGGTTGAGAGAGTCTAGTGAAATGGTCTCCTATTTGCAGGGGTGTGGTATTGAACTTCAAAACTCTTGTCGTCATTTGCAAAAAGGTAGCATCATGATATCTTCTTTGACGATGCAGGTACCTTCACTTTTCATTGAGCAAACAGAGTTTGGTAGTCGGACCAGTAACTAACTGTTAGAAAGGAATAGACATAATAAAGTGTTAGAGAGGAATAAACGAGTTTCAGAGTAGGCCGAACCTCACTTACTGGAAATGGAGCGATGAAGAGAAAAGCATCAAAGGAAGGTTCTTTGAAGATGAGATTAGTGAAGAATAAGATAAGGAGACTCAAAACCCCTTGGGGTCAGATGAGCTTTTCAGGAGCTACAGTAATTACAAGCTTAGCTAGCACCATACCTGTAGTAGGAGATACCATAGTGACTTGGCTTTGGGGTGGTTTCTCTGTGGACAATGCCACCTTAAATCATTTTTTTAGTCTTCATCATTTACTCCCCTTTATTTTAGTAGGCGCCAGTCTTCTTCATCTTAAACAACTGTCAAGCTTGGCCCCGTCCCGTTTGGAGAATGAGCTCTTTTTTCATAACCTGAATGGATTGGTACGGTATTCAACCTAAACAGGAGTGGAATGGTAACAAGCAAAGGTGGACATGTCTAAGAACAGGTTATTTACCCTCAATATTAAGACAGACTCGGTGAAGTGTTTCAAAGCCATTTTGAAGGACAACTCCTGGCTTTTTTTTGGGGGGGGGGGGGGGGGGGTGTTGTGAAGAAGCAAGCTTATCCCCACCCCGACCAGCAGCTGCTAGGTCTCCCCGGTCCGTTTTAGTGACAACATTCCCACTTTTATTATCACTTTCGGTACTGGCAGGGCTTTCTGCCAATCTGCTGCATTTGAAGAAGTTCTATCATAGGTTCAAGAATGGTTGGAATGCAAACTTTATTTTGATAATATTAGTAAGTCTTTTATGAGATTTAGATCTTGCTATACCCCGGATATTCAAGATAAGAGCTTGAATCATGAAGTTACTGAAAGTAGGGATGAGCTACATCTTGTTGTACGTATTGCGTGGCAGAAGGTGGAGCAGTCAGCTGTGGCGTGACTATTATTGGCATGAAACTTGCATATGGGGTTCTGTCCCTTTAGTGTGTCTAACTAGACTTGATGCTCTGGGGACCCAACTAACCCGACTTTTTCCAAGCAGTGATCGGTAAGCTGACCCGTAGGGTATTCATTAAGATAGGTTGTTCCATTCCTATAGTAGTATGCGATATAAGTATGCTCCTTACCCGGCTAATGTAGGAGTATATAGCTTCTATATTTCCCTGTAAAGAGTGGCCTTTATTCGTTTACTATTTTCCACCGTTTCTAGGACCGACCGTCGCCTCACCTGCACTCTACCAAAATGTCCAAACCACCTATATGGACTCAAGATTATGTATGCAACAATGTAGTCAGTCCATCCATACAGTACCCCATCTTTAACTATGTATCTTATACACATTTACCTATTCCACATTAGCATTTCATAGGAGACATTTCACTTGAGACAAAACCTTTATTCTACCATGAGGCAGTTAAAGATTCTAGATGGTGAGATGCCATGGATCAAGAAATAAAAGCATTAGAATCAAATGAAACATGGGAACTGATAAACCTACAACTACAGAGAAAACTTATGGAATGAAAATGGATATACAAGATTAAGTATCATACTGATTGAAGCATTAAGCGCTTTAAAGCTTATCTAGTAGCCAAATTTTATTGTCATTCTTTCCTATAATAAAATATGTGACAGTCAGAAGTGCATTATCTATTGCTTCACGACGTAAATGAACTATTCGACATATGGATGTCCATAACGTGTTTCTATAGTGATAACTCTATTTTTATAGAGTTATTTTAACTATTTTTAGGCAATAAATAATATAATGCTTATGAGAAAATATTTGAATTCCTTTTTATTTACTTGAATTTGTCTTGTTTTTGTAGCATAAGGAGGCATGAAGAAAAAGAATAAGCATGGAGAACCTGATGTTTATTATATGAAAAAATATGGTCAAAATATCAAGATCAAGAAAATCAAGATGGGCTTGGACTTTAGATTTTCCATTGTTATTAGGTTTAGAAGTTCAAAGCCTAATTATTATAAGAGTTCAAGACCCAATTGTCTTTGGTCTCCAAAACCAACTTCTACTAGAATAAGAGATAGGTCTAAATTTAAACCCTATTTAAGAGAAGAGAAGAGGCAAAAGAGAAGGAGGAGGAAATTGAGCATAACTCAAGGTTTTCTTGAAGAGAAGACAAAAAGGGTGACAGACTTCTTGTTCTTAGATTCAAGATGCCTTCTTTATTTCCTATTATTGTTCTTCCCTATTATTTCTTTATGTTTTAGTTTACTTTTATTAGAGCTAGGATGTAAACCTAATTATGATAGTATGAATGTTATGATTATTATGTTTTGCAAGATATTTTATTTAGTGAAGTTACATATTGCTGTGTTTAATGCTTTTAAGTGATTAGCTACCACTTAAATGATATGATTTGCATGTTTGAGACCGACATGAGATGATATGCAATTGCTTCTTGTAATGTGTAACCATAAATTAAATATGGATAGACATATACCTTATTGTTGGTGTGGCTTTTGATGTAAATTGGGAATGTTCATTGACCCTAATGCATTTGGTTTGTTTCAATTCATATATAGAGATATAGTGAGTTAATAAACTAAATAAGTTTGCTATACCTATACATAAGATAGTGAATAAATTAGGAAATTCCGCCATCACATAGATATTATCCCTCTTGCAATCATAAATAATCAATATTTATACATAGTAGTTATGGTGAAATCATATGCTCTAACATATTTCTTGTATTTAGTTTTCTTAGATTTAGTTAGTTAATCTATCATCTATTAATTTGGTTTGCTAGATAAATTATAGGAGTTGTTCACCATTAGTAATTAGTTGGTCTAGTAATCATCAATCTCTGTAGGACGATATCTTTCTTATCATTATATTACTTGTTCGACATGTTCACTTGCATATAAAATTCACTGAACAAGTTTTTGGTGCCGTTGCTAGGGAGTCACAAATGATGCTATTAGATTAAAGCTATTTCCATTTTCTCTTAGAGATAAAGCAAAAAATTGGCTCTCTTCTCTTACTGTAGGATCAATTACTACATGGGATAATTTGGCTTAGAAATTTCTTGGTAAATTCTTTCCTTTTGTGAAATCTACAAAAATGCGTAACGATATTTTCACTTTTGTGCATATGGATAATGAATCATTGTATGATGCTTGGCAAAGATTCAAGGAACTTCTGAGGGGATGTCCACATCATGGACTACCCATATGGATACAAGTACAAACTTTTTATGATGGGACTAATACAAATCTTCGTTTTATAATGGATGCAGCTGTAGGAGGGGCTTTACACAGCAAAACAGCATAAGAGGCATATAACCTTTTGGAGGAATTGTTAGCCAATAGCTACCAATGCATCAAGCAAGTGGAGTCCATGAAGTAGATATCTTCACCACAATGTGCGCATGATAACTTTATATTTTATAGAGTTATTAATAGTATTTTAGGTAATGTTTAATATAGTTTTTATTAAATTATATTTGTATTTAATTATATTTATGCATATTTTGTTATTTTATGCAGCAAACCCAAAAGAGAAGAAAAAGAAGAAAAAGAAGCAATAAATCAGGAAAAATGTTCACCATTTATCACACCACTTATCTATGAAGCACGTGAGATCCTTGACAAAGAAAAAGAAGGAAAAGAGAGGAAACACATGGGACCTATGTAGAAGAATTGATGAAGGTGAACGTGAATTATATGGAACAAGAAAGAAAATGGACAAACAAAAGTCAAAGAAGGAAAGAGAAAGGAGGATAGCTGGACACGTGAGGAAAGAGAAAAGGCAAGTGGCTTTTATCGGGACCCTAGGAAAGACGAAGACGTGGGGTGTGGAGAGATTAACCAAAGAGGACCGAGAAGAGGGAGCATGAGTGGACGGTTTCCATTCCGACAACCGGAGATAGTGGTTGCCAGAGAGTCAGAGGCCGCGTGTGACAGCGCGGGTCTCAGAGAGGTGCGTGACGGTCGGGCAAAAGCTGACCATTCGCCTTTCGTTTTCTCTGGCGACACACATTTTCGGCGTTTGAAGTGTGGTTTCCGGCCGTTTTAGAGCATTTTCCGACGATCTAAAAGTATATTTGAATTTGTAGAGTGATTTCTGGTAAATCTGTGGCAGTTGCGTGCGATTTTGTGGCGGTTTCCGACGAAGAAGTGCGAACGCCGACTTTGTCCTTTCGTCAGATCTACGCGTTTCTGTGGCGGATTTGCGGGATATTTTTGCAGATCTGTAACCTAGGCGTCCCGATCTACGTTTTTGGAAGTTTCTGTGAAGACCGGCGGTGGACGGCGGTGGCGCGTGGCGGCAGACGGCGGCGCGTGTCACCGGCGCGTGGCAGCGCATGTGCAAGCACGTGATGGCACGTGTCAGCTCATTTTCTTCCTGTTTTCCGGATAGCTTCATTTTCTCCCCATGATGTGCATATTTGTGCAACTTATTTTGTGATTTGAAGACATTTTTGGTGACAGCTTAATGTTTTTAAATTCCAGAATGTTTTGTTCATGTTTTTGCACTGATTTAGTTTATGTAAATATGTTATTTTAGTTTAGTTTGTTAGAGCTACGATGAAACTCAGTTATAACGTATGAATGTGATTATTTAGGCTTTGTGAGATATTTTATGAATGTGAAGTTGCATATTACGGAGCTTAATGCTTTTAGGTGATTAGCTACCACTTAATTGATATGATTTGCATGTTTGAGACCGACAGGAGATAGCATGCAGTTGCTTCATGTAATTTGCAACCATAGATTAATATGGATAGACATATACCATATGATTTGTGTGGCTTTAGGTGCAAACTGGAATATTCACAAATCTTAATGCACTTAGTTTATTTAATTCATATACAGACTCACATTGAATTAATGAGCTAAGTAGGTTCACTATACCTAGACATAGGATAGTGAATAAATTAGGAGATTCCGCCATCACATAAGTAGGATTAATCTTGCGAGCATAAATGATCAACATTTATACCTAGTAATTAGGTGAAATCGGAAGCTCTGGCATCTTTGTTTAATCAAGTTTAGGTTAAATTTAGTTCTTTAGTCTATGTGTTACCATTTTGATTGGCTAGATAAACTATAGGAACTATTCACCGGTAGTAATTAATTAGTTTAGTAATCACCAGTCCCTGTAGGACGATATCTGTACTCATCATTATATTACTTGTTCGACATGTACACTTGCATGTTAGAATTTCACCGAACAAGTTTTTGAAAGTGCTCAATAAGAAGATAGATAACTTAAGTCCTCCAGTTGTGAGAATTCAGAGCAAAGAATGTAAATTTTGTGGTGAAAGACATGCGAGCATGGAATGTACACAAGGTAACCTTTATGCTCAATATAATGAATATGCTAATTTTGTTGGGATTTTGAGTAGGTCACACAATGATCCTTACTCCAATGTATACAATTCGAGATGGCACAATCATAAAAAATTTTCATAGAGTAACCCAAACGATATGAGTCTGCCACCAACATTTGAGCAAACCGAAGAGGTAAAGCCTAACTTGGAGGACATGATTAACAAGCTTATGCAAAACAATGAAGAAATATTCCAAAGACAATAAGCTTCAATTAGAAATTTGGAGGTGCATATGAGTCAGTTGATCAATATGATCTCAAAGAGAGAGGATGTATTGGTTTTTATGGCTTAACAAGAAGGGGGGGTTGAATTGTTATATTGACAATTTATAAAATAACTTGAAACAATTTGTTATATTAACAAAAACATACAAATAATACAGTATGACACAATCAGAATTCCAAACCTATGATACTCTTCTTTCAAGTCAATGAAAATAGTATCACAATTTAGCACTTCAAATATTCTTATAGATTCAAAGACTAGTAATAAGGCAGCAAGTGTTATAAGAAGAGTGAGACAATAATAAGCAAAGATATTCACACCAAATTTACTACGGTGGTTCAGCACTCACACCTTGAGTCCTATGTCCACCCTCTTCTCCTTCAATCAAACTGATTGAAGTCTCCTTTACTCAACCAAGTTAGGAGAAAACGTTCTCCCTAACTTAAACAATTCCTCTTCAAGGAATCTCTTGTACAAGATTATACAATATGATCAAAAGATCATCAATTAATTACAAATCCCAAATAATATGACAAATAGTGGGATTCTATAATCAATAGGAACTAATATGATGTAGATATAAAAGTTCTCAACTCCTATCACGAAAACCCTAAATTGAAATAAATTAGGGTTTTGGGTTTCTCTCAATGCTTATGTGCAATAATTGTATTTTAATGAAATCAACACATAAACAGAGTTATACAAGGTTGAATCGATGATATCAACAAACAGATAAGTATTTAATCACAATATCACCGTAGCCTTGAATATCACCAATTGTCACGAAGATTGCAAGATCAAGGAATGAGCTCAATAATAGAATCTCTTCTCAATAAAAGCTTCAGAATCTTGTCAGTTTTTCTAACCCTTCTTCGTAGAACAACTTCTCTTAAATAGAAAAATTAAGACTAGGGTTTTGAGCACATCAAACCTTAATCATGAGCTATCTTCCCATTGGAACAGTAGATTGACCTTCAAATCTTCCTTCTCCAACTCAAATC
This sequence comes from Casuarina cunninghamiana, assembly GCA_028551485.1. Lineage (NCBI taxonomy): Eukaryota > Viridiplantae > Streptophyta > Magnoliopsida > Fagales > Casuarinaceae > Casuarina > Casuarina cunninghamiana. The sequence continues at coordinate 10,169,389 of CM052368.1, forward strand.
AAACCGTTCTGACACCAGTCTCATTAGAAATCCTCCCTTTGAGGATTCGGTCACCAGCGGCGCCGTTCTCCTCTTTCTCTCACTCTCTCATATCGGCAACTCTTCGACAATATTTTGCTTAAGGCATCAGGTAGATAAGTGAGGGTAATATGTTAATGAAACGGTGAGTTTCATTACAAGCATCAACCTGAAATGGTGAGTTTCACCACCAGAATCCACACTCGCTTAAGTGAGAGCAAGCCTGATAACGCGAGCTGATATGGACCAACAGCAAGCCTGATAACGCGAGCTGATATGGACCAAGAGCAAGCCTGATAACGCGATCTGATATGGACCAAGAGCAAGCTTGATAACGCGAGCTGATATGGACCAAGAGCTTAAGAGGCTCGAGTATAACATAACCGAGAACTCAACATCCAGCCCGAGAACATTAACCATGCCAGGAACACAATATACAGCCCTAGAACATTATATCAATCCGAGAATGATATAATACATGTCCTTGATAGAAAGATTTATTCTAACAAGCAAGGCCATATATTTCAACTTTCATCAAAACATAAGCAAGCATCATTTTTTCTTAACCACAATGTATGTCATATTTAATTTCAATTTAATAAACATTGTACTCAAGACATTTTAACTAATGCAACTTAGATAAATACTTTCTCAAATGTCACTATATAGTAACATTATATTAAGGAATGTAGGAACCCGGTTACTTTATAATATCATTAATTGATATTATAATTTGTACACCTTTTACTTCCTATAATTTTCTTTTGCACTTATGAAAAACATATTTTATCAAATATTTTCATAAATATATTTTGTCACACACAAAACCCTTATTTTCCAACAATGTCCCCCTTTTTGATGATGACAAAATATTTCAATAGTATGGCACATGTCACATAATGTCAATCATGTTTTTCATGAGAGCATAGCTTGGAGTTGTAGCATATTGAATATCACACAATTATTTACTGCTCACTACTCATATGATCAGAATCCGTAAGCAAGTCCTATGCATGTATCTAATAGATTCCGAACATTTGATCATAAAACATGTATAAAACATGGGATTAGAGAGATATGTATCCCACATTCTGCACTTAATATAGTTAGAAATGAGACTTCACATGTGCACACTATTCTCTCCCCCTTTTTGGCATAAGCAAAAAGATGAGCATGCAATTTATCAAAACAATGCTATAAAAATGAGCAATAAGTGAACCGGCAAGGATAAGGTTTGGATACTAACCGGATGCCATGGGAGTGGAATTAGAGCCGCTCCCCCTCAAACCGAGCCTTGTGTGAGACAGTAAAATAGTAGAGAAATAATAGTAATAAAGAATTTAAATGTTTTCAAGAACTAACATTCCAAGTTCTCTTCGAAGAGCATAAAACCATTCCTTAGATAAAGGTTTGGTTAAGATATCAGCAATTTGCTGATTAGTGCTCACAAATTCAAGTACAACATCTCCTTTTTGAACATGATCCCGAATGAAATGATGTTGAATTTCTATGTGTTTTGTTTTAGAGTGTTGAATAGGATTCTTAGTAAGATTAATTGCACTAGTGTTATCACATTTTAATGGAACCTTATGTGATAAGATGCCATAATCCTCTAATTGTTGTTTCATCCATAAGATTTGAGCACAACTACTGGCAGCAGCTATATATTCAGCTTCAGTGGAAGAGAGAGCTACACAGTTTTGTTGCTTGGAGTGCCAAGAAATGAGCATATTTTTGAGATAGTGACATCTACCACTCGTGCTCTTCCTATCTAGTTTGCATCCAGCATAATCAGAATCACTACATGCATGCAAATCTAGTGTGGTGTCTCTAGGATACCAGATTCCTAGGGAAACCATGTCTCTAAGGTATCTAAATATTCTTTTAACAGCAACTAGGTGCTGTTCTTTGGGATTGGATTGATACCTAGCACATAGACACACACGAAACATGATATCCGGTCTAGATGCAGTCAAGTATAGCAAAGAACCAATCATGCCTCGATATGATTTAATGTCTACACTAATTCCATATTCATCATTAGATAATGATAAGGAAGTGCTCATTGGTGTGTTCATTGGTTTGGAATCATGCATCTTGTATTTCTTGAGCAATTCATTTGTGTATTTTGTTTGACTTATAAAAGTCCCTTTGTTTGTTTATTTGATTTGCAATCCAAGAAAGTATGTTAATTCACCCATCATACTCATTTCAAATTCACTTTGCATGCATGCAGCAAATTCTTCACATAGTTTAGAATTTGTAAAGCCAAACACAATATCATCAACATATATTTGAACAATTAAAATTTATTTTTCTTTGTTCTTTATAAATAATGTGTTGTCCACTTTTATTTTTCTGAAATCATGATTTATCAAGAATGAACTCAGTTTATCATACCAAGCCCGTGGAGCTTGTTTCAAATCATATAAAGCCTTTGACAGTTTAAAGACATGATTTGAATAAATCGGATCTTCAAATCCGAGTGGTTGTTCAACATATACTTCTTCCTTTATTATACCATTCAAAAATGCACTCTTGACATCCATTTGAAATAAGGTAAAGTTCATACAACAAGTAAAGGCAAGTAAGATTCAAATAGCTTCTAACCTAGCCACTGGTGAAAAGGTTTCATCATAGTCAATTCCTTCTTCTTGACTATAACCTTGTGCCACTAATCTAGCCTTATTCCTAGTAATGGTACCATTCTCATCTAGTTTATTCTGAAATACCCATTTTGTGCCTATAATCATATGATTCTTTGGTCTAGGAACTAGATTCCAGACCTTGCTTCTTTCAAACTGATTTAATTCTTCTTGAATAGTAAGAAACCAGTTTTCATCTTCAAAAGCCTCATCTACTTTCTTTGGCTCTACTTGAGATAGGAAGGCTTGATGTTCACATGTGTTGTGAACCCGAGACCTTGTGCTTACTCTAACATTTGGGTTTCCGATGATGTTATCATGATCTACTTCATTTCTTACTCTAGGAAATGAAGGTTCCCTAGTTTCAGACTCCCCCTCAACTTCAACCCTAGTTGGAACGCTTTTAGTTCCACTATTCACTTCGGTTTCTAGAATGCCTTGACATTCATCCTCAAACTTAACATGAATTGACTCTTCTACAACTAAAGTTCGTTTGTTGAATATTCTATATGCTTTACTTGTATGAGAATATCCAAGAAATATTCCTTCATCACTTTAGGAATCAAATTTTCCAAGTGATTCTTTTCCATGATTTAAAATAAAGCATTTGCTGTCAAAGACATGGAAATATGAAATGTTTGGTTTTCTTTCAAAGAATAATTCAAAAGGTGTCTTTTTCAAAATAGGTCCTATTAAAGCACGATTTGAAATATAACAAGCTGTGTTTACAGCTTCTTCCCAAAAGTGTTTAGGAAGATTATATTCACACATCATGGTTCTAGCAATTTCTTGAAGAGTTCTATTTTTCGTTTCAACCACACCATTTTGTTGTGGTGTTCTAGAAGCTGAAAAGTTGTGTGAAATACCATTTTCTAAACAGAATTTTTCAAAAAGTTGGTTTTCAAATTCTCCACCATGATCAGTTCTTATTTTTATGATTGAAAAACCTTTTTCATTTTGAATCATTTTACAAACAGCAAACTTTTCAAATGCCTCATCTTTTCTAGCAAGCATGTATGTCCATGTGAATTTATAGTAATCATCTACAATGACTAAGGCATAATATTTACCATTTAGTGTTGCTGTTCTCATAGGACCAAAAAGGTCCATGTGCAGTATTTCCAACAGTCTAGATGTGTTTACCACAAGTTTCAACTTGAAGCTACTTTGTGTATGTTTGCCCTTAATGCATGCTTCACATAATCTATCATTGTTGAATTCTAAAAATGGAAGACCTTTCACTAGATTATACTTAGACAGTTTTTCTATCAATCCTAGACCCGCATGTCCTAGCTTTCTATGCCATACCCAAGCATCCACATTTTTGTTCACAATCAAGCATGTTGTTCAACATTCAATTTACTTAAATCAAGCACATAGATATTGTCTTTTCTATTTCCAACAATCTTCATTTTATGTTCAGCATGCTCAACAAGACAATTTTCTTTTCCAAATTTTATTTTGAATCCTTTATCACATAACTGACTTATGCTAAGTAGATTAAATTTTAGTTCATCTACAAGCAGAACTCTAGATATAAGTAGGGTATTAGGATTACCTATTGTTCCCATTTGATAACTCTATTTTTATAGAGTTATTTTACCTATTTTAGGTAATAAATAACTTTATTAATTGTGAGAAAACATTTGAACTCCTCTTTATTTACCTAAATTTATCTTGTTTATGTAGCACAAGGAGGCAAGGAGAAAATAGATGAACATGGAGAACCTGATGCTTATTGTGTGGCAAAATTGTAATATCAAGATCAAGAGAGTAAAGATGGGCTTGGGCTTTGGATGATTGTTATTAGATTTTATTGTTATTGGGTTTTCTAAATAATTAGAAAACCGAATCATATTAGGAGTTCAAAGCCTAATTAAATTAGGAATTTCCGCCATCACATAGATATTGTCTCTCTTGCAAGCACAAATAAACAATATTAATACCTAGTAATTATGGTGAAATCGGATGCTCTAACATATTTCTTGTATTTAGTTTTCTTAGACTTAGTTAGTTAATCTATCATCTATCAATTTGGTTTGCTAGATAAATTTTAGGAGTTATTCACCGTTGGTAATTAATTGGTCTAGTAATCACCAATCTTTGTGGGACGATATCTTTCTTATCATTATATTACTTGTTCGACATGTTCACTTGCATATAAAATTCACCGAACAAGTTTTTGGCACCGTTGCCGGGGATTGGTTGTTTTACTGCTGATTAATATTAATATTGAATGTTTTCTAGGTTTAATCTAGCTTTTATTTGCTTTTAAAAAATCGTTTCTTTTAATTATTGAAAAAAAAATCGTTCTTTTTTTAGTTGTTGAAAAAAAAATCTTTTTTTTGTTTTCTTTTTCTTTTTCTTTTTTTTTCTTAAAAAAAACAACAACAAAAAAAAGTCTTTGTTAAGTTGCTATTGTAGAAAGATTAAGCAACAAGGATGGTAAGATATGATGGTACACATAGACTTTTAAAAGACTATGTTACACCAACATTTTGGAGTGCCACATCAAGCTTCCAAAGGCCTACAATTCAGGCAAACAATTTTGAGATCAAGCCCGTGCTCATCAAGATGCTTCAAAACTTTGTGCAATATAGTGGGCTACCAAATGAGGATCCAAAAGCTCACATTGAAGCATTCCTTGAATTCTGTGACATGATTGGAGATCATGGAGTTACAGAGGATGTTATCAGGTTAAGGCTATTTCCATTTTCTCTTAGAGATACAGCTAAAAATTGGTTCTCTTCTCTTTCTGCAGGATCAATTACTACATGGGATGATTTGGCTCAAAAATTTCTTGGTAAGTTCTTTCCTTTCGCAAGATCTACAAAAATGCGTAACAACATTTTCACTTTTGAGTAGATAGATAATGAATCATTGTATAAAGCTTGGAAGAGATTCAAGGAACTTCTAAGGAGATGTCCACATCATGGACTACCCATATGGTTATAGGTACAAACTTTTTATGATGGGTGTAGTACAAATCTTCGTTTTGTAATTGATACAGCTGCAGAAGGGGACTTACATAGTAGAACACCATAAGAGGCATTTAACCTGCTAGAGGAAATGGCATTCAATAGTTATCAATGGTCTACTGAGAGACTACCAACGCATCAAGCAGGTGAAGTCCATGAAGTAGATATCTCCACCATAATGTTTGCACAATTGGAAGTGCTTAATGAGAAGATAGACAACCTAAATACTTCAGTTGTGAGACATCAAAGTAGATCATGTGAATTTTATGGTGGAGCACATGAGAGCACAGAATGTCAACTAGGTAACCCTTATGCTCATTATAATGATTATGCTAATTTTGTTGGGATTCCTAGTAGGTCACAAAATGATTATTACTCCCACACGTACAATCCGGGATGGCACAATCATCAAACTTTTTCATGGAGTAACCCACATGAGATGAGACCGCAACCAACATTTATGCAAATAGAAGAGGTGAAACCTAACTTTGAGGACATGATCAATGAGCTGGCCATCACCACCCAGAACTTTACAAAGGGGATTGAAGCAAAATTTCATAATCAAGAAGCGAGCTTTCAGAGACAAGAAGCTTTAATATGAAAATTAGAGGTGCAGATGAGTCAGCTAATCAACATGATGTCAGAGAATCAAGAAGGTCCTTTGCCCAGCAATATGGAGAAAAGTCCTACAAATACCGCAGAGGCAATAACCCTAACAAGTGGCAAGCAAGTGAGAGTCAATGATGCTGACAATGAGGTTGTTAAAAATATGGATAAGGATGTCAGCATGCAACCTTAGGAGACATCCAAGAGCAAACTATTTCCAGAAAATCCTATGCTCTTTATGTCTCCAGCTCCATCTCTCCATAGATTCCAACAACATGAAAGAGATAAGCAATTTTTGGAATTTCTTGATATATCTTCAAAATTGCACATTAACATTCCTTTTGTAGATATTTCAATTCAAATACCTAGTTGTGCAGAATTTTTGAAAGAGATACTAGAAAACAAAAGGAAGCTAGAAGTATATGAGACAGTGAGGTTAGCTGAAGAGTGTTCAACCGTTCTACCACACAAGCTGCCTCCTAAACTATTGCAGTTTCATCCTTCTTAAGCAACAACATCCTAGATAGTTTGGCTGAAAACTATAAAGCAAGCGCTTCTTGGGAGGCAACCCAAGCATTTTCATTTTAATCTTTTGTTGGAAGTTTGTTACGACATTTTTCTCACAGCTCTACATTGAGACAACCTACAATCAAGGGAGTTTTCTCATTCCTATTCCTTCATTATTATTGCTTTCTTTTGTTTTTGCATTGAGGACAATGCTTCAGTAAAGTTTGAGGGTAGGGAAAGAACCTTTGTGCTAAATTTGATTGAATTCTTTTTTTTATGTCATGATTACATCCTATGTTGTGAATTCTTGGTGATTCTTTGGAAGATATAGATTTTGTTCAAACCTGCAATTGTGGTGTGAGTTAAGTGTGATTTTGATTATGTTGATCCACCCATTGAGCACTAAAAGTCCTTCATTTTTTAAATTGTGTGTATCTCTAGAGAACATTCATGTGAAGTATGTGATTTTCTTAGATCTCACCTGAATCTTAGAATTTGTTTGATTTTCTCTTGAGGCGAAATCCTAAGCTGCATCGAATTGAGAAAATGATTTAAGCCGTTCTTTGTATCGTTTGAGCCTTTCAAGCCAACCCTATTTATTTATCATCAGCCACCCCACTGAGCCTTGATTCTTATCCATTTTGTTTTAATGACACTCCCATATATATAGCCATAAGCCTTGAACAAATTATCTTTTCGTCCTACACCCTTGAACATGTTGATTTTTAGGATATAAGTCTATTTGAGTGAAGATAAGTCGAGGGGAAGGATGTAATATAGGAAGAAGTTGATTGCAATGATTATGTAGCATAATATGTTGCTTTTGCAAATGTAAATGCCAAAAAAAAAAAAGAAAGAAAGAAAGAAAGAAAGAAGTACAATATTTTCTTTAGAATGGGATGATCTTATCATCCTTTATTAGATTCAAGAACCTCAATTTTTTTAAATAGGCCACAAAGCATAGCAATTGAATACTATTGGCAAGATAAGATTATGGTGGTTGCATTTCTAGTACTTTTACTTGCTTTATTGATGCAAGCATGATTGTGGCTTTTGAGAGTGTCAAAATATGAGTGAAACCAAACATTTTTGGATGGAAAAGAATGAGAGAAGTGGTGATAGAAAGATTGTTTATGCCGAGCAAGAAGGTAGAAAGTGACAAAAGCTTAAATTAGATCTTAGAAAGCAATGTGTTCATGGGTGAATTAAGCCTAAATGACTTTCATCTTACCCCTAGCCCAGCCTTACATTACAAGCTTATAAAAGTCCTATTGATTCTTGGTTAAATGATTGGCCTACATTAGTGGAGAGAGGAATGAAAAGCAAACCTATAAGGTTTGGTTAAAGATTTTAAGAGATTGCATATTAATGTGAATCTATTTAAAGTCCATATAGTTGAAAAGATGAGGACTCACATACACACACGTGGTCAACATAGTTAAGAGTCTATCTTATCTTATGAAACAATTGTGGTGTTTGGATAAAAGTTATATTTTTCTTTGAATTGTTAAGTTTGAGCAATTATGAGAAAATTTCATGAAGGGGTTTTGTCTAAAACATATGTTATTTATTGCTTTTGCTCGAGGACTAGCAAAATGTTAAGTTTGGGGGTTTTGATAACTCTATTTTTATAGAGTTATTTTACCTATTTTATGTAATAAATAACTTTATTAATTGTGAGAAAATATTTGAACTCCTCTTTATTTACCTAAATTTATCTTGTTTATGTAGCACAAGGAGGCAAGGAGAAAATAGATGAACATGGAGAACCTAATGCTTATTGTGTGGCAAAATCGTAATATCAAAATCAAGAGAGTCAAGATGGGCTTGGGCTTTAGATGATTGTTATTAGATTTTATTGTTATTCGGTTTTCTAAATAATTAGAAAGCCTAATCATATCAAGAGTTCAAAGCCTAATTAAATTAGGAAGTTCTGCCATCACATAGATATTGTCTCTCTTGCAAGCACAAATAATCAATATTAATACCTAGTAATTATGGTGAAATCAGATGCTCTAACATATTTCTTGTATTTATTTTTCTTAGACTTAGTTAGTTAATCTATCATCTATCAATTTGGTTTGCTAGATAAATTTTAGGAGTTATTCACCGTTGGTAATTAATTGGTCTAGTAATCACCAATCTTTGTGGGACAATATCTTTCTTATCATTATATTACTTGTTCGACATGTTCACTTGCATATAAAATTCACTGAATACCATTCCTCTTATTCTTCCTTTGGAGTTATCTCCAAAAGACACCGTACCTCCATTTTTCAACTCTCAAGTGTTGAGAAGAGCTCCTTCATCCCAGTCATATATCGAGAACATCCGCTGTCCAGAATCCACATATTCTTAAGCTTTTTGTTCTTCAGTTGTGTACTCATAACCTGCAGAAACAAATTTGATCGTTGAAGTACTTGGTACCCTTTTTACTTTGGGTCCATGAGTGTTAGTTTGACTTAGAGTTCTGTCATTCTTAGGCAACCAAAGTTTCTTTACTTTGTAAGCCTTTCTAAGTCTTACGGGACATTTATCAAAATTATGGCCAAAATAATTGCAAAAAGAACATTTATTTTCATGTAGCGGAATTGAACATTCTTTTTCTTTAAAGAAATGAGTGAATGATTTTGATTTGTCATTCAATTTATATCCTAGTCCCGCCTTATCATATATACCTCTTTGAGAATTTAGAATTCTATTTAACATGCCACTACCCTTTGTAAATTTCTTTAGCAGCAGATTAGTTGCATCAAGTTTTGATTTCAAGTCATAGTTTTACTTTTCTAGTTCACGGACTCTATTATTAATATTTTCAGCACATACTTGTGAGTTATTTTTCACATGTATTTCAGTATCAGAGCATACATTGACCTCACAAAAAGTTTTTGTTCCTATTTGCATGTTTTCAGATTTTCTTTGTTTCTCATACATATCATTCATGCAAGCATCATATTTCATATATGCATTGGCAAAAATAGCAATGTCATCATTCACGGAAATCAAAGCATCTTTCTTTTCAGTTTCATCTCTACATGCAGTAAGTTCTATGCTTTGCTTATCAATAACATTAATTTTCTGTACAGAAGTCAACTTTTCCTATTTTTCAAATTTATTTTTTGCTTTTAACTTTCTATATTTATCTTTTAATTTATTTGTATATTCAACTAAATCAGAAAATGCAGTTTCTAACCTAGAATTTATTTGAAGAAATAGTTTAGAATCGTTTACCTCATTATTTTCTTCCTCAAAAGTTGTTGTTGCAGTTAGGCATAGATGTGCAACTTCTTCTTGAGCTTCCTCATCAGATGAGGAGTTCTCATCATCATCCCAGGCAGCAATCATGGCTTTCTTTTTGTTCTTGCTGTTTCTTTTCTTGATAATCGGACAGTCAATCTTGATGTGTCCTGGTTTTCTGCATTCATAACACACATTCTCCCTAGGTTCATTTGATTCTTTTCTCCTCTTTTGTCCTATGTTTTTGTTTAATCCTCTTCTTAGGAATTTTCTAAATCTTCTAGCTATAAGAGCTACTTCATCATTTTCTGACTCTTCCTCTTCAACCTTTTCAACTTCTACTTTAAGTGCAAGTGATCTTCTGTTTTCCTTTTCTTTTTCTCTTCTCATAAGCTGCATTTCATGAGTCTTAAGAGAACCTAGCAAGTCATCTAAAGTCAGCACATCTAGGTCATGAGCTTCTTCTATGGCCATCTTTTTAGGATCCCAACTCTCGAGTAGGGATACTAACATCTTTATTACCATTTCCTCATTTGTATAGGTTTTTCCTAACAATTTAAGTTCAGAAATAATTTCAGTAAATTTACCAAACATATCACTGATAGTTTCAGAATCCTTCATGACAAATAATTCATAGTCATGTGTAAGCATATTGACTTTAGAAGACTTTACCTTTTTAGTTCCTTGATAGATGACTTCTAATTTACTCCAAATCTCTTTACCAGTGGTACAAGAGGATACTTTGTTAAACTCATGTGCTCTAAGACCATTATAGATCATATTCATGGACTTAGCATTTAACCCCATTAGTTTAGCTTCATTTTTTTACCACTCATCAGTTTCGGGTAGTGTAATACCCTTCCTGATTACTTGCCAAGCTTCTGAATCTTGGCCTATTATAAAGACTTGCATTAATTGTTTCCAATGCCTAAAATTAATGCCATCAAACAAGGGAGGTTTATTAAACCTTATAACAGCTAAACCTTTGTCAGAAGCTATAGTATGGATCTACTCTAGGATGTTAATCCTTTTAATCAGAGAACCTAGCTCTAAATGCCAATTGTTGGTTTTTATGGCTTAACAAGAAGGGGGGTTGAATTGTTATATTGACAATTTATAAAAATAACTTGAAACAATTTGTTATATTAACAAAAATATACAAATAATTACAGTATGACACAATCAGAATTCAAAACCTATGATACTCTTCTTTCAAGTCAACGAAAATAGTATCACAATTTAGCACTTCAAATATTCTTATAAATTCAAAGACTAGTAATAAGGCAGCAAGTGTTATAAGAAGATTGAGGCAATAATAAGCAAAAATATTCACACCAAATTTACCACGGTGGTTCAGCACTCACACCTTGAGTCCTACGTCCACCCTCTTCTCCTTCAATCAAACCGATTGAAGTCTCCTTTACTCAACTAAGTTAGGAGAAAATGTTCTTCCTAACTTAAACAATTCCTCTTCAAGGAATCTTTTGTACAAGATTATACAATATGATCAAAAGATCATCAATTAATTACAAATCCCAAATAATATGACAAATAGTGGGATTCTGTAATCAATAGGAGCTAATATGATGTAGATATAAAAGTTCTCAACTCCTATCACGAAAACCCTAAATTGAAATAAATTAGGGTTTCGGGTTTCTCTCAATGCTTATGTGCAATAATTGTATTTTAATGAAATCTGCACATAAACAGAGTTATACAAGGTTGAATCAATGATATCAACAAACAGATAAGTATTTAATCACAATATCACCGTAGCCTTGAATATCACCAATTGTCACGAAGATTGCAAGATCAAGGAATGAGCTCAATAATAGAATCTCTTCTCAATAAAAGCTTCAGAATCTTGTCAGTTTTTCTAACCCTTCTTCGTAGAATAACTTCTCTTAAATAGAAAAATTAGGGCTAGGGTTTCGAGCTCATCAAACCTCAATCATGAGCTATCTTCCCGTTGGAACAGTAGATTGACCTTCAAATCTTCCTTCTCCAACTCAAATCAAACCGTTCTGACACCAGTCTCATTAGAAATCCTCCCGTTGAGGATTCGGTCACCAGCGGCGCCGTTCTCCTCTTTCTCTCACTCTCTCATATCGGCAACTCTTCTACAATATTCTGCTTAGGGCATCATGTAGATAAGTGAGGGTAATATGTTAATGAAATAGTGAGTTTCATTACAAGCATCAGCCTGAAACGATGAGTTTCACCACCAGCATCCGCACCCGTTTAAGCGAGAGTGAGCCTGATAACGCGAGCTAATATGGACCAAGAGCAAGCCTGATAACGCGATCTGATATGGACCAAGAGCAAGCTTGATAACGCTAGTTGATATGGACCGAGAGCTTAAGAGGCTCGAGTATAACAAAACTGAGAACTCAACATCCAGCCCGAGAACATTAACCATGCCAGGAACACAATATATAGCCCTAGAACATTATATCAATCCAAGAATGATATAATACATGTCCTTGATAGAAAGATTTATTCTAACAAGCAAGGCCATATATTTCAACTTTCATCAAAACATAAGCAAGCATCATTTTTTCTTAACCACAATGTATGTCATATTTAATTTCAATTTAATAAACATTGTACTCAAGACATTTTAACTAATGCAACTTAGATAAATACTTTCTCAAATGTCACTATATAGTAACATTATATTAAGGAATGTAGGAACCCGATTACTTTATAATATCATTAATTGATATTATAATTTGTACACCTTTTACTTCCTATAATTTTCTTTTGCACTTATAAAAAATATATTGTATCAAATATCTTCATAAATATATTGTGTCACACACAAAACCCTTATTTTCCAACAGGAGGGTCCCTTGCCTAGCAATATGGAGAAAAGCCTTACAAATACCGCAGAGGTAATAACCCTAACAAGTGGCAACCAAGTGGAAAAAGATGATGCTAACAAGGACATTTTCAATGAAACAAATAAGAATGTCAGCATACAACCCAAGGAGACATCCAAGAGCAAACTATTTCCAGAAAATCCTGAGCCTTTTATGCTTCCAACTCCATTTCCCCAAAAATTCCAACAATATGAAAAAGATAAGCAATTTTTGGAATTTCTTGATATATCTTCAAAATTGCACATTAACATTCCTTTTGTAGATGTCCTAGTTCAAATACCTAATTGTGTAGAATTTTTGAAAGAGATATTGGAAAACAAAAGGAAGCTAGAAGTATATGAGACAGTAAGGTTAGCTGAAGAGTGTTCAACCGTTCTACAACACAAGCTGTCTCCAAAATTGTTAGAATTTCATCCTCCTTGAGCAACAACATCCTGGATAGTTTGGCTAAAAACTATAAAGCAAGCGCTTCTTGGGAGGCAACCTACGCATTTTGTTGGTTATTTTGCTGAAAGTTTTGTCACCACCGTCTCCTCAGAGCTCTTTGTGGCTATCACCTATAATCATGGGAGTTTTCTCATTCCTATTTTACCTTTATTTTCCTTTATTTTTACATTATTTCTTTTTGCATTGAGGACAATGCTTCATTCAAGTTTGGGGGTGGGAAAATAAATCTTTTCTTGCTAAATCAAATTGAATTTTTTTTTCTCGTGTCATGATTGAATCATTTGTTTTGAATTCTTAGCGACTCTTAGTAAGATGTAGATTCTGTTCAAACCTGCAATTATGATGTGAGTTAAGTGTGATTCTGATTATATTGATCCATTTATTGAACACTAAAAGTCGTTCATTTGTGCTCTAGAGAACATTCATGTGAAGTATGCAATTATCTTAGATCTCCCTTGAATCTTAGAATTTGTTTGATTTCTTCTTTAGGCAAAACCCTAGGCTGCATCTAATTGAGAAAATGATTTAGGCTATTCTTTGGATCGTTTAAGCCTTTCAAGCCAACCTTATTTATTTATCACCAATCACCCCACTGAGCCTTGATACATATCTTTTTTTTATTTATTTTGACACTCACATATATACCTTTGAGCCTTTGACAAATTATCTTTTCGTCTTACACCCTTGAACATATTGATTTTTAGGATATAAGTCTATTTGAGTGAAGAGAAGTTGAGAGAGAGGATGTAATATAGGATGAAGTTGATTGCAATGATTATGTAGCATAATATGTTGCTTTTGTGAATGCAAAAAAAAAAAGAATGAAAGAATGAAATACATTTTCTTTAGAATGGGAAGATCTTATCATTCTTCATCTTATTCAAGCCATTCAAGGTTCAGAAATTGGCTTAAGCATAGTAGTTGGATATCATCAGCAAGATAAGATTATAATGGTTACATTTCTAGTCCTACTACTTGCTTTATTGTTGCAAGTATGATTGTGACTTTTGTGAGTGTCAAAATCCAAGTAAAATCAAGTATTTTTTGGAAGAAAAGAATGAAAGAAGTGGATAGAAAGATCATTTGCAAAAAAAAAAAAAAAAGTGACAAAAGCTCAAATTAGATCCTAGAAAGTAATGTGTTCATGGATGAATTAAGCCTCAATGACTTTCATCTTACCCCTAACCCAGCCTTACATTACAAGCTTATAAAAGTCCTATTGATTCTTGGTTAGATGATTGGCCAACATTAGTGGAGAGAGGAATGAAAAGCAAACCTATAAGGTTTGGTTAAAGATTTTGAGAGATTGCATATTAATGTGGATCTATTTAGAGTGCATATAGTTGAAAAGATAAGGACTCATACACACACACACGTGGTCAACATAGTTAAGAGTCTATCTTATCTTATGGAACAATTGTGGTGTTTAGATGAAAGCTATATTTTTCTTTGAATTGTTAAGTTGAGCAATTATGGGAGAATATCATAAAGGGGTTTAGTCTAAAATATATGTTGTTTATTGCTTTTGCTAGAGGACTAGCAAAATGTTAAGTTTGGGGGTTTTGATAACTCTATTTTTATAGAGTTATTTTAACTATTTTTAGGCAATAAATAATATAATGCTTATGAGAAAATATTTGAATTCCTCTTTATTTACTTGAATTTGTCTTTTTTTGTAGCATAAGGAGGCATGAAGAAAAAGAATAAGCATGGAGAACCTGATGTTTATTATATGGCAAAATATGGTCAAAATATCAAGATCAAGAAAATCAAGATGGGTTTGGACTTTAGATTTTCCATTGTTATTAGGTTTTCTAATTATTTAGAAAACCTAGTCATATTAGGAGTTCAAAGCCTAATTATTATAAGAGTTCAAGACCCAATTGTCTTTGGGCTCCAAACCCCACTTCTACTAGAATAAGAGATAGGTCTAAACCTAAACCCTATTTAAGAGAAGAGAAGAGGCAAAAGAGAAGGAGGAAGAAATTGAGCACAACTTAAGATTTTCTTGAAGAGAAGACAAAAAAGGTTACAGACTTCTTGTTCTTGGATTCAAGATGCCTTCTTTATTTCCTATTATTGTTGTTCCCTATTATTTCTTTATATTTTAGTTTACTTTTATTATAGCTATGATGTAAACCTAATTATGATGGTATGAATGTTATGATTATTATGTTTTGCAAGATATTTTATTTATGTGAAGTTACATATTACTGTGTTTAATGCTTTTAAGTGATTAGCTACCACTTAAATGATATGATTTGCATGTTTAAGACTGACATGAGATGATATGCAATTGCTTCTTGTATGTGTAACCATAAACTAAATATGGATAGACATATACCGTATTGTTTGTGTGGCTTTTGGTGTAAACTGGGAATGTTCATATATCCTAATGCATTTGGTTTGTTTCAATTCACATATAGAGATATAGTGAGTTAATAAACTAAATAGGTTTGCCATACCTAGACATAGGATAGTGAATAAATTAGGAAGTTCCGCCATCACATAGATATTATCTCTCTTGCAAGCATAAATAATCAATATTTATACATAGTAGTTATGGTGAAATCATATGCTCTAACATATTTCTTGTATTTAGTTTTCTTAGATTTAGTTAGTTAATCTATCATCTATCAATTTGGTTTGCTAGATAAATTATAGGAGTTGTTCACCATTAGTAATTAGTTGGTCTAGTATTCACCAATCTCTGTGGGATGATATCTTTCTTATCATTATATTACTTGTTCGACATGTTCACTTGCATATAAAATTCACTGAACATATAAGGAGACTTAGATAAGGAAGTATATATGACCCACACTCTGTTTTCATTTTGTGATAGTAAGCAAGTAAGCAAAGACACAAAGATTTTTAAAAGGTTCAGCCCACAACAAATAATTGTCTATGTCCTTCATTACCCTTTAACCAATGTAGCTAAAAGACCTCTTTCACTATTCTTCAATAATCTTTGCAAGAGTTCACCACTTTTACATCCAATCTCTTCAAGAGATTAATCCCAATCCCACCAAAACTTCAATAGTGAATCAATCAATATAAGATAATATACTTAATATCAATATGAAACTGAAGCAACTAATAACAATACTTCATAATCAAATAGTAATATCAATCAAAGTAATAGAGTAAAGAAATGCTTAGTAGTATGGCAGTTTCAAAACTAATAATGACATGGAGTTTTGTAGCAAAAAGTTTGAAGATTATTGTAAGAAAGAGGGTATAGTAAGGCATAGCACTGTTGTATACACACTACAACAAAATGGTGTGGCAAAGAGGATGAATAGAACCATCATGGAGAAGACTAGTGTATGCTGTCTATTGATAACTCTATTTTGTATAGGGTTATTATGAGTATTTTAGGTAATACATAATATAGAATTTGTTAAATTTTATTTGTATGTATATGCATTTATTCAACTTTTTTTGGTTTATGCAACAAACCTAAAATAGAGGAAAAAGAAGAAAATAAGCATCAAACCATGCAAAAAAAGATGTTTTCCTATCACACATGGAAAACTCATGTGGAAAGGAAAAGAAAGAGAAAATATGTGATTTGTGAGGAGTAGAGAGTGCACGTGAGAATGAAAAGAGAGGGTGATGGTCTAAGTAGAATTGGATCAAGCATGAGGTCTTTTGTCTAGCAAATAAAGAAGCTAGAGGAAAGAGAAATGAGGGGGGAGGTGAGAGAGATTATCAAGTAGAAAATGGAGGAAGAGAAAGGAGAGAGTCTAGTATCGTCAAGCAATAGGAGGTTGTCGAAGGTTTAGAGACTATGTGCGACAACGCGAGTCTTAGAGAAGAGTAATGGTCATGCGAAAGCCAACAGTCTACCCTTCGTCATCTCCAGCGGTGAACCAGATCCGGCCATACTTGTCATTTTTCAACCATTCTAGTTGCATTTTCCAATGAGTTCTAGGGTGATTTCAGTAGGGAAAGATCATATCTAACCTCTTACTATGATTTCCAATGTCTTTATAGCAAATTTGAGCGATTTTGCAGTGGTTTCCAGTGACAAACAAGGAATGCCACTCATGGGCAATCTCTAGCAAAACTAAACCTTTTCAGGAAATTTTCTAGTAGATCTATGTTTTAGGGTTAAGATCTAACATTTCTGTGAAGAGTGGTGGTAGCACGCATGGCCGCGTATAACGGCGCATGAGAGTGCATAATAGCACATGATGGTGGTGCATGTAGCGTGATGTTTCTCCCTTTTTTGGGTAGCTTTTTTTCCTCTTCTAATGTGTAGATTTATGCAAAGTTTCTGTGAAGTGAAGACATCTTGGTGATAACTTTTGTGTTTTTAATTTATAGAATGCTTTGTTCAAGTTTCTACATAGCTTTTGTTTGTATATATACCATATTTTAGTCTAGTTTGTTAGAGCTACGATGTAACTAGAGACCATTACCATGGTCTAAATGTTATGATTATGATATTTTGTGAGATATTTTATGTGTATGAAGTTGCATATTACTAATTTTAATGCATTTGAGTGATTAGCTACCACTTAAATGAATTGATTTGCATGTTAGAAACAGATAAAAAATGACATGTAGTTGCTTCTAGTAATGTACAACCTTAAATTAATATGAATAGACATATATCATATGATTTATATGGCTTTAGGTGTAAATTAGAATATTCATAAATCTTAATGTACTTAGTTCATTTCAATTCACATATATATCAATATAATGAGTTAATAAACTAAGCAGGTTTGCCATATTTAGACATAGGATAGTGAATAAATTAGGAAATTTCATCATTACATAAGTAGAATTAATCTTGCAAGCATAAATAATTTACATTTGTACCTAATAGTTAGGTGAAATCGGACACTCTAACATGTTTTGTTTATCAAGTTCTTTTAAATTCAGCTAGTTAATTTATATTCTATTATTTTCATTTGCTAGATAAATTTTAGGAATTGTTCAACTTTAGTAATTAGTTAGTTTAGTAATTACTAGTCTCTGTAAGGCAATACTCATTCTAATTATTATATTATTTGTTTGACATGTACACTTACATGTAGGATTTTACCGAACAAGTTTTGGCACCATTGTTGGGGATTGATTGTTTTACTGCTAATTAATATTAGTATCGAATAGCTTCTAAGTTTAATCTAGCTTTTTCTACCTTTATCTTATTCTATTCTTTTTTTCTTGCAAAAAAAAAAAATCTGTTGTTAAGCAACAAGGATGGAGAACAACGATGGTACACATAAACTCCTGAGAGACTATGTTGCACCAACATTTTTGAATGCCACATCAAGCTTCCAGAGGCCTACAAGTTAGGCAAAAAAATTTAAGATCAAACTCATACTCATCCAGATGATTCAAAACTTTGTGCAATTTAATGGGCTACCAAACAATGATCCAAATGTTCACATTAAAGTCTTCCTTGAATTTTGTAATATGATTAGATATAATGGAGTTATAGATGATGCTATCAGGTTAAGGCTATTTCCATTTTCTCTTCAAGATAAAGCTAAAAATTGGCTCTCTTCTCTTCATGTGAAATCAATTATTACATGTGATGATTTGGCTAAAAAAATTATTGGTAAGTTCTTTCCTTTTGCAAAATTTGCAAAAATGTGTAACGATATTATTACTTTTGTGCAGATGGATAATGAATCATTGTATGAAGCTTGGAAAAGGTTCAAGAAACTTTTGAGGAGATGTCCACATCATGGACTATCCATATAATTACAAGTAAAAACTTTTTATGATGGATCTAATACAAATCTTTGTCTATGATTGATGTAGCTATAGGAGGGGCCTTGCACAACAAAATAGTAGAAGAGGCACATAACCTTTTTGGAGGAAATGTCAGCCAATAACTATCGATGGTCTACTAAGAGGCCCCCAATACATCAAACAAGTGGAGTCCATGAAGTAGATATTTTCACTGCAATGTGTGCACAATTGGAAGTGCTCAATGAGAAGACAAACAACCTAAGTACTCTAGTTGGGAGAATTCAAAGTAAAGAACGTGAATTTTGTGGTGGAGCACATGCAGCATGGAATGTCAAGTAGGTAACTTTTTTGCTCATTATAATGATTATGCTAATTTTGTTGGGACTAGGAGTAGGTCACAAAATGATTCTTACTCCAACGTATATAATCTAGGATGGCACAACCATAAAAAAGTTTTCATGGAGTAACTCAAACTAGATGAGATCGCAACCAACACTCAAGCAAACAAAAGAGGTGAATCCTAACCTGGAGGATATAGTTACCAACTTGGCCATCACCACACAGAACTTTATGAAGAGCATTGAAGTGAAATTCCATAATCAATAAACAAGATACGAAACAAGATTTCTTAAACAAGAAGCTTCATTCATAAATTTACAGGTGCAGATGGGTCAATTGGTTAACATGATCTTAAAAATAAGGGAGGGTCCTTTGTCTAGCAACATGGAGAAAAGCCATAGAGAAACTATGAAAATAATAACCTTGGTAAGTGGCAAGCAAGTGGGAGAAGATGATGCTAATAAAGAGATTTTCACATAAACGGATAAGGATGTTAGCATACAACCTAAGGAGGCACTAGGAGTAGACTTGTTCTAGAAAATCTTAAGCCTTATATGCCTCTAGCTCCATCTCCCCAGATACTCTAGCAATATGAAAGAGATAAGCAGTTTTTAAAATTCATTAATTTATTTATAAAATTGTACATTAACATTCTCCGGCAATGGCGCCAAAAACTTGTTTAGTAAAACCCTAGTTGCAAGTATACATGTCGAATAATTATATATAATGATGAGAATGAGTATTATCTCATAGAGACTGGTAGTTACTAAATTAACTAATTACTAAAGGTGAACAACTCCTAGAATTTATCTATCAACTTTCAAGATAGTTTGTTTGAAAACTATAAAGCAAGCGCTTCTTGGGAGGCAACCCAAGCATTTTGTTTGTTCTTTTGGCTAGAAAGATATCACTATAAGTTCATCATAGCTCCACATTAACATAGCCTACAATCAAGGGAGTTTCCTTGTTCCTTCTTTACTGTGTTTTATTTTCTTTTTAGCATTAAGAACAATGTTTCATTCAAGTTTAAGGGTGTTGTAGTTATTGTTGGAAGTGCATTGTTTTTGTTGGGTTGTGTTTTGTGGTAGTTGTTGTTGTGTTGGAAGTGTATTGGAAGTGCTTTTGTTATGTTGTGTTGTGTTGAAATATTTTGCTTTGTGTTCAAAGTTAGTTTTTTGTGTGAATTTTTTTTTTTTTTTTTGTTGGACCATGCTTGCCATAGTTAGATCCCTTGTTGTAGTTATTTTTGGAAATGTGTTGTTTTTGTTGGGTTACATTGGAGGTTATGTTTTGTGGTAGTTGTTGTTGTGTTAAAAGTGTATTGGAAGTGTTTTTTGTTATGTTATGTTGTGTTGAAATTTTGTTTTGTGTCAAAAGTTTATTTTTTTATTGAGTTTATTTTTTTTTTGTGGACCATGCTTGCCATGATTGGATCCCTTATTGTGAATTCTTGGCAATTCTTAAGGAAATATAAATTTTGTTTAAACTTACGATTATGGTATGAGTTAAGTGTGATTCTAATTATGTTGATTCACTTATTGAGCACTAAAAGTCTGTATTTTCTTGAAATTATGTGTATTTCTAAAGAACATTCATGTGATGTGTGTGATTTTCTTGGATCTCACCTAGATCTTAGAATTTTTTTGATTTCCTCTTAAGGTAAAATCTTAGGCTACATCTAGTTGAGAAAGCAATTTAGGCTATTTTTGGATCAATTGACCCTTTCAAGCCAACCTTATTTACTTATCCCCAGCCACCCCGTTGAGCCTAATTCTTATCCTGATTTTGTTTAATGACACCTACATATATATCTCTTAGCCTTTTGATCAATTTATCTTATTGGTCCTATTCCTATAAACATATTGACTTTTGGTGTATACAAGTTTATTTAAGCATAAGAGAAGTTGAGGGAAAAGATGTAGTATAGGAAGAAATTGATTGGAATGATCGTGTGTAGCATAATATGTCACTTTTGTAAATGCAAATGTGAAAAAAAAAAAAAAGCATTTGCTTTAGGATGGAATAATCCCATCATCTTTTGTTAGATTCAAGTCACACAATTCTCTGAAAGAGACCTTTAAGCATTGTAATTAAATATCATTGGTAGGAAAGGATTGAGGTATCTATACTTAAGTAATTTTGTTTTTCTTTATTGTTACAAAAATGATTGTGGCTTTTATTAGTTTCAAAGCATGGTTGGACAGGAAAGAATGAGAATAACATATGGTAGAAAGATCATCTTCATAGAGTAAAAAGGTAGAGAGGGGCTAGAGTTTTGATGAGATCCTAGAAAGTAATGTGATCATGGGTTATTTAAGCCTAAATGACTTCCATCTTACCCTTAACCCAACCTTACATTACAAGCTTATGAAAGTCCTATTGATTCTTGGTTATGAAAGTCCATACTTATGAGGTTTGGTTAAAGATTTTGAAAGATTGCATATCAATGTGGATCTATTTGGAGTGCATGTAATTAAGAAAAAATACAGATTTACAAACACACAGATGGTTAACATAGCTAAAAATTTATCTTACCTTATAAACCAATTGCAATGTTTGGATGAAAGTTATGTTTTTCTTTGAATTGTCAAGTTAAGCAATCATGGGAGGATATCATGGAGTGATTGGTTGTTAGTATATGTTGTTTAGTGCTTTTGCTTAAAGATGAGCAAAATGTTAAGTTTGGGGATGTTGATAACTCTATTTTGTATAGGGTTATTGTAACTATTTTATGTAATATAATATTTGTTAAATTATATTTTTTTGTATCCATCTTTATTCAACTTTTGTTGGTTTATGTAGCAAACCCAAAATAGAGGAAAAAGAAGGGGAAAAAAAAACATTAAACCATGCAAAAGAAGATGTTTTCCTATCACACATGGAAAACTCACATGGAAAGGAAAAAAGAAAAAGAAAATATGTGATTTGTAAGGAGTAGAGAGGCCACATGAAAAGGGAAAGAAATGGTGATGGTCTAAGTGGAATTGGATCGAGCATTAGGTCTTTTGTTAAGCAAATAAAGAAGCTAGAGGAGAGAGAAATGAAGGGGGAGGCAATAGTGATTATCAGGCAAAAAGTGGAGGAGGAGAGAGAGAAAGGAAAGAGTCTAGTATCATCAAGCAGCAAGAGGTCACCGAAGGTCTAGAGATCGCACACGAAAGTGCGAGTCTCAGAGAAAAGCGACGATCGTGCAAAAGCCAATGGTATGCCCTTCATCATTTATGGCAGCGAACTAGTTCCGGCCATACTTGTCATTTTCTGACCATTCTAGTTGTGTTTTTCAACTAGTTTTGGGGTGATTTTGGAGGGGAAAAAGCATATCTAACGTCTAAGTGTGATTTCTAGCATCTTTGCAGCATATTTGAATGGTTTCATGGCAGTTTCCAGTGACAGATGGGGAACACCACTCGTGGGTGATCTCCGGTGAAACTAAACCTTTCCCAACAATTTTCTAGTAGATATATTTGGTCTTTCAATAGATCTATGTTTTGGGGTTCAGATCTGACATTTCTGTGAAGAGTGGTGGCGGTCTGTGTGGCAGTATACAACAACACATGGTGGTAGTGTGTGCAGCGTGATTTTTCTCCCTTTTTCCAGATAGCTTCTTTTCCTCCCTCTAATGTGTGGATTTGTGCAAAGTTTCTATGAATTAAAGACATCTTGGTGATAGCTTTTGTGTTTTTAATTTGTAGAATGCTTTGTTCAAGTTTCCACACTACTTTTGTTTGTATATATACCATGTTTTAGTCTAATTTGTTAAAGCTACAATGTAACTTAATTACCATAGTTTGAATGTTATGATTATGATATTTTGTAAGATATTTTATGTGTGTGAAGTTGTATATTAATAATTTTAATGCATTTGAGTGATTAGCTACCACTTAAATGAATTGATTTGTATGTTAGAAACCGATAAGAAATGACATGCAGTTTCTTCTAGTAATGTGCAACCTTAAATTAATATGGATAGACATATACCATATGGTTTATATGGCTTTAGGTGTAAACTAGAATATAGAATATTCATAAATCTTAATGTACTTAGTTCATTTCAATTCATATATATATCGATATAATGAGTTAATGAGCTAAATATGTTCATTATACCTAGACATAGGATAATGAATAAATTAAGAAATTCCACCATCACATGAGTATAATCAATCTTGTAAGCATAAATAATCTACATTCATACCTAATAGTTAATTGAAATCGGATGCTCTAACATGTTTCATTTATCAAGTTCTTTTAAATTCAGTTATTTAATCTATATTCTATCATTTTGATTTGTTACATAAGTTCTAGGAATTGTTTAGCTTTAATAATTAGTTAGTTTAGTAATTACTAATCTTTGTGGGATGATACTCATTCTCATCATTATATTACTTGTTCGACATTACACTTGCATGTAAGATTTTGCTGAACATCTATAATAGGATTGATTGGATGATTTTGGGCTAAAATAGCTAATATAACTTGTTATTTGATCAACATATCAACATATCACCATATACATCCCTTAAACCTCAATTGCAGAATACCTGAAAAAGTATGGAGTGAAAAGCCTACTAACTACTCAAAGTTAAAGATCTTTGGCTATCTAACATATGTACATGTTAAAGGAGGTAAGCTTGAACCACGATCTAAAAGATGCATTTTCTTAAGATATCCAAATGGTGTGAAGGGATACAAAGTGGTTCTCTAATGAGAGAAATTCAAATTTCTAATTAGTCATGATGTTATCTTTGATGAATTGCCAATAATAAAGAAAAATGTGGAGCAACAAAAGTCAAAAGTTGTCAAGGATGCTAAGGAAAATGTGGAGATTGAATTTAATTTAAGGATATCCAAGATTACCTTAGAATGTTCTAGTGATATGAGCACTTATGAGTTAGATATAAAGGATGTTGTCATTGAAAGAGCTTATTCAAAACCTTAGCAAACAAAATTGGAGCACTCACAATTAATAAAATAGTGAGTGCAAGAGTATGTTATAGCTAAAGATGGGGAAAGAAAGAAGATTAAGGCTCTTTAGAGGTACGACTTTAGTGATTTGGTAACATACATACTCACTACAACTATGGAGACTAACTTGAATCAAGAACCCAAAACTTATAATGAAGCAATAGAAATTTTAAATTCTAATAAATAGATGATGACAATTTAGGAAAAGATGAACTTATTGCTAAAAAACAATACCTAGGAGCTGGTTGAACTAACTTTATGTTAAAGAGTTGTAAGTTAGAAGTGGACATTCAAGAGGAAAGAAAGCATACCAAGAAATGAAGAAGGTTAATACAAGACTCAATTGGTAGCCAAAGGCTTTAAACAAAAGAAACGCATAGACTTCACTAAGATTTTTTCACCTATAATAAAGCATACTTCTATTTATATATAATTATATATCTTTTGGTTGCCTTAGTTGACTTGGAATTGTGGCAACTTGATGTAAAGATAACCTTCTTGAATGAAGACTTGGAAGACGAGATTATATAAAGTAACTAGTAGTTTTATAGATCAAAGGAAGAATAATCATTTATGCATGCTACAAAGATCATTGTATGGTCTAAAGCAATCTCCGAGATAGTGGTACAAAAGATTTGTTACATTCATGATCAAGCATAGGTACTATAAAAGCTCTTATGATAGTTGTGTTTATCAAAGACAAATGGTTGATGGTTCTAGCATATATCTAATTATCTACATAGATGATGTGCTTATTGCAGCAAGGAGCTCAATTGAAATTGAAGAACTTATCTTTATTGATGAAAGAACTTGGAGCTACAAATAAGATACTTGGGATGGATATCAACCATGATAGATGTAGAAAAATCATTAACCTTATTCAAAATAGGTATGTTAAAAAGATCCTTGAACAATTCAACATGAATGATACAAAACCTATAAGTACTCCCTTACCTACATACTTTAAGTTATCTTAGGATTTGTCTCCAAATTTTGAAAATGAAGATAAAGTTATGGAGAATGTTCCTTATTCTAATGTAATGGGTAGCATTATGTATGCTATGGTATGTAAAAGACCTAACTTATGTCGTGTTATGAGTCTAGTGAGCAAATTCATGAGTTCACCTAGTAAAGGTCACTAGTTGGCAATGAAGTGGATCTTAAAATACTTTTTAAAAAAATATATAATTATGGTTTGACATTTAAAAGGGATGGAGAAAAGAAATTTATCGGTTATCTCGACTTAATTATGCTAAAAACCTTGATAATAAAAGGTCTCTTTCAGGTTATATGTTTGTCTTGGCAAGTGAAGTAATCACTTGGAAAGCCACATTGCAACCCATAATAGCTTTGGTTACTACAAAAGCTAAGTACATGGACACTATTTGGTTGCAAGGATTGGTGATAGAGTTAGGAGTAACGCATGAGAAGAAGGAGATCTTTTGTGATAGTCAAACTGTCATTCATCTTATAAAAGATAAGCAACATTATGAAAAGTCTAAACTATCATTCATCTTATAAAAGATAAGCAACATTATGAGAAGTCTAATCACATTGATATTAAATATCACTCCATAAGAGAGGATTATATGTGAATGAGAAGTGAAGGTGTTGAAGACACCAATGTTAATGCAACCTTGCTGACATGCTTACGAAAGTGATCCCTTCTATCCAAGTTCAATAATTGTATGGACTTGATAGGTTTATGTAATGATGAATGAAGACATTGAAATGGTAAAGTTAAGGAAAGTTGTTTAGATAACTTGTAGATTATTTGTCAAGGTGGAAAGTTGTTAAAATATAGCTCATAATCTACCATGAGCCTAATTTGTAAAATGTTAGTTCCGTAAGGTTGGCATGCACTTATCTTTATGATTAGTGTATGGATATGGGTAAAATGGAGTGAGTAGTCAGACCATTTCCCATATGTATTGTAAGAAGAAGTCTTTTTTTTATTCTCACATTATTCTAACATTACTTCTCCATTGGTAGGTTGTTTAGATCAAAGAATTAGCTCTTTCCCAAGATTAGTATCTAAGAGAAAAGAGAGAAAACACCAAGAGTGAAAGAGAAATGAGAAAGTAACATGAGAGAAACACCAAAGGGATAAAACTAGTACATATTGCAGTGCAAAAAATTAGTGCAGTGCATATCGGTGTGTAGCGTGTGTAAAATAGTGAAGAAGACAAGGAAATTTGTAAGTCATCTTTATTTAACTCTTGTGTAGTTCCATGTATTCTTAAAAGAGTGTTGGAAAAGTGTGTTTAGCAAAGGATTCTTGTGAAATAAACTTTTATATTGTTGATTGCAAATAGTGAAAGAAATCGCTCCTACCTTTACCCATGGATGTAGGCCAAGCCACATAAATTTGTGTATTCTCTTGTGTGATTTTATATTTGTCCATTTATGTTTTATTTAGCCAACATCCAAAACAATATCTTAAGCTTGGTGAAAAATTCATTTGATCATTAATTCAGGCTTAATTAGGACAAAACAATAACATTCTTATTACCCATTATACACTAGTTTGTTATTTTACACAATAAAATGAACAACATTATTGAAGAAAAAAAAAATTAAGAACATAATTCCATGTAGCTATTTGACAAAATGCCTTAAAAAACTACTGCAATTCAAGAACATTGAAATAGCACTAGAAACAAAATTGTAGAAGCAAGATGGTGATTACATGGCTCTAATACCACATAGATTATGATAAATTGAAAAGGAAAAATGATTTTCTACAAACATCTTTGGAATTTTCAATTAGTGGATATATCATTTGTCAATAAAACAAAAACTAACTCTTTTACGCTAGAATGAAAACAAAATAGTAGCATGCTTATCTCCATTTTTTATGATAAGATACAATGAATGAATTGTCTACATCTATATAATAAATTATAGGTCAAAATTGATTATGTTGGAGATCAACTTTGCAGCCATATCTATGATAACCATTTTCCTAACTTCTTGAACAACTTGCATCAATAAATAATACAATACTTAAGCTAATACTCATCAAGATGCTTTAAAACTCTATGCAATTTAGCGGGCTATCAAATGAGGATCCGAAACCTCACATTGAAGCATTCCTTGAATTCTGTGACATGATTATAGATAATGGAGTTACAGAGGATGTTATCAAGTTAAGATTATTTCCATTTTCTCTTAGAGATACAGCTAAAAATTAGTTCTCTTCTCTTCCTACAGGATTGATTACTACATGGGATGATTTGGCTAAGAAATTTCTTGGTAAGTTCTTTCCTTTTGCAAGATCTGCAAAAATGCGTAACGATATTTTCACTTTTAAGCAGATAGATAATGAATCATTATATGAAGCTTGGGAGAGATTCAAGGAACTTCTAAGGAGATGTCCACATCATGGACTACCCATATGGTTACAGGTATAAACTTTCTATGATGGGTGTAGTACAAATCTTCGTTTTGTAATTGATACAACTGTAGGAGGGGACTTACATAGTAGAACAGCAAAAGAGGCATTTAACCTCCTAGAGGAGGCGACATTTGATAACTATCAATGGTTTACTGAGAGACTACCAATGCATCAAGCAAATGAAGTCCATGAAGTAGATATCTTCACCACAATGTGTGCATAATTGGAAGTGCTCAATGAGAAGATAGACAATCTAAATACTCCAGTTATGAGAATTCAGAGCAAAGAATGTGAATTTTGTGGTGGAGGACATGCGAGCATGGAATGTACAATAGGTAACCCTTATGCTCAATATAATGAATATGTTAATTTTGTTAGGATTCTGAACAGGTCACAAAATGATCCTTACTCCAACATGTATAATCTGGGATGGCATAGCCATCAAAAATTTTCGTGGAGTAACCTAAATGAGATAAGATTGCCACCAACATTTAAGCAAACAGAAGAGGAAAAGCCTAATTTAGAGGACATGTTCGCCAAGGTGATGCAGAACAATGAAGCAAGATTCCAGAGAAAATAAGCTTCAATAAGAAATTTAGAGGTGTAGATGAGTCAATGATCAATATGATCTCAAAGAGAAAGGAAGGTCCCTTGCCTAGTAATACGGAGAAAAGCCCTACAAGTACCGCAGAGGCAATAACCCTAACAACTGGCAACTAAGTGGGAGAATATGATGTTGACAAGGACATTTTCAATGAAACAAATAAGAATGTCAACATACAACCGAAGGAGGCATCTAGGAGCAAACTATTTCTTGACAATCTTAAGCCCTTTATGCTTCCAACTCCATCTTCCCAAAGATTCTAGCAATATGAAAAAGATAAGCAATTTTTGGAATCCCTTTATACATCTTCAAAACTGCACATTAACATTCCTTTTGCAATGTTCCAGTTCAAATACCCAGTTGTGTAGAATTTTTGAAAGAGATACTGAAAAACAAAAGGAAGCTAGAAGTATATGAGACAATAAGGTTAGCTGAAGAGTGTTCAACCGTTTTACAAAACAAGTTGTCTCCTAAATTGTTAGAATTTCATCCTCCTTAAGCAACAACATCCAGGATAGTTTAACTGAAAACTATAAAGCAAACACTTCTTAGGAGGCAACCCAAGCATTTTCATTTTAGTCTTTTGCTAGAAGTTTCTTACCACATTTTCCTCATAGCTCTACATTAACATAACCTACAATCAAGGGAGTTTCCTTGTTCCTTCTTTATTATTGCTTTCTTTTCTTTTTGCATTGAGGACAATGCTTCATTCAAGTTTAGGGGTAGGGAAAGAAACTTTGCGCTAAATCTAATTTTTAAATTTTTCTTAGTGATTCTTAGGGAGGTGTAGATTTTGTTCAAACTTACAATTGTGATATGAGTTAAGTGTGATTCCTGATTATGTTGATTCACCTATTAAGCACTAAAAGTTTGCAAGTTTTTGAAATTGTGTATCTCTAGAGAACATTCATGTGAAGTGTGTGATTTTCTTGGATCTCCCTTGGATCTTAGAATTTGTTTGATTTCCTCTTGAGGTGAAATCCTAGGCTACATCTAACTGAGAAAATGATTTAGGCCATCTTTGGATCGTTTGAGCCCTTCAAGCCAACCCTATTGATTTATCACCAGTCACCCCACTGAGCCTTGATTCGTATCCATTTTTTTTCATTTGACACCCACATATATATACCCTTGAGCCTTTGACAAATTATCTATTGTCCCATGCCCATGAACATATTGACTTATGGTGTACAAGTATTTAGGCATAAAAGAAGTTGAGGGGAAGGATGTAATATAGGAAGAAGTTGATTGCAATGATTATGTAGCATAATATGTTGCTTTTACAAATGCAAAAAAAAAAAAATGAATGAAGTACATCATTTGCTTTAGAATGGAATGATCTTATCATTCTTTATCTAATTCAAGCCACTTAATTTTCTAAAATAGGCTATGAAGCATAACAATTGAATACTATTAGCAAGATAAGATTATGGTGGTTGCATTTCTAGTACTTTTACTTGCTTTATTGATGTAAGCATGATTGTGGCTTTAATAAGTGTAAAAATCTAAGTGAAATTAAGCATTTTTGGATGAAAAGGAATGAGAGAATTGGTGATAGAAAGATTATTTGTGAGGAGAAAAAAGGTAGGAAGTGACAAAAGTTCAAATTAGATCTTAGAAAGCAAACATTTTTGGATGGAAAAGAATGAGAGAAGTGGTGATAGAAAGATTGTTTATGCCGAGCAAGAAGGTAGAAAGTGACAAAAGCTTAAATTAGATCTTAGAAAGTAATGTGTTCATGGGAGAATTAAGCCTAAATGACTTTCATCTTACCCTTAGCCCAGCCTTACATTACAAGCTTATAAAAGTCCTATTGATTCTTGGTTAGATGATTGACTTACATTAATGGAAAGAAGAATGAAAAGCAAACCTATGAGATTTGGTTAAGGATTTTGAGAGATTGTATATTAATGTGGATCTATTTGGAATGCATATAGTTGAAAAGATGAAGACTTCCACACACACGTGGTCAACATAGTTAAGAGTCTATCTTATCTTATGAAACAATTATGGTGTTTGGATGAAAGTTATATTTTTCTTTGAATTGTTAAGTTTGAACAATTATGAGAGAATTTCATGAAAGGGTTTTGTCTAAAACATATGTTATTTATTGTTTTTGCTTAAGGACTAGCAAAATATTAAGTTTAGGGGTTTTGATAACTATATTTTTATAGAGTTATTTTACTTATTTTTAGGCAATAAATAATACAATGCTTATGAGAAAATATTTGAATTCCTCTTTATTTACTTGAATTTGTCTTGTTTTGTAGCATAAGAAGACATGGAGAAAAAGGATAAGCATAGAGAACCTGATGTTTATTATATGGCAAAATATAGTCAAAATATCAAGATCAAGAAAATCAAGATGGGCTTGGGCTTTGGATAATTGTTATTAGATTTTTCATTGTTGTTAGGTTTTCTAAATAATAAGAAAACCTAATCATGTTAGGAGTTCAAAGCCCAATTAATATAAGAGTTCAAGACTCAATTGTCTTGGGTATCCAAAATTCACTTTTACTAAGATAGGAGATAGGTCTAAACCTAAACTCTATTTAAGATAAGAGAAAAGGCAAAAGAATGGGAGGAGGAAATTGAGCACAACTCAAGGTTTTCTTGAAAAGAAGACAAAAAAAGGGTGACAGACTTCTTGTTCTTGGATTCAATATGCCTTCTTTATTCTTATTATTATTCTTCCTCTTTATTTCTTTATGCTTTAGTTTACTTTTGTTAGAGCTATGATGTAACCTAATTATGATTGTATGAATCTTATGATTATTATGTTTTGTAAAATATTTTGTTTATGTGAAGTTGCATATTACTATGTTTAATGCTTTTAAATGATTAGCTACCACTTAAATAATTTGATTTGCATGTTTGAGACCGACAAGAGATGATATACAGTTACTTCTTGTAATATATAACCATAAATTAAATATGGATAGATATATACCATATTATTTGTGTGGCTTTCGATGTAAACTGGGAATGTTCATAGATCCTAATGCATTTGGTTTGTTTCAATTCACATATAGAGATATAGTAAATTAATGAACTAAGTAGGTTTGCTATACCTAGACATAGGATAGTAAATAAATTAGAAAGTTTCGCCATCACATAGATACTATCCCTCTTGCAAGCATAAATAATTAATATTAATACTTAGTAGTTATGGTGAAATCATATACTCTAACATATTTCTCGTATTTAGTTTTCTTAAATTTAGTTAGTTAATCTATCATTAATCATTTGGATTTGTTAGATAAATTCTAGGAGTTGTTCACCGTTAGTAATTAGTTGGCTTAGTAATCACCAATCTTTGTAGGATGATATCTTTCTTATCATTATATTACTTGTTCGACATATTCACTTGCATTTAGAATTTCACTGAACATTGGAGATCAACTTTGCAGCCATATCTATGATAATAATTTTCCTAACTTCTTGAACAGCTTGCTAACCTCTAAGGATCCAGAAATAACTGACTTCAGAATCCTAAATAGTTCCTATAACTTAAATGGAGTGCAAGGGCCTTTTAACCACTAGGTCAAGCCTCAAGGTGCATCCCCTCAGCCCTTGACTAGAAAAAAAGGAAAAAAAAATAAAAGAAAACTTACATTCCATAAATCAGATCAAATTTAAAGGTTCTTTTATGTCTATTGAAAATCAAAATCTAATAATCATGAAGATCTAAAGTTTCTATGAGTTTAACATGTTGTGTATTGTATCAGTTGCAGTTTGTTTCTAAGTTTATCATGTTTGTATTGTAACAATGCAATTTTTTTTGGCAACACCTCACAACTAACCTTTCATCATATAATAAACTCTAAAATTATACCTAAGAGTTTGAAAGAATAAATTCATATTGAAACATTACCATAAGATATTATCTCTCAAGTGTGCGATTACAATCCTCAACACCTTTTCACATATTAAAAAGGTTTAGGTTAAATGGGATTTGGAATAGATCTCATTCCTTGCTCTAATACTATATAAGAAAGTTTAAAATCTAATACCAAAAAATAGTTATTGAAATGAAAGGAAGAAATTTATATTTAAACATTATAGATGATTTTATTTCTTTGGTGTAAAATTACTTTCCTCAACACATAATGTAAAAAAGATGTTGAAGATGGATTTACCTTACTCTTTCATTGTTATTATGTAGGTATAATAATTGTCCTTCGTACAACATTAATTCCCACCTACTTGAGTGAAAACGCTTCAAAGATATATTGGTCACTGCTAACACAGCAAACCCTCCAACGTTGCCACTCGCATCAAGTGCCTCCTTGTGAAAGACAAAGCACTTCACATTCAAGCAATCTGACTACATCTATAGAAAACACAAAAAGTAAATGCAATTGACTGATG
The DNA here is from genome assembly GCA_028551485.1 of Casuarina cunninghamiana. Taxonomy (NCBI): domain Eukaryota; kingdom Viridiplantae; phylum Streptophyta; class Magnoliopsida; order Fagales; family Casuarinaceae; genus Casuarina; species Casuarina cunninghamiana. Next base: position 10,202,100 of record CM052368.1, read on the forward strand.
ACAACTTTGCCCACAATACCTTCATAATGGCATGGGATATAGTAAGATTGAATCCCATCCACCAACATGCATGGAGCTTCATGCCTATCTCATGAAGGTGAGGGCTACAAGCCACAAGAGTAGGTTGAGTAGTAAGAGAATAGCTACAATTGACTCAAGGAACATATTTTACAACATGGAAACATTCAACATGCCATGCAATTTTATCTTTGCAAGTGCTCGACAATTTGTGCTAGTAGATCGCCACTTCAGAATATAAGAATTTAATTATTAAAGCAGTTCTTTTAGTAATTTATTCAACTATGTTGTGTACATTATTTACAAAATATCCATTCACCATTTGCAAAATCATTTACTTCTTAGTGCTAAAAGTGGTTTGAGTTGTCATATGTTTAAAATTCTCTTTAAAATAAAGTATACTCTACCTTCTTATAACTTAATCTTAAAGGAAAAAGAAATTCTTTAACCTAATATTATGGTCTAAGTTCAAAAGATGGCATTCCTTATACACAAAACCTATAACCTATAATGGTTTATGAGTGTACATATTAGAAATAGTATATATTTTCTAATATTTTCTTAATCTTGCTTAGATAGAAAATCCCTCACAAATCATGGATAATAATTCCAAGATTAAATGACTTTTTAGAAATTCTCCTTTTTCACTAAGTGATAAGATTTCAATGCAATCTCACATTCATTCTGATTGCTATGCAAGTTGATTTCTATTGATTTCTATACATCTTCACCTAGTTAAAACATGTGGTGTTGTGGGCTTGCTATGTTTTATGTTTGTTATTGAGCTTTAGACCATCATGAAGGTCTAACCTAGTTGTTTTTCATGCAAAGAATCAAGCTCTTTAGGGTCTATCTCAGTCCATACTTATTAGTTGGTTTGAGAAATCAATAAATCCATATTTGGTTTCATTAATATCTTAAAAGGGGGATTGTTGACCTAGCATAATGTGTCTTGCTCCAAAGTAGTTTTGTCCTATAGCTCCAACAGTGAACCATGCTTAGAATTTTCTGGTCACTCATAAGCCACAAATAAAGCATGCACCTAATCTTATTCCATGCACATAATGAGAAGGTCCATTACATGATACCTCTATACTCACATCTTTGGATCAACCTCTTGATCCTCTTCCAAAGGTATCTCCAGAATAGCCATTTCTAATAACTCGGCAATCATACTGACCTATATGACCTTCCATTTAGAATGTTGATTATATGTGTTCAACCACCTCTATATAGATCAACAGCCTCTACCTTATCTCAAACCATACTTTATTTGACATTGTTTGTTCTTATTACCAAAGTTTTATTGCATCCATCTCCATTATCACAAACCCAAACCTATAGCTTCTATAATGAACCATGCTTAGAATTTTCTAGTCATTCATGAGCCATAAATAGAGCATGCACCTAGTCCTATTCTAGGCACATAATCAGAAGGTCCAATACATGTACCTCTATACTCACATTTTTTAATCAACCTCTTGATCCTCTTCTAGAGCTATCTCTAGAACAACCACTTCCAAAAAATCAGTGATCATCTTGACCTGTACGACCTCCAATTTGGAATGGCAATTATATATGTTCAACTACCTCCATATAGATGAACAACCTCTACCTTATCTCAGACCGTACTTTATTTGACATTTTTTTCCTCATTACCAAGGTTTTATTGCATGCATCTCCGCTATTAGAAAACCCTAAACCTATCATTAAGCTTTTAATGACAGTCATTAAGTTGAAGCTTTGGATCAAGAATTACAGACCTTAGAGGCCAATCGCTTGTGAGATGTTGTCCTACTTTCATTTGGTTATAAAGCCATATTATACAAATGTGTGTATAAGGTGAAGTACTAAGTTGATGATACAATAGAGAGGTACAAGACTCGTCTAGTAGCTAAAGCATATTCATAGGGAGAAGGGATTGATTATGACAAAACCTACTCACTAGTTGCCAAATTAGTGATAGTGTAATTAGTGATAAGTATGGCTACTATCAAAGGTTGGTGCCTTAACCATTTGGATGTCCAAAATTCTTTCTTGCATGGTGATTTAATGGAGAATGTCTACATGCATTTACCAGCAAGTTTTCCTCATCATTAGGAAAGGATTCTATTTCATTGTACCAATTGAAGTGAGCTTCGAGACAATTGTATGCAAAGTTTACAAAAGCATTGTTGGTGGTTGGATTTAGACAATCCAGACATGATTATGTTTTGTTTACCAAACAATTTTGTAATACATTAATCATTTTCTGTCCTACGTCAACGATAATCTAGTTACTAGAAACAATCTTTCCACCATTTTAGAGTTCAAAAGACACTTTCATTCAGTGTTTCACATAAAAGACCTTAAGAAATGTAAGTATTTCCTTTGTATTAAGATTACCCATTCACCAAAGCATATATATCTCAATCAACATAAGTACCCATTAGAAATAACTTCATAAGACTCTTGGAGGATCAAAGCCTGCCATTACTCCCATGAAGTAAAGCTTGAAATTGACAATTCGAGAATATAACGCAGGGGACCTTGATAGATGTGATGATCCACTCTTGGAGGACAAAAGTCCATATCAAAGGATGGTTGGTATATTAATGTATCTAAACCACACTTATCCATATATTAGTTTTGCAGTTAAACATCTTAGTTAGTTCACTCATACTCCAAAACAATCACATATGACTATAATGGTAAAAGTTATAAAGTGTATTAAGGGCACTCCTAATCTTGGACTCTTCCTTTCCTCACCATCCAAACTAGAGCTAACTACCTCTTATGACTTAAATTATGCGACTTTTCCTATGTCGTGAAGATGCTTGACAAGTTGCTACATTAAGTTAGATAATTCACTAATATCATGGTTAACTAAGAAGCAACCAATAGTATCACAATCTTCTGCTAAATCAAAATATAAAGCCATAGGGTATACAATATGCAAGATTATCTAGCTAGTTGGAATATTTTAAGATCTCAAGGTTACCATTCCTCATCTAGTACCATTGCACTATGACAATGAGGTTGCTATAGAAATAGCTGCAATTCCAATCTTTCACCATAAACTAAGCATATAGAGGTGGACTATCATTTTTTACATGAGAAGATAAACAAAGGAATCATATGGACACATTATGTAAACACACAAGAATAACATGTAGATTTATTTACAAAAGCTTTACATAGCTCACAATGCTAACATCTTTCATCCAAGCTTGAAGTATTTGACATTTAAAAATCTCAAGCTTGAAAGGGATTGTTAAAGATGTGGTGTTTGGGCCTAGCTATGTTTTATATTTGTTATTACGCTTGAGATCATTGGTGGATCATGTGTTTGAATGATGTCTTACCTAGTCTGCAACTAACCTAAGGACTAATAATCAATTAGCTATGAGGTCTAACTGATGGCAAATGAGAAATTATATTCATAGAACACGACACCCCAACTAACAAATATCTTTTCACTATCCAAATCATTAATACGGCACCTTTCTATAATAGAGGAAACCCAAAAAATACACATGGAATTGCCCTAGGTGTAAACTTATCCCTTAAGTGCAACACAATGGCATAACATCTACACTGAAAAACTCATAAATGGTCTAAAAAGGGTGGTTTGCCATACAACCCCTCAATCTTTATCATCTAAGCATCCATGGATTATTAACTTAGGTGCAAGTGATCATATCACATGTAATTTAAATTGTTTATATTCTTATTATTCATGCACACCTCAATCATTACCTACTAAGTTGCCTAATAACACATTTGTATATGCCACCCACTTTGGACAAGCTCAACCTACTCCAATGCTTCACTTAAACTAAGTTTTGTTTATTCCTCATTTGAAATTTAATATATTTTCTATAAGAAAAAGTAACATTTGACCATAATTGTATTGTTATTTTTTTCAATGATATTTTCATATTCCAAGATCATACAACTAGGCAGGTGATCAGACTGGGTAAAACAAAATGAGGACTATATTTTTGTAACCTAATTTAGATTAATTAAGTTGCAATCATTATCCATTGCGATTCTCATTTAGTTTCCTTTCTTGAAATGACATCTCACCAATTAAAAGGCCAGCTACCCAACTTTTGATGTTTCTACACCTTCACCCTTTTTTTAATTTACTGAACCTACCATTTCACGATGGCAGATACTCCCTCCTCCATTTACCAGCCACAATATTGCAATCCTTACCACAACCCATATTATCTTTCTCACACTAACATACCAGGATCTAGTCTAGTTACAAACCTGCTCAAGGACAACTCTTATTAGGATTTATGGGGCTGTCAAGTCCAAAATTAGCTGATGGGGAAAAATAAATGGGGCTATGTCAAAGAAAGCTTTTCACATCCAAAGAAAGATGTAGAGAAACAAGCACTTTATATCAATCTCAATCCAAACTTATCAACAAAAAAAAAAAAAAAAAATCTTTTTCTTTTTTATTTTTATCAATTGATTTGAGAAATCAGTAGATCCATATATGGTTGAGTTCATATCTCGAAAAATGGATGTCAAGATTGTCTGGGACAACTTCAAAGAAAGATTTGGGAAGGTCACTACTACTTAGTGGTACAATCACAGAAAAAATAGTTTGAGAACCAACGTGCTGGAACTTCTATGACCGACTATTGCTCCAAGCTTTCTAATTTGTGGGTTGAAATGTAGACAGTTGAAGCTCTCGTGCACTACAATTGTGGCAGTTGCAATTGAATATTACAAACGCTTGCAGGAGAGAACAGAGAAGCATAACTTGATAATTTTCTATTGGGTCTACCAAAACCTTTTAGAATTTCAAGACCAATGTCCTATCCAAACACCCACTTACATTGGTTAACAAGGCTTTCAATTAGGCAAAGGAGGGCAAGCACCAATGCCACAGCAACATAAACGAAGGGAGGAACCTTGAAAGTGCTATTCTTGTAGCTTCGTCCCTCATCCAGAATCTGCAAAACTCTACGTAAGTTGCTACCATCAACATAAGAGTGAAGCTTGACTCTAAAGGGCGAGCTGTCTACACTGATTGTCATAGGCTCAAACACACCAAAGAGAAATGTTACTGATTGGTTGGTTTCCCTCCTAGTTGGGTACTCAAAAGTAAAGGAAAACAACCTGGACAAATTTTTTAGGTTGGAGGAGGAACACCAAAAAATTCTCAGCATGGTTCATTTGTGAGAGTTGCAAGACAAAATTACTCTAGAGTAGGACAGACGTTGGGACAGTATGCTGGGTCAACAATTTCCCTTGCATAGTTAGTAGCCTTAGCCAATGAATAAAGATCAAATTGTATAATCAAATTATTGAAAGACAATACAATTTCTCCGTTTTTCATTTTCGAGTTCTAAAGGTTTTAGGGTTTTTGTTCTTACAAAGAAAAAGACACTGATTTCTTGAAGTTTTTAAGGTTTTCTGTCGTCTATCTGTACGAAATGGCAATGACTGTCTCTCAATTTAGCAAAGTTCTTGGCTAGAAAATTACATTACCCGAAAAAAGGTAGTTCTCCATGCTGCAAACTCTGATTTTTCTGTCGACGTACACTTGACCATATTTGTACTCCCTCCAATGTTTTCTAGGCTGTAACTTGAGAATCCTCACCATCGCTTATTACATTTCTTCCCTCCTCTTTCATTTCCTTTTGTCCGTTGGAGACTGCTGCATACACATGAAGCTACGACAGTGCGACAAGGTGGAATAGGGTGGTCCATTTCCGGTATGGTCCTGGCCAGCTCCGCTTGCTGACAGGCATATGGAACGAGAGCTGCAAGTGTATTCAATGCTGCAACTTCACTTTTCATGCAAGTGGGCCGTCTCAGCGTTACGATTCAGTTTCAAGGGGTAGACGATGGGGTGCCGCGTGTGCGAAGAACAAGCAGGACAACCTGCGAATAATTTGTCCACGCATTTACGTCAACCTAGACGTTGACGCGTACCAGAAAGTCTCATATCTAGAGGGTCATACTGGGAAGGAAAAAAACAAAGTCCAAGAAGAAGGAACATAATAGCATCTTTCATTTCTACATTTTAGCATTCAGACCGAGCTTTGACATTAGTTGTTGCCGGATTACATACATCATAAGCAAATACTTACACAGTAAAATATAAAAATTCAATATTTTATTTAATTTGTTATAAATTAATCTGTATATTTATAGAGGCAGCAGTTTAACTATTTGTTTGAAATTTTTATACATTTATGATTCATTAGAAAATTTATGCTTTTTAGCTTACCTAAAAAGTCACATTTTAGTATGGAGACCAACCTTTATTATTACTTATTCGGAGGCTATGGAGACCATGCAACAAATTTGTATGGTTCAAATAAAAAACCAATCCTTATATCGGTGGATGTAATAATTTATTATTCGTTTTGGGTTCTCATACATCTATAAGTCATTGCAGATTTCTTCATTTTAGTGGTTCTTTCTTTTTGGTTATAGTGAACTTATTAAATGACATGGCTCACGTATATCTAATAACTCTTAAATATATGAAAACCCCCAAAAAGAGAATAAACTACTGTGTATACAATAATATAAGCATTAACCGTATACAATTTTCAGTTTTCTAGTAAACTAACGTAATTTCCCTTAAAGATTGTCATTTATGTCAGTCTCTTTCCCTTTCACCCGCTTCTTTCTTTGCAAGGATAAACGGCTCCTGAAATTGTTTTTCTAGAAGCACCATCTACTCTTCTCTTGAATCAGAGCAACAAAAGATTCAGTCGGCAGAGAGAAAACTTTCTCAATTTATTAAATATGGTTCATCTAACATTCGTTGACGACCGGTAGATACGTTGACCCTTATGAGGGATCCATACCAGCCCGATGGAGGAAGAGGAACCACAGGTTCTTTTACAGCACTTTCGAGAACAAAATCGATAGACCCTGAGGACTATTTTCTAACTGCTCCAACAAGCAAATCACAGATAATACAAACAAAATCAGAAAAGCCAACAATGGGGACATCCACAGATTATCAGAAAAAAAAAAAAAAACGGAAGATGGACTATTCATGATAGAAGCCAGGCCAGGAGAGCTTCTTGTCTATCACTATCTATTTCTTCTGGTTTATTACTATCTCTTGGCAGATCATCGCTATCCCACAACGAGGATAATCTTTCCTCCTGTTCATCCCATATCCCATTTCCCTGTATAAGACCCTCCCATCCCGAGTAATCAACCCCATCGTCAAAACCAGGAGTTTTCGGTGAGCAAAACCACTCTCCACTATCGCCACTTGCACTGCGGTTTGAATTCTCCATGTTCTTACTATATACGGCCTTGTTCGTGCAGGTTAGCCGATTGTCACTGTCCTCTGTCCCCGCCGGGACGGCATCTTGGCTTTCTCTCCCTTCATTTAGTGCCCGAAACTCGGATTCCAACAACCCGATATCCATGAAATCATCAGAACACAACAACCCAGCATCAATGCCGTCCCAAACATCTGGTGCTAAGAGTTGGTCCTCAGGACACATAACGAGGGTCTCTCCTCCTTCACTTGAACCCACAGGGCTTTCGCTCTCTTTATCACGTGAGTTCAGGATCATGCGGTCGTCCATCGCGGCGGACAAGGCCTCTCTCTCCAGAGCCGGTGTGGGTGGTAACTGGATTGCATCAGGAGTAGTAATACTGTTTTTGGGTCTCCGTATGTCGGTTTGGATGTACATCTTGTTCTTCTTCATCTCCAATCGACTGGTTCTACCGCCTCTTCGCTTAAGAGGACCATCACCCTTAGCGACGACGTCCATGATAACGGAAAGGGTTTCACCGGAAGGCTTCCTGAAAGTGTGAATCTTTCTGCTCAAATGGGAGTTCCAGTGATTCTTGATTTCGTTGTCTGTTCTTCCCGGAAGATGACTCGCTATTAGAGACCACCTGCATTAAACATCAAAGATTTAATAATAGTACATACGGATGCTTATTTTCTTCCATTTCTATCAATCAGGTGATCATTATATCCCGTCACTTTCTTTTACTTTCCTACACCCTTTTTTTCGCTGGTCAAAGGATGGAAAATATCAAATAAGCCAACGCCTTTTTGACACCACATAAGGTCATGAACTAGACATTGCCTATTCTATCGCCTGAGATTCCATCACTAAGTAACAGAGAAATAACTAGTCTCCATTACAGCGGATTACCTACAGTTAGAATTACGATCCAGGAAGGAAACAGAAAGAGCTTTTATATGAAGTTGACGGATGAAAATATCTTAGTTGAATCCTTGTGCATGGAGAAATATTAGCATATAAAAAGTAAGGGACCATTCTGCCCTTTGAGGGTAAGTTTTATTCATACTCTCAAAAAGTACCCGGTAATGACTAAGCACTTACGGGAATTACAGCGCCTTCTGGACAGCCATCTAAGTGTTGACAGAGACAAGGAAGGAAAACAGCGGAGATAGGGAAAGTGAAGCAGAAAGATTACGAACACAAACGAAAAATTATTGTCGGAAATCATCGTAGGAGTGACAGCTTTCCCTAGACTGTTTGAGCAAGATGGGGAGGGGGAGAGAGAGAGAGAGAGAGAGAGGGAGGGAGTTTTTGGCCTTCCTGTTCCTTTGGACATGGAGAGAAAGATGACTAAAATGCAGCCCGACGATACCCACCTATTTCCCAAAGAACTATGCAACTTCAAGATAACTTCTTCCTCTTCAGCAGAAATGTCGCCTCTTTTCAGGTCAGCTCTCAAGTAGTTAATCCATCGCAGCCGGCAGCTTTTCCCACATCTCAGCAAACCTTCGAACAAACACATCAAATCAAAACCATGTCAGTCGGACAGAAGAAAAGAACACCGACAGAAGGAACACATGCATTTTACCTGCATTCTTCGGCAATGATCTCCATGATCCCACCCCATTCTCCTGAATATACTTGATCAAGGTCTCATCCTCCTCGGCAGTCCACCTCCCCTTCTTCAACCCCACTTTCTCACAACACGGAGCCCTTCCCATTTCCCTTTGGAGAGAGAGAATCCACCAGTTGACTACACAGTTGCTCGCCAGTACATTTCTCAAGCAATTACTCGACAAAAAGTGTAACACATTTATAGACAGAACAACCTTTACAGCCACATCGGTGTGGGGCTGGTGATGCGATATGTTTGCGGTGGGAGATTCTGCCACGAGGGCTATCTATCAAGGCCACCGTCGTGGCTCCTCTACCGTCCAGAGCCTCCAGAGAGAGCTTTACTCTCCACGTTGACGCCCCCGTGTAATAACACCTTTGTGCCCCCGCTTTTATTTTGTCCCTATATTCAAAGCTTTGCCTGTCTCGTTTCAGGTACTGTTCTTAGTATTTGAGATAAGACTATGAAGAGCAAAAGTCATTTGTTTGTGAAAACTGTTTCATTCGTAGAAGATTCAACTTATCACAGTGCATTTAGCGTATAGCCGATGATGAACTAGTCTGACTTATTATTACTTAAAAATAAGAAAGTTCATCTATTTTTTATAAAATAAAAATAAAAATAAAAATAAAGCCTATTCGCATTCAAGGGGGGTTATGTTTCATGATTGACTTTGTATATGAGACTGACACCTATTGAACTTAAATTCTGATATTACAAGAAGACAATTTCTAATAAAAAATTAGTTTAAGAGTAAGGAGATCATTTCTTCCTACATAAAAAGATTTTAAACAAGATTTAGACAAAGTAAATATTAAGGATGCTTGGATTCGGTCTGGCCTTATATTATAGGAGCATATCTCTTCTCACTTATGAATTTTAAGATACATCTCCGTACTTTTATATGGTATGACTCATGGCCCATTTCTTGATGTGACTTCACTTCCTACTTGTCCATATTAGTTGGTGTTTCTCTCACGCAACCCATAAGTGAGATAATAAAAATAGAAAATACCAACCAATTATTTTTACTTTTTTTAACTTGTAGATTTGTTATCATAATCTTAACTAACATGCAACCTTTCATATAAAATTCCTGGTAATCGTGGGACTTTTCAAATGAATTTAACAGCCAAGTGCCATCAAGAGCACCTTCACTCCAAAGGTTGTAGAAGGTTTCATAGTATGAAGCGAACTGTGTTGTTCAACAATTTTCATTGACAGGATTGTTGAAGTAAATTTGCAAGAGGTGAACCAATAACTTCTATAATGTAGGAATCCTTTTAATTTCATCTCACTTCATCTGATTAGTTTTCTAGGGTTGTTTGGCTGAAGAAAAGAAATTCTGTAGCATGGTTTCATTTCTGTCTGTGCTGACCTTAAATAATACAGAGAGTACAATGTTTTTGGTCTTCAGCTTGAAGAAAACCTTAGATGTCACAGATTTTGAGGCTGACCATGGTTGTACATCATAATGTTATAGCACGTGGTCGTTGTGACGTGGAATCATCCCGCACCTATCAAGATATTTAGCGAGGCCTGCGAAAGAAACGTATTTTTCCGTTGTGCACTGGCACAATGTCAGAATCCCAGCCCTTTCGTTGTTTTTAGTTTTTGCTTTTCATCGTGGAGTTACATTGTGCAATCCTCGAGAGCTTGTGGGTAAGAGCACGACCATGGTTGATATAATTGGTTTGGTCCATTGCAAGCTATCTTTGGCTTCTGGTTTAACTGTTTTTAAGTGTTGTTGTGACAGAAGTTATATTATTTAAATCATGATTTGTAATCTATTTTACAGGGGAAAAAATTTACTATTTTTGAATTAATTTTTTAACCTAGTTTAAAATTCAGATCTATAAGACGGCAACCCTTGCATCAGAACTCGCAATTTAAAGCAATTTGAAGGAAATTGTGCTAAAAGAAGACATGAGAAAAGTTTTTATTATCTAAATTACAAAGTATAATTATAAGAATAAAAGAACCATAACTCTTAAGTGGACCTCTGACTAGTATTAATAGGGTTTTTAATATTAAACCCTATTATGCTGTTGACGCAAACCTAATACTCTGTCAATTTTTTAATGGCTAACCTTGACGTAAATAGTTGCAGAAGTGACAGGAGAGAACACTTAACACTCGTGAATATTCCTAGGTATCTAGCCGTGGAAAGAAGAGCACGATAGAACAAATAAATGCAACGACTTTCTTTATGGACTAAATTCATATGTGCAACTATTTTGATGTGCCCTTTGGCTACTTGCCAGCTTTTTGACAAGTATGTACGGGATCATGGAATTGCCTGCTGAAATTTTAATGTTTATATGGAAAAATTTTAAACTTTATAAGCAAGTGGTAGATAAATGGAGCCCAGACTAACAACTCATTAGCAAGGTTATTGGTAGAAGATTCTAAAGGTTATGGATTTAAATCGCCTCATCTCCTTTACCTAATAAAAAAAAAGATAAATAAATGGACGTGAAATATTCAAGAAATACCTTTATGAAAGATGAATTTCTTATGTATGGAATTGGTTCTATATATAGAACCCACGGTGAAAGGACAGTCAGTTTAACACATTTAATAGCTCAAGCATTGGAAAGCATATGTGGAGTTGTATATAAATGTTTTAAAATCAGAAGTCTTGGTCTTAAAAGAGTACTTGTAAAAGATAGTTTGAAGACAAAACTAGAAGACTTCTTATGTTATTTACGATTGTAAAAGATCCATAGATGAAAGGAGATTGAAAAGACATATACTTGCTTATATCAAGACTTTCTAAGCTACAATTATGTGCCTTTTCATTTGTCAAAGGTTTTCCTTTTTTAATGTCATGTAACTTTCAAACATAATAACATCATCCACTCTCTATTGGGAAAAAAAAAACAAAAAAGTAGATAGATGATAATATTTGTTGAAAACTCGTAAAAAGTCTTATCCAACTATTGACCAACAATGATGCAACAGCAAATTAAAGAGCTACGAATTTCAAAAGTCAACAACTCCCAATGCAACAAAAACCATTCCTAAATCAGTTTTTCTAGGTTTTGAGAAAAACGTCATGTCAATTTTAGTTTACTAAGTAAATATCAAGATAAAAACAATTTATGGCCACAGTGAAAACATAGTATCTTAAAATTGTGTTATGAAGCCTAAATGAGCCAACATTTGAGCACAAAATGATCCAAACTCTCTCCTTCATTCATTTGGAAGCCCCATAGGTTCAAATAAGTTGCATTTAATTGAATAGATTGTTCTGTACAAACCGCAGCTATAATCTAGATGGAACCGGCTTGAAACGATGCAGCCTTAAACTGGTTATCTTGATCACAGGACGTCACACCAGCTAGTAATGAAGCTTCGAAACATAAGGGAAAACAGTGAAATCTGCCTACCTGCTGCCAACGTCTCAATCTAAAGCAATGAATTTAGGAAAACAGCGCAATCTCATAGGGAGGCTACCTAGCATCAGTTGGATCGATTATAAGGAAGATGGAAACTTTGGCTTGCAATAACAAAGCTAAGACTCAAATATTCAAATCTTCTTTTCTTTTTGCAACATTTTCTCTTTATTTGTATGTTGTAAGATTTCACTTGTAGTTTCCCTTGTAAATTGGTGTGCGAGTTGTTATATCAGGTTTAGATACTTCAAATCAAAAGAGAAAAATTTCTATGGTTTGGTTGTACAAGCCAATTATCAAGATTAGGTCTAGTGTGATGTTTCTAAGATTTGAGAGAAAAAATAATAAATAAATAAACTTTGAATAGTATTTGAACATTCTAATTGTAACGAGTTTCAGAATGTGAAAATTGGTTAAAAGATTAGGGTAAAATCTCTTATAATACTTTTAATTAATTAGTGAAAGAAATTTAGTGGGTTTGCTTGTGAAAAAGCAAAAGTAGGTTCATATGATTTGATCAAACCACTCTAAGTATGGACTTCAATATCTTTGTTACTTAGCTTTATTAACTAAAGGTCTATTTGTCTATAATTTGCAAGCATTGAAATTACAACTTGCTAATTCGAGTTTTTGTTGATCATTTAAGCAACCTAATGTAAAAGAATCGCCTCAATAGTAAATGAAATTACATTGACTAAGTGTCAACTCATAATATAAAATTAAATTTACACATTAAAAATTTCTAAGCCAATTTAATTTGCAACCAAATGTATAATAAAGAGGAAAATCTAACTTTATTATATGATAATTAAAAGAGAGAGATAACAAGATATGATATTATCATGAAATTGATTAATAGTGAAAGGTTTCATATTTATGTTAAAAAGAGGCTTGAATATCCTTCTTGTATATTTAGGTGTATTATGTTCTGAATGATAAGTTTTTAGGGAAGTTGAATTCTTCTAACTATTTAAAATATAATAAAATACTACATTTCTTAACTTCTAAAATCCGATGATCCAATGCCTTGTAACAAAATCAAGTACAGTCTTTTCAACGAATCAGAGTTTCAAGTCCTTATTGATCCACTCCCAATCTCTTTGACAAACAGTGCTTACCAATGGCCATAAGTCCTCTAAAACGCCCATGGAAGGATGCAGACATCTGACATGATTTCCTCATTTCTCCCACCAAGAAGTCCTCATTTCTTGCCCCCACTTTCACCAAACTAGCAGATGACAGTGATCGCATCTCTGACGAACACAATCTCAGAACCACGACAAAATGACTGGTTCATTGTCACCGAGTGTGAGCAGAAGAAACGGCGAGAGGAAGAGCAGGGACAGAAAGCGACCTTCCGGTTCAAATAAGGTGAAATTTCGACTTTGCTCTGAGCTCATCGTTGCAAACAGCCTGATGTCAGACGCCATGTTACATGATAAAGCAAGTTTGAAAAGTACATGAGATACCGTAAAAGAATATTTCTGTTTAGAACTACAAATTAACTTAAAGTCATATATCTATATTTGTAGATATTATAACTGTGAAATAATTAAAGAAGATAGATAATAAGATATTACAATTCTCAAGTAATTGATTAACAATGAAAGTTAAATATTTATGTTAAAAAAGGATTAAATATCCTTTTTATATATTAAGTACTTCATTCTCTTAATGATAGATTTTAAGGGAAGTTGAATCCTTCTAACTATTAAAAATATAAATAAACTATTATATTTCTTGATTTCTAAATGCAGATGCCTTATAATTTTTTTTTCAAAAAATAAACAATCCTTTAAATATAAAAATAGCTAATAGTCTAACTTGAAAACTAACTCATAGATTATATATATATTACCTAAAAATTGTATTTTTTAATATAAGACTTTTACTTTCAACAATTCACTGCACACCAAATATATCTAGGGCTTAAAGTTGAATAAGGTATAATAAATTTTTTTACACATTAATCATATTTGAGAAGCTAAAGATTGAAAATGAATTGCAATTGGTCAATGTTCCATTATACACCAAACATATCTTTAGTGCAAAATTAAATGAAATAGAATAAATGTTTATTATGCACTAATCATATTTGAAATGCTCAAAATTGAGAATGAATTGTAATTTATCAACTTAAGTTTTAATATCACATTAAAATAGTTTAAAATTTATTTCAAAAGTTAATAAAATATTTTTATATTTATAAATTATAAATTTTTAATATAGGATTTTTGTCTTTAATACTATAATAGATATATATATACACTTAAAGTTTATGAAAAAGTAACAATTATGAAATAATTTTTCAAATAACTGCAGTGATGAAAACTGTTGATCGTGTATATTTTTAATTTCATACTGTTAAAATGTGAGTTTTATATACTTAATTAAACATAAATGTATTCCTGTGTCTCTTAAAAGATGAAATGGACTTCTCAAAGTTTCTAGTCCCCACGCATTCTCTCCCATCTCCAAAGAGAGCTTGCCTAGGGCAAGCATTCTCTAAAACGTCCACGGAAGGAAACATTTCTCTAAAACGCCCACGGAAGGATGCAGACATCTGACGTCATCTCCTCATTTCTCCTGCTAAGGAAGAGCAGGGACAAAGACAGAAAGCGGCCTTCTTGTTCATACAAGGTGAAATTTCGAGGTTGCTCTGAGCTCATCATTGCAAACAGCTTATGTCAGACGCCATTCCACGTGTGTTTCGCGGCCAACGTAGGGACACGTAAATAAGGTGAGATCTCGATGTTGCCAGGAGCTCATCGCAGCAGACAGCCTGATGTCAGACGCTGGAAACTTGTGCTTCCTGTTGAGTTGCTGTCATGTTACTGTTTCCTCTTTAGATGTGGGCTTTGCCTTGAAATTAATAGGGCCAAAGTTGAGGGCCACGGTGACCAAAACCCAATACTTATACATTAGAGTTGAATACAAATAAACAAATCCTCTAGATCTTTTGCAAATCTTGGATTTGAAAAGTGATGTTTTGGTTAAATGGAGAGATTATTAAAGAAACTTGATTATTACTCCAACTCATTTCCTTATTCTAATCCTCCTGGTAGAAGAAATTTAAGAACAAAATTAATATTTCATTGTTATTACTTTGTTTAGTGAGGTTATCATATTTTGATGATTGGTAATCTTTATTTACAATTGTATTTGTAGAATCTTTGAAAAAAACTGGAGTAAATATTATTTAAAAAATTATAAATATTGTGATTGTCTCTAGTTGTCAATATATATTGATTTTATCTTTTCTTATGTGTTTAGTTTTTTTCATTTATTAATAAAAAATTTCATAAAAAGATTAAGTTTTTTTAACATAATATTAAAATTTGGTTCTAGTGTGGCACTTTACCAAGAATTTAAGTCTCTATAATTTTTCCCAATTGATTTTTCTATCACTTGTAAACTAGTCCATGCTCAAATTAATGAAGCATATTTAAAAAATGTATCATACATTATCAATATTTCGGCATCATATTTTCTTTAAAATTTTAGTATCTCTTGCTTTAATGATAGGTTTTAAAAGAAGTTTAACTATTTTTAACAAAAACTATACTTAAGAAGCCTTCAATTATGATTATTGAATCCAATTTAATAAATAAGACATAGTAGCAGTTAAAATTATTACCATTACATAAAATTTAAAAAGTTTATTATCAAATAAACAAAAAATAATAATTCCTAAGATTGAGGCCCAAAAGAGTATATGAAAAATCATCCCGGCTGGATTGGTCGTTTGGGCCTTCTCGCCCTTTTCTAGCCGTAAGCGTCACGCCCATTTCACCCAGTCGCAGGAACCAAGAATTGACGTGGCCAATGATTATTGGTTGGAACAACCCAAACCGTGCTCTGATTGGTTAGTTTCTCCAAGACCACGTTGCAAAGCGAAGCTTCACTTTCCCTGGCCAGGTCTCTGAGTCCATTCGCTATTTCCTAGTTCGTGGAAAGAGCAGACCAGACTTCACAGAGAAGATCAACGCTTGCATTGCAAAGATCTGAAATCAAAGCCCTTAGCTTTTGGTTTGCTTTCCATGGCGCATCGAAGAACAAATTTGTTGTTCCTCCTTTGCGCTTTGTGCTACGTTCTCTCTGCCATTGCAGGGTACAAGTCTCTCTGTGCGCAGAATAGTTTATATGAATAATGAGTTCTGTTGTTGAAAATGCTTAAATTTGGTGGTTTCAGGAAGACCTACTACGACATACTGCAAGTGCCGCGTGGCGCGTCGGACGAGCAGATCAAGAGGGCGTATCGGAAGCTCGCGTTGAAGTACCATCCGGATAAGAACCCCGGCAATGAGGAGGCTAATAAGCGATTCGCTGATATTAACAACGGTAGGAGAATCTGTAAGGATTTTTCTTTGATTGCATAATCGGTTTATGCTAGAGACTCTTGGTTTCTTATTATCTTTAATATCCATTAATAGCGTACGAGGTATTATCGGATAGCGAGAAGAGGGGTATATACGATAGATATGGTGAAGAGGGGCTGAAACAGCATGCGGCTAGTGGAGGAGGCAGAGGTGGTGGAATGGGAATGAACATCAACGACATATTCAGCCAGTGAGTTCTTTTATTTTCTTTTTGTTTGTATTTGCATATTGAATGAGAGTTGTGGGAGCGTCAGTTGAATCTATATGGAAATGAGACTTGCGAATGCTTGAATTGATTCTTTGTGCTTTACATTGTTCTTGGTGTTCATGTCATGAGGTGTACTGTTCCAAATAGTGGTTTCATTGGACGGAAGCTTTAAAGAATGAAGTTTTCCCAGAAATAAAAAATCCTCAAGTAAAATGGGTTGGGAGTTTTGCATTCACCCAAGCAAAACACGTAATTGCTGAGGTTGTGGACTAGGATTGGAGTGTGTCTTTGGTGCTCTTTTTTACGGTAAAGGATTCGTTAGAGGCAGGAGAATGACTAAGTTTATATGCAGCGTTAAAAGACTAAGACTAAGGCTAATTTCTGGGATTTCGATGCTAAGAGTTGGCTGTTGTTTGTTAGAAATACATTTGGCGGTGCGGCACTTATGGTGTTATCCGCCTTTTAAATTACTTGATTTGACAGTGCATTCAGGTAATTTTTATTTGTATGTTAAACTACATTGGCCATTGTTGTTGTAACTTAAATGAGGAAGCCGCATCACAAAGTTGCACACTTTTCTGTTTATAGGTAGCTAGCATTCATAAGTGTGTGGCCCGTGTCAATGATGTCCTTGTCACTTCACTTTACGGCTAACATGTAATTTTCCTCCAGATTTTTCGGTGGAGGTCAAATGGAGGAGGAAGAGAGAATAGTGAAAGGTGATGATGTGATTGTTGAACTGGAGGCAAGTTTGGAAGATTTATACATGGGAGGCTCATTGAAGGTACGCTCATGTCGAGATATGTACTATGAGAACATCTCTATTCTTAAACAGAAAGAACATTTAATAGCATTATCTATGTAGTCAGGAACATCCTGAAAAAAATAACTCTAAGCAGCACGTATCTCAGTCCTGAGAAACTCTAAATGGGTCTCTGTAATCTTTGAACCATCGGTCATATCAGTAGGATTTTATCAAGGGAAGTAACTTTTATTGACCATAGATATGGGATTTATCAGGTTTGGAGGGAGAAAAACATTTTAAAGCCAGCCCCAGGCAAGAGACGCTGTAACTGCAGAAATGAAGTCTATCACAAGCAAATTGGTCCTGGGATGTTCCAACAAATGACAGAGCAGGTATGTAATAATTCCGCAGAGTCTTGTGAAGCTCTTTATCTCAACTCTTGTTTTTGTGCCTACGATGCTTTCTTTTTTTCTTTCTTTTTTCTCATGGGGGCCATGGTTGATGCCTCTGTGTTGTTTTGTGTTTTTTTTCTGAAAATTGAAGTTTATCATATCTCCATCTTTTCATTCACCTCTATCTCTGCGATTCAATTTCCTATTGTGACATATTTCATGTGCTCCTTCAGGTCTGTGAACAATGCCCAAATGTCAAATATGAAAGGGAGGGATATTTTGTCACTGTTGATATTGAGAAAGGAATGCAAGATGGGCAAGTAAGCTTTCTGGATTTTCCAATCTTAATCCTTTTTATTTCTGTTGTTATTTGTACCTCCCTCATATGTCAATAACAATGTCATCTGTCCTTGTTTAAATATATATATATATGCACGTATATTGTCAAGAAAATGACTGCCATATATCTGTCATACAAACAAGTTTTACCTTCTTAATGTACGAATTGGAAGAATCAGTCAAAAGCAATGTGCCTTAGCCCATATGATCCTTCGAATTTTTTCAGTATTGTGTTGGTATCAAGTTTCGTTTTTCTGTTCCCATAAGAGAAAAAAGATGAAAAAGTACTCTTCATCACCATAGCTGGAGATGGTTGTTCTGTCTTTCTAGAATTGCATTGGTGTTGAAACTGGACTGGGAGTAGAGAACACTAATCTGATATCATTCCCTGAATTCAAAATTATCTGTAAATCTGAAAATTCTTGATTTTCCTGAGCAATAATTTTTGTGCTTTACGCAGGAGGTTGTTTTCTATGAAGATGGTGAACCTATAATAGATGGAGAAGCTGGAGATTTAAAGGTTAGTTCCTTGACGGTCGGTTAGTAATTGGCCTTCTGCTTCTGGAATCAACTGACGACATTACTACTTTTTCTGCAGTTTCGTATCCGCACAGCACCCCATGATCTCTTCAGAAGGGAAGGCAATGACTTGCACACAACTGTCACTATAACACTGGTAACTATCACCAAATTTAAGTTCTTTCCATGTCAAGAGCTGTAGTTGCACTTTGTACGGGATATGTATTGTACAAATTTAGTCAGCATCTTCAAGGTTAGAGAGTTCTAACCATAGATTTCTGTCACTGTAAATCAACATATCATACCCTGAGAACAATCCTCTTCCTTCTCTACCGGTTGTAGTTTCACTTTGTACGGGATATATGTTGTACAAATTTAGTCAGCATCTCAAGGTTAAAGAGTTTTAGCCATAGATTTCTGTTACTGTAAAACAACATATGATACCCTGAGAACAATCCTCTCCTATGTGTGCAAGATGAATTGTTAGTCTTTCTGTGAAGACCAACAACTAGGCATATATATGTGCTCTGTTTACTGAGCCAAAAGAAACGAGGAGGTAACTAGATTGCAAAAGATATCTAACGTGACCTTTTGGTAAACTTTCTGCCTTAATACAAGGTTTGTTAGCCAATCTAAGGAAATATGAGATACGGTCATACTCATTTCACGGTTTTTTCCTTTTTTCAATTCTATCCTCCCAAAAACGAAGTGCTTGTTTTCATGTGGAGTTGATTTTCTCAACCTTTCCAGGTTCAAGCTCTAGTTGGTTTTGAGAAGAAAATCAAACATCTTGATGATCATTCTGTGGACATCAGCACAAAGGTAAGAAACGACATATCTAATAGCCTAGTTCATGATCACTGAGTGAGTAGGTGGAGGAGACTATAATCTGCAACTTGCCTGACTTACTATCTTTGACCACTCAGGGAATTACAAAGCCCAAGGAAGTGAGAAAGTTCAAAGGGGAGGGTATGCCATTGCATTTTAGCAATAAGAAAGGGGATCTTTATGTCAGATTTGAAGTTCTCTTCCCATCCTCTTTAACAGAGGACCAGAAGACGAAGATCAAGGCAGTTTTTGCTTAGGATATAGGTGAGCGTTTTTGTTCAGATTCGAAGATGTACCCATTGTAACTTGATGATCGCGATACATAGAAAATGAACGGACCCTTAGGTTTCTTCCTTACCTACGAATGCTTTTTCCGCCTTTTTTAACCTTAGTTTAGTGTTTTCTAATATGCTTTTGCTGTTACTACTCCGAAGTCGTCTTGTCATACTATTTCATCCTTATTTACTGTATAATTTCTCCCTTATTTGGGGAGGACTACAGTAGAAATGCAAAGGATCAAATTTTGTGAGAAATATTTCGTTCTTACCATACTGGTTCTGTTTGCAATATGGAGAAAAATGGCATGGTATATACCTTTTTGCATTTTTGCTGATAAGAAGTGCTGGAATTTCAAATCATGGTAGTGCATGCATTCACAGGATATATTAGTTCCAAACCATAATTAGTTCCGTTTAATCATAAGCTTTATAAATTGATGTGTTGGAAAATTTATCATTATTCAAAAGGCAAATCAAGAACAAGGGGGAATTTTTTTCTACTTAAAAAATATTTTCGGATAAGATTTAAATAATATTATAATTTTATTATCTCATTTTTAACATGTCTTCTCAACTTGAGCTTAAGAATATACTTTTGTGAAGATACTTGTTTGTGTGCTTCTGATTTGATATTATGTTAAAAAAATTATTGTTATTTCAGTTTTTGAAGTTATACAAAAGAAGCATAGGAAATGGGTATCAAATTTGAGACCGCCGGCAGATCCATTAGCGAGTTGGCCACTGTTATTCCAAAGTTTGACCCAAAGTAAAGAGCATTCCCTTTTTAAGAAACATTCCTAACCAAAATTAAGCACTATAGAAATTTTACCGTCTTTCTTAACATTATACTCTTCATCTATCTTGTCGTGTATATTTGGACGCGAACTAACATGCCATTGTTCTTTATTTCCCGTGGTCGCTAAAGGCACAGAGCGTGTTTGCTTCCACCCCTGCTGCATTAGTGAAAAGCTTCGTCTTAATTTGTGAATCTATATGCAAGAAAGCACTTGTAGCAAGCCTTCTGGGTGAGGTTTGGAATAAAAACTATTAAAAGGAGCAAAAACACAATTTTGGTGTAATTTTATCATATTAAGGCCTCCTACCCCTAATTTGGCTTTGACTTCTCTTTACATGAAATTATGTATGTTTTTTGTACGCCAGAGAAAGAAAAAGTACCAAAACAGATAAGAGGTTGTTCATCTTGTGAAAGTAAGAAATGTCTCCTAAACTACATTGGATTTGGTGTCTTTGTAATAGATGATACTAATCCTCTTTGTTTCTCCTCTGCTGGGAAGTTCAAAGGGCTGTTTCTTGGGAATTACGCGATGATAAAGTGGGTAATCCACTATGCATTTGTAAATTCGTCTTTACCGTTAACTAGACCGAAACAAATTGTATTTTTCTGATGGGGCCAAGGTAACTATGATTGATTAGAACACAACTGGGACTATTTTAGCTTCTTTTGACTTAAGCCTTGTATGTTTATGATTTTAAACATTTTAAATTGTGTTGACTAAAAGCTTTGCATGGTTCTGTATCAATTAAATGTGTCCCCATCGAGGCACTACGAAAACCCAAGACATAAATGAAAAGGACAATTATGTCAATAACTTGGGATAATGGTATGGAAATGTCCGTGTGAAAAATGGTGTCCTTTTCGATGGAAGCTCGGACATTTTTTCAGTACCATCTCAAAAAGTTTATTATTTACAGAACCACCTAACTGTTAACAGGTTTTCATCAGTTCTAGCAGAAAATTGGAATTCAGAACAGAATAACAGATATGCCTCAGTCCTGGATGAACCACATATGTTATTCGATTAAAATCCCATCCTATTATGTACGGAAGCTAGCTTTCTTCATCTGCCTCAAAAACCTTCCTTAGCTTCTCTTCATCCGACTCAAAAACCTTCCTTGCCTGTTTCAGCTCCTCATTCATAGACAGCAACTCTGTACAGCGATTGAGTTTTGGCAAGTCCTGCATCATGAGAGAGTAAGATTGGTAGTTATCTGAACCTAAGCTGGTAAGCCAGCGGAAAAAGTACTGGCGCTTGACCCTTTGATAAGGTGTTCAAATCCCCACATTCCAAAAATTCTCTCCCCCTTCTCATTTGCCTAACAAAAAATAAACGATTGGCACTTATCTGTTCCCTAATAAAATGACAAACTGAAGAGCAAGAAAATTGAGGAATATTCCAATGACGGTTCTCTCTAAATTTCCAATAGAAGACAATGTTTAATTTATAAATGTTGTTGGCTGAGGCATGCAACATGAAATGGGTATGCTAAATAATATCTGGATGAGATATATGTGACCAGCACAGCCAGCCTGCACCAAGAAGCAGCATGCCGTCTGGAGAACACCTTCATGATGCATTGTTTAGTTATATGTGCAAACAAAAATACGAAAGCGAAACCTGCTGAACATTATTCCTTGAAACCAAGTGTAGCCACAAAAAGGTTCCAGGTCAGTGAAGTCAAATTATAGGTGAAAATTGTAAATGTTAAGCTACCTTGCGTATTAGATACAGGAAATCTTCAACTGATAGCTTTCCTCTCTTTGATCCAATATCTTGGGCTTTATGCACCTGCAGGAACGTTCAAGATATTGGCATATCACCTACTAATGACATCTTATTTAGGAGTAAACATTGACCGCCGTAGGAAGTACCTACCAAATCTGTTATATACTCCACAACAATGTCCTCCACCAGAGACACACTTTCAGGAAGTGGCTGATAACGCAACAAAATTTGTAATTAATTCAAAATGATGGTGAAGCACACTGATTGGATACTCTAAATCATCACACATTTTGTTGTACATAATCAGAGAATTCCATGTCAATAACATTGCATCAAACAAATGAAATGTCTAAAACTATTGCAGCAAGTAAACCAAGGATTATGGGAGCAAGTAAAAACAACAAAATAACACATAAAAGGGAGAAATTGACATCATTTTTGTTCAATGTGGCGTAGATGAAATTAGCAGAAAACCAAGTGGCCAAGTAATGCCTGCACGAAATAAATGTAATCACATATGGAGCCTTACATAGACAAGTGAGTTAACAGATGCCTTTCTAGAGCTTTTAGCTCATTGTAGACCCAATATTCCAAAAGCACTGCCATAAGCTTTTGCTAAAGGTCTGTTCCAATTAGGAAGAGTTACACACTTCTTGTTTTCAATCTCATGATATGAGCCTCTAAACTTGCAAAACCCAACCTCACTCTGCTAGGCCATGTAACTTCTACTCTCATATTATCGTTATTCTTGCCATCCATCTTGAGCTTTACTTAACAAAATTAAGGTTGACTCTGAGTATAGTGTTTCCTACGCTCAAGCCACATCCCATGCACAGTTGCTATACCAACTAAGGATTCAACCCAATCTCGTTCTACCAGATGAAATCAAATCTGACACCTAAGATGCTTCTGCAAGGTGAAGTTAAGAGATATTTGAAAATTTTTTTGGTACAGACATCTAGAAATTGCATGCTTGGGTCCCAGGTAAATCAACTTCTCTTTCCCATCTCGTGAATTTATATACACAAAACCAGGTACAACAATCATCACTGCAAATAACAAACACTTCTTTTTCATTAATATAAACCTTGTCAAATAAATTTCACACTTCCAATCCAAGGCAGAATTCTAGTATACCAAACACTCATATAACAGATCATTGTACCCATATCATCAAGAAATCTATTACAAGTTTAAAACATCACTTGTACTTAAGATCTAGCAGTTCGCAAGAACCAGATTAACAGTATTCATACACTCTAAAACCCAAATTATTAACAAATGGACAGTGCTACTTACATTAGGATCGTCTCCAAAACCATACATCATATGCTGCACTGAAAACCAAAAAGAAGAAGAATAAGGACATAAAGAGAAAACCGCTAACCCAGTTAATCAAAACTATTCCCCAAAAACTCACATTCTTTCTGAAACACGCCTCTTTTGCGTTTAAAAGTTGTTTCCGAGGGCTGCGACGACCCGGCCTTCGATTTCGATGAAGGTCCAGCAGAATTACCGCTCATCTTCCACTTCAACCCGTCACAGGAATCAGTGAAAATTTTAACATTGAAACCCAAAACCCCAAGGTTCAAGCAAAAATAAAAGAACTGGATATTTACAACACCAACCTAAGCTCGAGAAAATCTGAAAGTGAAGATCTGGTGATACGAACTATTCTCGGCGTCGCAATTCCCGGAGTCTCTCAAGGCAATTTCAGATAATTCTTTTGGGAATTGGAACCGCGAAATTTGAAAGGAATAAAACCTAACCCTCGGCTTGAATGCTGAGAAAGAGGTGAAAATAAGAAAATGGCCCCACGAAGCGCACCGTTTTGTGCTCTTGCTCTCTGCGTAATATATATTTTTTCCCTCCTGGATCAATGATCTCTTGAAAATAAACAGTACGTGTCCTTTAAGTGGCTAGGTTTTCAATAATTATCAATATTAAAATGTAAATTTGAACTATATATCATGGGGGTCTTTTCATGATTTATTAATTAAATAAAAATCATAAATGTTCTATCGTTCAAAATTTTGCACAACCAATGAGATTAAAGATTCTTTTATTATTCATGAAAATAATAATTTCAAATCACTTAATCAAGCATGCATATTTATTATGTCACAGTCTTTCGAGATCCCAATGGGTCATAATTTGGTTTGAGTGGGGTTGATTTGGATTTATAAGAGTCATATTTCCTACATCATAGTGGACACAATACACCTACATCATAATGGAAATGGCACATAGCATTAGATTGGACACTACACAACTACTCATAAGGGACATAACACCGAGACACCAAGGCAAAGCTTTGCATAAACTACCCTTCTTTTTACAATCATAAATGCCCTTTAATAAAGGAGGTTAGATGGGTTACATAATACTTACATTAGCCTTACACTTTAAATGTAACTAAATCCCTTAAATCCTAACTAATTATACTAATTCCTAATTAATTAAAAACAGGCACGTGACATATTCTCGTTATTTGAGGAAATGATTATATGATATGAATATGAATAAAAGATGGACAGTGTGTCTTATGCTTAATCTCGATGCATGCACGTAACAACATTTCAAAAATTTTAATATTTTTCTATGAGAAAGGTGCTAAGGATCATACCTTATTTTAAAATTTTATTTGCTTCTTAAAATTAAATTGTAAAGAGGTTAGTATGCTTTCCTTATAAACTATATTTCATAACATATCACAATTAAAATACGATATTCCAATACTTTTATTTTCTTGTCATAAGATGAAGTTAAGGATTTCATGAGTATTATCCTAGAAAATACCCCATTTTCATGGGTTTTGAATTCAACCCCAAAAGTTAGCTTATTATATAAAATTATTAAATTTCTTTTAAACCTTAGTCTTTTTATTCATATCTAATATGGGACAAATGTCATTATTTTTCATGATAGTTGAGATGGGACTCCTAATTTCACTAGGCCTTTAAACTTTAGCCTTGTTATTATGGTATTATCTTAGAACTGACCCCATTTTCCTGGGTTTTGAATTCAACCCAAAAAGTTAGCTTATTATATAAAGTTATCAAATTTCTTTTAAACCTTAGTCTTTTTATTCATATCTAATATGGGACAAATGTCATTATTTTTCATGATAATTGAGTTAGGACCCCTAATTTTACTAGGCCTATGACACTATACTCAAACTACGAGTTATAAAATAATTTTATGTACTTAAACTATAAACTTTGATATTATATTCAAGAACTTTTATTAAAAAAAAAACAATTTCTAAGAAGTAAACATGTCTTTCGTTTTAAAAGAATTCCACATATAATATATATTATAAGAAACATATAACATTTGTTGATCAGCCACTCAAAGCTAGATTAGGATGTTTCACAAGGAAAGCAAAGCCAACAACTTGTTAACGGTGCCAAACCTGTTGACCTCGTAGAGTTGTGCATTTGAGGACAGGAAACCATATTGTTCCTATGGTCCATCCAACTTCCACCCACCTTTAAAAACACCAACTTTAGATTGATGGATTGAGGGCTAACTTTCCTACCTAGAAAAGACACATAAGGCTCATTTGAGCCATGCCGAGTCAATGGCATCAATTGGCCACTGATTTTGGTATATCCAACCGAATTTTCTCAACCATCAACTGCAAGTTTTAACTCCTAACTCTAACCCGTCCATTCAAGCCTCCCCGACAATCAGGCCACCCTGCTTGGCCATTAAAAGTGACCTGCCGACTCAAAGCATCAGGGAAACGTTACCTGAGGACCCTGGATACCACTAAAAGCTTCTTGTTAGAGTTGTTTTCGTAGCCTCTTGCGGGTTATAAATGCACACCCAAATGTCTCTATAATTTAGTTTCATAAACAGATTTCTTCGTCAAATTAAGTAGAAGTTCCTTTTGGGTATTAATTTCACCCATCAACACCACATCTTTAAAGAATTGATTTCAAATAATTGCCATTGTTAAAATTTTTAACTTTACTCTCACCTATGAAATATAAACAGTGTAAGACTTATATTACCTCAATATATCTAGGATTCAATTTTACAAGTAAAAGGCATCGCGTTTGAGTTTATTATTATATTATTAAAATTAATTTATCTCTTACAACCACTTATAAGAAGAAAAAAATTGTTCATTTCCTTAAATGAATACGACTGAAAAATTTCAATAACTGTTTTATTTATTTATTTATTTTTGATTACTTACACAATTATTATACGAAACTTCTCTAGAAGTTAGCCCATCTTCAGAACACTCCAATTGAAACGTGCCGATGAATCACATAGCTTTGACGGCGGATATGAGTGTGGCACAAAAAACGAAAACAGTTCCCTCCTGCAATACGCATCCTCGGAAAGACAGCGAAGACAAAATAAGAAACCCTACATCAGTTCATCCGGGACACGTCACCGCTGTCTGTTTTTTTCAGTTGAACTGCATGCTCCGACGTGGCGAGTGCCAGATCCAAATCGAGTCCCCCCTAAGAAAAGTTTGACGAGGAAGCCAACGCGCTTTCGTGGGAAGCACAGCCTTCGCATCCCGACGGATCGGAACAACAAGACGACGCCGTCCATCAGGAAAATTGAATTTTTTAAACCCTAAAGTCTTGGAAGTATATTTAAATTAAAAAAATAAAAAATAAAAGACGGAATCAGCGAGCGTTAAGCGGGGGGTACAAAGGTCGGTGAACAACATAAATGCCTTCTCTCTCTCTCTCTCTCTTTCTCTGTGTGAAGAACGAGGAGGAGAACGAAGGTGCAAAGATTGTGTGTGCACGTTACGGCCTTACACATCGGAAGCGTGGTTATATAAAAACCCGGAGAGGAACAAAGAAACGTAGGGGTAATTAGAGAAAGTTGGGAATGGATAGTTTGTGTTTGAAGACGTCAGGGATTCATGGAACTCTGGGCTGCTCGATCTCTGCCAGTGGGGGTATGGAGGTTCGAACGACGCCGGCCCAGGTGAGCGCGGTGGGGCGGTCCGCTGCAGATAAGAAGACGGCGCCGTTTTCGAGATTAAGATCTCTGTGGCTTAATAACAGAGGTGGGGGTGGGGGTGGTGGTGGTGGGGGGAGCAGTAGGTACAATGGGTTGGCCGTGGACGACGCTGTTCTGGCGGAGAACGAAGTAAAGGTCCGTGTGGAGGAGGAGCGGGAGCGCAGCGAGAACTGGGTGTTGAAGATTTTGCATGTAAGATCGCTGTGGAGGGAGAGGGGCGTTGGTATTGTGACGGAAGAAAAGGATGGTGATGTTGCGAGGATTGATGAGAGGATTACTAGTGAAGATGGTGGTGAGGAAGAGTGCGATGTATGTAGAGTTGACGATGATGGTGGAACTGAGAAAGTCATGTTCGACAGAGACACGTTTTCGAGGTTGCTGAGGAGGGTGTCGTTGGCGGAGGCGAGATTGTATGCACAAATGTCGTATTTGGGGAACTTGGCCTATTCTATTCCCGACATCAAGGTTCGCAATTTAGTCCCGATCTTTGACCGTTTCTTTGGTTTTGAAGTTCTCTTTTCACAGTAATCTTTGAGATTTTCTTTAGACGGGCGATCGGAAATTCATATATTGAAATGAATGGGAACTTGGAGGTTTTGGGTTTGCTTGAATTGAGTTATGAGAGCTCAGATCGGGTTTTCTATCCTAAAGTTGTTTCTTTTTAAATTTTTTGGAGTTTTCCCGGGGAGAACAACCTGATCTGGGCAATATTTACATTTCTGGTTCATTGTTTGGATCGCATTGCTTGAAGTTTTAATCTCTCTGGTTTTTGTAATTATGCTTTGGCTTTTATCGGAACCTAATGGAGTTGCAGGTGAGTTTTGTTTTGATCCTAATTCTGAAACTTCAGATCGCGATGCGATATTTTTGAAAATTCTGATTCTTTCTAGGAGACTTTCATAGAATAAGAACAGCCTTTAAATTAAAACATGGAATCTGAGAATATTGTTGCTCTGTTTGGGCAATGGAAATAAGGTATTGGAGGTGGAACCAGATAGAATTGAACTTCCTCTTTGGTTAGAAATAGTAAAATGAGGATCGGACTCCAAGAAGTTTTATTCTGTAATTTGGAATGAAGTGATCTGAATTGCTTTCTCATTTGAAGTAAATAATTAATTGACTTGGATTACAGATATTCATTTCAAATGTTCTGCCATTACTTGCATTGATAGTTTATCTCATGAGTCTGATTTTCTTTTAAGGGTCTCGAATTTTCATACTAACATGAATAGATTTATGCTATTTTTGATTATCCAGCCAGGAAATCTTTTGAAATTTCATGGTCTGCGATTGGTAACTTCATCTATAGTGAAGAAGGAATTGGCTGCAAAAGCTGAGAAAAATCAGTTGTCAGCTGAAACTCCAGAAGCAGAAAGTGAATCCAAGGATAAGGTGGAAGGCAAGAAGCAGGAACAGAAGAATGAAGGATATCGGATAAGTGCATCTGCTGCTTATCACATTGCAGCCTCTGCTGCTTCCTATTTACATACACATACAAAGAGCATACTTCCATTCAAAAACTCAAAAGCCAAGGCTGGCGAACCTTCATGTGATGGAAATGGTGGAACTGATGATGCTTCTAATATGATGAACTCAGAGATGGCTTCTTTCATGGCAACTACAGACTCAGTGACAGCTGTGGTTGCCGCAAAGGAGGAAGTTAAGCAGGCTGTTGCAGATGATTTGAACTCAACACGTTCATCACCCTGTGAATGGTTCGTATGTGACAATGATCAGAGTGGTACAAGATTCTTTGTCATTCAGGTAATGTGGTGAATCTCGCATTACTACTATTTACTTTTTAGTAAACTATTTCACTGGCAAAATTAAACTGAGGACTGCTTATTCTTTTCATATAAAATTTGTGTACTTCTTCAAGAGTGGGCACATTGGTGTGTTTTGGACCTTGATTATACTTTCCTCAATGGTAGATCAATGAATTATGATTGTTACCTCATCAGACTGACAGTCTCCTTACCCGATGATACAGGATGCTTACTATGGCAGATTATGAATGCTACTCTTTGGTATGTTCTGTGTATTTAGTCTTATTGAAACTTTTTCTTTGCAGGGGTCAGAATCACTATCTTCATGGCAGGCAAATTTACTTTTTGAACCGATTAAATTTGAGGTATATTCTCATTGGCTACATTTGGAATTTACTATATCTATTTCACTATTTAAAAAGGTTTCTGGTATTTAAGTATTGGGTCTGATTACTCATGATAATTGAGAAGAAAAATAGTAATATATGGATGTAAACTTAAGATTGTGAGACGCAAGAATGATAAGGTTTGACGTTTGTCTCTGCTAAACTTATACACCTGCTTGTAAATTTATTTATTCTGAAATCAACGAATGGGATGCATTTTTTTCTGTCCAGGGACTCGATGTGCTTGTGCACAGAGGTATTTATGAGGCTGCCAAGGGAATATATCAGCAGATGCTGCCTGAAGTTCGTTCACACCTAGAATCTCGTGGAAAGAAAGCAACCTTCCGTTTCACTGGCCATTCTCTCGGGGGAAGCTTGGCTCTACTGGTGAACCTCATGTTGCTGATACGGCATGAAGTACCAATTTCTTCCTTACTTCCTGTTATAACATTTGGTTCACCATCCATCATGTGTGGAGGTGATCGTCTGCTCCGCAAGCTAGGATTGCCGCAGAATCATGTTCAGGCAATCACAATGCACAGGGACATTGTGCCCCGGGCCTTCTCTTGTAATTATCCTAATCATGTTGCGGAGATTCTCAAGGCTGTTAATGGGAACTTTCGGAATCATCCTTGTCTCAATAACCAGGTAAACTTTTGACACAATGGAATGAATTATGGGCTATTGAGACCAACAAGATCTCTATACTGATCTTAAGTATTTGATGCTATTCTTTTTTGTTTATTGCAGAAATTCCTTTATGCTCCATTAGGTGAGCTTTTCATTTTACAGCCGGATGAGAAATTCTCTCCCAGCCATGATCTCCTTCCTTCTGGCAGTGGTCTATATCTTTTAAGCTGTCCAACGTCAGAGGCCATTGTTGCAGAGAAGCAGCTTCAAGCTGCCCAAATGGTGTTCCTTAACTCACCACACCCCCTTGAAATCCTAAGCGACCGCTCTGCATATGGTTCTGAAGGAGCCATCCAGAGAGATCATGACATGAATTCTTACATGAAATCCGTCAGGGGTGTGATTCGCCAGGAGCTTAGCCGCATCAGGAAGGCCAGAAGGGAGCACCGCCGCAAAGTATGGTGGCCTCTTGTGGCGCCACGCAGCATCAATGCTGGTATAGTGATGGGGAGGCACATGATAACAGTCAACATGAGCCAAGAGCAGTTCAACTTCTCTGGCATCTTACACACCGGGAAAGAGTCCTTGAAAAGGTTCAGTAGGCTGGTTACCTCACAGCACATGCAATTTTTTGTGGTGCTTTTGATCCCAGCTCGATCATTACTCCTGAGTGTTTTCGGCATGATCAACTTAAGTTGACAAGATCATGCTTGTCACATTATTTCCTACCTTTCTGTTGGGGTACTCTTTAGTTATATAGGTGGAGGGCACATGGCTCAGATGATGCTTAGATGATTCTTTATTCATTGGGTTTCAGAATTGCAAGCAATTCAACTTGTTTTTCCATAGAAGATGTCAAATATCAAAAATATATGTAAACGAACAATCATGTATGATTCATTTACAATGAATTGGAGTACCCAGTGCATGGTAATATGATCAGTGTACTCTCAAGCAATTATTAGAGCCAAAGCATCAAAAGATGGGGAAAGAGTTGAAAGCGAAGTGTTACTTGTGTGTTACAAACACGGTACTCAGCTCATTGGTGTGGTGAATATTTATTTAGCCATCAGCTAAGATTTCAATCGGGCCAATAATTGAGCCTGCAGAATATGTATGAAGTGGGAAGATATTATCCTTCGTAGTGCCTCAAATTTTGGCGAAATCATTCCAATCTCTATCTGGAAAGCTTTGGAATTTTGTTGAGACAGGCAGCATGCGAGCTTCGATTCCTCACCCACGTTAAGCATGTGGCGATTCACATGTCAAAGTTCATGAAAGGCGACAAGACAAGCCACCCGGGACAAGTCTTGGTCCTTTCAGGGGTTCGCAGAACGCTTGAGTTGCGGACAAAATAGGTGTCCACCCGGCCCCTGGTCCGAAATGGTTATCTCTTGGTGCCTATCCATCCAACAAGGCATGGCTAGGCTTAGCCTAAAGAGATGGATGCATATTAAAAAGTTTAGTCGACTGAAAATTGATGATTTTTTTTAATGAATGAATACAATTCTTAAACAAGAATTAATATCATACCACTCTTAACAGCTCTTCTAAAAATTAATGTGATTGTAAATTTTACAAAAGAGAAGTGTCATCTCTTAAACTTGAGTTTTTATATCATATTACAAATTTTATTTTTATCTAAAAATCAACTAAAAGAAGAGTAGTCTTTTATCTTTATAAAATAAATAATCAAACAAGATTTAGGCTATATAAAATTTTGATACCATTCTAGGATACAAATCCTCCTATCTAAAGATGAAATATTTTCATATTTTTGTATATTAAAAAGTCCCCATGTTATATGTAAACTTGACAATCTTCTTAGTGTCGGTATAATTAGAACTTTCACAGAGTCTATAAAGGGTCTTTTCCAATACACATCAAACAAACGCTTTAATATATATTTAAAAACTTGTCATTTTTTCTTTTCCCACTGTATTATCCAACTTGTGATGTCGATAAAGTTGTCGGTAAATGCGCGTGGCAACCGAGTTTACGTGTACAGTTCCACCACCTTTTCATGTCGTGTTCCCTGGCGTCCCTCGTTCTCCTTCTAGTGTTGGAAATGGTGGACCATTACAAGAAACCAAAATGATGAATGCGACCTTGCTTGCAGCTGCAGAGTGTCGGGGGATCCATCAACCGAAAAGTTGCAGATAGACCTTCTAAAAGGGCTGAAACTATGAATACGACATTGCCATTTGGTCGATGCTAATTATCGCGCCAACTACGCAGTTGGACAGTGTAAAAAGGAAAAGAAAGTATCGGTCTGATTTGATGCTTTTAAGTCTTCCACTTTATGGTCACTGACTTTTCCCCTAAATATCTTCAAGTCTTTTTGCCGCTCTTGGCAATGTCATCATTAGGAAGGCATCATAATCCCCA
Source organism: Casuarina cunninghamiana (assembly GCA_028551485.1). Classification (NCBI taxonomy): domain Eukaryota; kingdom Viridiplantae; phylum Streptophyta; class Magnoliopsida; order Fagales; family Casuarinaceae; genus Casuarina; species Casuarina cunninghamiana. The sequence goes on from CM052368.1 coordinate 10,234,750, forward strand.
GACTTCACTACCTCTTGATTGAAATCAAGTAATAGTTTAGTTGGGTTATGTCCAGGGTGATTTGGTACTATGGACTCATGTGTTCGATCTCCTCCTGCAGTCCAATTCAGTTCGGCCATGTTTACAAGGCCCATTACCATCCGAAAATTTGCAGCTCGTTTGAGCTTCTGCAAATCCAGTTTGGACGCTGCTTTTGTCATCAAATTGCAGTAGAAGGCTTATTTTTAAGAATTCGACTCTTCGGAATCTGCTTATATCTCATACATACCATTACTTCATTGACAATTTTCCTCTGTGCCTCATACATCTCCTTATTATTTTCATAATGCTAAAACCTATATATGAGGCCCCTCCTTGATATTTTAATCTGTTCGAGTTCCTAGAATGTGAAGAGCTTCCCTCTCTTGATAACTAGCATTAAGGAAAGAAATATGTCTTCTTATGATTTAAGACTGGATCATCATAAAACATGTTTTCTTATTTTTGGAACAAGAGACTATGCTGAAATTTGAATGAGTAACCCATCATTAATATGTTGGTTTTGTTGTGTTCTATACATGTCAATGTGTTTTTCTCTTGTAACAACTGGTTCTAGATTCTAGTAGCAGGCTGGCGCACCAAAGCAGGAGGAGGAAGGGTGTTTAGGTCAGAGCCGGAGAATGTTGAAAGCGGAAGGATTAGGTCATGTTTGACTAGATACACCATTTGTGTGGAAAACAGAGTCTCTAGTTTAGACTCTCCCTGATTTCAAAAACCAGATTCAACTAAACATAACAACCTCTGCTCACAAGAACAAGACCAACTACCCTGCTTCAAGCCCAGCCACCTTATCTTGACCAAGACATGGATAAGTGTCCAATAAAGCTAAGTTTTGGCTTCTAGAAGAGAGGTCAAACCCGGAGAAGGGAAGAATATAGCTTAATTAATGACGCTTGATAAAAAAACATTAAATAAAGGCCTTGTCCTTGCTTAACTAAGAACAAGCAAAGAGAGATTCCTTACTGATAAGGGAAGCCAATACAGCTGAAAAGGTTGCTACCCATTTGAATATATTGACAAGGAAAGGATTCCTACTCTTCACACATTATTTAATCATACATTTATATGGTTCAGTATATTATTCATTCGTACACAACTTTGGCCAGAAAGTACTTAAAGACAAAGAGAAAGCAAAAAGGTCCTTGTTGACGTGATCTATAGCCAGGAATTAACTGCCCCAGTGAAGGGAAACCAGTTTGAAACTACAGGCTTATTTTACCAGCCAAGTACCAGGAATGCATGGCTAGGCTGCCAAAGGCCATGATGTTTGCAAGGGATGATAACCCATGAATCATCCCAAATTTCTTGTTCATGGCTGCAAGCTTTGGGTTCGCTTTTGCAACCTCCACGTTCTTTGACCACCCGATTTCTTCCCCAATGTTTGATTCCCTCTCCACCTTATGTCTGTGCTTCATCATCTGCACCACAATGAAAAACATGAAGACTGATCAAAAACTCAATGAACAGGAACTTTAGATAGGACACATTCTCAGTATGTAAGAAGGGAGCATTACTTGAACATTTCTTTGAGAAAATTCATTGGCAGTTATGGAAAAGCTAAGAGATGAAAAAGAAATTGAAAGATTAGAAATTGATTTTAAACTATTTGAGGCCCAGGTTATGCCATATTGGACTACAAGAAAACATTGGATCAAAATTGAACCTAATACATCACATGGCTAAAGCCTGCCTTTCGGTTTAATCAGAAACACCACAAACCTTAAGGTTCAGAAGCCTTTTAAGAGATCGTGCCAAGTTCAATGACTGCCTCAGAACGCACACATATGACATTTACATAAGGATATAAACCATTTATCGTATTTTGCAGCTTCTCTTGAACCGATAAGCGATGTAATTTTGCATTAAAATTGTGAAAACTCAATCAGATGCAAGTTATGCTGCTGGATGTATTTTTACATGTAGCTATGATTAAGAGTTTCCTTCACCTCCCTTCACCCACAAAGACACAACAAACGCTAGATAAGATTTAAGGATGCTAAAGGCAACCTCGTATGGTAAGGCAGTAATCCACAAACCAGTTGTGAAAAAATAGAAAATCAATACCATGGTACTAAGAAAATCACAAATTACGTCCATGAATGTCCAAAAGCAGTTCAAATTTAGAAGAATTTTACCTCGATTGTCATCGGTGTAAATACAAACAAATTGGCAAGGTTGAATGCAAACGCGGAGAGCAAGAAACCAAGCTGGTACTTCTCAGGGGTAGACGAAGACTTCCATGGATGCAGATACCCAAAGGAACCCGCTGAAATGGCACAACAAATCCCAACCAAGGTGAAATATGCAGGAAACATCTTGCTTTGCAGATTCCCAAACTGATGCCGTGGAAGATTCCTAAATTTTCATACACATTGCAGTTAAGGAAGATCCTACCATGAGAAAATTTGGCATGAAATGACATGGATCATCTCATCTATTTTGAGCCAGATTTTGTTTGGTGCACAAGGCGCACCACCCATAATTCTTTATAAACATTTTGTAACATGGCATTGCTTGTACATATTATTATACATCACCTAACACACAATAAACCACCTTGCTCTTTCTGGTTGCAGAGGCAATAATCCAGAACTGAAATGAGAACAAATTATTGATCTTGAAGTCTATTACCTAGTTCCTAGATAAACATTAAATTACGCCAAAAGTTGAGCAAAGTAAAAACCACTCAGCTTTCTTAATTTTATATGGAAATTTCGCGAAAGCAAAACCCTTTTAATTCCTTTCTTTATTATCTTAAATCTTCCTCACCGAACAAAAATGGCTTAGGCCCTCCACCTAATTCTTAAGTCTCAAAATTTCAAGCTATCTGGGAACCATTAAGTAAACTCAAAAAAGAAGAAAATAGAAAGAAAAAAGACCCACAAATTTCACATCTTTTTAAAGAAAAACAATAATAACACACAAAACAGAAAATATGAAATATCTGTTTCTGGGGTAATCAGAACGCGGCCTTGGTGGCAGGGCAAGGATAAGGTATAAGGAGCGGTACTTGAACATGATGATGCCGCCGATGAAGGTGACCCAAAGAGCGGCGCCAAAGGCCGTGGAGAAGCATAAAAGATGAGCCAGCTTGAGATATATAGAAAGCTTCGACGAATTCGAATTTTGACCATCCGATTTCGATCCAAAAGTCCCCGGCGAGAATATCACTCCGACTGCCAAGAACGTCACCGCTGCCAGGAATCGAGTTAACCAACCCATCTCTCCCTTTCCGTTCTCTGTCTCAGTCTCTGTGGGTGTGAGAAATGAAGCTTGTTGGAGAGAGGAGTTGGTTGTATTTATTGCCTCTACGCGTAGATGACGATTTTGACTTTCGACTTTTGTGTGAAATATCGGTCTAATGAGCTCTACGTAGAATTGGTCGAGCAGCGAATGGGAAAGTGCCACGTCCGTAACCACTAAACCCAGCAATTAATATTGTCGGAATCTACCCTCGAAATAGGCCCCAGTCTGCGGCAAAATTACCACTTGGTTTTCGGGCTCTGTCCGGAATTAACAGACCCAAACGCTACCCCATTAAAAATGGGACAAAAATAAAATAAGAAATACTCCCTCCGTTTTGACGTATTTACCGAAAGGTTTTTCTTGGACTTCTAATTTTATTTAATTGCTGTCTAACCTGGTATTTATCATTGTACATTTTTATGAATTCATTTCGTTTTCCTAACCTGGTATGATATCAAAGCATATTGAACGTAATGATTGATTTACATTATTAATATCTTAATTTGTTATCATTCTTTTATTTTATATTTGAGAATATCTTATTTTAAACAATCGATTTAAAATAGAATAAGAGTTTTTGACGTATGGTACTCTATTTTTTCATAATCATGACATATTGATAGGATTTTGTAGCTTCTTTACACGTAAGATAATGATATGCATTAAAATTATTAATTATTAAAATTAAAATTAAAATAATTAATTTTAAAAGAATAAGTAAATCCTTTAAATCTTATGAATTCCTTTAACATAGTTAATGTTTGACAAACATTTTGCTAAAAATTAAATTGATGAACTACATATGAAAAATAATGTACTTGATGATGGAAAACTTCAATAACTTATTAACTAAAATAAGAAACGTATATTTTGTTATAAAGCGTCAAAATAATGGATGATTTTAAATTTTTTATTTATTTTTTGCAAATCCTAATTGTTTTGACATGGTTTTAGTTTTGAATAATTCAAGCTTCCCGTGTTGAAATATTCAAGCCTTTTGTTTTAACAGTTCTCGTGTATTTTCTCACTTTTTTCGTATTTTTCTGTAATTCATTCGTTGATATTTTTGCTAAAATTGTTGAACAATTTCAATTATTCCTCCAATGAAGTAAGGTATGTCCATGTCGCTGGCACCCACCACCTTTCTCCTTTGCACTGTCTTATTATTATTATTATTATTATTATTATTATTATTATTTTTTTTTTTTTTTTTTTTTTTGGGAAAAGGCAGCACAAAACTTGACCTCTATTATTCATAATTTAAAATAGATCCAAACATCAATCCCTGTGAGAAAATACATAAAGCATAATATAAAACCAAATCCTTCCAAACATAAACCCTTTAAAATATCAAAATAACAAGCATCAAAGACTAGTACAAACGCATAGTCCATTATAAAATATTCAAACAATACACATATTAATCCTAACATGGAATGAAATGAAGGGAAGAAAAAAAAAAAAAAAAAAAACAGTCAAGGTAGTACGTAATGCTTCAAATTGAGTTGGGCTTCCCATGCAATTCTTTGACACATACTTGCAAAAGATGTAAGGTGTTCAACTGTTATCTACCCAACAATAAAATGTCCATGATTAGCTAAGCAATAAGCAAAAAAGTTTTCTTCTTGATAAGTATGCATAACCTAACCTTGAGAATTAATAATGCATATCAGTTTAAGCAAACCAAATATGCCACAGCATAAAGTAGTCCATTATTGTCACAGCTAACTTGGCCTAAGAAGATATCGAAATTGCTTGAAACTAATCAAGAGTCAACTTGACATAAAATCCCTTGTGATTGTAATATTAAGAGACTCTTCAAACATTTGCCACAACAAGTTGGCTAGCTCACAATGAACAAGTAAGTGATTAAGCTTTTTAGGATAATGATAGGTGTAACAAACACATTTGCAAGCAAAGGAAATACCCTTATTCTAAACATTTGCATCACCTAAAAGATATTACGCAAAATCCTCAAATAAAAAGGATAAATTAATTGGTTAATTATGAATTCCATGTAAAATTTTCCCAATCAACCACCTCATTCGCATATCAAAATCATCATAAACATAGTCGTCAAGAAATTTCCATTAGATGTTAGTTTAATAATAAGCTAATATGGTGCATCATTTAAAGAAATCAACAATGTGTATTCTAATTGAGAAGTTATAAGATGTGACCCTATAAAAGAAGGATTTGCTAATGCATCCTTAATGGATTGTTGTTGATCACCATAAGATGGAAACCAAAGTAGTTCATTAAGCCACTTATTAGTTTAGAAGAGCTTTTCAACCTTGATTACTAATCCACTAGCAATGAGTAAGAGCATAAGACACTCACTTGCTGATGGCCAACCAATAATGTGAGCAAGTGGTTGCTTATTAATAGCCTATAAAGATTCCTTTTTAAAATTCCATGCCATCTTAACTTATAATGATATCATAACATAGCTCAAGTCTTTAATTCCAAGTCCCATTTCATCAAAGGGTAGCATACCTTTTTCCAACTAACCCAAGGCATCTTATGCTCTCTCCTCTTGCTTTATAGAAATTCAACCATTTTCTTGTTGATCTCTTGTAGTATAGACTTAGGCACATGGGAAATAAAAATAATACAAATAAAAAGAGATTAGGGTAAACTTGCCCTATGTGATAAGAACTCGTTCATCTAACTCTTGATTCTCCTATTAATCTTAATAAGGAGTTCATTAAAATACCAAATTTTACTCCAACCTTTAAATAATGAGACTCTAAGATATTTTAGAGGTAGGTTAACATGTGCAAACCAATTACCAATTTGTTTAAGAAGGTTTAACAATTGGAGACGGCAAGTGCTCTGAAGTTGAAGTCATTGTTCAAGGAGCATTCCTTAACATAGATCTTTACCTTACTTTGCAAATATACTAACGTGGTATTAAGGGCTCAATGGTTGGCAACATTAAGGCCAATGCTTTAGGACTTTTCCAATTTACAGATAGAGTTTGAGTTGCAAGGAAAAAAATTAAGTTACATGGAAGAATTCAGCAAGTTAATAAGCTTGTTGATGGGAGACAAATGAACAAAGAATTGGTGAAAGAAAAAAATGGTATGTTGTTACAATTGGGGCCAATTCAATAAGACAACATAAAGTAAGAAATTGAAATTGGATTTGAGACAAGAGAAGTGATGCAAAAATTCTTCAAAAATCACCAAGATCTATTCAAAGAGCCTTCAAATTACCACAAAAAAGAAGTCACAACTACCTTTATATAGCAACATGGTGGCCTAAACCTTCTTTGAAAATATTTTAAAAATTTATGGGATGCCTTGCATTATCACTTATGATTGAGATCCTATCTTTACTAGTCAATTCTAGAAGGAAATTTTAATATTATAAGGCACCAAAATAAATTATTCCTTAACTTATCACTCTTAAACAAATGATCAAATTGAAGTGGTTAACTAAGCCTAGAAATGTATTTACTTTGTAAGGGAAGAACCTAGACATAGGGTCCAATGGCTATTTGGGGCAAAACATTGTTATAACACTAGAAAACACATAACTAGCAACAAAACTCCTTATAAAGTGGTCTTTGGCCGATCTCTACCACCTTTTTTTCATACATTCTTGGAACTTCAATAGTTAAGGTTGTTAAATATAGAAAGCTCAAAATAGGATGAAGAAATTTTATGATCTAAAAAGAAGGAGTTGCACTTCAACAAATGATATTGTGTTTTCTTAGAATTACACCTTTACCAACAATCTAGACACTTAAACTATCATGAAGGATCTATAATCCATATCAAGTCGAGAAGTGTATAGGGTTAAATAGCCTACAAACTTAAACTACTTAAAGGAAGTAAGGTACATCCCTATTTTTCAATTCTCAAATTCAAAAAGGTTTGTGGTTTCTTCCATTTTGGTTTAATCAACTTCATTACTTTTGGAGGAAGATGAAAAGGAAAATTTTTGTATATGGCAAACCATCCTAGACTAATGAAACAAAGACAAAAAAACATGAACTCCTCATTTATTGGTGAGATATTTCTTCTACTAATGTAACATGAAAACCAAACAACAAATTTTAAAAAGCTTTCCCAAGTTATTACAACACCTTGAGGACAATGCCAATGCCAACCAGAGAGGGATGATACATACAACCACCATATTTATTATACAAATCTTACCAAGAACCAACATAGGAGATGCAAGACACATGTCTAACTAAGAATTAACACATAAGCAGTTTTTAGTTAAAATGTTGTATGTACATAGTTAAAGCAATTTTTAGTTAAAACGTCATGTCTATAGATATAAGCATTTAAGTGTTCGAGTCTATACATAAGTGTATAAATCAATTGATGGCCAAGCCCTAAGTTTGTATATAGAGAATAGATAACAATTTAGAATGTTTCTGGCACAAGAATGTATAAATCATTTATAACAAGACTATAGTCTATTGGAAAAAAGATATGTTTTGCTGTGACAAAATTTGTTGATAAATGTATATAAATTTTTTTCATATATTGATGTGCAAAATAAAACTAAAGGAAGTAAAATGTGTGTAAATTATAATGTCAATTAAATGTGTGCAAATTATAATGTCAATCAATGATATTATAAAGTAGTTGGTTTCTTACATTCGTATATATTGCAATCTTATCTAAGTTTTAAAAGAATATTTCTTAAGTAAAGAGAAAATATTAGTTGCATAATAAAGAGAATTTAATGCTCTTGCATGAAAAATGCTTGTGCAAAGGCAATCCAACCCATTGTGATTTACAAGTTCAATCCAAGCAAGGACATTCAGCAAGGAAGCCCAATCTGAATCTATGACATGCAACCTAAGCATATTATGTGCGACCTGATCAAGATCCAGGTTGGCAAAGTGCAAGCCCAATACAACACTTAAGTGATCCAAGAAACATATGCTAAAAGCTCACCTAAATGGCATTGTTCAACTAAAGGTCAAATGCCTTAAATTATTCCACCCCAAGAGAAGCCCTAGCTCCTAACTTGATCAAGACAACAAGAGAAGCTGTCCTCTCCACATTTGAATGTCTACTCTCTCAATGGGAAGAAATGTAGAGAAGTGATCATTCGTTAGAATGGCTAATTGGTGTGACTATGTGATGATTAAGGGTTTGAATCAAAGCCCTAAGTGATGGAATAACTCTACTCTCTCAACAGGAAGAGGACTTTGAATCCGTTAGGTTTGGCAAAAACCTCAAATCAGCTACTATTATTTGAATCTCATATAAAAGCTTTTATTCTACGGTTCAAAAGAGAGTTTTTGCATAAGTTGATTAAGAAATCGAAAGAGGAAAATAAGATTGCTTAAAGTATTGCAATTCTATAAAGATTTTTGCTGATACTTTTTACAGATCATATTCTTGTGATTATACTTGTGTATACTCTTGTTTTTGTGTTGGTTGAATTTTGATTATTATTTACACATAAACATTATTGTAAATTCGAAACCTTAATTTTCTGTAATTTGGGGGTTTAGTGTTTAAAGCTTGGATTATTACTTTACATCTCTAGAAAGTTCTCTAATTAGCGATATCCCTCACAAACTATACATTATTAGGATTTACTCTTGTAACAAGGTTAAAATAACCTTTAATTGTAACCTTATAGTGCTATAATTCCTTTGAGAAGGGATTGGAAAGGTTAGGAGAATATTTTCTCGTAATTAGTGAGTAAAGTGAACGTCAACTAGTTAAGTTGAAGGAAGAAGAGGGTGGACATAGGTGTGAGTGTTGAACCACCGTGGTAAACCTTGTGTTTATGTTTGATGTTTGTTGTTGTTTGTATTTGTTGTTGTTAATGCTCATTATTATGTTTTAGAAATCCAATTAATAGACATTAAGTTAAATAACCAATTTAACCACCCCCCTTTCCCCCCAAATTTTCTTGGTTAGCCATTATACCTAACAGAGTCTACATAAGGAAAAGAAACAAGAAAAGGAGAACATTTGTACCCAAGAATCATAGGTTTGTTTTTCCTATGAACTACACACAATATTTTGTCCATGTCCTTATTTTAGCAAGAAAAGGTAGAAAATGAAGGATTAAGCGTCCATCAAAGAGGAACCAACCATTCTCTCCCTCTAGTTACCCATATGTTTAATTTAACTCTCTCTCTAACTCCCCCTCTACTCTTAACTATTCTCTCTCTCCAAATTCAACTATCTCACACAACTCTCTCTTGAACTCCCCCTTTGTCTCATGCATTCCACCTAATTCTCCTTCAGCTTTACTCAATCAACTTTGTGTTTCTCACGCTAAAAAAAGAGCACCAACCTTGCAACTTATTCATGTAGTTGAAACAATAATCCTTGAGAAACTAGACAAATTTCTCAAGAACACTAATTGTATCAAGAACCCTATAATAGAATGTGAACTGGGTAATACTTCAATTTGATAATTCATCTTTACAAAAAACACCTAATTTATAGGCATAGATGATTTATATAAGAAAGGCAACATAAACCCTAAATTGATTACAGATAATTACATGATTGTAGATAAAGATTGAGAATTGCATAAAACTTGGAAAGAATTGGAAATTTTGATAGAATCCTCAATTTTTTTGGTTAGTGGCTTCATATCCTTAACATGTTTGGATTACTTGGAGAGAACACATGAATATATGTGAGAATGGTAAGTTTCCCAATGATGGTTTTCTAGCCAAGTATATGAAAAGGCTATTAGATCGTTTGTAAAAAGAGATGACACATTATGGTTGCAATGCACAAGGTTGATGTGGCTATAGTTTGCCATGTGTTATGTCATGTGTTTTAATGAGGCTGACCTAGCACCACTTGGTGCTAACGTGGCAATGCTAACATGGAATGTTGACATCTCATTTAATACCCCCTTGTAAGTTGAAGGATTGCAACAAACTATAAGCTTGTTTTGAAGGATTGAGAAACCAGAGGAAGAGAGCCCTTTAGTAAAGATGTCAACAGTTTGGTTGATAGAGGAAATGAAATGGATATGAAGCTGATGATTCTTGACACATTCCTAAATGAAATGGAAGTTAATCTTAACATGCTTGGTATGAGCATGAAGCATGGAAAACAAGATTTGTAGACAGATATAGAACACAAAGATTATCACACCACACAGTGGGAGGTAAAGATAAAGGTTGCTTTAGATCATGAAAAAGTGTTATAATCCAAATAAATTCTACAATGATACCAACCAAGGATTTAAACTCGACTTTTATGCCGGAATGGATTATTATTTTCTATTTATAGGAGCTTCAGGAAATGAGGTTAGAACTAACGAAGAAGTAAAAGCCATTGGTAGAACATCAACCATTATAATCACTTGCCTAATTAGCATCGAAGTAGGCATGAAGTTGCATGGACAATGATTTGGTGAGTTGGATTCCATAGTAAGGAGTATTTGCAAGAAATCTCAAAATGCATTTCACCAAAGTCCAATGAATGGTGGTAGGTGCATGTAATATTGACAGAATAAGAAATATTAGGTCGAGTAAGGGTATGATATTTAAAAACATTAACAATACTCCTATAATGAATAAAGTCGAACATAAATTCACCATCATGAATTGAGGGAGGATGATGGGTAATGCAAGGAGTGGAAACACCACAAGCAACCTTCATTTGTGCATGTTGAATGATGTCATGAGCAAATTTGGCCTAATGTAATAAAAGGCCATTGGCAATGGGAAGAGCTTTAATAATGAGAAAGTAGTGTAGATCACCAAGATCTTTAATATCAAAATTCTTTTTGTAATTGGTGAAGGATATGAGTGAGTGGCACATTAGGACTACCAGTAAAAAAAATGTTATCCACAAAAAAAAAAGGATAAAGACAATATATATAGCAGTATGCAAAAAGAAAAGTGATGAATTTGTTGTAGAGATGGAAAAACTAAATTGTTGCAAAAATTTATATAATCATTGATTCCATGCTTGAGGGCTTGTTTTAGCTTATATGGAAAACGTCAAAGACAATAAATGTGATGAGGTTGTTAAGGACTAACAAATCCTTAAGGTTGTTACATAAAAACTTCTTCATCAAGATGGTCATGGAGGAAGGCATTCTTGACATTGAGTTGTCGAATTGTCTAACCTTTGTTGTAAGCAAGGAAAAGAAGAGTCTGAATAACATTAGGTTTAGCTACAAGACTAAATATTTCTCTATAGCATACTAGAGTGATGAAACCTTTTAGCAACCAATTAGGCTTTTTATCATTCTAAGCTACCATTAAAGCAAAGTTTAATTTTGTACACCCATTTGTAACTAATAGGTGTAATGCTGCGGGGAGGTGGAACAAGCTCCCAAGTTTGATTTTTAATTAAGGCAGTATATTCTTCTGTCATGGATTTTCGACATTCATGAGAGGAAGAGGACTTACTGAAGTAAGTATGTTCCTTGTAAGGATGGGATGTGGTAGTTAAAGCATAAGTTTGTTAACGGGTTAGGGTCCTCTTAGGAATAGTGCCACATTTAAGATGTGTAGTTATGGGATGAGTGGAGGTAGCATGTAAGTGTGGAGGTAACTATAGATCTGCATGAGATCATTATGAAGGGAGTGACTTGGGAGGTTGAGTCATAGAGGAGGTTATAGAGGGAAGTGGTTGTATGAAAGAGTGAACTATAGGCCTTGAGGAAGAATGGATAGATAATTGAAGTGGTATATAATAGTTATTGGGTTTTAATGGTTATATTGTAACAAACTTCATTCTCCAACATTGGAAAGGCAAGTGGAATGATTTGGCCATATAAGAAAATTGGCTACTCCTCCTAATTAAGTTTAACTCTTAAGGTAGGCTAAGCTACTGAAATGGCATATGAAAGTGTGGTAGAATCCCAACCTAAAAAGCAGGCTAAGAGAAAAAGGACACAAGACGAAACAATGGTGTCCATGAAGGAAAAAATCAACATGTTAAAGAATTGCTTATCCCACATGAAGGAATAAGTAGTTGAGCTAAAATAAGCTATGGCACAACTATAGGAGAAACTTACCACTGTTGTTATCCCTCGTGAAGATTTTCCTAAGCTGATGAGCTATAGCAAGAAATGAGATGCAATAAAAGTGGAAGATTTCTTGTGGCATATAAAGTGATATTTTGATATGGTTCACATCATAAATGAGCCTGCTAAGGTAAAGATTGCCTCTTATTATCTTACTCATAATGCTAATGTATGGTGGTGTAGGAGGTACCAAGAGATGGAGAACATGGAAGACTAGATCAAAATGAATAAGGCGTTTAAGAAAGAACTGAAGAAATAATTTCTTACAAAGAATGTGGATTAGAAGGCCCATAAAACATTAAGGGACTTAAGACATACATTAACTCTATGAGCCTATGTGCAAACATTTATTGATGCAACACTATATCTTAAGGATGTGCCAAAGAAAACTCTTTTATTCTTCTTCATGAGTGGCCTTCAAAAGTGGGCAAAGGATGAGATTGAGAAGTGAGATGTAACCAAATTAAGTCAGGCTATCCCAGCTATGGAATCCTCAGTAGACTGTGGGTGGATGGATGCTTCATTAAAACCACCTATCCATATTGACAATTTAGGAAAAGAATGAGGGAGTCAACCCTCATTCAATTGAAATAGAGCCTCGTTCAATCGGAATGGAGGTAACATACCACCTCTTAATTATGATGGTGATAAAAGGAAATGTAATCTTTCTTGCTTTATTTATAAAGGTTGGCATTATATGAAAGATTGCTTGAAAAAGGGATCATTGAATGCTATAGAGAAAGATATGATTCAAGAGGAGACTCCAGTAGAGGATGGCTATTTAGCAGCCCTTCAAATGTTCAACTCAATGTAAGGGAAGACTTTTAGACTAGCTACAAGATCTCTTATGTATGTGGAGTGTGTAGTCAATGATTAGAAAACCAAAGTCATGGTGGACTTGGTCACGACCTACAACTTCAATACTCCTAAAGAAGTTAAGAAATTGGGTCTCTCGATGAAGAAAGATATTGAATCACTGAAGAAAATGAACAATACTTAATGGTTAGTGGCTTAGATTGTTCAAGGAGTGGACCTACACATAGGTAAATGGAGGGGAAGGTAAACCTTATAGTGGTGGCTATAGACAACTATAAGTTGGTCATTGGGTTAGATTTCCTCCACATAGCTAATGTTTTTCCTTACCCTGTACATAGTTGCTTATGCATTTTTGCAAGTGATATGTCATGCATGGTTCCTATGAAGGCTATGGGTCTTGAGTAAATAAGTCTTTCCACCATGTAGTTAAAGAAAGGGGTACATAAAGGCAAGAAGACTTATTTGGCTATTTTGAAAGAGAATAAGGAGATTGTAAAGGAGGACAATCTTCCTTAAGTTGGAGATGAGCAAAGAAAGATGGATCAATGTGATTATGTATTGATTATTGGGTGTTAAACAAGGTAATTGTAAAAAATGAATACCTTATTCCTTTAATAGTAGATTTGTTTGACAAGTTGGGCAATGTCTATTACTTTACAAAGGTAGATCTAAGATGGGATACCACAAAGTTCAAATTGTTGTTGAAGATGAGCCAAAAACAACATGTGTGATACATTATGGCTCTTTTGAATGGTTGATCATGCTTTTGGCTTAACCAATGCTCTCGTAACATTTGCACCTTGATGGACAAGGTGGAGTGCCTAGTAGAAGTCATTACTCATCTCTTTTTCAAGCATGTGGTGAAGTATTGGGAACTACAACAGAACATCATCAATGATAAAGATTTGTGCTTCATGGGCCAATTATGGAAATAACTATTTGAGTTGTAAGGTTTATGTTGGGTTTTATGGCTTAACAAGAAGGGGGGTTGAATTGTTTGAGCTAAGAATTAATACTTATTTTTTTAGGTACAAAATCAAACAAATTATGTAAACAAGTCACACAAATAAAACCAGTACTAAGTAAGCAAATTTCAACCAAATGACACTTTATTTCGAGATTAGGCAACAAGTTATCTAGAATAATTTCACACTTATATGACAAATAAATTAGTCGGTTAGTATCAAATAAGTGATAGAATAATTAGAATCAAACAACAAAAGATATTCAAGTCAATAAAGAGCAAAGAAACAAACACAAGATTTACCACGGTGGTTCGGCATTCAATCTTTGAGTCCTACGTCCACCCTCTTCTCCTTCAATCCAACCGATTAAAGTCTCCTTTACTCAAACCGAATTAGGAGAAAACATTCTTCCTAATCCAAGCAATTCCTTCTCAAGAAATTCTTAAACAATGTTACAGAATATGATCAAAAGATCACAACTCAATTACAAATCCCAAATAATATAACAAGTTGTGGGATTTTGTAACCTAAAAGAGCTATTTGATATGAATATAGTAACTTAAAGCTCCTATCACAAAAACCCTAAATTATAACAAATTAAGGTTTCGGATTCCTTTCAATGTTTATGTGCAATAAATATTTTTAATGAAATCAGCACATAAACAGAGTTATACAAGATACAATTGATGATATATCCAAATAAGAAATTATTTAATCACAATATCACCGTGGTCTTGTATTTCACTGAAAGTGAATGTGGTTAAATGATCAAATAGATGAGCTCAATAATCGATTCTTCACTCAAAGAGAACTTCAGATAATCGTTCATGTCAAACCCTTCTCCATAGATTAGCTCTTCTTAAATAGAAAAAATATATCTAGGGTTTCAAACGTTCAAACCTCAGTAATGAAGCCTTCTTCCCATTAGAACAGTAAATCAACCTTCAAATCAGCTTCACATCCTCCTTCTAAGTCATAAATTTGATTGTTCTGACATTGGTCTTCTTAGGAATCCTCCCATTGGGGATTCGGTCACCAGCGGCGCCGTTCCTCCATCTCTCTCTCATTTCTTCAGTCAGCATTCATATGTTCTTTAGGGCATCACATGCAATTAAGTGAGACAGTGCCTAAGTGAAACGATGAGTTTCATTTTGACACAAGCCGAGCTCATTTAATTGATGAAGCGAGCTAACAACAATAGCAAGCCGAGAGTGATGAGCATGCCAAGAGATATGAGCAGGCCGAGAGTGATAACATGCCGAGTGATGAGCAAGCCGAGAGTGATAGCAGGCCGAGTGATATAATATAAGTTCTTGGTAGAACTAAAGTTTGCTCCAAAGATATAATTAAATACTTCATACCTATTGTTCAAGCAAGAGCAAGTATCATTTTTTCTTAACCATGATATATGACATATTTAACTTCAATTTAGTAAGCCTTTTTCTCAAGACATTATATAATGAAATTAAAAAAATCATTTCTTAAGAGCACTATATAGTAACATTATATTAAGAAATGTAAGAACCTGGTTACTTTATAATATCATTAATTGATATTATAATTTGTACACCTTTTACTTCCTATGGTTTTCTTTTGCACTTATGAAAAACATATTTCAAGAAATATATTCAAAAATACATTTTGTCACAACAAAACCTTTATTTTCCAACAGTTTAGAGTTGCGATTCTCCACAAGCTTTCACCTTTAGACCAATAGGTAGATATAAAGGGTGAATAACCTTGTAGAGTTGTACTTGAGGCACTTCGTGAGTGAAAATTAGAAAGATTGGGTGAAGTTGATGGACATGACACAGTTCTTCGAACTTACAAAAAAGTAAATCAACAAACAAGAGCCCATTTGAGTTAGTGATGGGGCAACAATCATTGACTTTTCCAGTGTTGAAAATGAAACATTTAGGTCAATGCCCTAGTGCTTTTAACATAGTTAAATCATGGCAGAAAAATGTTAATGTCACAAGGTCCTACTTGAAAAGGCAATAAAAATGATGAAAAGGTGGGCCGACAAGAAGAAAAGGCCAACTAATTACAACATTGGAGATCATGTAATAGTGAAATTTCTTCCCCACCAATTTAAAGCTTATTATCCCCTTCACATGGGATTGGTTCACAAGTATGAAGGTTCGTTTGACGTTGTGAGGAAAGTTGGGAAGGGCCTACTAGTTAGACCTCCCACCTAACCTCAAGATTGATCTAGTCTTCCACATCAGCATGTTAAAGCCCTTTCATAGGGATAAAGAAGATGCAGGGTAAAGCAAGCCAAAGAGAGCTCCTCAAATGATAATGACCTCCTTTATGAAGGAGGCAAAGTGTTAAAATATATTCTAACATTCTCCCCTTTTTTGATGATGATGAAATAAAACATTTTGATACAATATGAGTTTCCAAAGTAGAGCAACAACTCTTCACTTTTCAAGTTTCCAAAATAAATATGATCATTTGTTGGACAACTTTAAGCATATATATTGATGCATAAATTAATCCAAATTCAACACACATCAATATAATCCATAAGAAATATATTCCCTAGAACAAGTTATATATTTCTTCCCTTATAACAAGTTCAAAATGTATCAAATATATATTATATATGATCAACGTAGCATCATAACATATATTTTTCTCCCCCTTTTTGTTTTATCAACACCAAAAGCATTAAACCATGGACTATAACCAAAATAAGCAAATGTTTATCTACACTAAAATCATAAGAATGATGGTATGTGGTTATCTCCAAGAGCTCATAGCTCCCCCTCAAGGATAGCTTCCTTGCAAAGTAAGCCAACCAGCCACATAACAAAGGGTTATGGTGAGATAAATTTTCTGCATGATAATATCTCCCCCATAGAAATATAATGAGAGCATACGTGCTCAATACATACCATGTTCCCTTTCACATTCTCAACATTGTTTAGAAATTTATGGCAAGATATATGATGAATATGAGGAAGACAAAGCAGCAACCATTATCATAATATCAACATCATATGATCATAATTGAGAGTTCACAGCACTATCATAGTGACAGGAGTCAAAGTTCACAGCAGCACACATAGTTGCATATTCATATTCACAGCAGCACCATGTCCATAGTGTAAATTCCAGCAACATAATAGAGTAGAAATAGATCTTACAGAGCATGTGTTGTATCAGCAAGCAACAAAAGTTGGAAAGATCATACCAGATTTAAGGAATCAAGAGCCCCCCCTTAGTAGTAGCATCTACCATTGTTGTAGATTGGAGTTTGGAGCAGAGTTTGGAGTTATGCAACGGAATACCAAGTAAACTCCCCCTTAAACTAGGAAGGACCCCTTCTTGTTACAAGAAAGGGAATGTTGATTGACAATGAAGGCTACTTCAATCATGAGATTGATGAAGAGCACATGGATGCCAATACATTAATGTAGTGATGCAGATTTTGCAAAAACTGGACTTATAAATCATTTACATTACACATTTCTAACTCTCTTCTTAGATAACAAAACCTTTCTTTGTCAAGAGGTTTAGTAAAAATGTCAGCAAGTTGGTGAAGAGTGCTAACATATTCTATGGTGACATTTCCCTTAAGGGCATGATCTCTTATGAAGTGATGTCTAATCTCTATGTGTTTAGTGCGAGAGTGCTGAACAAGATTTTTTGTGAGGTTAATAGCACTTGTGTTATCACACTTCAAAGGTATAGAACTTTGAAATGAATTAAAATCAGCAAGTTGATTTTTTATCCAAAGAACTTGTGCACAACAACTACCCAAAGCAATATATTCAGCTTCAGTAGTAGAGATAGCAACACTTTGTTGCTTCTTAGAGAACCATGAAACTAACATATTTCCTAGAAATTGACATGTTCCACTAGTACTCTTACGATCAGTTTTGCAACCAGCATAATCTGCATCACTATATGCATGCAAATAAAATGACGACTCTCTAGGATACCATATACCAAGCTTAGGTGTGTGCTTGAGATATCGAAAGATTCTCTTTACAGCAGCAAGATGACTCTCTTTAGGATCAGCTTGATACCGTGCACAAATACACACACTAAAAAGAATATCAGGTCGGGAAGCAGTGAGGTATAACAATGATCCTATCATGCTTCTATAAGTCTTTTGATCAATGGAAGTTCCTTCCGGATCAGCATGTATATAGGTAGAAGTACCCATAGGAGTGTCTATCTCTTTGACTTGATCAAAGTTGAACTTCTTAAGAAGTTCATATGTGAATTTACTTTGAGAGATAAAAATACCATGTGCAGTTTGCTTGATTTGCAATCCTAGAAAATAACTAAGTTCTCCCATCATGCTCATTTCAAATTCTTTCTTCATAAGTTCAGCAAATTCAATGCATAAGGATGAATTAGATGAACCAAAAATAATGTCATCTACATATATTTGAACTAAGAGAATATCATAATCATGTGACTTGATAAATAGAGTAGTGTCTACAACACCCTTTTTGAAGTTGTTTTCCACCAAGTATGTACTCAAACGATCATACCAAGCTCTTGGAGCTTGTTTCAAACCATACAATGCCTTAGTGAGTTTAAAAACATGATTTGGAAACAAAGGATCTTCAAAACCAGGAGGTTGTTCAACATATACTTCCTCATTTATGTAGCCATTCAAAAATGCACTTTTGACATCCATTTGAAACAATTTGAAATTCTTATGAGATGCATAAGCTAAGAGCATGCGAATGGATTCCAATCTAGCTACTGGTGCATAAGTCTCATCATAGTCTATGCCTTCTTCTTGGTTATATCCTTGTGCAACAAGTCTAGCCTTATTTCTAACTATTGTTCCATGTTCATCCATTTTATTCCTATATACCCATTTTGTTCCAATGATGGTTTTATTTTTTGGTCTAAGAGTTAATTCCCAAACTTTACTTCTTTGAAATTGATTTAACTCTTCTTGAATGGCAATGATCCAATTACTATCAAGTAATGCTTCTTTAATGTTCCTAGGTTCTTCTTGTGATAGAAATGCAGCAAATGCACAAATATTATAGGTTGAGGAACAAGTACTAACCTTATCCAAGGAATTTCCAATAATATTAGTAGAAGTTACCTCATTTCGTACTCTTGGATAAGTGGGGTCTCTTTGCACATGTTCTGGCCACTCTTCCCTTTCATCTTGTATAATGCTAGCATTGGGAGAGTTGCTGTCTGGAGCTTCCAGCAATGGTACAGATTCTAAATCTTTATTTGTACTAGAAGCATTGTTGTCCAGAAGTGGTGCAAGCATTGGATTTTCATCTGCACATGTAATCAACCTTTCCCTTGCTTGGGAGTTAATAGTTTCATCAAATATTACATGGACTGATTCCTCTACCACTAATGTTCTTCTATTTAGAACTCTAAATGCTTTGCTACTACTAGAGTATCCTAGAAAGATTCCTTCATCACTTTTGGAATCGAATTTACCCAAATTTTCTTTTCCATTATTATGCACAAAACACTTACAACCAAATATGTGAAAATATGCTACATTTGGCCTTTTTCCATAAAACAATTCATATGGGGTTTTCTCTAATATAGGTATGATCAGAACCCTATTTGAGACATAACATGCAGTATTTACAGCTTCACCCCATAAATACATAGGCAAACTATTTTCACACAACATAGTTCTACCTAGTTCTTGTAGTGTTCTATTCTTTCTTTCCACTACACCATTTTGTTGTGGTGTTCTTGGTGCAGAGAAATTATGTTCAATTCCATTTTTAGTGCAAAAATCTTCAAACTCATGATTCTTAAATTCTGTCCCATTATCCGTACGAATGCATTTGATTTTAGAATCTTTCTCATTTTGCACCTTTTTAAAAAACTTTTCAAACATATGAAAGGTTTCACTTTTATGTGCAATGCCAAATGTCCAAGTAAATCTAGAGTAATCATCAACAATTACAAATACATAATACTTACCTCCAAGGCTTGTTGTCCGCATAGGTCCAAAGAGATCCATATGTAATAATTCAATTGGTTTTGTGGTTGTAACTATATCTTTTGAATTAAAACTAGTCTTTGCATGTTTTCCTTTAATGCATGCATCACACACCACATTTTTGTCACATTTCAGTTCTGGCAGCTCTCTTACTAAGTCTTTTCTATACAATTTTACAAGTTGTTTCACATTAATATGAGCCAATCTCTTATGCCACAACCAACTACTATTGTCCAGATCTACCGCTAAGCATATTTCTTTGTTTTTGAAATGAGTTAGATCTAGAACATATATATTTCCTAGTCTTTTTCCAAAAACAACATTCTTAGAATATATTTTAATGATATTAGAATATATAAACATTTTGATGATGAGAAAAATGTGAATTATAATATGGAAATATTATCATTATTATTTGATTATTTGTAGGATTTTATAAGCAAAATAATATGGATTAAATTACAGGAATTGGCTTGAAAAATGAAAAGCCAAAAGAAAAACTGTGCAGAGCCCGTACAGATGAAGCCCAGCCCGTGCAAACCCTCGCCAGTCCAGAGACGCATTCCAGCCCGCGAGTTAGGCCTGTGCAAATGCGATCCAGTCCAGAGGCACGATCCAATCCAGAGGCGCGACCCGTTTGCCCATTCGCCCGCTCGCCCGCGACCCGCGAGAGCTTAAGTGACCCGCGACTCAGCTCGCCGGATCATCAGCCCGACCCGCAATCCGCTCGTAGACGTGACTTCGCCGGAAGATTTGATTGCCCATTTCACCTCCGATCAAGGCGTATGATAGCTCGTTGGAAAGCTAATAAAGAGGAGAATATTTCTGTGAAGAGAAATCAAAGACCCACTGCTCAGAGAGGATCAAATTTGAAGAAATGGTGAAGCTCATCGAGTTTTTGCCCTAACTGATCAAAAATGAAATTGGAAGCAGATTAGAAGGTTTCTAAAGACGATTTCAAAGGGCTTTTGTAAGGAAAAGGATGCTCTATCAATCTATGAAGGACCCACGAAGAATTGATTCAAGATTGGAGAGAATTGAAGAAGATTTGAGTGAGACCCGAAACTTGCTCCACAGAACCCGAATTATAGAGATTTAAGTTGAGACCAAAACTGCACCATTTTGGACGGGATTTTGAAATAAACGAAGGCAGAACCTCTTCTCCCACATTATGTCTCTCTTAAGCTCGAAAATGGACAGAGAAGAGGGAAATAAGGAGCTCCAACGGGAAGAAGATTTGATGGTGCTCAGAAGTGTCAGAACGACTCTTTGAAGTGAGAGGTTAGTTGCTTTTGAAGGTATTTAAGCAAGTTTGTCTTCACCATGAGAATTGGTCCGAAAATCATAAGCAAAGAAAGCAAGTTGTCAAGCATCTCATACTACTCATCCTAGCTCATCCAAACCTACGATTTTGATCTTCATTGGGTGACTAATTTCTAAGCTCATTACTTGCTTACTAGAGAATCAATTTGTATTTCATTATACTCTATTATTGAAGTTGATTTTCTGCAAGTAGACTTTGCTAGGGTTTGAACGAATTTGGGGCTTTTGTCCATTTACTCTGTATTAAGCCTCTAGCAGTTGTTTGAAGCTTCTAAACTTGTATTGCATATCTTACAGAAGCTTAGTTCGAAATTTGTAATAAGTTTGATAACCTTTGGCTTGTTGATGTGTGTTGAGACACACATTGTAATTGTGATCCTTGGTGTAAGGATTGTTTGACTCCTTAAGAAGGAGTTGGAAAGTGTAGGAGAAGGTTTCTCCTAGCTTTGTAGTAAAGTGGACTTCAACCGGTTGTGTTGAAGGAGAAGATGGTGGAAGTAGGTGAAAAAGGGCCGAACCACCGTGTAAACTTGTGTCTTGTCTCTCTTGTGTTTAATTATCTTTGAATGCTTTATTTGATTGCAAAAAGTAATTAAACATAGATTAGAAGTGAATTTTTTAAAGAGAAACCTAATTCACCCCCCCTCTTAGGTTGCTATAGGATCCAACACAAAGACAATCCTGGTTGATTGCATCTTTCAGAAGAAAAGACTTCATCTGAGACAATAATTTGTTATTAAGTGGAAAAGATTGTCAAAAAGTGAAGTAATGTTGAAGTTTGAGGATGATCTTTGGCACTTCAAAGATCTCATCAACCATTACTTGGAAGTGATGAGGGCATTGCTGAATTAGGTGGGGGAGAATGTTCCAATTGGCAGTATGGGCTAACAAGTTGGTTGAGCGAGTACGGGTCAGACTTTTATATGTTAGACTGACAATATGAGCCAATGAATCGAGCTAGTAAGTATAAGTCCAACTCACTTAGTTTCCTTTGTTGTTGGGTCATCCACTTGAATGGTGCTCATTCTAATTTCCTTTTATGTTCCTTATATTTTAATGTTCTAAAATGTAATAGATATCTTTAATGAGAGAAGCGTTACTGATGACTTAAGATTGTAACGACTCTAATATTGAATAAGACTACTATTATAATTTCATATTTATAAATGTAATGTCATCTTAATGTATTCATCTACAGTTAAGAATTTCAAGTGTCTCAATTTAATAAACCTAGTTCAAATTCTAAGTAACGTACACATATTTATGATTCTGCCATAAATGTGTAACCGATGCTACAATGAGTTCTCAAGATGAGGCAAGTCCCTATATAAAGGGAACCTCCCAATTCCCTTCCTAACACAAATTCACCTAAACTCTTCTTATACTCAACATTCCCATTGTTCCTAACTCTTTCATTTGCTTCTTCAAAGTTGTCTCCTTAGGGTGATATTAGTTAAAGGTTGACTTAATTTTTACTTTGAAATCGAGTGCTACAATGAGTTCTCAAGATGAGGCAAGTCCCTATATAAAGGGAACCTATCAATTCCCTTCCTCACACAAATTCACCCAAACTCTTCTTATACTCAACATTTCCATTGTTCCTTAACTCTTTCATTTGCTTCTTCAAAGCTATCTCCTTAGGGTGATCCTAGTTAAAGGTTGACTCAGTTTCTACTTTGAAATCGAATGTTGAATGAATTTCTCTCCAAGTTCGTTACAAGTGGTATCAAAGCCAAACCACGACCCAACCTGATGGGCTTGCTACTATTATCCCCTAGTGTGGGGTGAGCAGTCGAGGGTGACATGGATTTGGGTGGGGGAAAATGTAACAAACTTCATTCTTTTACATTAAAAGGGCAAGTGGGATGATTTAGCCATATAAGGAAACTGGCTACTTTTCCTAATTAAGGTTGATGCCACCAGTGGAGCCTTTAATTGTTCTTCTAGATTGAGTTGTGATTCGTATGTGAGGCACAATCCATGCATATCTTCATAGGTGAGTCCGTTGGTATGAGTGTAGATGGAGATTGTTGTTAATAGTGAAGCATACGGTGCACCGAGGCCTCGAAAGAGGTGGATGAGGTATTTGTTGTAGGAGATGACCTTACCTTTGTCATTGAGTTCTTCCACAAAGACATTGATTTCACTAAGAAATTTAGACACTGGGCAATGCCTTTTGAAGGCAACTTGAAGGCAGAGGCAGAGATTGAAGGTGTGTGTAGAGCTTTGGGCATCGAACTCTACTGCAAATGCACACTAGACATTAATGGAAGTCTCTTGTTTTGTCAATTAGCTAACAATTACATTGGAATAGTTGTTCAACAAGAGACTAAGGGTTATTTGATCCCACTTCAGCCATTCGAGTTAGTCGAGGTTAGCTATTGAAACTGTGGCATTTGCCAACATTAGTAATTGTAGCAAACTCCATTGGGCACGAAACAAAGCCATCAATGATGGGAGAAGCTCAATAACCTAAAGGTAGGATAGGATCCTAGGTAATTCAGGTCGTTAAGGAGTATAGTGGTGGCCAAAATGGATTTGTTGATGGAATTAGCAAGGGTAGTGGTTTAGGTGGGAACAAATTTAGGATTGTGATTGGACCATTAGGGACAAAATTGAACAAGGATCAAAGAAGGGTGTTGGCCTACGACTCTAGATACCAAGTTGAAATAGTAATCCTCAAGAAACTAGATGAATTTCTTAAGAATACCAATTGTATCAAAAACCCTAAAATAGAATGTGAAATTGGTAAAACTTTAATTCGATAATTCATCTTTACAAGCAACACCTAATTTATAGGCATAGACAATCTATATAAGAAAGGCAATATAAACCTTAAATTGATTGTAGCTAATTACAAAATTATGGAAGAGATTGAGGATTGCATAGAACTTAGAAGGAATTGGAAATCTTCATAGAATCCTTAACTATTTGGTTGGTGGCTTTAGATCTTTAACATGTTTGGATTGCTTGGAGAGGACATGTGAATCTATGCAAATATAGTAAGTTTCTTGAAAACAGTTTTCTGACCAAGTATGTGCAGAGGTTGCTAGATCTTTTAGAGAGAAAGACGATGCATCATGGTTGCGATGTATAGGGTTGATGTGGCTATAAGTTGCCACGTGTTGTCCTATATAGTTTAGCAAGGCTAACCTAGTGCCACTTGGTACTAATGTGGCAACGCTAACATGGAGTGTTGACCTATTATTTAATATAGACAACTTATCTTTCTATTTCTCATCTCTAAGACATCAATTGTCAGTTGTATCATTACTTCCTAGTTCATTATCCCTTTTTCCGAAAGCACAACAAATTTTACTTCCTAAATCGATAACCATTTCATGAAAAGCCCAAACTTCCCTTTACATACCAATAAGCCGTTCACTATCTAAGAGACTTATAAAACCCCTAATTTCATCTTGCAATATTTGTCATGACAAATGTTACAATATCTTATAGTATTTGTAACATATTGTGAAATCCTTTATATATGAGTAGGTTGTCCTTTATTGCAAGTAAATTTTAAATAATAAATAAAATTTTCTCAAATATATAATAAAAAAATGCAACAAAAAAAAAAAGTGAGCGACTTTTGAAATAGGTTAGATATTTGAAAAAAAATTTAGACGATGACACGAATTGAATTTGGGAGTCGGTCCATCAGACCGGATCTTCACACGTGGCCCAAATCTATCTCCTTCTAGCGCAACGTGGCGCGACAATGGACGATCATATTTTTTGGGCAGTCCCGCCAGAAGACCAAAATCAAAAACCAACGAAACATAGACGATTCCCTCCCACGCTTTCAGTCTTCCTCTACAAGCTTTTATAAGACGCACGAAGTGAATAACCCATCTTTTACTCTTCTTTGAACCCGTTCAATCTCTGGCTGCTGCTCCTTTTATTCAATTCCCCTCTTCTCGGGACTCGGATTTCATTCCCTCTGAAGTTCGATTCCCCGATGGATAGCACTTCTCCATCCACTACGTTTCTCGGCGTCTGTTTCGTTCTCTTCGGATTCGATCCCGTCACCGAAAACAAGGTATCTGTCTTAGCTTTGGGATAGTTGATAATGTTGAACTGATTCGCGATAGATTGAATTTATTCGGTGAAAATTGCTGCTTTTTAAGGCTCGATATAAGCTTGTTTATGGCGGTGGAGTGGATGCTGGTCAGTACAGCCAAACCTGTACTCATGTGATTGTGGATAAGCTTGTCTATGTAAGCCCTAATTTCTGGCTGACTCATTTTGCTTTTGATTATCGTTGTTTAACTTGAAATTCCTTCTTCTTCTTATTTTTCGCATTCGTATCTTCTTATTAAATCCCCTGGCTTTGTCCATGCTCATGTTTAGTATGTTTCTGTATAGGATGATCCTGTATGTTCTGCTGCACGAAATGATGGAAAGACCCTAGTTACAGCATTGTGGGTTGAGCATAGCTTTGATGTTGGCCTGCCCGTGGATGCCACTTCGGTATGTTCCTTATCGGATTTTCTCCATATATCTGATCGGTAAAGGCTGAATTTTTAGTTTGATTATAGCATTTAGATAGTTGAATGTCTTGTCCCCCGAAAATTTGGTATCAACCATAGGAGATTTGGCTAGATATTTGCTTGCGTGTGTTTCAGCAGGTTTAGAAAATGCTTTCGTGGCTTTCCTTATTTTCTTCGGTTTTTTATATGCATGTCCGAATAGCACCCTCGTGCGACTAGACATCAGTAACAAGCTGCATACTGCCCGAAATCATTTTTCTGACTTTGGTAGACTATTATAGTGAAACTTTAGCATTTCTCCTGAAGAATCTATGCCCAGTCTTACGAGTCATTTGCCAAAAACTAGAATGTAATTGTGGTGCATTTCGTGATCTGGAGCCTTGGTCCGTGTTTTTTGGATAGTTGGGATCTTCTGGATTCTCTTTGCCAAATTTTATTTTATTTTATTTTATTTCCTTTTAATAGTGTTTGTTTGCCAGTAGGTATTTATATTTGCTTTTAACAGATTATGTACAGGCCTCTCAAGGATCTTAATGGGATACAGGGTGCCAAAAGTCTAGTTATATGCTTGACTGGTTATCAGCGGCAAGATCGGGATGACATTATGGTATGCATTTCTCCCCTGATGCTTGACTTTGGGTATGGATCCTACAAGGAGTTGCTAAAGACTGCTTTAGTGAAAGGACATTGTGTTGTGACTTGTTTTTCTTCTCAGGTAATGGTCAACCTGATGGGTGCTCAGTTCTCTAAGCCACTGGTGGCAAACAAGGTTACTCATCTCATTTGCTATAAGTTTGAGGGTGCGTTTTCCCTGTTCCCAATAACAAAGGGCGTATAAAGTGAATCAATGGTTATATATATGCTGCATTTATTCGTTTTAATCTTGTTTTTGTCGCTGGGTTTCACAATCAACTTTTTCTCACGCATGGTTTATTTTGCTAGCCCTTGTAGTGAGCACAAGTTATTTGTCACTCACTAAGCCCACCAGATCCATATTGGTTTTTCAGAAGAATTCTATTGTAGTCTTCATCATGTAACCAGTGGATGTCCTGTGATAATAAAAAATTCCAAAATGGCTTTGACTTGAAATTTTTGGTCAATTGTACACTTATGCTGAACTTTGCAAATTAAAAGCTCTGCTAAATGCTGTGGCAAAATTCTGGTAAATCTTAGTGATTCAAATGTCTACATTCGTTTCATATTCCTTGGCATCTTTTGAGTTGAGACAGACTTGGAGAAAAATTATGCAGTTTTTATTTTTTATTTTTTACTTTTTTGGCCACAAGCAGTTTACAATTGGAGCAAAAGGTTATTATAGATAATTTAGCTTGAGATGATTGGTGGATATGTGGACTTTGAGTGGTTGATTAGCCTGAAAATTTGATGGAATTTGCCATTGTCTGTAGGGGAGAAGTATGAACTTGCCAATAAAGTAAATACAATAAAGCTGGTCAATCATCGATGGTTAGAAGATTGGTATGTTGATGTTGTATTCATGCCCTAATATTTTTGAATTCCAAAGTCCGTACTGATGAGTCATACCAAGAAAAAACAAGATACTTCAGCTTTTTGTATGAATTGTGAAGTTTTTCTTTTATGTATTTTTCTCTATTCTTCTGCAGCTTAAGGGATTGGGAGCTTCTTCCTGAAGATAATTATAACAAGAGGTGAGGCATTTGAACCCTAGTTTGTGTCTATACTTAAATGCTATGGTTCTGTGGTATAAATCTAAAGAATCTATTCAATTGCGGCTGTGTTGAAAACGAGAGGAGTGAAGAAGGGCTTTACATTTTTACATTTGCTATGTTGATGAGAAGTTGATTACATCCTGCGTCCATATGCAAGTATTGGCAGAGTTCTTCCTTATTATGTATTGCTCCTGAGTCCATTTAATGAAAAATTATTCTTTTGGTATCAATATCTGTTCTAGAAATTGGGACCTTTGGGGGTTCACATCTTATGCATATTCTCTTAAACCCATGAAATATTTTGTCATATAGGAACACAAGGGATCAATATTAGTGTTTTTCAACAAGAGAATTTCAGGATCTAGATATATCCAGCCTTCACCATCCATTGGTGCATGTAGGAAGAACTCTGCCATAGGACATCTCATAGTGAGAACTCACCACCTTCTAGAATAAGGAATCTCATCTATCTTCCATGGGATAATGGTAATTTTGTAAGGCTTGGAGCCTGAAATGCCATTATTCCATGGCCTGACTGATATAAAATTATGACCATTTAGATGTACCATGGATCTTATTTTGGATTCGCACCTTAATTAAGAAAAACAAAAGAACGGAAGGAAATCATACATTTTGCTTATTGGCCTCCGTCTATATTACAATGTGGTAACATTGGAGGTTATTAACATAAAATACTTGATCTACCTGATGACTCATGGTTTATGTTGAAGGTATATTTGTTTTGGTGTGTATGTTTTAATTAAGAAAATAAGCATACATTTAGGAATTTAGTTGGCTGACCCAATAAACACGTACGACTAGTGTTTAATGTTGTCTTTTAGAATCTTCACTGCAGAATCATGCTGTTTTTTTTCCTAATGATTACTCCATCGCATCACTTTCCTTGGATTCCTGAAGTGTCCTTTTGTAACAGTGGCTATGAGTTGGAGATGATGGAAATGGAAGCAAAGGATTCTGAAGAGGCTGAAGACACTACAGTGAAGCAATTTCGGGGAAAAGACATGAATAGCAGTCATTCAAAAGTTGTTATCCCAACAACATCGAAATCTCCCAAATCAGCTCATGAACTTTCACCTGCATCAAAGGTTCCTCCAAATGATGAAACCACAATGGACATGCTAACTCCTGGAAAAGAGAAAACATCAGGTCAAGCATCAAGCTTTGATAATGTAGATGTTCTTAAAGTGCTTAGCTGCCAAAATACTAATCCTGGTGAGCTACTCAATGTACTTGACCAAAATCCAGTTGCTATGAAAGTGGGAGACGGCTTGGCGTCTACATCTAGAGATGGGAAGAGGTCCCCTCATTCTGAGGCCAAATATAGTCATTTAAGTTGCTCTTTGTCATTGAAGAGATCCTCATTTCCAATGAATTCAGGAGAAAGATCAGGCAATTTAAAAGACAATTCTAAAGCACATATGGGTGAAGTCAAGGATGACTTTGACAACATTCCCTTAAGAATGGGAAAAGTAGAGGACTGGCTTGGCTCTGGTTGTTTTCAAACTTCTTCAAGAGCAACTGAGTTGGTTCATGGAGAGGATTTGAATGGTTTGTTGCCAAAAAAGAGGATATCAAATGCTTCTTATGCTAGCTCTAAATCACCTAAGATTGGCATTGATGCAAAACCCTGTATTTCAACGAGTGTGGTGGTAGGTGATAAAACAAAGGGGCTGGAACCAACGAGTTCGATTGATGGCCACAATGGAACTGGCAGTCATTTTCGACTAGGCAATGACGTCCTTCCCATGGATAAGACTGCTAATTTGGATACTGCACAGAGCTCACATGCTAACGCATCAGTGACCAGTCTCTCAACTTGTAGCAAGAAGTCATTGACATGTGACATGCCTTCCTCGGAAACTGTCAATGCAGAGAATGCAAAAGATAATGATGCTAATGAGCAGACACCTCAATCTTCCCTTCAGAAATTAAGAAAGTCTGTCATGTCCACCAAACCTGACTCTCTAGATTTAGATATGGGGAGATCTGCTCATGAAGTTGGAGAAAAAAGGGAACCAGAGAATCAGCAGCAAGATGTTGAGCCATCTCCCAATAACAAAAAATTAGAGACTCAGAAGTCTGACGGGCCTGGCAGACTGAATCTTCTTGAAGGAAATGACGAGTTGATAACAAAACCACTTAGGAAGAAGACAATGGCCAAGAAGACTTTGGGTTCAAGAACCAAGTCAACTATTGCTAATATCCGAAAGGTTTCTATCTACGCCAATAAAACACCCCTCCAGAATGATGCTGTAATTGAGTCAGATGAAGGGAAAATGACAGCAGATCATGAGAAGTCGTCCAGTTCTATGAAGCTCGAGATATCTCCTCCAACTGTTAGTATTGAAGCAATGCAGGTGTCGACAGAAAATGTCATGGAGCCTGGCGATGAAATGGTGGATAAGAATGAAGCAATGGATGATGAAACTGAGGCTTCGGGGGAGAAACTCGAAGATGAGTTGGAGAAGCAACTTAATGAGCTGAAGTCTCCCGTGAATATCGTGACAGACAAAGCAGATACAATCGTGGAAGAGAATTTGGAAATGGTGCAGCATATAAAAAATGACTGCAATACAAGCATGCGTGATGATGTAATAGCTTTCAAGGAATGCACAAATGGAGTTGCACTAGGGAAGACTGTTTGTTACAAGAAAACAGAGCCTGTTGAATCAATCTTGGATGGAGACATTGTCAAAGGAAAAATGAATAAAGGGAAAAAACGCACCATAGGGAGAACCAAGATGAAGTCAGATATAGCGAAATTCAAGAAAGATGTGGAAGCCGAAGGGAGCATGACTAAGAAGAATGAAGGGACTGGGACAGAAACTGAGAAGAGAGTGTTGCTTCCTTCCAGTAAAAGTAAGAGCTGTTCTGTTCGTGCAAGTAAGTCAGAGAATCCTTCTGGAATGGAGAAAGAGAACAGGCCAGTTAAAAATCTAAGTGAAGGCAAAGAGTGTATCAAGAAACAATCTGGTAAATCTAATATAACGGTGAGCAAGATCAATAGGAAGGCAGATGTGGTGGATCCAAATTCTTCAACATCAGCAGTAGAGAATGATAACAGTAAACTAACCCAACCTGCATGGTTTATATTGAGTGCGCATCGACTACAGAGAAAGGAGTTTCAACAAGTTATTAGGCGTTTGAAAGGAAGACTTTGCCGGGATTCTCATCAGTGGTCATACCAGGCTACGCATTTTATAACCGCAGATCCAATTCGCAGGACAGAGAAGTTCTTTGCCGCTGCTGCATCTGGAAGGTATGTCACCTAATTTCCGTACTTCGCATTGCAACTTCTTTGCACTAATTCCAAATGGGTTATATTTCCAAGCAAAAGAGTACTTTCACAGCTGGCTTCACAACCTAGTTGGGTCTGCAGACACTGCATAAATCTCTGCCCATTCTCGTCCAAATTTTTAGATCACTGTCATATGTGATACATCACTTGTCATACGTTCTAATAGTCTCGATCTCAAATGCAGGTGGATTCTTAAGACTGATTATCTTACAGCCTGTAGTCAAGCAGGAAGATTCTTGGCAGAGGAACCTTATGAGTGGTACAAAAATGGCCTTAGTGAAGATGGGGCAATCAATTTAGAGGCTCCAAGGAAGTGGCGACTCTTGAGGAAGCGAACGGGTCATGGTGCGCTTTATGGAATGCGCATCATCATATATGGGGAATGCATTGCGCCCCCTTTGGTACGTTTGTTGACTAAATTTCAATTCACACTGTTTATAACAGATTCTTCTACACTCTACACGATATTCTCTTTGCAAACATATACTTGAAATACAGTTTCTTGGTATGAGAAACGACGGTTTGCTGTGAATGTTACGTTGATTTTTCGCATCTTTATGTTTCTGTCGAACAGGACACTCTGAAGCGTGTTGTGAAGGCTGGAGATGGAATGATATTAGCAACTTCTCCTCCTTACACCCGCTTTCTGCAATCTGGAGTCGACTTTGCCATTATCAGCCCCGGCATGCCACGTGTTGATATGTGGGTTCAGGAATTCTTAAAAAACGAGATACCATGTGTTTTGGCTGATTACTTGGTCGAGTATGTTTGCAAGCCTGGTTACTCCCTCGAGAGACATGTGCTATACAATACAAATGTTTGGGCAGAGAAATCTTTCATTTGCCTGCAGAGTAGGGCAGAAGAGATTGTCGAGCACTCGACTCCACCAGCTGATCGTAGTAGCGATGATGTAGCTTGCCAAGTTTGTGGTTCTCGCGAGAGAGGGGAAGTGATGTTGATTTGTGGCAACGAAAGTGGTTCTATTGGTTGTGGGGTTGGTAGCCACATCGACTGCTGTGATCCTCCACTTCAAGATGTTCCAGAAGATGACTGGTTTTGTGCCCAGTGTAGCGAAAGCAGATACAGCTCTGGCTCCCCTAAGAAAAGGAAAAAGGGAACTTCTTGCTAAAAGGAACCTCTATTAAGAAATGTTTCTAAATCAGTGTTTTACCTTAGGTGTGGTCGAGCAGCAGTTTTTTTTCATTTTCGTTAGTAAACTGTGTTATACATGTAGATATTTAAGTAGCGATGCGGTAGCAATTTATACCCATAGCTTTGGCACGTCTCCTTCACGAGCACCTGATAGTCTAGAAACTTATGCCAGCTACCAAGATTGTTTGCCAACAAATTCCGCAACCTGACATGAAATGCCCAGTATTGGCCATCACCCTTTCCTGATGTGAACTTGTAGTCGTTCATCATGGGTGCTGCCCCTTTGACTAATTTTGACAGTAAATTTTGGACTAAAATGGCACCAAAAACTTCATTTCAGATTCTTTTTCTTTTTCTTTTAAGCCGGTACAGAAACATTATTGCGATACAGCATTTCTGATTGGAAATATATTTTAAAAAAATTTCAGTCCATAGATGGTGAATAAACCAATGGTGACTTTTCTGAAACAAAGTTCAGAAATTTTACTATGCAGCAGTGGTTCTGAAGTTGCACGCGTTCTAAAGCCCACTTTGCTCACTCATGAAACTTTATAGTAAATGGGCCTTCTTTTTCCAATCCTGGGTCATGCTATGGCCCCAAGAAATGCGTTTATTTTTTGGGCTTCTTCTTTATATGTTCTCTGTTTTCAAGGGCAAATGGCCTACGCCTTGCAGAAAGAGTCTAGGGTTATGTTCTCGGCTTGTTAACAATTTGTGACCTCTTTACTTACCTGCCTGTTCAAAGAAGTTAATGATACGATCAATCCTTGGATCTCCCACATAGCGAACACGTTCTCAAAAGCTAGTGATGGTAGTGCCTGTTAATCAGTTGTGATTTTATCTGCACCAACATTTGACGGTAAGAAGGAAGTTGGAAGAAGGATTGAGCATATTATTCTGCAGTCGTTAAAAATAGTAATAGTCTTATATCTTTATCAAATATTTGTGTGACCTCTTCTTCAAAAAATTGGTTTTAAGAAAATAAGTTTTATTATTTCAAACACTGCTTTATTGCCTTAAAATAAGTAATTCTCTGTTCACTTTTTATGTGTACGTAGAGACATAATTAAATGTGTTTGTTGTCCACTTCTTTTCAATAATAGCCTGGATAATCTACCCACACTTTAACCTTATACTGACATTATAGAGGGAATCCGAAGATATTTTCTTAAGCTTTTCCTGCCTAAGCATGCACTTCAATGGGCAAGGACAATAGAGTAGTAGACAAGTACAGAATACTTCCCTCACCTTAATCCTATGCCCCACAGAGACTTCCAAATATTTTAAAGTCCCGCCATTGTGCTTTTTCCAGTACCAGCTGGAAGAGGAAGACAGACAAGAAAAATTCCTTAATAATGTCCTGGATCCTCTTCATAGCTCCATCATTCCTTGTTTTACAGGGAGTAGACCGTGCAGAGAGCACCCCTACGAGATATAGGTTCCACGTGCTATTTGTAGATGACAATGAGTTACAGCATATCAAGAGTTTTCTAAGCAATTTGCACCTAGTCTTCGTTTGAAATCCAAACACAATGCCCCCCGTTCATAGAGTAGCCACCAAAATAAGGTCATCTCAATGTGCTAAATTGACCAATTTATGTTAATCATGAAGTCAAAGATTAATACTAGTAAAAAATAATAATGTGTTGGTTCGGTTTCTCTTGAACTGCCGAAGCGTGAGACTATAAAGACCTTGTTTGTACTGCGTGATTTAATCATCCGTTATGATAATTGAAAAGAAAGAGTTGTTAGGGAAGGCAAGTTCTCTACTAACTTTAGATCAATGAAAATGCTAAATGGTAAAAGAGTTACTCATTCTCTGTCAAGATACAGATGGTTTTAACCTAAATCATATAAAACTATCAATGCTAATTTAAGATTATTAAAATTAACTTTATGTATGGTGTGTCATATGATGAACTGTTATAGTGATTAAAGAAAAGAGAGTTGTAAGAAAAATCAAATTATCTTATAAGTTTTAAGTATATGAAAGTTCAAAAGAGTAAAATAATTTTTTGTTTTTTTTAACATATGTGAGGATTGTTTTATCCTAAACTTCATAAAAAGTATTGGTCTCGATTTGATTGAAGATTATAATGCAAGTGTTACTAATCTGCAATTATTCAGCTTACTCCATCTATGTATAATTCCATGTTGGGCATTGTGAAGGAGAATCACTCACAAAAGGCTGTCAAAGGCAAGAGACTCAGATCTCAAAAACGCGTTTAGCTCGTTTGAATTGAGCCCGAAGCCCCAACTACTATGAACACTTATTCTTGTTCTCTTCCTCAAAGCCCTCACAAGAAAACAAAGAGTTGTCAGAAACTCCATGCACCAGTCGGCCATCCATTGTTGACAGAAGAACCCTGTAAACCCCAAGAAAAACGTATTCCTATACACGATTGTCAGCAAGACGGCACATGCTGCCCCTGACATCATCTTCTCTGGCCACGACTTCACCTCTTTCCGCTGTTCCCAACATTCAAACATCACGTGTTCTTTCACAAACCCCAAATCTCCACCAGCCCAATTCCCTTCTCTGGCCTCAGATTTCCCACCTTGGATGCTAATAGATTTTCGAGTACATGGGCATTGTAGTCACTCTGCACCTGGAATAATTGCAATGTGTAAGCTCATGGAACCCATTTCCTGGATTAGAGTTTGAAAAAAGGGCCTGGAGAGATGCTCCAACCCCTCTGACCACCGAATAAAGTAGAACAAAAACTGGTGTCCTCGTGAACAACACCTTTTCTTTCGCCGCAAGAAAATTAAATATGCTTTAAAAGAGAAGGGCAAGGATTAAATAATGTAATTAAAATATTCACAAGAAAAAGTAAACCCAAAAAAGAACGATGGGGAAAGTAATATTTTGTCAGAGTTCAAAGAAATTACTCAAAAAAGAAATTACCAGCTCTTATGCATGCTTCTTAGTGGCAGATTTTAAAAGGAAAGGTGGGGATGTGCAAGCCATGTTTTAGCCTCCTCCACCAATGAATTTCACCATTTCAAATCTCGCCAACCCCTCTTCTTTGTTTATAATCTGTAGGGGTGCATGTGAAGTCATGCTGGGCTAAAAATGCACTACTTCCAGCTACTTTTGCTATCGTGTTCATAAAATTCAACACAGAATCATGAGTTTGACAAACTCTTCCAGTGAAAAGTGAGCTGTGAGACAGGTATAATGGCGATAGCAGAACAGTGGGATGCCATTATGGCTGCAACATGGGGTGTATTCTATTTCATCTTCATCCATATCGGCTGCAAATTAGGGTTTGATAACCATTTTATAAAAGAAAATTTCTAGAAGGCAACCCATGGTAGAAAAGCTTAACCCTATACAATCCCAATGTATTAGTATCTTTTTGTTACATTGTTACGGGCTTTACATTTGAGCATATATTTTCTTACAAATCATTTTGAATTGTAGACTTATATACGAGTCTTTGAAACCAACACAGGATGATGGTAAAAATGTTCGAGACATCCTCATTGATGAGAAATAACGCAATCTAAATAACATGCTAGTCAGATAATGTTAGCCTTGTCAATGTATGTCTCTTACTTTTGACACATCTTTTACTTAGTGTTTGTTTGTAAGGATTTCCTAAGAATCTAATAACTATGTTTTAGTTTTTGTGATAAGTGTCTTTCACTCCTATAAAAAGAGATTCCATTTCTTCATGAGAAATAGTTTTTGTGAAAATAAACTTTCATAAAGCTTGTTATAAAAATAACCCTGTTATAAAAATATTCTACTGATAAGAGGATCCTCTTTACTACGTAGATCTTAGCAACACATTTTCTTCTGGTTAAATTCTTTAAACTCCCAAAGATAACATCACGCAACTTGGAAATCGGGTGTTCCGTAATAGTTCCCATGTTCTATTTCAAGCTGATTATCTTTACGCAAGCTCCAAGAAAGTAGAAATCATTTTGCAACAAAGTTTAGTGCTCATCGATATCTGTGTATATCATATTATAACAGTGTCATCTCGATATACAAAAACCACTTACCTTCAATATATTTTCCCTTTGAATGAGGAATTTAGCCCTCGGAATTCCTCAAAGGAACCTGGGGGAAAAAAAACAAAAGCAAACATAATCATCGAGTGGCGTGGAAGCATAATGTCCAATTCTTCAGAAAGAAAGGTCTCAAATCCCTTGCAATGGAAGAAAGAACTACTATTTGAGTCAATTGCACGTCTAGAGCCCCTACAAAAGTAGGGGATTTTCTAAAAGTCTTAAATTCCTCGAAAAAGTGGTCAGAGCTTAATTAATATTTTGAGCTCTCCATGCTTGCGTTGAACTGAAGCAGATTATCATGTTTGCTTTTACTTGAAGTTGGAGGTTCCACAACCTGATCTCCATTTTATTTTCTAAGAACTCTCTTTGGTTTGATGAAACCCATGAACATCTAATCACATGCTGTTCTGTGTGTTTGAAGAACCCTTCTTTCTTCAGGTTTGATGAAACCCTGATGGCTAAACAGATTCACTTAATCTAGTCAAGTAACGTTAATCAAGCATCTTTTTTTCTAATGCAATTAATTACCTGTAATCATTCTGTAAAAATCTCGGGCGTGATTGTCTTTTGGGTTATAAAACGCCAAATGGGTCATAGCTTTTATGACCTATGAAACCAGCAGATTTAACATTAAAAAAATGACCCGGAAAAGCAGTCAGCATTTTCTGGCAACATCCCTCTCCTTCAAGCAACGCGACAACCCAGAAGTGTATAATAATGGCGCCACCTTTCCCTCTGAACAGAAGCAACGACCCGCAGCATTTAACTTGACCAGGGTTGGGAGGTTGAAAGCCTCATTGCTTCTCAACGACCCTCTTTAAGTTCCTTGTGATTTCTTCTGGGGTCGGAGCCAGAACAGTGCTAAGTGAAAATTAACCACCGACTTTGGTCCACCCATTCTCCAAAAAAGCAGTAATGATGGCTAACAGGTCAGCAAGGAACCAAGGCCCGTAGCACTAATAATGACAAGGGGAAGACTGATTTGACATCTCGTTTCTTAAAACAGATCTTTATCCTAGTATTGAGTGTAAAAATTAGACCTTTCAATCAATCTGTTTGGATATGTATTAGCCAGGCCTGGAGAAAACTGACATTTGCAGTGTTCCCTCTGGGTGACTTCACATTGTCCTTGCAGCAGTCTGAACCTGGCACACTCAATGCCACAACACCAGGAGGTGCTCTCAAAAACAATGCCGTGGCTGGCTGTTCCTTTCCCAAGAAGCTAAGCTTCTTGTGCAAGTGGAGAACAAAACAAAACAAAATCTTGTGAAATGTCTATAACGTCAGGCTCATGTATAACGCGGACAAACGGGAGAAGCCACCTCTTTCCTTCACTTACTATCACTTTCTGTCACCCTCCCTAAACCCACTGGAATTAACTACAGCACCGTGCAAGTCCTGCCTACCATTCCAGTACAAAATTTATGTCCACCCGATGCCAAATTAAGAAGCGGGGGAAGTAAAATGAAATTGTGGATTTAAATTTAAGCTAATAATGCATATGCTGCAGAACCCGGAATAGGAGGGATTCCGTACTGAAAATTCTGTACATAGAGGAGGACAAAGGAAAAGAAAATAGACAAAGGGTGGCAAAATTTTCCGGCAGCCCTAAAAATTTATCTTTTTGTACAAATAGAGAAAAATGGACCAGAGATTCCCCCGCCGGCAAACATCTCAGAGTAACTTGAATTTTTTCTACCCCCCCGCCGATCCATCAGCA
Organism: Casuarina cunninghamiana; assembly: GCA_028551485.1. Classification (NCBI taxonomy): domain Eukaryota; kingdom Viridiplantae; phylum Streptophyta; class Magnoliopsida; order Fagales; family Casuarinaceae; genus Casuarina; species Casuarina cunninghamiana. Next base: position 10,272,487 of record CM052368.1, read on the forward strand.
GCTCAACGCTTCATACTTCACTGTAATTTGGCGGTTAAACCCAGCTTGTGAAAGCAAATTCCCAACCACGGAGAGATCCCGGCAAAACACCCCTTGGTAGATCGAGTTGTTGGAGGAAGAGGAGGTGGTTTTGTTACAGCCAGAAACCTCAGATGGCAGATTATTAAGAGTGGAATTCGATTCAGATTCCGGTTTGGGTTCTTGGATTTGCTGCACTGGCTTTTTCACTGCGGCTTGTGCTGCTTGTAATGCAGTATTCGCCTTCTTTCTCTGTTTCTCAGCTGCTTCCTCGTCCATGATCGTCGCCATGACGCCGGTGTAACCCTTCTGGAGCAGCCTAAACAGCAACAAAGCTGACATTTTCGCTCGTTCCTTCACGGAATCAAGATCATGATCATCGGAAAGCTCACAGCGGTCAATGAAGTTGGTAGCTTTATCGGGCTTGTGCTTCAAGCACAACAACAAATGCGCTCTCTCTAGCTCAGACCTGGAACACCCTCGTCTCAGCCCCATCAAAGCGTAGTAGTCAACATTCCCAGTCTCTCCAGAAGCGACTCTCTGTTTTAGTTCTTGAATCTTGGTCGTTAGAGCGCAGAGCTTCCCTGGAATCTCCGAGTACCTGACGTTGTGTCTCTTCCATGCCGGACCTGGAAGTTTTCTGTCCCTCAGAATCGAATTGTACAATAGCTTCAAATGCTCTAAATCATGCAAACTGTCCGGCAGGCACCGTATAGCCTCCCAAAGGGATGCTCTGGTGTCAAGAGCTTGAATGCAAGCCGGGTTCAGAGCCAGAGTCCTATTGCAGTCAGCTATAGACTCAGCTATTCGACCAGCCAAGCGGAATGCCGAGGCTCTCTGCATGTAGCACTCTGCAAGGAACCCTTGGGGGACCCAACGGCGGCCGTCGACGATCTTGGTGAAGTGGCGGATGGCCTCGGAGTGAAGACCTGCGTCGAGGGCAGCAAGCGCGGCGGTCTTGCGACGATGGAGGAGCTTGATGTGGCTTATAAGCTGGGTTATAGTCTCCGAGTCTGTCTGGTCATTGCGTGGTGGACTATTGGGTGTGGTGCTGGGGATGGTACTTGTTGCGGTAGAGATAGAGAAGCTGTCCTCGGACAAGCAAATGCTCTGGCGGCGGAATGCCGCGGTGGCGAGGCGCTTGCCGGTCTGGAGGAGAGCCATTGAGTCCTCTATTAGCCCCAGATGGCAACAAGCTTGCCCAAGAACCATGTACCTGAGATTCACACAAAAGATGCCGACTAAGTGATTGGCTACTGAAATCCAAAACCATTCAGAAATTTTCTCGTGGAATTATCTTGAAAACCACAGAACTCATTACTAAACAGATTGGAAATTTCTTTTCTTTCCTTTTCTTTCAAGACAAACACTCATTTCTCAAGATTTGAGAACTATGGACTTTGATCAAATTTCAACTTTGGACCGTTCGCATAACGTTGAAATATTTGTTTTTTAGACATTAAACATTGAAAATAAGTTCAAATTTGATAAAACACGATCCAGAGGATCGTCTTTAATGGCAGTACTCGATTACTGCAAGTGCTTCGCTGGTCAAAAGCTAGAAAATTCATAATGACCAGCTGTGCATTTACTCAAACCGATCGAGCACGCCTGAATATTAAACACCCTTGAAAAGAACTAACAAAATAATGTCAAGGACAATTTGCTAATATCAAGATCAATGCAACAGAAAACTAAATTCACACAACCCAGAGGAAAGATCATGGATGAAGGAATCTACCTCCACTGCCCTTCCTTGTCGCAGTTTTTACTGAGCCCTGCCATGACTTTCTTCTTCAAGTCCGAGACAGAGAAGCACTTGAAACTAGGATCCCTACAATCCGAGTCAGAAGCCAAGTTACCGGACCCAAGAAGCTTGACTCGCTCCCTGGAAAGATGCTGGGACGAGCTCTCGGACGAGAGAGACCCCGAATCGTCGTTTGCCATTTTAAGGCTCGGAATGTAATCTTGCAGCATATCAGCCACGTCCTTGAACCTCCGTAGTTGTAGCAAAGCCCTAGCTTTGAGTTCCAGGGCTTGCTCCAGCCGCGGGGAGAGGATCAGAGCCGCGTCGAGGAGGTTCAGGGCCGTCGCAACCTCACTTTGTTCTTGGTTTGCCATGAGATTGCGAGCATCTTTAATGTATTTGTCCACCATCTGCAGATATCGCTCATTTGATCAGAACTCAGAAATGAAAAACACAACGATCACGAAAGCAAGCCCCATGCCTATATTCTGAAACTTGATGCAACCAAAACAACCCAACAATCCATTCCCGAAAAGATCAGAGAATGTGTCTGAATCAGCCACGTTCGAAAGCCTAAAGGCTTACCTTTCTGTTGCTAAGCCACCAATGCTTCTTTTCACCACCAGTCCAGCATTGAGAAGCGGCAGCCATTGTCAACCCTGTACACGAAAAGTCAAGCACCTCTTTCTCTCTCTCTCTCTCCCCCCTCTCAAAGGAAACGCATTATCCTCCCGTCGAACAGAGGCGGAGAAAGAGAAGGAAATCCCACAGAACCAGAGAGAGAGAGAAAAGAGAGAGAGAGGGGGAGAGAATGAACGTGGGATTTAAAATGAGAGTGGAAAAGATTTTCCTGTGTAAATAGGGAAGGTAGTGGACACAAACAAGGCTTTAAAAGAAGAATTTGCCAGCTTTGACCCTCAAACAAAGCCTTGATCCTTCAACTTCATAGCTGTCATCACACCGTAGATTCATTCTCTCTCTCTCTCTCTCTCTCTCTCTCTCTCTCTCTCTCTCTCTCTCTCTCTCTCTCTCCCCGTCTCAGCCTATGCTGTCTACGAGCCTAGATTTGCATTTACCTAGACTTTCCAAACTAAAAACCACTGAAAAAATACATGACCGGGTGCAGCCGGTGACTGCATGATTGTGACCGGGTGCAGCCAGTGCGTCATCACGGGTCCTCGGGTTCAGCTACCAGGGAAAAAAGATAAGACGCCAGCAAATTGCCCGTAAAGTAAGCAAAGGCCCTGTGAGAAAACCCCCCACACTTACCGATTTGCCCTTGCAGCCATTGACTCCCAAGATATTGTCAATTACTTCCACTCATTACATGGCCTCGGGATCATTGGTTTTACCAGCAAAAGATGGAGTGGTTGGTGCTTTCAAAAGCTTTAGGTTTTGCTTTTGGGTGGTAATTCAGGGTTAGAATTCCCTGATTTTGGGTCTCATAATTGCATGATTCAATAAGTAATACCATCTCAGCATATGCAATGATTATCATTAGACTTTTGGTTGGTGATTGATTTTGTCAGTCATGTTACTCCGTTATGTTGCTGGGTGGTTTTCACTGGAATTAGGCGAACTATTAGGATAGGTGTTGATGGAACAAATACCTAATATATTTGATGTCAACTCGAGGTGTGTTCAACATTTGTATCAAAATGGTTTTCTTCTTAAGATAAAATGGTCTAACTTCTGTTGATTAAAACTTTATGAAGTTTTACATAGTATCAAATCTACATTTAAGTGTAAATCTCATCATATCTTTGCATTGGAGACACACAAAAAAAAAATCGATGAAAACAATATTTATCAGGCGTTAGCATAATATTAATGGCTAATAATTGGTAGTACTTTGAATTTAGCCTTTTCATCTTCATTCCACATTGTAGGCTATGAAATGGGTGCCTTTCTTTAGACGCTATGAATGTAAAAACCTGAGAGGTATGTTTTGTGTGTAATGATTGTCGTTTCAGCTCCTGCCTCTACGCTGCCAAAGATTATAAGGAGGTAGGGATACAGGAGTGATTAAAAGCAATCGGGAAGGAGGAATTAGTAAAAAGGTGGAAGCATATTTATGGAGGTGGAGAAAGGTCGACCGCTGTCTCGTAAGCCTCAAGAATCATGCTTTTCCTTTTGGGGTTTGCTTTGCTTTTGATTTCACCCACATTGATTAATGAAAGCACATGAATATGGATAGATGGCCATGGCCAGATGGCCAGATGGCCAGATGGGTGTGTCTTAAAGCCTTCTCTAACTTTGCTTTCCATTGTCCCCACCATCCCCACAACTATTCCTACAGTCTAAGGGATACCCTTCTCCTTTGCCACATCACCATGTGCACCTAGCCTGTCTCCACGCTGTCGTTTAAGGATGCTCGAGGACCATCCTACTCGACAGGTAAGCCATGGTTTTCTGTCAATGTTTACTCTATTTAGGTGTTAGAGGCCATCATTGTTTGGTTAGACATAGGATTTTGGCGCTGCATATGATAATAACATTAAACGTTGATTATTCAGGGCTTAGGAGAAACGTCAGTGCCTGAAATGAATATTCTGAGAACAGAATAAAAGAAGGTTCTGTGCTTTGTGTAACTAATATTCGTTTTTCATACCCAATAAGACTAATATGATAATGCAGAACAAACTAATGACTTATATGATTAGATAAAAACAATTCTCTTTTTTTTTTTCATCATAATGATTCCCACTAAATGCTTTTAAATCTCATGTTTATAGGTAATAGGAGAGAAACCCAAATAGAAAAAATTATCATCTTAACATTAACTAGAATTTTAACTTTATACCTAACACAATAATCATATACTAATATCCAGTTGAAGGAATCAACTTAATTCCATCAACAATCCCTATAATTTCTTCCTACCACTGCATATGATATCATAATCTTGCAGCAACTTCCATCTGCTAATCAGTGAATTATGTTTGAAAACAAATCAATCCATGTTAAACCACTGCCTTTCAGTATCCTTATGATTGAAGAACGAACATGGCATGGCGCCCATCTCTTTGGATAGGATAAAGGTCCTACTATGTCAACTTTTGTCTCTGTGGCTTTCTCATTCCCATAGGTTTGGGACATCGGACAAATGGACAAGCCAGGGTCTAAAAGGCTTGGCTGCTTCCAGAAACGGCCGAAACTCTGATACAGCTAAAGAATTCAGGATAGAAAACCCCGGGCCCCGATTCGCCGAAGGCAGCCATTTTCCAGGCAGACGTCATGAATAAAACGAAGTCAGGCATGGCCTAAATGGCCCACTTGTTTCGTTTGATCGACCCCTGCGAAAAATCCCTATGCATTATATGCAATTCAAGACATTTTTCTGCTCTCCAACTTTTCCTTTGATTCAAATTGATAGCCCCACTGAAGTCTATAATTGGTTTTGTGTATGCTGCAGCCATTTATGTGAAAACACATGCTGTGTCTCCCTTGTAAATTTGAAATGGCGATTTCTTTTTTTTTTTTTTTGAAGGGGCATTGAACTTGCTTGTCAGATCCTCCTACTTGCCTGGATGGCAGCCATTATTCTTAGGCATTGTTGGATAGAACTATAATTAGTGTTGTTTTCGTATACATTCTATTGCATCTACCTGCTTCTGTTGTCATTCCCTGTTATTATTGGCACTTGTCTGTTTGCATGTGGCACGTTGACAGCACATTGATGCAATGGAACTGCCAACTACTCATGGTTTAGTTGAGGTTTAAATTGCTCATCGTACTTCGAATAATGGAAATAAAAAAGAAACCCAACAGAAATCAATTTGGCCTTCGTGGAACTCAAAAGGAGAAAGGAAGAAAAGGAGTAACATCTTAAAATTTCCAACGGGAGGAAGAAAATCTGGCTGGTGATTGAGTGAGTTGGATTTTTCATACTTCGGTCGATAAGTACCTAATGAAAGAAGGAAATAGTGATTCTTAAGTTGTCTATATTTTGACTTAATATCCGATTACAGATAAGGATGTCATGTTCTCTTAATGATCGATTTTAATGAAAAAAATTATGCCTTCTATCAAGCTCATAAAAACCCATGTTTAAATGCAACACATTTATTTACAGATCTGGCATCTTTCAAGCTCCCGTGCTTAGAAAGAAGAAATATATGAAAGATGGTATGAATTCAATAAGACAGATATTCAAATATACTATTTTCTTTATACATGGTGACATCTGCACTCTTAATGACTGACTTTAAGGAAAGATTTAGCCTTTTTAACAGTTTTGATACATCAACACGCTTTTCATCAGCAATTTTCATGTGCTTTAACATTCCTACGAAGCAATGAAAGCTGTAGAAACTTGGGATAGACATTGGAATAGACATTGGGCAATCCATCAACAATCCTGACCTGTAGATGTCATTTAAAATGTTAAAGAAGGAAATGATAGGATACCCACCAACGCTAGGCCGCTTATGCTTGAAGAAAGATCCTTATATAAATAAGGGGGGCTCAGCATCATGGGGATCTCTCTTTTCCAACCTTGGAATTGTATAATAAAGATTAATCAGCTGTTTATTATATAGCTTTTTGTTAGTGGGAAACGCTCCCATTCTCTAAGACATGTTTGTCTTGGAGGGGGCAGTATGTGACGTGAAGCCCTAAAGATTCTCTTATCAAAAACCACCAGGATAAGGTTCCTATATTCATATAAGCTCTTTTTTTGACGGCATAACACTTGCCTTCTTATTCGTGCAGTTTACCCAATCATGTTTCTTCAATTCACCCAATGTAACTCTTCTTTCCAAAAGTTCTGCAATCTTCTGCAGAACGCTCAGGGAGGCTCTGAGGGGCGCACGTGTCTGGTGGATCATTTCACGTGGAGGTGGAGACCCATGTGCGGGGACGTGCAGCTCTGTTGAGTGCTGTGCGTTTATCAGCTCGAAATGGCCAACAAAGCCAGCCTAATTTGGGTGTTCACCATGGCCCTTTGCTGAAAAGTTGCTGATAATGCACCTACAATTGCAGAGAAACTCTGAGCTTTTTCTGAACCTCATTGCCTGGATAAACATATGCCAGAAATACGCATTTCAAAAGCCTCTTATCTTTTCAAAACATTGGACAAAACGTTCTTTCAAAACACAAAAGATCAAAACAAGTGTTGTCTTCATGCAAGCTCTGATCCCTCGTTTTAAAATAAGATCAGCACATGAAAGAACGAGTTATTGCCTATCACGATAACTAACTTTTGGAAGAAAACAATGAAACCCACCAGAAGATATTGGATGCCTTCGATATTTAATACTATGGTAGGAGAAAATTCATGAATCAGAGAGTTAAAATGTCAAGCTTTCCCAACGGCATGATTCTGTATACCGACATAGAAAGAAAAACTTAAAAAGATAAGAATAAGAATTGGATGCCGAGATAGAATCTTAGAAGTAATTGGTGCAGAAAGAATAAGGCTCTGACATTGTTAAACACATGTTAACATAACCTTCTGAGTTGACCTTACAATTGGTTGTGCTAGGGACACGTTATTCCGATTCATTGAATGCTTACAGTTTAAGAAATTAGTAGTCAAAAGTCCCCATTTTTCTTGGATAGAATCATAGGATTCGATGTCTAAACTAAGATATTATTAGCAGAAATTAATATAATTGTTTTCCTAAGTAGATCACCCAAATCAATAAGAGTTGGGTCAATCCCATCGTGTTGTAAATGTTCATTCAACCATTATGAGATGAAAAATATTAGATGACAAACTAGAATGTGATTATTAAGTGATTCATCTCCTGACTCAGAAGTGTTCAACATCTTTGATCACATACAAGGAGTTTCCTTTTTTCCTTTTTCTTTTTTCTTTGTGTGAGATGATGATATATTTATGGCGCACGAAGCAAATGTCATCAACTCTTGGCCACCCAGGACAATTATTACCATATCCCGGATTGGGCGTCGGGGGGAAAAGCAAAAACAGATCCAAGGGAAGAACAACCAGAGTGTGGTCTGCAATTATTGGCAACAGCGATGGAAAGCTGTAATGGAAGCTTTTCATGAAAGCCATCGCCTCCCAAATGTCGAGGATTTTCCCTGAAAATTCTCGAGCCCACCCCCACTGTTGCCAGCCTTTGCCAAAGTACCCTCTTTAAAATACTCACCAACCCAGAAAGATAAATTCGCTTCATTCCTTCTATTTTACGAAAAGGAATATTTATGGAGACCTTTCGAGGATCATTAAGAAGATAAAACTTAAAGAAGAAGATAACTTCAAGCGGAAGCCAGGTTCTACCAGCCATTTTGTTCGGGAAAAGTAAACCAAAGAAAGAAAAGTGACCTCTGCCCCCAAGAATTTCAAGCTTTACAGCATTTATTCCATTTTCTTTCTTTGCTTCCTGTTTCTTTGTGTCTCGAAATCGGATTTGACATCTCTCTTTTTTCCTTTTCGCTTTCTTTTTAGCCAAACAGGATTAGACATTGTAGATTAGTTTCACATGCCTGCTGATTAACAGCAAGGAAAGGTACCGATGCTTTCACTAATGACGTCCACAGACTACTTGATTAAGATTCTCTTTTCTAGGAAAATATCAGGATCTAGTCATACCAGTGTTGCATGAATTGTGTTCAATTATATCATGTTCTGGATGCAAAGAATTTTGTCAGAAAAAAAAAAATGCTCTAAAGTCAGGGAATCCCCCAACTCTCTTTTTTCACGACTGTGTTTGCATATTACAGATGCTGCCATCATCTCCTCCATTATACAATCCTCAAAGATTATTGAGAAACAGTGTTATCCTGAAGACACCGAGGCAACATCCAAGCATTAGATGAGGGAGGTATACATTGTTTGCTTGTCACAGAGAATGATTAGTGTTAAAAGAAGTCTAAAAATTCTTCTTTAAAACCAAATTGTAAGAAATGGGTGTATGTTTTGTTTCCAAGATGGTTTTCAAGTAAGATTGAGTGATGTAAATATTTGTCAAACTCTTAATATGTTCTCCAGTAATTGATGTGGATTATAGACTTCCTTACAGACTTTGTTAAAATTGTCTTTCTTGAACCGAAGGTCTAATAAGAATAGATTATATGTTTTATTTTAAATTAGACACAATGTGTCACAATCTTGACAACATTTTTGACATAAAGTAAGAACAATTTTCAGCTGCGGGAAAGAGTTCAAGTACAAAAGTCTAAGAAAGAAGTTATAAATTTCAAAGTTGGAAGCGTGAATTTATAAGAAATATTTAACTTAAATCACATAAGATTTTTAATATTTATTACTTATATTTATCGTATATTCCACAAAATCTCCAAACACTGTTAATTTCACCTTGTCATTGAATTTTTTTTTTTTTTCAGAATCCATGGTTTCTCTAGTCCTTGGATGTCAAAATCAGTGCCACAACTCTGCTGTATAATTTCCTTGTCTTGCTTGGCATGCCAGCTTCAGTCGTCAGATGCACATGGCACATAATTATGTGCAGGACTGGCCGATGTTGAGCCACTCACTGCTACCATGCCTTGCCTTTTCTGAAAGTGAAAAACACTATTTTTTTTTTTGTTGCTTCCCATGAAAAGAGCAGACAGGAGCATGAGTTCTTTGGACACAGCCACATCAATACTTTGGTCGATTTACAACTAAGCTTTCAGAAAATTATGTTCATGCTACACTGTTTCCCACGCAACATATGGTTGGACGAAAGTCGAGGAGATGCAATTATATGCCTGAAATTGTGGCTTTCTGGGACCGTGGCAGCCATTAAAGGATTAGAAAGTTGACAGTGCTGGGTGGGGACTCAAAATTAAGGATAAAAGCAAATCAGTAAGTCTTTTAGTAAGCATTTATTTCAAGTTGTTTAAAGTATAAGGATTGAAGATGTTTTATTTGATGAGTTAGAGAGAGAGAGGTATCAAAGAGCGAAAATTATCTAATAGTTCTTTATATATGAAAGTCCCATAATAATGGGTATACTATTGTTTTGTAGATTCATCGATTTGTCATAATGCCATTTTTTTTTTTTATTTTGTGTGTGTAAAGGCAACTTGTAAAATAAGAAAATATATCCACGTATAATAAGCAGAACAAACTACTATATTGAAAATAGAATGCCTTTTTTTTTTGTTGTGTAAAGGCAACTTGTAAAATAAGAAAATATATCAACGTATATTGAAAATATAATGCACAAATTAAATTTCAACATACTCCTCATCTTAAATGTGTGAATATAAGTATATGACGAAGAAAGTAGACAATTAAGAAAAACTTTGTATTTCTATACCTAGACCTAAAATATAGTAGGGCCTATTTATAATATGATTTATGTATATTAAAATGGAAATAAATAATACATAATATTGGTACAAAGATATTTCCATAATTACAAAGATCTCACATTATATGGAACTAATCATAAATAGTAATAACTATATTAACAATATGTTGCCAACAAAATAAATATTTTCTTTAAATTTTGAATTTTCATATTATATTAAAAAAAAAAATTAAAGTTAACTTATAAAAAAGTAAGACTTCCACTTGTAATAAGCCCAAAAAATTTCAACACGATTATTTGGTTTCATATTACAACAAATATTCCAAGTTTTATATATATATATATATGTGTTAGCCACTCGCATTGACAGCAAAAATAATGCACGGAATGCCCAGTTGTACGGGTATCTGCAGTGACAGATTTTATCAGTTCCCCCCAGGCCTGTGATCTGTCCGATCTCTTTCCCAACAGTGACAAGGTCCATCGGTGGCCCATAAGCAAAGCCTGGAAAATCCTGACCAGGCTTGCAAATCTGAGTTTCTGCCAGGATGGCCCCATTTCGAATTCTTTGTCAATTAACCCGAGTAAAAATCTTTTATATATCAATAAATTATTATTTAATATTTTATGTATGAGTATATCACTCTGTCACGAAGTCAGTTTTAAGTTACCCATATTGGGATTCGTAATTTATATGTACGACATTTTTCGTTATATTATTTAAAAATTTAAGTTATTATACATTTTTAATGTACTAGTATATTGAATGAAAGTATTTTGTTCTTTTAGAAGTTAGTTTTAAAAATATAAATAATTTTTTTAATATAATATCAAAGTTTAAGTTAAAAGAAAAACATCTTTGTTAAAATCAAGGTTCACACTTAAAACACGTTCAAAGGTGAATTACCCTTTTATTAATAAGGCCACATAATAAGCCATTCCAGAGGGATTACATAATTCTCAGCATACCCCATTTGGAAGGCTATAAGCTAAAGTGGGACAGAACCTAACCCAATAAATTAATGTCCAATCCTTGGGAAGAAACCTAGGTAGCGCAACAGCTCAACCTATATGTAATATGGCTGTGATATCATATTAAAATTGAGGCCCACACTCAAAACACATGTTTAAAGGTGGATTGCCTTTGGTCATTAATAGGGCCATATAATAGGTCATCTCGAATCGTGTAAGGCAACATAATTCTCAACAATCTTCATTTTAATGTATATTTAGTGTTATCAATTCGTTAACCTTTGACAAAAGAAATGGTAACTTTACAATAAGAGAGGGATAGAAATTAAAAATGACGGAGGATAAATGAATAGGAAGATGGGTTGGGTACTGACAAAGAGTCCGGCAATGTTGTGTTTTCTTCCAGAAGAGAGCCACTGGGCAGCCACATAGGATAAGGAGGCGAGGACCCCAGTATTCTCATGGAATGCTCAAGATCGCACAGGTAGAACTTCTCAAATGAAATTATGATTTATGCACTAAGCTCGTTGAAAAGATTACAAATAGGAGCACCAATGGCAACAATCATCTTCGCTGTCAAAATCAAATCTAATGAAAAAAAAAAAAAAAAAAAAAAAAGCCAAACAAAGATCAATGAGAAGATTGGAATATCCTCCCACTTCCTCCAAAAACAATCATGCATGCCTTGGCGGCAGTATTTGAGCTTGCGCTACTTTTATTTGCTACTTTCTTCTCCCCGAAGATCATTATTTCCTTTGCTTTGTACCTTAGAATGCTGCTATAGTTCTAGATGATAACGAGGCAAATCTGTAGTTATAGTGGGGAAAGAAGAGGATTCCGATTCCTTCCCCGAAGAAATTTAAGACTTGATCACTCCAAGTGCTGATGGTTGGAGGGAAACAGAGTGCTTGAGATCGCCAATATGAAGACTATGTTCACCCATTGGAATTCTTCGAATTCCGGCCTTGTCCACCACGCTCAGGAACTTGCAGACATGGACATTGATTTGGACTCGCTGCTGAGCCCTGGCTGGGACGTGGACTTTCTCGAAGGCGACCAACTGTTTGTGCGGCGTCCACTCTCCGGCGGGTGGTTTGGAAAAGATTAGCACAGTGTGAGAGCCATCCATGGAGCCTGTGTTTTTGACATCTAGTTCAATCCCCAGAGAGAGCTTGTTACACTTCGCGTGTGTGACCCTGACTGCCTTCCCTGAAATGGTGGTGTTGCCACGAGCATGGCCGCCGCCGAGAGGGATGGACACCACGGCCGGAGCATTAGCTATGTTGTGAACGAATTTTGTGTAGCTTTTTCCGTACCCAAATGGGTAAACGACCGGACCTTTGTAGAATCTGTAGGTTCTTCCAGGGTAGCCACTGGATTTGCTTGCTCTCATTTCCATCGACGTCATTGGCAGATTGGAAAGGTACTCCTGTGGGTACCATGTCATTGGCAACTTGCCCCCTGAAACGAACAGATAAAGCTTATATGATGCCAGAAAATAAGTATAGCTACTTTTAAGTGATATACGCACTTTTTATCAAGTAAGATCCAAACAATATATCATCCTATACCATTCTTAACAAAATATTCAAAGAGCCTTAGCAAACAAGCCCCAGAAAAGTCCGGCGAATGGCAGCAGACAGTAGAACTGAAAATGATACTTTCGCAGGGAAAAAAACAAACCCGGATTAGATGTTCCGAATAAGATATCAGCAATGGCGGCTCCCCCAGCTTGGCCAGGGTAACCGGCCCATAAGATGGCAGCAATACGTGGATCATTCTTGGCAAAAGCCACATCAATAGGCCCGCCAGACATCAAGACCAATACGGTTGGACCCTTTGAGGCTGCTGCTACCTTAGACACAAGCTCTTGTTGGCGCCCAGGTAAGAGGAGCCCGGTCCTGTCCTTGAACTCCGCCTCAATAGATTGGTCAAGCCCCACCACTAAAATGGTAGCATCCGCTTCACTGGCAGCATCAACCGCCGCATTGAAGAGCTTGTCATCCACACAAGCCACATCAGAGCAGCCCTGTTGGTGGATTGTTTTTGCATATCTCCCTATTCCCTGTAGCGGACTCGTGTATCCACATGCAACACCTAGAAACCCAAATAGGAAGTGTTCATGACCCCATTTGGACAACAACGCGAAATTCTAAGTGAAAATAAATTTACCAGCATAGTTCCCGATCATGGTATCGGTGACATTGGAGTTAGGCCCGATGACGGCGACGGTGAGGTGACGGCGGGAAGACAGCGGCAGTGAAGGGCCACGATTCTTGAGAAGAACGATGCCCTGCTTGGCCGCTTCATAGGCGAGCTCTTGGTGAGCGGGGGAGCACACATCTTTTGGGCCAAGGTTTCCAAATGGCTGCGTGGACGGCTCCCCGTCGAACATCCCAAGCCTCATCTGGACACCGAGAGTGTTGGCTAAAGCGCCATTCACATCGTTCTCGTTCAACAATCCTCTCTTTACTGCATCCTCCGTGTGCACTGCCAGGAAAGGCCCGCAGTCCAAGTCCAAACCTGAACGTCACCAAAATGTTCCTTCAAGTTAATGCTTAGTATAATTTGATAATTTCACAGCATCCTGTTCCAAATGTTGCTATTAAGAGATGAGATGATAAAGTACTTTCTACTTAATTAAGATTTTTATTATATTTCTTATGAGATTATAAACTTATTCATAATCGCCCAACACTAAATTTATAAAGTGGGAGGAAAAATGTTACTTCCAACCTGCTTTGATGGCATCGGCAGCCGCCTCTTCCGCTGTTGATGTGTAATGTTGGGTATTGTAGTAAACCCCGACCGAATCACAATCCGAGACAATGTACCTAGAAAAACAAAAACCAACGGTTGATTAGACAATGCCTACAAGGGTGGACAATGATCCAACGGTTGAAGGCATCATGATGCGTGCAAACTTACCCATCAAGCCCCCAAACCCCACGTACAGTTCTACGCAGGAGATTAGGGTCAGCGCAAGTTGGCACGCCGTTGACCTGGTTGTAGGAGCACATTACACTGGCTACCTTCCCCTCCTTCACGCACATCTTGAATGGCACGTCGAATGTGTCTTCGATGTCCTGCTTGCTCACCTGCGAACACCATGACCCAACCGTCAGATGTCACGTGTGCTGTCAAAACATCATGGCTTTTGTAGCTTCCTCTTTACAAGCTTCAGAAAAGCGCATACAAGTTGCAAAAGGAGGGAAAAAGCAGCATTTGGATAGGATATGTTTAGCTAATAGAAATAACAATTATTTGATTTGATTTGATTTTACTTTTCATATCAAGTATTTTTTGTATATCAATTTGAAGATACCAAAAAGATTTGAGAGATTTTTTAATAAAAAAATGTTATTCCAGTCCAGCTTAAAAATATATAATTTTTTTTCATATCTATAGAAAAGAATATATAATAGATTAATCTAATGGATCATAAAAGGTTCAAATGATCGGATATTAAAAGTTTTTTTTAGCGCGAAGTAAAAGTTCCACTTTAAATTATCCAATCCCTTAATTATCTTAAGGGACGAGAATTGAGATACGCTATGACATCAAAGAACGTGCGATGGTGGTCCCTTAGTGTGAGGCATGAATTTCAAAGAGTGGGCCAGCAACGCCGCCCCCTATACTTTCACTATCACAGTTGCCCACTTTGACACTGATGATCATGTCAGACGTCAGTTAGATCAGCGGTCTCAGACCAACAATCACACTCGCGTGTAATTTCCTACCGTGCGCGTTACCATGAACTTCTGAGTACCTTAGCGTTGAAGTGAAACCTGTCCACCCCATTCCAGTTATCGAGGTCGTACGCCGTGAAGTGCTTGCAACAAGCCGCCACCTTCAACCGGCTACCGTCAGTTCCCTGAAGGCCTCTGACGTAGTTGGCGGCGTACGTCCCGACTACCACCGGATCTTCGCCGGGAGTCTCCTGCCCCCGGCCCCACCTTGGGTCTCTGAAAACATTGACGTTTGGGCTCCAGTACGTCAGCCCAGCCACACCCCCGTTGTACATCGCCCTGGCCTCGTCCGACACAACCTGTTGCACCGTCCCACATTAGAATCTTTAAACCTTTTGCGGCTAAAATGTGCAACTTGCCGATATTTTATCACTGACATTATGTGCAGGTTGAAGATAGACGGATAAATTAGAAAGAAAAAAGTCATTGGAGAATTGAGAGTTGAGCCAATTATGACTAGTTGAAGGCTGCTGCCAGCTGCTTGATGTGAAAGAAAGCATAAGAAACCATACCTGCCTTTGGATTCTAATACTTTGATTCTTAGTTGGGTAATTAGTTAAGTAAAAGCCAAAGAAATGTATAATTACTTGTTAACAATAATTTTTTATCATTATCCTATAAATCTAAGCAAAATTTTTAGCTAATTAAAAGTAAGGGTCTTAAGCAGGTGATACTCTTTAGTTACTTGTTAACAATAATTCTCTATCATTATCCTATAAATTTAAGCAAAAATCTTACCTAATTAAAAGTAAGAGTCTTAAGCAAGTGGTACTCTTCTTTTGACTTTAACAAAAGAGCAGCCAATACTGTAGATTATGCTCATACTTCAAAAAGAAAGATTTAATCCATTACCATATCACAATTTGTTTTTTTAATTAAAATTCCCCTTTGAGGCATTCTCTAAGATATGTCTGTTTCTTTTCGGAGTTATCACCATTAGTTTTGTCAGGGGTTGTCCCCACATTATTGTCGATACTACCAAGAAAATCCCTGATAGAATTTAATACTTCCTTTAGCTCAAGAAAAGTAGAAAGCTGATATGCTTAGGAGCTAAAGGAGTTCAACCAAAAGCTGCTCTTTGGCTCTTAATGAGATTCCTACCGCAATCTTATCTAGAAAACTTAACGATATTTCAGATGTTAGTGATAGATCATTTTCGTTTGGACATGGAAAGGGAAGAACCATACCTGTCCGATGGCTTCCCACAGGGATGCATTGAAAGAAGCGGCGGTTGTGATGACCTGAGGGAAGCTGGTGGCCCCAGGGAACTCTCCAAGGAACTTGGTTCCTGGACCCACATTTGAGACCCCATGAAGAGCCTCGGACCACCACTCGTACCCTTTGATCCCCAGCCGCGGCACCTCCGCCGCATTGTTCACTAGCAGGCTAACCTTCTCCTGCAGTGTCAACCTCCCTAGGAGGTCCCTCACTCTTTCCGGTATCGGCAGTGACACCCGGCAGAATGGAAAGTTGCTCGTTGCTGCGTCTTTTGGGTCGCAAGCAAATGGCTTGGCGGATGAAACACCCAGCAGCAGCAGGAGGAAGAAGAGAACGGAGGAGGCCATTTTTTGGAGGGAGAATATTCAACTGTGTTTGTGTGATGGTGCAGCTAACGGTGGTGAAAGTGTGATATAAATAGCTCCCTGAAGACGATGATGTAAGAGAACCGCTTTCATTATTGGCTCTCCATAATTATTTTTCTCTCGTTAAAGAAAATCCTGCTGGATGGTGGAACGTAAGTTTGGTGGTAACAACCTTTTAAATGGAACTTCTCATCCAATTTTCTAGTCGTAAAAATAAGATTTTAAGGGAAATCTTAAAAAACATTTACCAAATGGGACAGGTGGTGTTTTTGTTGGTGTAAGCTCACCAAAACATGAACGGCCATTGGTGGTCAAATTAGACATTATCTGCTAATCAGGTGTAGGTAGATCATCTGATTGACCTGAGTGCTTAAGCTGATCAAATCTCAATGGATGCTTATCTAAAAAGCTCTTCTCATATCTGGCAAGCATTACCAATCATGATGCCCACACCGTATCATGACAAAAAGAAAAAATTAAATAATAATAGGAAAAATATATATTTTTTAAAGAAAATTCTCTTAAATTTAATAAAAGCGAATATGGTAAAGGCAAGAACAGTTTACAAACAGTTGATAAATAGTGGTGGTAATAGAAAGAAATGGTGGTAGAAGCAAGCGAGAACGTGGCCATAGTTGTTGGGTATGGGGGCGGAGTTGGTGGTGGTTGTTCCGGGGAGGCAGGGAGGTGGAGGCAACGTAGCGGAGTGGAAGGGTGGTGGTAGAGGCGACAGGCACCAGATGTTTCTCTTAATTTCTTTTACTATTCCCAAAAGTAAAAAGTCAAAAAAATAAAAAATAACTCGTTAAATACTAAATTACCCCCTCCAGTAGTCAAATTTGCAGAGGTGCCAGCTAGTGGGGATTAGCTTCGCTTAGAAGCCATGGCATGATTGCATTTACCGAAAGGATGGAAACGCATCACCTAGCAAGACCAACCAAGGAGGAATCTTCGATCTGATGGAGGACAACCAAACTGACTATTTTCAGTAGTGGGTTGGAGATTTCTTGGTTTGGTGGTCATTTTCTTCATTACCATGTCGTTTTCGACGGTCCACCGACATGCTCCGATATGGGTGTTGTGTTTTCCAAGAAGATCAGAGATGAAAGTTGTGCATGATGGTGGCTGAATAACAAAACCAGGACGGCAGGTACTTTGTGTGGGAATTTGGAGTGTTGATTTTAAATTCTGTTCACGTCATGGTATTGGGTGATGGGGAAGAACAGGAGCATAGCCACTTGTTTGGGTTCCCTTTTGAATGTGCCCATAATTTTGTAGCAGAGATTTTATCTTTCTCTATGCACTTTGCGTTTTCATCCTTTGGTTCTGTATCATCAGTTCAATGGCTGTTATTTACGTCATGCTTTTCTGTAATGGGTGCAACATGCAAAGCTAGAAACAGCAGAAAGACAAAAGTCGGATGGACCAAAACACGTGGATGAGTTGTGAGTTAGAAATTGCTTATTATGCTGGACTTCTAGAGTCACTAATCCTGATTAAATTCGCTCAACTAGATGTGACTTGATGGGTTAAGTTCATCGTCCATCCAATTCATCTTTACGCGTTAGAAGACTTCAAATTTAATCTCTCCTTTTTACAATGCCAAGCAATTTGGATTCCAACGATGAACGTTACCCGTAAAATCAACGCCCATTAATGCTGTCCGACTATGCACGCAATTTTACAGGGTGTGCATAGATCTAGGAGTAAAAATCAAATTAAGAGGGCAAAAGTTTAGGTAAGCCTACATGTACCATCCCATGTTCATTTGCTAAGAAATGTCCAAGGACAAGAAACAGCTGCTTAACGATGGGACGTTCTAAATTCTTTTGAGCAGCAAATTTCCCATGCAAGTGTAATCTGCTCAAGCACTCAACACAAGCATAACTTATGATTTTAGAATTTTATGGACTTCTTTTTTCTTTTTTTTTGTGCATGCATTGAAACAATCATTTTCGTTAGAAAGGGTTTAATTGTTAAGAAATATATTAACAATGCATGAGAATTAATCTCAAAGCAAGAGAGAACACACTGTTCATATGAAAAATATTGGGGCGTACGTCCACGGGCGGTGGGGAGACTGGCTAGCAATGAATGTATGCGTGCACACTCCCTGCTCATTAAAGAACGACTCATAAAGGACTGGGATATTAGTTGGGAGTTTGTGTGAGACAGTTTGGTCCAATTAGGTACCTTGCGTATCGTCTTGGTCCCGACAGAGTTGCAGAATAACAAACTCCTTTTACAAAGCTACTTTAACAATTTGCGTCATCCTTTGCAGCTTTTTTATATTTATACAAATTCTGGTTCCTGATCACCTCGAAGATTTCGTATAAATCCAACTTGGATAACAAACAATAGCCCAGAAAATCCAAGACCACATTTAAGAAATTGAACAAGCTATTTATCCTTTCTAACGTATCTTATAACAAAAAAGAACCATACTTGTGCATAGCTTGTATTGAAAGAAACGAAAGATTTTATTCAAAAGTAAGTCTGCCTTCTGATCTTTCCTTCGTGCCCTTTGGAGGTTTTGCCGTCATTTTCTTGGATGCCTTGCACCTTCAGAAGGTATGATCTGATTCCCAATTGTGCCGCTTCTAACTCGGGCAAGTTGGAAGCGTCTTTTCTGTTCCCACTTTGCATCATCTTCCTCTTATAGATTGCTTTACAAGTACTGCAGTCCTAACGCATGCGGATCCGATATCTGCCCAATTTTCCCAGTTCTATAAACAATCCCACTTCACGCTTTGCTGCTCCGATTTAAGTTATTGGATAAGCTTTCATCTTTTTTCGGCCTTTTCCGATTGATTAGAGGGAGAAGGGGGAGGAAGTTAGCACGAGACTTTGAGATTGATGATGAGGTTTGGATAATGATAAAATTGTTAGAAGAGTAAGACGGTCATCATGAACAATAATCTGGATAAGGAAAGTTACCCACTGGAGTCCTAAAGGCTGTGGACCAACCCTTGATGAAACGGAATAAATTGGATGAGATTGATTAGAGGTTAGAAGAAAAATGGGATCGACAGCTTTCTCACCTTTTCATTATTTTACAAGTTTGACGTGGTCCTATATGCTTTCCAGCGAAACATGTTGGATTTTCTTCTTATCCATTGGCTCATATCTTCACATATAGAGAGAGCATAGAGGGAGAGACCAAAAAGAAACAACCTACGTGATATGACATAACCCATGCTTTAGTCCGGGAGAAGAAAAGAATGGAAGTAATCCCTGTACGCTTCCCGTAGAAGACAGATTTAGTGCTATGCATGTGTGTTGATAAGAAACAAAATAATATATCTACCATGGAACTGCTTCCAAGTCCCAACGACGTTTTTTCTTGTTTTCACATTGACAATTTGGTTCCACTA
Organism: Casuarina cunninghamiana; assembly: GCA_028551485.1. NCBI lineage: Eukaryota > Viridiplantae > Streptophyta > Magnoliopsida > Fagales > Casuarinaceae > Casuarina > Casuarina cunninghamiana. The sequence goes on from CM052368.1 coordinate 10,292,158, forward strand.
AGTAAAGATACTCGAATTTGGACATCCAACAAGGAAAGGATCATTTGTGGTTGTTTACATGATGGGTCTCTTTGTTTTAGCGGAAATATGAGTCTCTTTACCTATTTTCCGCCAGAGAAGTTTCCCGACTCAATTTATGGGAAGAAGCATTTTAAAATTGTAAAACAGGAATTATTGACAAAAAAAAAAAAAGAAAGAATTATTTAACATATTAAAAGACTCATTTCTTTTTTTATTTAATTTATAAAAAAAATACATCCACATATGAAAAACAAGACAAACTAATATATTAATAATATGAAACACACATCCAAATTTCAATATAATAATCACAATCCAAACCCCCTTCTTTTCTGCTATTCTGTTCTCTTTTTCTAATTTTCTGTTTTTTGTTTTTTTTCGGGGTATTTTTTCTTGATGCAATTCTCCATCCTTGATGGTTACGATACATTTGGGTCATAGCCCTAGTTTCTCCGTCCAACCAGCTTCGCGAAAACACACTGGCCCAGTTTGCCTGATTCTTTATTGCACTCTCCTACTTCTCTTTTACCAATAGCCTTACTATCGAATTGTTGACCTGGGTTCCTTCTCAGATCAAATTTGTCCTTATTCTTGGGCTTTTAGGCTCAATTTTTTTTCACTATTTTTGTCGGTCTATACTTCTATTTTTTTGGTTGCTCATGTAAATTTCATTTATCTTGTTTAAATTTTTATCATTTCCTAGGGGGTAAAAAAAATTAAAAATCAAGAGTAACTTAAAAATTATTAGGGTTGCAGAATAATATTCCAAATCAATATATTAACATTTACGTTAAATTTTTTTTTTGGTTTTCATGAGTCCTAGAGATGGCAGTTTCATCGTGGTCAACGCTCAGTTTCTAGAAATCAGTCCAACGAATGTATAGAAAAACTAGATAGACTGCATCTAAACTTTCTGGAGATTCCATATTCTAAATGAAACTATAACTTTTGCCCACATAAACCAAACTGAGGACGTAAGGAGATGGATGATGGCTAATCACAACATTTTTTTTTCTTTCAATTTAAAACGACAAAAAGTATTGGAAACAAAAAAGAAGATAAAAAAAAAATGAAGGAGGTTGCTGTATGCATGCTGTCTCCTCAAAAAATTTCACATTATATAAATCTTACTTACGAATTTTTTACATATATATTGTCAAAATTTTGATAAGAAAAAGACATTTTGTGGGTAAAAGCTTGTTTTATTGATAAACAAAGAAAACCCTTTGATACAAAATGGATTACAATGGGAGAATTGTTCCCATGTTGAGAAACTGTGTTTAAGAAGGCTGGTGATGCCGTGAAAGAAGAGCCTAATTGCCTTGTGCAAAGGGGCAGGACTTTGGGGCAGACCGTGTGCCAGAGGAAGTGCAGACCGTGTAGTCAGGAGACGAAGACTTTTGGTTAAAAGAGAAAAGACTTTTTGGGAGCATGTCATGTCCGAACATATATATAAAACATCTTGTTTTTGAATTGACAGAATTGAGCTTTACAACAATTACCTCAAGTCTTTGGATAGTTGAATTTAAGTACAGTTTAAGAAAGCAGCCATTACTCCATGCAATAACACTAATTTCTGACAATATAGCAGCAAGATTGGACCTTTTGATCAGCCCATATGAGTAACCTTCAATACAACTTCCTAAGTAATTACAGACAATCACAAGACAAACCTCAACATTTTCTACCGTGCATTGCCACAAATGGCTGCGTACCCAAAACCCACAAACTTTGACAGACTATAAGCCCTAGCTCCTTAAAACAACCAATGAGGCAACTTCTTCTTAACCTTCTTCTCCTTTATAGTATCCAAACTAGGTTTCCATCCCTTCCCCGATAATTGCCTACTCATATAGTCCGGCCTCTCATCTAATATCTCTGGCAGCAACTCCGGCACAAACCTCTCCACGGGTTCCTTCTTTTGCTGCACAATCGCTTGTTCATCCCCTAAACCTGCCGGGCATATCCGAGCAAACAACGGAAGAAACCTTGACGAAGACAAAAGAGACCTCGAACGCAGAACAGAATTTGCCGTCAAAAGAACGCGGCGGACTTCTTCACTGGACATTGCAGCCGGCTTCCCTCTCTTCACAGGAAGCATTATGTAAATCTTGTTCGCCTCTAAATTCGTGTCAGCAGGCAACGGAGTTGGCCGCCGTTCATTCACAGCGGAGTTCCACTCAACCACCACTTGCTGTGAGTGTTCCAGCATGAGCTCAGCAACGGTCAGTGGCTTATCAAATTCATGGACCGTGCCGTCGGAGAGAATGACTCTTCCGGCGGCATCTGACGGAAGGCATGTTATGTAGTTTCCCATGAAAAAGAGGCTCAAGGAGACTGAATTCAAAGCCTTATTCGGTCCTTCAAACAGAGCTGCGAGTCTGAGTGAAAAACCACTGCTTTTTATGTACATTTAAGAAGTATTTAAGAAGAAAATGATTTTTGAGGAGGTGTTTGTTAAACGGCTCCATCTTGTGAGGTGGACTTGTTGCTAACTCGGATGGGGTCGTTGGGTTTGAGGTGGGATTATCTGAACGGATTGACATTGACCTGCTCCTCAAACGCACCGACCGAAACCGTGAAGTATGCTGTTTAATTTGAAGGCTGTAAGTGTCTGAAACCTGCGGGGGGGCTCCATGTCGAGTTCCCCGTAGTTTCTAGTACCTAATAAGAAAAGGAAGTCAAGGAACGGTTCAACTGTAACTGTATTTAACTAATCCTTAGATTATACATAACCAATGAGCTGAACGTGACTGTCCAACAAAATTTGGGATTACATTTTTGTGGGTACATTTTCCTCGATCGTTCGTTTTCCGTGGGAAGAACGATCTACGCTTTGCACGTGGGATCCGTGATTAGTGTGTTAATTAGTTTCTAAGCCTACATGAGTTAGGACTTGGACTTTCGAGGGTCTATGATTCTTTAATTGATTAGGGTTAGTGGACCGAAGAATTTGGTCATTTTTATAACAAGTGGTGTGGATTTGAGATATTGACGTAAGAACAAGATCACGTGGGTTAATCTGGATGGTAAAAAGTGGTTGAACAAAGCACAGAGAGATGTCCCTGAACAAATTTAAATGCAATTAACAATATACAGAAGGAGATCACCAAATAGCATGGATGGTGGCCGCAGTTTGAGGAAGAACCCCATGATCGGAGCATCCATTTTTGAGCTTTTTTAGTAAGAGTGATGGGTCTTTTTACAGTCGGAGAAAGGACGAGCAAGTAGCTCAGAGATCCAACCCAGCCTTCTAAAGAATTACGGGCTTGAAAGTGCTGAATTTGGGATACTAAGCCCATTATGCGCAGAGTTCAGGCCAGCCATGGCCAATCCATTTTCAAAAGCGATTTTTCAACCATAAGAAAGAATTATAGGTTGTAAGAGTTTTAGAGACGAAAAATGTAAAACTCTAAAATTAAAAGAGAATAAGTATAGGGGGTGAGCATTGGTTTCTAGGTTTCTAATGTCAAGAGGTAATCGTGATTTACCTGACATCATTGAGAAAATTTTAGAAGTAGTATTTCTGTTTAAACTCTTGATGGGTGAGCATCACAAGCAATTGCACCCTTTAACATCATTGGAAGAATATATTCTCTGCATATATCTCATTTGGATCAGCGAAGCAACAAACTAAGTCATTATCAGTGGAAGTTGTGGCGGTGGCTATTATTGATTCTCGCTGAAAATGCAGCCAAACAATATGGTAGACCATTCAGCTTATGTTATGGAATATCATATATTCTCCTAGCGTGGTATTAGGACATTTGACATTACGTAAATATTTCCATAATTATTGATTTATATGTTTTCCTTGTATAGTTTCATCCTAGGTCTATATAAAGACCTCTTGTTGTATATTGTAAGTATTGCAGTATCAATAGAAAGAGAGTTTCCACACTCGGTATCTCATTTTGTTACAGCTTATGAATCTGTCGGTTTTGATCAATAGTTTGGAAGCAAGCGTTGGCCTTCTGATTATGAATTGTCTTCGACGCAAGAATCGATCGTCAAGGAAATAGTTTCTGGTAGAAATACTGAAATATTCACTAATTTGTAAACTATTTTGGGTGTATAACGAAGATCTCAGTCTTTCATACCGGGGTTTCCCATAAGAATAACAAGGAAATTCCCTGCAGAAGCTCACAAAACTCAACCAAGATATACAGTTTCTCAAGACGACTCGAAAATGGGCTCCAACACAGGACTCCACCGCTTACACTTCGAAAGCTGGCGCGGGGGAGGTGCAGGAGACTCCTCTCCAAAACCCTTATCTTCTTCCACCTTCTTTGGCTTCATCGTCGTTGCCGGTGAAACCTTGGAACCACATAGCTTCAACGCGCCTCCTTTCTGCTTGCAAGCCAGCGCTATTATCGCCATCTCCAATTCAGAGACCTTACAGTGAACTCTACCAGTAGGTACCAGAAGGTAAAGCTTTCCTGCCACGAGCTCGTCGTCGGCTCGCAAGGCCGACACGTGGCGGGTTTGACGTAGCTCTTCCACCGGAGCAATGGCGAGGCCCGGTTTCTCCAGCATGATCTCCGCGGCCTTGATGGGGAGCCTGACTTGTTGCGGGTTACCATTAACGTCAAAGAGCTTTGCCGTTTGAGTCTCTGAGGATTCAGGAAAACAGCAAGAAGTAAAGTTTCCCATTTGGTTCTTCAACAAGAACGATGGATGGATTGAGAGAGAGAGAAGTGTGTAGGGATTATGGGCAATGGCGGATATAGGAGTCAGAGTTGGGGAAGGAAGCTTTGCATTTATAAAGCTTTGGCAGCATAGGATGGTCAAAGTGAAAAGTCGGACCACTGTTGACGACGCGAAGTGGCCTAGTGTTGGAAACGCGGGCCGACGTTCGACTATCCGGTGTTGGGTTGGGCGTGGTCATGACGTAGCCGACGAAGTTGTGCGGGTCCTGTTCGAATGGGAGAAGATCTTTTGATTCTTTCCTCTGGCTTGTGTGGCGGAGAGGACAGCAGCTTGGTCTTCGTGGGGGCTGAATGGAGATTCCACAAATTGAGAACATTAACTTTACAGCAACAGTACCAACCATTACTGATGTTTGCTGGCTTTGTGCGTTTCAAGGACAACAACTGGAATCCCACCATGAATTCTTGAGAGACAGAGACAAAAAGTAAACACGTAATTTCTGGGGAAAAAGGGTTTAGTCATCTTCGATAAGGGATAAGGATAAAAAAATAAAAAATAAAAAGTTATCTTCTTTTATACCAATGAATTTTTTATAGATAATTCTTAAATATGAGGTTTTAAAAAGAATTTAGCTCTTATATTGTAAAAAATAGATTAATTTTTAACCGATAAAATAACTTTAAGTGTGTAAAAATCTCAGAAAGAATAATTACAAAATCTCAAAATTACGGAGAGTAAATTATTATTTTGTGAATATAGGAATGGTTATTCTAGAATCATGTAATCTTCAACGTTCTTTGTGCTTATTTATGTCACACGATTGCATTACTCTCCCGGAATGATTTTCACGTGAAGAATTATAAGAAGGTGTTTACCACTGCAAGGTCAGCGTCTCGTTAACAACAAAGTAAGTGGCAGACTAATCTCCGAATGGTAAAAGATACACAATTATAAGAGGTCTACCCAAACCATTTTTGTCTAAGATGGTAACTCACGCTGACCCTTTCCCAACTGATCGCCAAGCCAGATCTAGTCATTGTCTGACTTTGACAATTGCTGCAATTCCTCTTCCTGACCAACCTTTCGAGACACCATTCCTAATGCGGAATATAACAACAGATACAGTTTTTTATCTTATGACTCTTATCACCCGAAATACATAGCAGATAAAAAGGTTAAATAACAAATTACAGTGCCACGAAAGATTTGATACCACAGGTAAACTTACATAGCAGTGACATTAAGCTCCTTCCACAGATCCAACAACAATACATCCAATCTAAAGCCATTTCAAGGCTAAAAACAAACAGAGGAATTGGTACACTTTTCAGATAGCTTGGGGTGTGGCTTGGAGGGATTTCCAGGTGCAGGGGGGACCGTAATCTGTCTGGCTTTACCACCAACTATTTGATATACTGAGAGAGCCACTTGAAACCATCACCATATCCCATTTTCCGTACGATACTGCACATGAACACCTCCAATGGACGAACATTGGTGTCTGAGAGGTTAACCTTCCCTTTGCCTGTGGTGAAGTTGGTCAGGCCAAGATGGTATCGCAACTCATCCTCCGAGGCAGCATATGGGATATCAATCTTGTTTCCCAAAATTAGGAAGGGGACGTTAGCAAGGGCCTCATCAGAAAGGAGTGCGTCAAGTTCCTTTTTTGATTCTGCAAACCTTTCCTTGTCAAAGGCGTCCACCAGGTATACTACGGCATCCACCTGTATAATGAAAAAGGCATACGCGTACCAGCACATGTTTGTAGTTAAAACATCAAGCGAATTCATATAAAGAACTGTAATTTCAATCTTTAAAGTCCCTAGCAAGTGGAAGCCACAGTCCAGATGTAAAACGGTAAAAAAAGGTACGTTCAATCATCAGAAATACCAAGGTCTGGCCCATTAGTTTAATAAAGCGCTGCCACATATGGTATAACAACGCCCAGACAGCACATTGCACCAGCACATATTGGTAGTTGAAAGTATCACCCAAAACCAAAGCAAGGATAAAAATTCCAAACTTAAGGAATCCCTAGCAAGTGGGAAGAGACAAGCCTGATATGAGAAAGCACGTGACTCATCAACTTAAAATTATTTCTCCATACATGATCTAACCAGGTAAAAAGAACAAACCTCAGACAAGAACAAGAACTAGTGCTTCTAAAAGATCTGCAAGAAGAACAACTAATCCAAACTGCTTTGATGTCAATGTGCAAATTATAATCTTAATAATTCCAACTATTTTTTACTCCATTAGCATTTGGTCAGCTATAGAAAGGATATTTCTCATATATATAAGCTAAACGGAAAATAGGAATGATAAATATGAAAGTGGCCAATAGTTGCATCAGACCACCCAAAGAAAACATGGGAAGAGGTGGGATAAACAAGGTTTCAATTGCAAAAGAACACCCAGAAAAACTATCAGATGACAATGCTAGCAAGAAGGATGGGATCAATGTGAAACTCTCCCTACATTTGCAAGAGAAAGATGCTGAATCCAAGATAAGAGGGAGAAGTGATGGAAATGGTGCCCCAAAACATGAGAATACTCTTTCACACAAAAACTGGAATAACTACCACACCATGTTAAAATACCACCTGAAAAAACTAAAGGACAAGGCTAGAAGTGAGAATATAAAGACGCATGAGAAAGCAAGGAAAAAAAGTTTACTTTCACGAGGAGTAGGTGGTCAAGTAATTTATTGTACTGTATACAAATCAATCCAAGTACACTGAGGCAATGCCTCCATTACCCTAAGTCAGGTTGTTAAACACAGACACTAACTAAAACATATCACATATAAACAACAAGGGCTCATAGGGGCCAGAGTTGTATTAGCCATAGCATGTCAAGCTTGTAAGTATTTGAGAGACATTAAAAAGGAGGTCAAAATCTTTACTAAGGTGTATGCCTCATGAGGATGTCACACTAGTAGACTTGGAATGAAATCCAAATAAACTTTCAGAACTGAAATGGTTGACACCAACACCAAATAAATAATCAGAAGTTACAATAAGCAGCACATCCTAGAACACAGGTTTTTTTGTTATTTGTTTATTCCAAATATGGATATAAAAGTATAGCCACAGGCTAGAAGGCTGATTCCCTATCTCTCAAGTGTGATTGAAATTGGAAAAGGCTCCATTTCCAGCACAAACACATATGGCAAATTTGGGATAGGGTCATAGTAGATATGCCATATGATTTCATTAGAGACTAGTCAAAGTAATAGAATCCTCATACCATGCATTAAGCCTACAGAAAGTAGGCATAGCGTACTTAGGGTTGTGAGCTTTGGTAAATTCAGTAAGTGAAGTGATGGGTGAAGGTAGAACAGATAGAATTCTTTCACTAAGTTGGCTAACAGGGACTCAAAATATAGAAGATAATAACACTGATTTAATTTGATATCCAAAATTACAATAAGAACTTAAAACAAGAACATTAGATGATGAACTACTGTTAACAGCCGAACAATGCCAAAAGCACACATAAGTGGCATAATGATCATAAAAAGAACACTGCCATGAAACAGACCAATAGCAAGAACTCACAACATACAAATATGCCAACAAGACTAGAGCACAAAGTGATGGATGGTGGTATGATTACGGAAAGACAACAAGAAGTATTAAGTCCTAGTCAGGTCTTTCCAGTGATAAGGGAGCTCATTTACAAAATAAGGAATTAGATCAACCAATGAATTGCCCTTCATAAGGAACTTATGTCTTAACAGCACTAATAAAGGACCTGGCAGCTCTGAAAAATAATAGGATGAATACAAAATCAATTAGACAAGGTGATGTTGGTGCTTCATAGCTACCATAAGAACATAAAGGATATAAAAGAGGGAAAACGGGATTAAGGTCACAGCTATTAGAATCTAAATGCATTCCTTTTGCAACACAACACCCAACCCACACCACCGAGGCCGCCCACCCCAACCCCTCCTCTCCCTTTCCCCCACCAACCAACCCTAATAAAGTTGGGAGGAAAAGGCAGAGGTGCACTTATACCCAATCCATATGCTCAGTTATGGAAAATCAGATGCCAAAAAGACTACCAAAGTATGGGCAATAAGTGGCAAATAGTCCATAATTTCATCAATTACACCACCTGTGCAATTACTCGAGGAAGGCCAATGTTAGAATTACGATCACGATAGGATGTGGATATACAAAAAAGATAAGCAGCCAAGAAAACATGCACAGACAACATCTTACATAGCCACAACACTAGCTGGATTCTTAGCATATAGCTTACTTTGGCATAGTAATCCTTCCAGACTCTCCGAGCAATCTGGTGTCCTCCTAAATCAAACGCCTTGAATTTAATTTTCCCAATACTCAACTCCTCCGATGTGGGATACTGTGTCGGTTGGTGCTGCACCAGTCTCTGGAAAGCGATCCAAAAAAGGATCACCACACAAACATTCAAAGCCAATTCCATCAATTGGACTATTCAAAGCGAAAAAAAAAATCATGAAACTTTAAACAAATACCATACACTAATCTCAATGTCCATGAAACATAAAAAAATAAAAAATAAAAAAATATTATTCATTTCGAGATGACATTCGCATAAAAATATCTATGCATATGTATTGCCTCAATTAAGCCACTTCAGGCTGGGGGCCTTTTTTTCTTTTCTTTTCTTTTTAAAGGAAAAGAAAGAAAAAAACGAAGAAATGTAATTTTGCAATCAAGGATTTGGTTCGTCTGATAAAGAATAATCAGACTGAAAATCTCAATTTTACGGAACATACATCCAAATATAGTTCGTTTCCTAAACTTTCTCAGCAAATCATTCAGAAGAAAAAACAAATCCACAAAGTAAAAGGCATAATGAGAAAGAAAACAAACCTCGTCCTTCAACATGTGGAGCAAGGTAGTCTTGCCGGCATTATCGAGGCCAAGGAATAAGATCTTGGCCTCCTTTTGCCAGAGACCCAGAGAGGCCAACACTCCGTAGAACCAGTCCAGCAGAAACATGTCTCCCTCTCTACCTCTGTATTTAGATTTTCGTTTCTCCGGTCGGTGACGATGGGATCGGGGCGGGAAAGAGTGGCAGAGAACCGGATCTTCCGAAACCCCCGCGTTCACTGGAGAACAATGTGAAGGCGATGCAAAACAAAGCAAGGCAGAGAATATTGGGAAGCAAATTGATGGACATCGGATCTGCTTTGCCTGGTGGAAGATGACGTCGTTTTGAGTGAGACCAAAACAACAACGGACAAAATGGTTCTTTCTTCTAAGACTGGGTGAAAAACAGAAAATAACTACTTTTACCATAAAATAATGGCTTTTTATTTTTATTTTTTTCCATTATTAATATTCTGTGCTTGTTTAGTGCATTGACTTTATCTCGGGCAATTTATTTATTACTTTTTTAAATTAATGCGCATTTTAATATTTTCATGTTATAAATACGACAAGGTTTACCAATTATTTAACTTTAAACTTATAATTAAGATTTAAAAAACTTGTTGAAGTATGACCCGTTACGGAAGATATTATTTGATTCAGCCTATTTCACACGAACACACTACAGGTTATAATGTAAACGAACGTTACGCGTAAGAATAAAGCGTTGTGAGATAAATGATTTAGTAAAAATACACAAAAGGGTCTCTTAGCATTAACTTAGTAGTGAATTAATAAAAATTCTAACTATGAGATTTGAAGACACAAGACATTATAATATTATGAAGCTCTTAAATTTGTTATGTTTGAGTGTGTGTTTCCATGATTACATGTTCAAGTTTTATGTAAATGATGCGTTTGGTTGAATTATCCCCAACAAGTGGTGTCAAAGTTGTTTAGATCCCCAATAAGTGGTGTAGTGAGTGTGGAGTGTGGAAGATCGGGATCAAAGATAATTGATCAAAAGTGGTGAACACAATTGAAGAAGTAAATAGGTTTTTTGAGGTGAGATTTTCTTTTTATCTAAATCCAATTTAATTTTAGATGATATTGATGTAGATTAATCATATATATTATTGGAGTGGTGGATTGGGTTCCACAAATAGTAGAAACATGCATTTCTCTCCAAATCTAAACATTTGTAAGCCAAATTAGAGATTCTTTTTGTTAAAAAGCACGATGTTTTGGAGATGATCAATGTTTTTGAGTTGTCGAATTGAAAATCAAACCAATCATAATGTTTATGGTAGTTGTGTAAATCTTTGGCTTAATTTGTAGCATCATATGGCAAAGAATGACAGAGATACTGTTATTTTGAAGATGGGTTGATGATTAAGGAGGAGCTTGTGATGCTTTTATGTGATGTGGTTGATAAAATAAAATTTTTGTGGGAGGGTTCAATGGTTGATTCCAAATAAGCACCAACAATTTTGAATGGAAGGTGAACTCTTTGACATGTGGATTTTGCAGAGAGATCTCACTTGTTGTAGAAGACCCATAATTTTCACTATTATTGATGGCCTTATGGTAGAAGAGGTACTTGGATGGAAGAAGTCCATAATAATGTGCATGTGCATGGAGAAAAATATGACTAGGAGAGGTGTAACCTAGAAAAGGTTACAATGGAAGTGCTTAAAGAAGTATGACTTGTGAGAGGTGTAATTTAAGAAGAAACAAAGGTGACATAGTTAATGAGTTTGTTTTGAAGAGAGTTTATTCAATTTTTTTTATATAAAAAAGACTGTAGTTATAGAAGTTAAAAAGAGTTTCTCCCATGGTTCTCTTTCAAATGACTAGTTGAAGAGAGTTTTTTTTTTTTTTTACTATTTCTCTATCCAAAGACTGTAATTATGGAAGTAATTGAAAGACTATTTAAAATCTTTCTCTTTCCAAAGATTGTAGTTGTATAGTTGAAAATTTGGAGAGATTTTTCTATACTTTCCTACAATAGAGGAATGTTGCACTAATTGTTTCAAGAAAGAGATTATTAGGATTAATGGAACAATTAAGTCAAGAATTTCTATGTAATTGTGGAACTAGGGATTATCCTTTAGTTATAGTGAATTTTCTTAATAATGTTTGGTTAGGTTTTTTATTCTCTTGTGTAGTAAGTTTTTCTAATAGTATCAAATTTATGATTCATTTAGGATTTTTTTATAAATAAAAAAAGTATAGAGAAATTTAGTAGGTAAATAAAAAAATAATAAAAATAATAAAAAGAAATCGCCAAAAAAATATAATAAAGACTACATCTTATGATATTTTAAATATTTTAAATTTGCTGTGTTTGGTGTAGACCTTCGTATGTTTGACATGTATGTAGTCGCCAAAATCTGATCCTTCTTCTTCACCGTGCTGTGCAGAAAATGCAGATTGTTGAGGTAGGAAAGTAGGCCTGCTTTCGACCATGGCGAACCTTCGGTCCCAAAGGATATTTCAAATAATTCGTGACCACATCCACAAAAAAATCACCTTTATAATTCATTTTTCTGGCCAACGCTCTGAACGATTGTCGGAAAGTAATAGTGATCATCAATAGTGAGTAACAGAGGTCATTAGATGTCTATAACTTCCACAAACTTCTTCGCCTTCACCGTCTTTCGTGAAGCTGTTAGGAGAATGCGGATGGAGAAGACTCGCACCCATCTTTGGCAAAGTCCTTCTCAGTTTTCAGATTGGCAGCGACCTTGACAGCAAACTGCACTCATAAATGTTGGGATTCACAGTCAGTGCATGACCACAAGCAGTGTTACACTTCTGCAGGCCTCTCCATCCTCTGCTGGCCGTCACCCATCTGTGCATTCTATGTAATTACGTGCTTCTGAGTTCCATTAACATCGCATTAGTGAAGGTTGAAATATCTCACAGGTGTATTCCACCGCCCCGCTGTTGAGTGGTCTCCTCTCCCTTTAGTCTCGTTCCGCCTCATTCATACCTACCGATTCGCTTGCCAATTTCTTCAATTACCCTCACTTTCTATCCACAGCACGGCCATTACCGCTTGCCTTCGCGTTAGTTCTGGTGAAAGCCGCTTCTACCTCTGTTCCAACTTTACTGCTTTTGGTAACTCTCCAAAACTCTTAAATGTTGCCTTTTCTTTTGCTTAGATTTGGTTGCTTTGTGGTTGGCGTTGATAAAAGCGATGCGTGAACTCATGTTTGCTGCTAAAGATCGTAGCTTATGGTGTTTCAAGATTGATTGGCTCGAAGTAGCTGAGTCAATGATTCCGCTGGTGGACTGAGGCATATTTTCTGTTTCGTTTTGCCATTCTTCTATTCTCTCTGTCCTTCTTTTCATGTGTTAGTTTCTCACTAATTAAAAGACGGGCTGTACATCGTGGATGATGTTGCACATAATTTCCCTTAACATTTCAAAACGTGCCCGTTGAGTTCCTACTCATGTATGTGAAATCCAAGAGTCTGTTTTGGGGTCTTTTATTCACAATCTAACCAGTTAGAAACCATCACTATTAACTACTTAGGTTAAGGGAATATTTGATCTTATTTGTGGTTGGTTTATTCTATGAGGTGATACTCTGTCCGATATACATGAAAGAGCCTAGGATTTTGTGGAACACTTTGCAAGATTGCAAGGAGAGATTTTTTCGGTAGGAGAGTTTTCCTGGTCTGGACTGATTATGAATGACTCAGTGATGTATGGAGGAAGTAATTATTAATGGAAGAGGATGTTGGCGATGGTGCAGAATCAATAGGTAATGTGGCATGATTTGGCTGGGATTTATGAACACCACCTGATCCTCATACGTATCAAATGGACGTAAAATCTTTTTACTTTTGGGTGTTTAAGTCATGCAAACCAACTTTGTGGATCACTTGTAAGTAAGCTTAACCGCACTTCTTCTTCTTCTTCTTAATGTGCAGATCTACATTAAACCGGTCTTTTTGCCAACCAATTTTCATCCAGCTCATCCAGCTCATCCAGTTCCAAGAAGTCTTTTCTAAATTTGATCTATTTGTAACCATAATTATGTTCTCTTTTTTCTCTTATCTCATTAGTAAATAATTTGGCTGCAATCTTTTTTGCATTTCATTGATGTAGTTGAAGTTAGTTGTAGTTTCAGTATACCTATTAATAATATCTTTTAATTTATGACCGCATCTTGCCTCATTGATTTTTTAATGATTAAGGAACAGTGACAAATGGTCGCATGCAATGGTGATATTTTCTGTAAGTGGATTTAATGTTTTTCTTTGATTTTCTTCTATGGAAAGGGGATTGAGATATGGATCTTAGGTTTGACACATAATGCAATTTGAAAAACCAGTAAAGCATTTGTATGACCACATAATGGACAATATTTGACACATGGCATTTAGAAGTTTAGAATAGATTATGGGTTTTTGTTTCCCTTAACCATTACGTGATTCAGTTTGTGTTTCTGTTGTTTTGGTAATTATATGCCCCAAGTTTTTTAGAAATCAAAGGGACATAAAGAAGCATCGCAAGAATGGAGAATCAGCAAAGGAATACTTCTTTTTGTTCCAAGTGTCTTTTTTAGTTGTTTTGGTTAATGTGCTTGTCTAAAGTCTTGGATTGCAAGTAGGAAGTAGGTATTCTTATCCTAAGTGGGAAATGGTTCTGTTTGGTAGTTGTTTCATTTGATGTGACTGTTTAAGATATACTGTGTTTGAGTCCATCCTAATTGTCCAGATCTATGTTTTTAGTGAGTACTATGAAACACAGTTGTCTCCATATCTGTTCTCATTGTTAGTGGAATATTTCATCGTGTAATTTTTTGTAGATTGTTTGTTCTCTCGGCATTTTCTTCGTTTGGAATACTCAACTAGAATTCCTAGCTGTAGCTTCATTGTTGCATAATTTGCACTTGTTAACTACCTAGTTGGTCAATGTTAGTGCAACCAAATGATTGTGTTATCTATTTTTACATGAATTTAGTTTTCGGAAGCACAACACTCCTTTTGGTGGGTTATTTTCAAGTGGGTCCATCGGCAACTGCAGGGTTCTTATGTAATAACTTGATGAAAATTTTGGGCATTCTTGGCCATAGATTTAGGTTTTTGATCCTTTTTTTTTTTGGTTATTTGCATGTTATAAACTGACATATAAGGGAAACTGCGTGGTTTATACACATTATATCTCAATGAAGATCAGGGCCTTCTTAGCAAAATAGTACAAGGGTGGACCATTGTGGCTGCTGACTGTGAATTGTCTGGGTTCCCACTAGCGGTTTTTCATCTAATGCAGGTGATGGCACCACCACATTTCTTGTTATAGTTCTGCTGCCACATCTAATCGAGTAATGGGAGTTAGAGTGAAATCCACCATACCAAAATTAATGGCCTTAAAAGTATCTCGTTGGTAATGACGTCCACTGTGGAGCTAGTTGTTGATGACTTTTTCTAAGCAGACTTCTTGTGGCTATGTTCTGAGCATAAAAGTTTAGGTATGCTAAGAACTAGAACAAAGTAGAAAATCGTGTATACTACAAAATAATAGTTATTAGCAGCAAGACTTTTTCTTTCTTGGACTATCTGTATGTTGTTATAGGTTGAGTCCAACCTACGTAACAATTCAAAACTCAAAAGCAATGGATGTCTAGATAAGAAATATTCTAGTTCAACTGTCCAAAATAACTAGGTATGAGTTGCTTACAAGCTAAAAATATAAGCGACATCTAACCCTATCAAAAGGTAGCATTTTGACCGAAGGGACCAAAAAGAAAAAAGAAAAAAAAGAAAACTCTGATTTCTTTTTTCCTGTTAGTAATAACAATATTTTATCATTTTTGAGGAAAATTATTATTATTATTATTTTTAAAGGATTTGTGGTGTCTTGTTTTCATATAGTGGAGAATCCAATAAGATTCATGGGGGAAGAATATATCTTCAATTATAAGTGGCTATTATTGCATTGGTTGGAGTACCCCTTTGGAACACGCGAATTGATCTTGTCTGACTCTTCTATCCAAAGCAAATAGTTTTACAATAGGTTAGATGGAGTCCCAAAGATTGGACTCAATATACACATATATGTTCTGTCTGTGCAGTCAACATCTTTTGCTTGTATTGGTAACACGTGTTTTGTACCATCTTTGTCAAATATCTCTGAAAATTGTCTTATGTTGGAGTAAGATGAATATTGGATCTGGGTATTTTGTGTCCTTAAAGTTACTACTCTACACATAAGATCAGTTTTTAGTTGACTATTTAGTTTGCTTTAAAGAACCAAGTCTAAGCGATGCATGCTATCACCCAGAGTACACAGGCAGAGCATGAGTTATATCACCATGATTATTTCCTAAATCATTTCAGTTATAAATCTGGGGCCATAGTTTACTAGTGGTTCTTTCTGGAAGAAAATGAATGTGTATCAGTAAAATGACTTCTTTGCATTCACCAAACCAGCTGCTCATGCAGATGGTGGCTTTGGAGGACCAAAATAAGAAATCCTGTGGTGTGGGTGATTTGTTTTCTGACAGGGACTTTATTTTTCATCCAGAGGGCCTCTCCAAAACTCCAAAATAGATAGAGAATTGTGTTTGATGATCCTGTGAATCTGATAGGCAGTCGACTGGATTGACTTTTATGTTGTTAGTTATGCATGGTCATATACATGCGCATATCTTTGTCTTTGCCGGGCGGCAATCCTTCCTACTGGCTTTTCAGCTTTGGGAGTAACGTCTGGGAAAGATGAGTAGTGATCATTTGTTGAAGTTTCCTTTTCTTATACATTTCTTTATACATATTCTTGGTCTTACTGATGGGTGGAGCTTTAAGCCTTTTTTCTGGCATTACTCAGGAGCTGTTGCTTCAATCAAGGTTGACCCTTGTATTTTGAAGCAAAGCAAGAGGGTGCAGGGATGCTCATCTGTACCAAAATTACAAGTGATGTGGCAATGGTATTAGGGCTTCTTGATTACATGTCTAATGAGATTATAGGGGCCAAGGATGTAACTTTTCACCTGGAAGAAAACCAAGAATTCTTTTTTACTCTGATATGATGGTCTAGGTTACTTCGGAGAGGAAAATGGAAGAACCTAAGATTCTATGAGTGATCTTGGTTAATAAAAGAAATTGTATGAAGAGCCACCTGCCATTAAGATCTGTCATTTTGTCCTCTGAGGCGCGCAGGAACATGTTAATCGCTAGTAGTTCAAAGATAGGATTGGGAGAGCTGTTCAGTCTGGGAACCAGCCCTGTTCAAGTGGTGTCTAGCACAGGTTTTGTGCAACACTTTAGCAGATGTAGTTCGATAGTGCTTCCTTAACTCCTCATTCATTTTAGATATTAAGTCAAAATTAGGGGCAATTGTAAATTGGTAATTTAGTAAAGAAAGACAGAATGGTAGTTCTGTTAATAAGAGTTTCTCTCAAGTTGCATATGTTCGAGGTTTTAAATGATGTTTTGCATCATTTAATGTCATTGTGGTACCAAAGACAGTTGCTTACTGCTTTTAGGACATGAAACCCCCAGATGGTTGGAGAATTGCTTACTGCTTTTAGGCGATGAAAGCCACTGACGGTTAGAGAATTGCTCATCTGTGGATGTAAGGATTATTTTTCCTGAACCATATAATCTTCAGCTGTTTGATGTATGTGTGTTTGTGGCTTGATCCATATTTTTTCACTTTACAATTCAGATTACCATTCTTAACCTCTCAGTTGTCATCATTGTTCAAACATTTTCTGTAAGCTTCCAATTTCATCTTCTTTTCTCACTAGAGCTACAAGTCAAGGGTAGAATTCCGGATGGGCAAGAGCAAGATTCTGCAGTAATGGCAAACAGCTTTGTGATCTCTGTCCATGTCCTACTCCCACGAGTCCTACGCGGTATAAGCGGACCCGCGTACATCCTATCCATTGATCTTCCCCTTTTAGCAATATTCTCTGTTCCCGATCACTCATTTACATTAAAAAACTTCCCTTGAAAAATACACATCATTTATCATTTATGCTACAAATATGCTTGTATAAAGCTGGATTCATTCTATCTCCTCTCTTTTCTCTACTGATTTTTTCTGCCACAGACGGACACTATGTTCTTAAACCTTTCCAGCGCCATTTACATCAATAACCAAGTCTAGCATAAATGGTGAATGTTCACTCATAATTTAAATAAGAAACTCATTTGTCTTGTGGATGTTTCACGATTACCACAGGACACTTGACATGCTTGGCGCAGTAGTCGCTCACACTCCCAAGAAGAGCCCTGCAAATGTGTGGAAAATGAGTATCACCCAAACAGGACCATAACACGAACTAGATCACAACTGATAATTGTACAAATTCGTACCTCTTAAAGAACCCATATCCATGGCTTCCCATCACTAAGGTGTCAGCCCCAAGTTTCCCTACGGTACTACATATCACATCCTTGGCATCTCCGCTTCCAGCTAGTCTCTCTACGTTTATCTGCAGAGAAGTCATCCATGATCACTTCTGCACGCGAAGTGGGAATCTAGTAAGCAGTTATAGTAAATAAGGGAGGCTTACATTGGCACCGTAGTTCTTGATGACAGCTTCTGTTCTTTCCATAACCGAATTCACCATCTCACAGCCATATTTTTCCAGGGCTGCAACCACATCACCGGAAAACAAGTACCCTGTCACATTAAGTAATCTTCTCCAAATTAGTATTTAGAGAAAGAAACAGGCATTTTTTTATATATAAAGCATATTACACAGTTCCACTCCTTCACAGAATGAGAAGCAATCGCAAACCTGCAGCATCAAAGGAGGACTGGACAGGAGGAGGTGGTTTCACGTAGAGAAGCACAAGGTTGCTCCTGGTGTTATGAGTGACGAGGTTGCTGAGGCACCACGATAACGCATACATGCTCTCCTCGCTTTCGTCCACTGCCACTACAATCGTACGCTCTGCCCTCATGTTTTCTCCTTCCATTGCTATGAACCTAACTCTTTGGGCCTGCAACTCTACTATATGGCACTCAAGAAATTTCTTAGCCGTAAATTGTTGATAACAGGGGGAAAAGGAGTCGGCATTTATAGAAGGTGGCTGCCGTGGGTTTCCAAAGCCTGCCGTTTTGGATACGGTGGGTATCCAAGATTAATCGACATCAGACACACGTTATTGTCTGATCTCCGAGTCTAGGTTCCCTAAAATGAAAACAAAACAGTTGGACTAAACTTAACGTGTGATTAGAACATAAAACAAAGGATTAATTGCATGAAACCAAAAGTCATACTTCGCTTTCTGGTTCGTCTGATGGTCAACGTCTAGCTGAGCAAAGCTTAGTGGCGGCGGACCAAATATCTAACAGCCAAGTTGAACTACAGCCTACCAGTCGTGTTAAATCCGCGAGCTCATCCGAAGGTTGGCTGGCGGGTGCATGTCACCCTCTGCAAAAGAGGATATTTAATGTGGATATCGCTAGTTGTATACGTTGCAAGTTTCTGGTCTATTCCCTCAGAAAGTGCAAGTTCCTACAGATTCAGATTCATTTCCTCTAAAAAATCAGCTTACAAAGAGCAAGACAATTTTCCTACGTATAGAAAATATCAAGAAAATATTTAAGTTATGTGAAATATACCGTATTTTAACACTCTCATTTGCATCAACCAAAGGAAACTAGATAAGGGGAAAAAAAATTAAAAAAAAAAGCTCAACCTAAGCTTTAATGTTATATAAAAAGACATCTCTCTTCCTTTTACTGACTTGTAAGGAGATTTACATTTTTTTTATTTTATATAGAGGCTTTAAAAAATAAGATTTTGATAATGACAAAGACACCATTTTCAACACTGCTGTAACTAATCAAAGTTAAAATACATGCTTACGATTTTGTCCAA
Organism: Casuarina cunninghamiana; assembly: GCA_028551485.1. Taxonomy (NCBI): domain Eukaryota; kingdom Viridiplantae; phylum Streptophyta; class Magnoliopsida; order Fagales; family Casuarinaceae; genus Casuarina; species Casuarina cunninghamiana. The sequence goes on from CM052368.1 coordinate 10,311,547, forward strand.
TGAATTCAAAGAGCAAGGCCCCACGATTTGGTTGACAGAAAGCGTCATCTTTGACAACGAAGAAGCAGACAACTAAAGTGGATTACTTTGGGGTCCAAAGTGGGCGCTGTCGCATTATGGCTGCAACTAGTTTCTATTACTCAACATCTAAGAAAACTAGCAAAAATCACTGAAAGTGGTGTCATTCTCTATTACTTAGTGGCTAAGAAAACACAACAAACTTCGTGATCCCTTATCCGTTAGTGAGTGGTCTCAAAACCCCGCTAGAGAGATATTCTTCTAAATCATTTGATTGGAAAAGATTGGCATCTCGTTTCACAGGAAAAAAAAAAAGAAATTTAAAAATAATAATAATAATAATAATAAAAAGATATTGGTAGTGGATGAAACTCAACCTTGTTAATCTTATCTTTATAATTAATCAAATTTCCCTTCTTGTTCCCGGATTATGTACCTTGTTATGTATTGCAATGTTAGGATGACATGAATGGAATCTCTTGTTCGCTTCTTGTAGTTGAAATTGAACTTATTTTCCTTGTTCTACTGCGTGGAAAGGGATTTATAAGCTTTGAACTTGTCATCGTGTCTTGATTGAGGATGGTTAAGAATAGGAGAGGATTAAAGATGCCCTGTGAAATACTCACTCACATATTTAAATTGTTGTTTGTTGAAACCTAGTGCCTGTCATAATTTTAAAATAATAGTTTGTTATATTCTTTCTATGAAATATGTTGTTTTTTCATGAAAATTAATTTTAAACTTTTTAATATGATATCAAAAGTTAGAGTGGATGGACTTATTCCTATAAGATGCATTTTTTTTTTTAATAAAATGATTTTGAGTGAAACTGTAAATTTTTATTTCCCACTATTTGAAATTAATGGTCATGTAAATAAATGCTTCTAACTACTTTGCACTTTGCCTAGAACAATTTTTGGACAGCACTGCCGACAAGCTAAAATTACTGTTGTTGTTGAAACAGAAGCCACTAAGTGACTGAATGTTCCAACTGTATCAAGCTGGGCTTGACGTTGAGGCCTAATCCAAATAGACATGAAAGTGTAAGTCCGAAGCTCTGTACTCAATGATTTTCTCTGTTTATGTTTTTCTTCTGCAGTGGGTAACGACCCAAAACAGGACCTGACATCGACCGGAAGACATTGGGCTCAGGCCTCTTAAAATAGAAATTTCTAACCACCTTATGGACCACCTTGCCCAAGCCCTTTCCCTGGTCAGTCCCCCTTTGCTTGAACTTTGAAGCAAAGACTCCTCCAGCTACCCTTATCAGGTGGGGAGTAGTGGAGCCAAAGATTACAAATGCTTTAATATATAATACCTACATGATAGAAAGCTTACTTTAACACCAAATACAGGACCAAGGACCCTTTAGTTTTAAAACAATCCTCAATTTCGAAACCCAAAATTCTTAAACGACTCCTTAATATTGAAGAGTCAGCGCTTATAGGATGTCTACATGTCAGTATGCATAATATGTAATGACTAAATGCTCTTGAACATAAGCGAAAATGTAAAGAATAGAAACCCGTCTGATTGACATAGATAAGTTGATGATTCATGTTATGCTTTTGGAATACAAACACAAAAAGTAAAATTATAATTTCAATATTTAGTATCTAAACAAAACTGAATTAGAATTCTTTTTGTTACAATGTAAATAATAATCCCATATTGTTAAGGAATATGATAAAAAAAATTCTATCTTCTTAGTTTTGTGAGGAATATTTATCTTTTAAAATATAAAAGGTCAAATTTCTATTTAATACCCACCTTCTCGAGGTCTCATAAACTGAGTTCATCATTATTGTGATAACATGTTAGGTTGTGCCAAAACCTAAATCCACTTGGCAAGGAGACATATTATAGGGATTTCAGAAAAATGAAATGGTGAATACCCTCTTCTTACAAGTTGACTATAAGGAAGAATATGGAACAATCAATCCATACCCTTAACAAAATTCATCTCTCCAACCATAAATTGCAACAATTCGATTGATCAAATGGTAGACAATGTTCTTGCAATCAACCCACGAGAACCCCCCTAACCTGTACACGGGTTTTGTATAATAAATTTCTGAAGCAATTATAAATATCTTCAAATAAGAACCTCAATTTCCAACAAAGACGTGAACGAGACTTAAGTGGCCGGCTAGACGTCAGCGTCCACTGGCCGACCAACTTGCTTAAACGTTCGGAAAGTTGGGCGCGTCCGGTCCCTCCGTTGCCATTTGTGAAGAACTCCCTAATCCAAATCCTGAATAGAGACGATAAGACCGAGAAGGGATAAGCACCGTCAGCCATCACACGAACCAAAAGATAAAAACAAAATGCAAGAACAATAATTTATAATATTAAAAAGAAAAAAAAAAAGAAGAAGAAGGCATGGAAAAAGAAAGGAAAACAGCACCATCGAGCGTCCAAACGGGCCCCACTGAATCACAGCTACTATCGGTTTTCGGTGAGCGCGTTCCCCATTTGTTTAGTGTACAACGCCGGGCCCGTGAATTTAAACTCTGGTGGTTCAAATGATTGCGGCCGTTTGATTGAGCTTCGGAGGTGCCAAATTCAAACCTGGGAGAGGATTTTCAGCCATTAATAATGTTTGTTTTTATCTCTTTCGATAATCCAATCGTATTCCACCTGTGCTTTGTGGAGAACATGTAAGACGACAACACATAAAAGTCTTCTTCTTTTTTTCAAGACATTATTATTTGCAAGAATCTCTTAAGTAAGTAAGGAGATATATTGAGAAACTAGGCATGCTAAATTGTTAATGCAATAACTATTATATTCCATATGTGAAAATGTATATTTTTCTTTTATAAGTTGGGTTACTTTTTTCATAAAAGGTATAACTAGAGAGAAACACAAGAAAACGGTTTACGCGAAGAAATGGTAGGAACAAATTTTTCTTGGATTTTGAATTTTGTTCTTGCATGGAAAATTTAAGCTTGTTCTTGGCCGGATTGATTGTGTTAATAGCTTCACATTCATGTTTCTTCAAAGCGCGTATTGATCTGGACAAGACTATGTCTGTCCAAAAACACCTTAAAATGAGGAACCAAGAAAGTACAAGTCCCCATTTGAAAAATACGAGGGCAGTTTTGTAACTCTGGGATCCCTTTCTTTTATTTAAAGTACAGACTACATTGAAGGAGACACTGAGGCAGAGAGAGAACCAGAGAGACAGGGAAAGGAGGAAACAGAGGATTTTTGAATTAAACGGAAGAGAGAGAGAGAGAGAGAGAGAGAGAGAGAACAGAAGAGGGTGGTGACAAAAAATGGCTGATGTTGTCTTGTTTGTGGATGATTTGAAATCAAATTATGCATTTTCGTACTGTCGAATTTGCCATGAAGAAGAATCAGAGACTTGTAAGAGCTTGGAAGCTCCCTGTGCTTGTTCAGGGACCGTTAAGGTACTTTTCAATTTTCTTCCGAGATGGCCATTTCTTGTTCCTTCTTCCCTAATTGTTTCCGCCAAGTTACAACTTTTTTCTTATTATCCTTTCCAGTTTGCGCACAGAGATTGTATACAGAGGTGGTGCAACGAGAAGGGGAACACAACCTGCGAAATTTGCCTTCAGGTACGAATTTCCCTTTTCTCAAAGGGAATTCATTTCTGGGTTCTCTCTTTTCTCTTTTCTGTTGTTGTTTTTGTGTAAAACGAATCTTCCGGCCGGGTATTTGGATTCTTATTCTTGTAATCCAAACAGGGCCTACCTTTCTTTGAGCTTAAGTTATTAAGACCAGTTAGCATCGTCGTCTTGTTTCGTTTGATTCTGGGGGTCTCAAGTTTGTCTCTAGCCAAGTTTTTTTTCTCCCTCTCTCCCTCTCTCCCTCTCTCTTTCTTCATCGTAGTAATGGACTCTGTATTTGCAGCAATATGAACCAGGATACACGGCGGCTTCAAAGGAGTCGGAGTTGATTGACGCAGCACTGACGATAAGGTACTTTTCCTGCTGTGATTGCAAGCAATCTGAAAAGAAAGAGAGTGGAATGCATGTACCGCAGGGTGTGGCCGAGCGTGTTAGAGCTTTGGCTCGCTTAATTACTAGTTAAAGGCAGGCAGCCCTTTTAGGTAGTTTCTGATTAAAGTAAAGCCCCAAGACACGCTTGACAACTAAGTGCTCCATCGATGTGGGACTGATTGCAGTTTTACAATGTTCTCTCTCTTATTGATTAAAAAGTTTGTATTTTCTTTTTAAAATAAATTTATGAAGAAGTGGATACATAATTTATTTTTTTTAAAAAAAGACCCAACACGTTTCGGCATGTTTCTTTTTTTCCTGTTGTATTATTTCATGGAGGCATGATTGTTGCAGAGATAGCCTGCAAATTCGAAGAAGCGAAGGAGAGCCGACAACCCCCAGAGCGGTGGCCGTAAGCGATAGGTCGGCGTGTACGTCCGGGGCAGATAGAAGCGCGTCCCGCTGTCGATCGGTGGCACTTGCTGTAAGTTTGATTTACAAAATCTTCATTTAACAGTTACGTACGTAATTTAAGAGTGTCCACTGGGTGACAACTGTCCCCCTCGTTAATGCAGTCAATGATTCCGATCCCATGCCCGAGTAGACTTTCGGGAAAACCATCCAGGTTTTGCGTTGACCATATGGTTTCCCATCTGCCTCCAGCTTGGGCAGATACATTGACTGAATGAAGCATCATGGGGAGCCACAAAATCTAGAGTCTTCTCTTGTTGCTTCCCTGTGTCGTGAAAATGCCAAGAACATTTGTAGTTTTATTTATTTATTCATGATGTTAATCTACAATGAGTGATGTATGATTAGGGCTTTCAACTTGCAGCTTACAGTAATCTTGCTTGTGAAACATTTCTTCGCTGTGCTTTGCGATCGAGAGGAAGACTACCCCTTCACACTTTCTACTGTAAGTAGCTCCTCATCTTCTTTCTACAACTGTTAACTTTTTTTATTTTACTTCTTTTTTTCCGTCTCCAACTGGGAGTATCTATCATCTGAGCCGAGTTCCATTTTTTGAGTCATTTAAACTGGATTTGCAGGTTCTTATTCTAAAGGCTGCTGGGATTATTTTCCCAATGTGGATGTTGATGCGGATAATCACAGCAATTCTGTATAATATCACGACGCAGTATGAGGTCAGTTCTTTTCCCATCACCGTGAATTAATGAATGACACTTAAAAAAAAAAAAAGAGTGACCTAATTCAAAAGTGTATCAACAGGATTTTGATGATATCACCTCAAACTTCGAAGGAGATAGTGAACAAGGACAGCAGCATCGATCACTATTAACTACTCCAAATGTATAAATCCTTCTGTGGATGATTGTATTTTGAGCACTATATCAGTGCTTTCTTTGTTAAAATTCCCTTCTCTTGGGATACAAATGAAAAGAAACATAGCTTATCCGATTTGCACAATCAAGTTCGGTAAACAACAGATTTCATCAACCCCACCGTCCAACAACCCAAAGATTATAAATGAAAGCCCAAAAAGAAGAATGGAACATTGCAACAGCTATTCTGACAGTTAGATTAACAACCCAACCTAACGAATGGACTCACTTCAAAAACAAGGCAGTCGGACGAGAGGCCAGATTCAAACATTTATGTGGAAAAGCAACAACCTTCCCGTTTGTTGGTCCACTAGATTGTCACTGATATTCAGCTGGTGATTACAGTAGGAAGCACCCACCTTTCAATTCAGGCGGAACCAATTTAGCTTCGAAATTTCTTGTTCCCATTTACAATTTGTACATAAAAATGTTTGGTGATCCAATTGACCTACCATTAACACTGAAGGAAATTGGGTTTGACTTAATCACATACTCTCTAATGGACGTAATTGGAAACGAAGCATGAAAACAATAATATTCAATCAGTTCAACTATACTGCAGAAGCATTTGTGCTTTATGTTGAAGTTCTGCCAGGAAGCTAGTGCCAATGCTCTCAGGAGATTTATGACAAGTCAACTTTGCTTGGATGTCCATAAACTTTTGAACAAATTCTACCATTTGGTCAACCCAACTTCGATTGGTCAAGTTACCTTCAAACTTGTTCTGGTGTTTACCGTATGTAGCCTCAAATTCTCGCGACTTAGCAGCAGCTTTTTGAAGCAATGAATCTGGAAGCCCTGATATAAACAGAAGACACTGAATTCAGCTAAAAGCATAACATCCATGCCAATAATAAATTCGTAATTAGCTAAAATGATCATCATGATAATTTTCTGGTACTCATTTTATTGATCGACGCTGATGAAAGACAATCTAAAAGATGCCAAGTCCTAAATTATCTGCCCAAAAGATTTCCAACTTAAACTTCAAACTCCAATTTACTGAAAAGCAAAAGTAAATGCCAACTTTGAGGATCTTGGCTACTATTCTTCTAGTTCTTGGAGAAAGATCCTCGTAAAAAGGTAAAAGCAAACAAACAAGTCTTACCAGCTAACCGTGCCACATTGACACCGTAGCTTTTAGGACATGCACCGGGTGTCAACCTGTAAAGAAATGTAACTTCTTCCAGATCTCCAACTCTATTTCCAACTCGGCAAGCCATATGACACAGTGAAACCTGTACATAGATGAAGAACATATAAATCAACATAGTGGTAGAGTGCCAACACCACTAACCTCTGAAGGAAAAAATGCAAGACAAAAACAAAGAAAAAAGAAAAAAAAAAAGAAAAATGTATACCTTAGGATCTTTCTGATAGTCTACAGCTAATCGGTGATAGTGAGTAGAAAACATTCCTCGACACTGCACCTTGTGCACAAAATGTTGAAGAACCGATTCACTGCAAAGTTCAGAAAATCCAGAGTAGAAAATAGGTCAACTAGATACAACCTGGTGAAAATTTGTTCAAAATTAATGATTGATACTAAATTCACTGGAGGCAAAGTAATGTTCATATTTTCCATAGATACACACGCAATGGCTTGTCCATCTGAAGTAGAAGTCCCCCGTCCAAGTTCATCCAGTGCCACTAGTGAATCACGTGTTGCTGAAGACTGCATTAACCATAAAAAATCTATCAATGGCATGAAAGTTGTTCAATCAAACCCATCCGTAATCACGGTTGAAAATTTATATACAAGTTAGTACAAGTCAGCAAACATTTGAAAAAATGGTGGATCAAACTATATGAATCTTCTCATGAAAGAAGATAATAACTGGTTTGTCTCTTTACACAAGAAGTCAGCTAATGGACAATTTACCTATTTTTCACATAAAAACATTTGGTCTCTGATTCTGCACATAATTCCCATACTAATGCAGGAAACGACAAAGCTCTTTAAAGATCCTTTGGTATGCTGAGAAATCTCACCAGCATTAATGCAGTCTCTGAAAGTTCTGTTAAAAATGTACTTTGACCTGCCATAATATGATCTTTGGCACCCATCCGAACAAAGATTCGGTCAACAGGTGACAGCTCAAAACTCTCTGCAGGGACATCTGCTCCTACCTGGGAAGAACCAAAGGTGAAACCTAGCAAAGATAATAAAACTGATGAAGTTGTACAAGTAAAAACCAAAGAAACCTTACCTGGGCCAAAATTATAGCCAAGCAAACTTGGCGAAGAAGTGTTGATTTTCCACCCATGTTTGGACCAGTAAGAAGGATGAAACTGGCATGACCAGAACCACCAATTGTAACATCATTGGGAACAAATGCACCCTTGTCTAAAGAATCACTCCTAAGAACAGGATGACCCAAACTTTTTGCAGAAAGGCATGGCACTTCATCTTGATTTGACGGCCTTAAAATAACTGGTTGGCATGTTGGACCTTCATAATAGTCACTTGCAATTGCTAGACTGATCAAAACATCCAACTCTGCGATGTGCCAGTTTCAGCAATAAAAATGATCAATATAAGGACCTTGCAGGCTACTTTATAGTTTTTCTCTTTTACATTTAGTGTGTTGGATTCTCACAATATCTTTCTTTCAAGTAGCATATGAGAGTACAAAGCAGGCTTCAAGACAAAATTTACTGATACCAAAACAGAAGGATTTATATATCATGATTTGTGGGTCTACCATCGTAGTTCAATATAAAGGACCAATTGAGATAGATAGATAGAGAGAGAGAGATAGATAGATAGATAGATAAATGTTGAGAGAGAGAGAGAGATAGATAGATAGATAGATAAATGTTGAGAGAGAGAGAGAGAGAGAGAGAGAGAGAGAGAGAGAGAGAGAGAGAGAGAGACGGATATGCATACGTGCAGTAGTAGAAACCAACTGCCTCCACTTCTCATGGTGTTCACAGAAACGCCCAATTAATCTCTGCAAAATGCTTTTCAAGGAGGCCTCCTTTTCAGATTCAGCTTGCGAGAGCTCTCCCAACAATTTCTTGATAACTGGAGTCCAGTATCTGAAGAAGCCCTGAAATTTCCAAGCAAAGAAGTAAGAACACTAGTTAAGGATAACAATCCAGAATGAAGTAATACAAAAGGACAATTTCAGAAGTAATATGACCTAAAGGTTAACAATGGTATGAGTAAAATCTAAACCAAACATCTCGGTATTACTAACACCATACCCCATCATTCAGCATGGTTGAGCTTAATTCACTGGCATTGTCACAATAGAACTCAGTGGAGTTGCAATTAAAATAAATGACCGAACAAGTGTCATTGATAAGCCGAGGAATCCAATTTCTTTCAGCCAGCAAGCGAAAGTTGAAACAATTAAAGCTACTTCATTCACCACATGCTTTGCACTACCTTTTTAGATGATCGTAACTCATAGTCACGAGGAATGCTCCCACGCAAACTTTCAGGTAATTCTAAGAGGTATGCCTCTTTTCCAACTGTGACATATGTAACCTTACACATAATTAGAGGCAGAAGTTAGTTATTTCTTTGGAACAGTAAATGGAGAAGTTAACAAAGTTAAAAGCCAAAATATTAGTATAAGTTCTTACTGATGCATCTCCAAGTAATTTACGCTGTTCCTTGAGGTGGTTCTTTAAGCTAACCCCAACCTCCTCAACTTTTTTACAGGCAGAGTCATACTCCGCATCAACTCCCGCATGGGGAATTATACGTCCTGAATTATTGGCTTCCACCCAATCAAAGGCATCCTTGAAATGGTTTATAACTGAATGGGTGTCAGGGAGACCATTACCTGCACACAAACAAAAGAAAGTACATCAAACTAGATTCCTTGAAGAGGATCAAAAACACAATTAAAGGAAATCATACCAGGCGTTAACAAATGATGAAGCATTCTAGATTCAACAGTTTCTGAAATAACACCAAGGGAAGAACATGCTTGGGCCATCAGTTCACAGCCACGTAGAGCTGATATAAACTCTTGGAGCTGCTTTTTTGCTGCATCCTCGTATAGAACCACTTTGTTGGCATTCCTTCCACTTGCTTCACTGCATTCAGTCAATTTAAGTTAGCATGAACCCTAATGCCTAACCATTAGGAAGTTATCCATAATATATAATCATGTAATACAATCAGGTGTGCAGACAGGATTTACCTGCTAGCAAAAACACGTGCAAGCAACCGCTCCATGTCTGGGAGCCTGGACAATACTTTGCGAAATTCAAGTGCATAACCTAGATTAGCTCCCTGAAGAGCAAAGTGTAATAAAGATGCTTATATAGCAGGAAAAAACTGCTAAAAATTCTTGATGTCATGTCCATATCAGCCTCATTCTAGAATGAAGTGTAACAGTAACTGTTTGATGAGTATATGCAGATCATATCAAGTTAATAAAATTAAAAAAATTAAAAAACCAATAGCATTGATAACACGCTAGTGGGAGGGGCAAAAGGTTTAAAGTAGAACTTAAAATCGATCGTTCAGATGCAATCTGCTAGTCTTCTCCCTTGGAAAAGAAAAATAACGGGAAAACTTGTATCATTAGGTTGCAGAACCTAGCAATAATAAGTGCCCTCATTTAATGGACTGAGAAACAAAACCTGATTAATAATTTTCTACTATACCTAAGAAGTCCATAAGCATTGAGAAACAAGTTGCTTTTAAATAATGGTCGCCAACATACATCTGATAATGAGATTTGTAAGATCACAATCGCTACATAATATTTCTAAAGCTTGATGCATTTGTATGCTGAGAAGCCTCAAGGAGTTAAGAATAATGAAATATAAGAAATGTAATATCAACATGAACCTCACCCGTAAGCTGGCAATAGAATCTTGGCGTTCTCTAATTGACTCCGGATGATATAAAGGTCTTGCCAACCATGTCTTCAGTAACCTCTTTCCAAATGCAGTCACACAATGGTTTAATAGGGAGTAGAGCGTCCTTAAAAGATGTAGGGCAAAGACATCAGAGTAATGTCAGAAGATAATAAATCTAAGATACATAAGACAGAGAAGGATTACCCTAGCAAGTCTCCATTTCTGCTATTCTCAAAAACCTCAAGATTCTCCAACGCAGCAGCATCAAGAACCATGTGTGGTTTTGAGATGACATTACTGAAACCACTAGATGGAAGTTGCTCAAACTTTGCAAAACGAAGTAATGTCTCATCCAGGAAAGCCTGCTTAAGATAGAAAAGGGTGCCACCAAGAGCTGAAAGTGCAAAGCTGCCATTCTCGCCTGCCCTCACCAGCTCTGAAACAACACCTGGTAGGGAGCCCAGCCCATTTTCATCTGAGTGAGAATTTGTGCAAAGCAAATTTGTATCACTTTGTGATCCAGAAACTGACTCTTGGACAATACGGCTGTAGATGTTTTTGACTTCATGCACAGTTTTCTCAGCATCCCAGAATTCCAAGAGTGGAACCAACTCATTCACTAAAGGACTTCTCGTATGTCTCAGTAGTACTCTTTCTGTCTCAGGGCTGAGCTGTTTGGCTGGTTTTACAATTTCTACTGGCCTTAGCTCAGACAAGAGACAGCACAGAGCACTGCACTGCATATCATCCCCAAACTGATAAACAGAGAAGCATGCTCAGTCACATGTCATGTATTCAGATGAAAGTATGGAAAATTCAGTAACTAATGGAAAAGTCAATACATGTACCAGAAAAATGCAAAGCATTATCCATTACATATAATGCCATAGTATTCTTGCGATCTTAACAGTCCACAAACAACTTAAGTTTAAAAAAAAGGAATTTATCAACAACATGCAAAACCAAATGCAGGTCCCCCCCCACAACCCACTGAACCTTATCCAAAATTAGAAAAGAGAAAGGGTCAGTGGCATGAAAAAAGGGAAAGTAAACAACAATTCACCCCATAAGACTTTCAAAATATTCAAAACCAAATGCAGCTCCCCACCCACAACCCACTGAACTTAATCCAAAATAAGAAAAAAAAGAGGGCCAGATGCTTGAAAACTCTGCACATTGGACAACTAATCAATCCAATACTTTACAGAACAACAGCACCAGCTAAATCATACTAATTGGCTATGTCCATGGTATACAATGACATGCATGTTATGCCTGAGGAGTGTAAAGATGAATACGCTAGCAGTTGAGCATTGTCCTAGACTCACACCTGACCAAGAATTACTCTGCTGGTAGCAACATCAACCACACAAACACCAAAAACACGGCATGAATCTTGGTTTGTCAATCCTTGACAGCCTTCAGCTACTGCTATAAGGTAAGAAGCATCAGGATTTGCTGACAGCATCTCTCCCTCTGTTAGTGTCCCTTTTGTAACCACTGCACATATTTCACGCTTTACAACCTATCAATACAGAGAAGAAAGTCAAAAAAACACTGAATTTTATCCTTCTTTTTCTCGCTCTTAGAAAAACTCACCATAGGATTTCAAGGTAGACACCAAACTAAGAAAAAAATTGATGGAACAAGTATACAGTTGAGTAAGAAATGATGAATTAACAGTGCATCAAATCCTTGATCAATATCCAGTGGTTATAAACATTTTACCAACTGTTGAACAATCTGTAAGAATAATATTATCAAAAGTACACTCAAACTATTCATCACATTATTTGTCTACTCTGTCTTTGAACTAGAACTTCCTATATTAGGCATGGTTATTACACTTTTTAGGAAACAAATTGGGATCATAATACACAATGATATTAAAAAAAAGAAAAGTCAGTCAGCATGAATCTTAGGGAAAGGAATTGGTGCTAAAATAGATTCAAATTGATGATTATCATTGAATCTTTGAGAAACACACCTTATCCTTGGAACCTTTCTCTTTGCGGCGAAGCTCCAGTTGTTCAGGGGTTTCTGTCTGCTCTACAACAAGAACTCGATAACCCTGCTCTGTCAAGATGCTTACGTTCAATTTCCTCTTCATGGTGCAAAATTGGCTCGTCAAAGAAATCCAGATATAACCAACTCATAGAGAGAAAATTGACAGAATGAACAAACCTTTCTAGCCAACTTTTCCACATTCATTGAGAAGTTCCTTTCTGGGAATCCACAATGTGGTTGTTCTCCCTAAGATTTTGCAAGAAGCTGTCAATATTAAATTGAAAAAACTACCAGGAAACATCTGTATATAATCAAAGAGATAGCAAAAGAAACTAGTAGATGTAAGGACGAAAATGAATCTCTTTTTCTTCTGACTATTAAAAATGCTAATTGACAGTTAACAGTCAAAAATAATTAAAGGCATGCACAACAAGGACAAACATTACAGGGAAACAAATGTTAGGGAATAATGCACTCGAACCAATTAATACCTTCATATATTGCAAGTCAAGCTCTTTTGCACCAATATGCGCATCCATTTCAAAAAGTTCATAAAATTTGCCCATCTGCTCCAACAAAAATTAAATTGTTATGACTTGACCACTTACTTGGATAAAAGTATCTAGCTTTATGTAGCTATTGCGAACTAAATCTATACCTTGAAAAATAAAACCTTGTCCATATGCTTTGACTTAAACTCCCACCATTGTCTCTGCATAATACAAGTTACCTCTAGATTAAAAACAAACGAAATGACAAATTTATACAAGGCCGTCAAACAACTATCTCTAGAAGCAGTTACCTGACCACCTGATAAACTCTTTAGAAAATCAGGGGGCAAGTAAAGTGTCCTTGGATCATAGTTTGCATCCCCAGGACATCTTCTTTTTGCATCCCTGCGTTCTCTGTAACAATATTAAATTTCAGCTTATATAAACATCAAAATTACTGGCTAAATAAGCTCACCATAAAAACCATAAGTAGAAATCAATGCATGATAAAGCTGAGTTCCTGCTCAGTTAAAGCCACTCAAATCGTCCAATAATTATGCTTCAGCTGTGCCATATGTGGATGAACGACTAGTACAAAGAGGAAAACTTTACAGTAACATATAACAAATGACTAATGAGAGTATGCACAGACTGCCACTTGACAGTGAAGCAATCATGACCAGTACTTCAAACTGCCATAAATTACTGCTGTAGAAAGGTCCGAAAACAATAAACCAAGGAGGCAGATAGTGAGAACTCACTCCCCAAGGAAGCGAAACTTTTGAGCTTCACGCAAACCAAACCTTTCCGCAGCATCACACGTTGGGGCATTATCAAGGTCATTAAATGCCTTTCCACCTACACAAAATGCATGATCAACGTCAGTATCAGTATCCAATAAAATATGAAGCTCAAAAATTTGCAACTGCAGTCACAACATTTACAAATACGTACTTGCATACCAGAATAAACAAAAGTAGAAAGCCAATCTGTTCTTTTCTATAAAAGGAAAATTGGATAATACAGAAAGGAGAAGATAGGCAATCAAGGGATAAAGCTTTAAGGATTTGGTGAAGACAATTACATCCTTTTTTGCTTTATCCAATACCTATTAATCTCTTTATATTCTCAAATGCCAAAAAACACAGAATCTACTCCTCAGCTTAAAATATCCACAGTTAAGGATTCAATGAATACAATTGCATCCTTTTCTAAATTACTAAGAAATCCTTATTCTCCAAACCTATTGCTCTTTTCTATTATAATATGTCAAAGAACACAGAGCAGTTGCATTAGCTTAAAATATCCAGTCTCGGAAGAGCAGCCATGCTCATAGATACAGACATTTCAAGAAACAAAGGGGTCAATAGAAAACCCTCATATAGATTACTATTTCTTAAAAGAGTTGAACGGTACATCCATTTTTAGCCTACCATCCATAAAATAGTATAAACTCAATTATTCGACATTCATCTAATCTCCAAATTAAGAAGAACTCGCACAAACCAAAAACGCAATTACTTACTCTCGGCATTACTAGCAGGCTCCATCAAAGAAAGTTTGAACCCTCTCTTACCCACAGACTCACCACCACCATTACTCTTGCTCTTTTTAGCAGACCCCAACTTCTCTCCCTCACGCACCTTCCGCTTTGTCGACCCACTGCGCTTTTGTTTTGATCCCTTCACCCTTCCATCCTCATCGTCCTGATCATCCTCCTCCTCCAATTCCACATCTTCCTCGCCATCCTCCACCACCTCTTCCTCAACATTCTTCCCCCAATCCTCATCGCTAGAATCATCAGGACCATCGCCACCATCAGCATCATCACTCTCCACCTCCTCCTCAACTATCACCTTCGCACCTTGCCGTCGCGACCGCTTGAACTCCTCAGAACCCTCTTCCTTATCAACCTTTACCTCCTCAGCGTCCTCCGAATCCACGGAACTCCGTCGCAACCTTTTCAATTTCTTCTTCCCGCCCGCTTCGACCCACTGAATTTTCTCCTTCTCCAAATCCAACAACTCTTCCTCAGCGTCGTCATATTGAATCAAATGCTTGTTAGCTTCCTTATTGAAGGACTTCACAGAACCTTCGTACCATGCCTTATCCAACGGCCAATAGACCTTGATCCTCCTCCCCACAACATCCTCACCATAATTTCTCTTCTCGGCGGGAGTCGGCGGAGATGTGCCAATGACCAGGAGAGACTTCTTCAGCTTGGACTGGAAAGGGGAGGGTGTGGTGGGGCTCGAGCCTGGACTCAAGTCGGGACTGTATTTAGGGTTTTTAGGGACAGGACTGGTAGCAGTTTCGGGGCTTTGCTTAGAAAGAGAGGGAGAAGGAGACGGAGAAGGAGAAGGAGATGACATGGTTTTGGAGAAGAAGGAAGTGATCTGCCGCTGCGGGTTGACAAGCGGCGACCGCCCATTGGTCTGACGCCGAGACGGTGCCATCGCCAAAAACCAACGTCTTTGTTTGTGAGAGAGAGAGATGGAAACGATGTGAAGGAGACAGTGCACCGGATATAGAATCGAGGGTGAGGAGATGGCGGGAAATGCGCGGGAAATTCCCGGCAAAGGGTTTCGGTTCCGGAAATGCGCTTTGGCGGGAAGTTTGCGGTGGTCACTGCGCCCCCTTCGGGGCTCGTGTTACTCGTACCATTTTCTCCCCTACTTTTCATTTATTAAAAATATGAAAGTGTCGAGAACAAATACATGTGGAGAGAAAATAAATTGGATCTCTCCCACTATCTACTTTAGAAATCAAAAGATAAAAATTTTGATAAAAAAATCGTTGTTACGTCCAAAACCCAAAAGAGATATTTGTGATTATTGTGATTATTTCACAAATATTCTTTTTGTTTGAAATGGTAGAGTCTCCTAAATACCTTTTTTAGGTCAAACTACCAAAAAAATAACTAAGATGGTCCTCGTGAACTATTGTAATCATTATAAAGATGACAAATGATTATATTTGTATTATTTAAAATTTTCTTCTCTAATTGTAATTATAAAGTATAAAAGATTTATTGTAATCATTATGCTTCACTTTTTATTTTTCTTTGTTTAAACTTTAGGATCTCTCATTCTACTATTATTTAAATCTTTACTCATAACTAATCGCGTATTAGCAATGAATAAAATTTTAGAAGTTGCCAAAATTTAATGCTTATTAGTGTAAAAAATTACCTCGAGGCAAGTATTTGGGGTGTAAAAGAAATACAAATTTAGATGATTTAATTATTTTGTTTAGATATCATAAGGAAACTCTATTAAAGTCACAAAGCATTAAAAATTTGAAGTTTTCATCTTATCACATTCGTTAAATATTTGTTTTCTATAATCTTGCTTAAAAGATCAACAACAAAAAAAAAAAAAAGTTATATGAAATGGAAGGAAAACCCATCTGACGTGGACAACTAATCAAACATAAACTATATGATGTCGACCATTATTGTCAAAGATATTCTATCTAACAACCGAACATCACGGGTCGATAAAGCAATCCATGCGACAACTATCGCTGATGCCTTCGATTGGACTGGTTTAATATTTATTAAGGCGAAATAATTGGCATGTTTCGTTATTTCGTAGTGACGAGTTAAACGCATTATTTACCTTTCCGCCATCGTACACCGTCGCCTTAGAAGGTGTTTGACAACGCCACCGCAATTGCTCAGAAAATAGACTAGAAGCGTGATACTTTGTCATTTCCGACAGGCTTTCGCTCTCTCACCCGCCATCTATCTTCCACTACCAACCGGCGCCCCGATCTTGATCCTCCTCGCTCTCGATGGTATAAATGGCCACCCAATGGCGCTTTGTCTAAGGAAACTCAGAAAAGCACCTACCTTGCTTAGTGATTACCAACGTTGTCAGCCCCATTTGAGTATAATACCAAACCTCAATGGACTCCTCACCGCCACCCAGCTTCGCCCTGTCGATAAGGGACGAGGACAAGAAGGATGCTGCGGAGAGCAAGTGCGACTTCCTAGTGGTAGCTCTATGTCCCTGTCTTGTATGCTTCATTCTGCTTCTCATTGTAATCTCCATCATACTTATTGTCAAGTTTCACTTCTTTTGTCACACCCCACTTTACTCTTTGATCAACAAGAAAAAGTGTTGATTCCCGGTAGCATAAATGTCAATCCTGGGATTGCGTCGTTGCCAATTGTTAATTTACGAGGGAAAATGCTAGATTTGAAGTATAGGCACTACTGTAGCGTCACCAAAGAAAATCTGCTGATTGCAAACCCTAGGGTATTCAGTATTAGATTTCCACTGTTTTCCGTTATTAATTGGTCGGGAAACGAGTTAGATTTTGGTTTTAGGAGGTTTGTGAGCGTGGCGGGTGGGGGTACAGATTCTGATGCTGAAAATGAGATTGCGGATGATGATAATGGTGACGGTGATCACTGTGAAGGAGTTGGGGAAAAGTCGTCTGCTGACCCAGAGGAGGTCGACAGGGTATGCAAGGTGATCGACGAATTGTTTGCGTTGGATAGGAGCATGGAGGCGGTCCTAGATGAATGTGGTATTAATTTGTCACATGATTTGGTTGTGGATGTGTTGCAACGGTTCAAACATGCTCGAAAACCAGCATTTCGGTTTTTCTGTTGGGCGGGCCAGAAGCCAGGGTTTGCCCATGATTCAGGGACTTACAATGAAATGATGTACATAGTAGGAAAGACAAGGCAGTTTGAGACCATGGTGTCGATGCTCGGTGAGATGGGTGAGAAAGGGCTTTTGACAATGGAGACTTTTATGATTGCAATTAAAACTTTCGCTGCTGCAAAGGAAAGGAAGAAAGCTGTTGGTATTTTTGAGCTGATGAAGAAGTATAAATTTAAGGTGGGTGTGGATACAATTAATTGCTTGCTTGATACTCTTGGGAGGGCCAAGCTTGGTAAAGAAGCACAGATACTTTTTGAGAAGTTGAAAGATAGGTTTACACATAATTTGCAAACTTACACTGTACTGCTTAATGGTTGGTGTAGAGTTAAGAATTTGGCGGAAGCAGGGAGGGTGTGGAATGAGATGATTGAAAGGGGATTTAAGCCTGATATAGTTGCCCATAATATTATGCTCGAGGGGTTACTGAGGTGTAAGAAGAGGTCTGATGCCATCAAGTTGTTTGAAGTCATGAAGGCCAAGGGTCCATCACCCAACATTAGGACCCATACCATTTTGATTCGTGATTTATGCAAGCAAACAAAAATGAAAGAAGCAATTGAATGTTTAGACAAAATGGTTGAATCTGGATGCCAGCCAGATGCTGCTGTTTACACATGTTTGATCACAGGATTTGGGAACCAGAAGAATATGGATATGGTATTTAGATTGCTGAAGGAAATGAAAGATAAGGGTTGCCCTCCTGATGGGCGAACATACAATGCCTTGATCAAACTGATGACAACAAGGCGAATGCCAGATGATGCAGTGAGGAT